>NC_051170.1:65297683-66032683 GCF_013339725.1 Rhipicephalus microplus
ACACGTATACATTTTTCGACGGGTGTTTGAAATGGCCACCCACCAATTCAGGATAAAGTTGATTTCCCCGGAGAGACAGTCAGCGTAGTTGTGTTTATCTCGAAGCTGAGTGTCCGTATAGAGACCGGCGGGATCTAGCCTACATCTTTGAAAAAAAAAAAAAACTCGTTGGTCTTTCCTCGCTGCCACTCGCTGCACCGCTGTAGCGAATGGAATAAGATCGATCCCAGTACCGAGTGTTTGTCGAGACCCAGACAAGCGAGGTAAGTTTAAAGCTTGTAAACGTAAACAAGGTCTGCGTACCGTGACATAGCCACCTGATCCTCACACGATGCTCCATGATTGAAAGCTTTAGAATGCGATTTGCGGCGATGCTCCATTTGTTGTTCCTGCTGTTTTCCTTGCTTATTGCAATTTCATCTGGGGATGAGAAGAATTTACAGTAATGGCTGTTGCAGAGTTGCGTGCAGTAAGACTCTCAAGGCCACCATTTGGAAGAGTGAGAGAGGAAAATATTTTAATGGAGAGCTGGAGCTGTTTGTCTTGCTTTTCACCTGAAATTTGGAAGAGTAGCGCTTCGATGAGTGACAGCTGACTGAAGATACTATACTCCCCCCCCCCCTCTTCAGTTGGTTCCACCCACGTTTAGTAACGGGTTACATGACTCCCTATATTGTTTTCTGGTCGAAATTCACGAACTCGAATCACATTCCAAGGACCTCAGACATGGCTTGTGAAAGTTCGATGGCCTCAATATGTGACTATGCGGTGTTAAAAGTCACCTATGCCAGGCGTACGGCTTTGCGCGCTCTTGTACGATTCCCTACAAAGACCTCTCCGATGTCTGTTACAGAGATGACGTTCGCCATTTATATTCCAGAGGATTTCGTGCAGGTTGGTACATCCCAAGAAGCTCAGAAACACTCCCATAACCTACAATGTCGCAGACGCATAAGTATATTGTTTCCTCTACCATTAAGGACATGTCTTGAACATGAGTAATGCCCTCCGAAAACCACACATAGCATAACAAGTTCTTTTTTCAGACCTCTAGCCCCACTACTAACATCTATGATCAATAATTAGGCAAACCGTTTGGTAGCTGCACTACTTGACGTTGAGAGCGTAATCAAAGGAATGGGAACGACAACCCAGAGAGTGTTCCTGCATTGACACAGAAGTAGGGCTTCGGTAGCCATCCCGCAGCATGTTAGATTTATTCGATACCACGGCGGGACTAGAGGAAATCACAACAGTCGTCATGTCTGCCCTCTTCCTGCCTGGCCGTGATTTTACTCGGGGCGAGCTTGACCGGGTAAAGGTGGTGTGAAAGCCAGGTGTGGAAGGTGTGCGCCGCAGATTTATATTACGTATGGATGAATGCCATGAACGTGTCCGACTCTTGGGCTAGGGTCACCGCCTCATAGTGTCGAAAGTATTTCTCCTAATACAAAAGTTTCTTAATAAGGTGAATGTGAAGCAATGACGCGTTGCATGAGCTAATAACGAAGGTCGCAGTCGTGATGCATTGCTGCATTCTAGCGCTCTCAGAGGGCCACACCACCTCACCGACCAAGAACACTGTGTGAGGAATGTGCCAGGTATGAAAGGGCCATTTGTAAAGCTGCCATAGTGTGTGACTAAGGCAATTTGTTGTCACGGACCAAGATGCCGTAGATTTGACTCCCATGAATGGAACTTTTTTGCCATATGATAGCGTGCATTCTTGCGACGTCAGTTTAGAGACAGAAATACGTCACAGATGTATTGGCGGACACAGGCATAAAACACTTTCGCGTCAAAGAAATTAACTTATCTGGTCCGAGTGAGAATCGAACCAACGCCATCTGCGTGACAAGCAGGTTTTCTACTACAGAGTCACGTTATTTCTCGAATCTGCTTCATAATATTTATATCTGGGGTGTAATATCCCAAGGCCACCATGTGATTATGAGAGATGCCGTAGTGGAGGGCTCTGCAAACTTCGACCACCTGGTGTTCTTTAACGTACACCCAAATCTGAGTACCCGGCCCTCCAACATTTTCACCTCAATCCAAAATACAGCCGCCGCTACCGGGATTCGATCTCGCGATCTTCCGGTTATCTGTCAAGTGCCATAACCACTATGTCACCGCGCCAAGGCATTGAATCTGCTTAGGAGAACAACACTATATAAATGTCATGTAGCGGAAAATAGTCTGCAGAAGCGTAGAATTGCTTCATGTGTCAAAACGTGTGAAATGTGTAACGAGCAAGTGTTTTGAATGCCCACTCACTAGTAAGCCATCAGGCGTCCTTAAGGATCATCATCACCAAAAGCATCAACAGTGTGAACAGCTGCGTGACGTTCATGCGTTGCCTTATAGACACGCCTTGGTTCACGCGCTGAATCCCAAAAGGAATTTATTAAGGCATACTTGGCACTTAAGAAGTAAACTTACAGTAGACAAATTATAGAATAGCTTGAAACGGCCGATGTTACGTCACAGTCATTCATCTCCTTTTGGCAATGTTTAGGCACGCACCAGGAACCAAAATTGCGCTAGCGGTTGAAAAGGTGATGCGCATGGAACCTCATAGCACGTTTTACGTTCTACTCTTGAAAGCGAAGCTCAGGCATCGTCCAAGTTTTTACAGCGAAAGCTGCATATGGCTAGACGAAACGAAAAACCGTTCACCATCAGCTTTGATAACAGTCCGAATTGGCTGCGCCGTCAACTACGTCGTTCTCTACATCATACCCAAGCACGAGCGCCACTGGAAGCTCCGTTGGTTATCCATTCTCGGCGTCATACAAGCACGGGTGCCTATTGACTACGCTGTGAGTGGCGTCCTTTATTCCTTTACTGGCATACCGCCGAGTCCTCACGCAGCAGTTTCAGCATACAACTTCCATATGGAGAATGCACATATGGTACGCACGCGCGAAGAGCACACAACTTTCTAAAAACTGCTGCCAGAGCTGATGAGTGGGAAAATTCATGTTGGCCGGGCTGATGCAGCAGTCCGGGCACAAGAACAGGCCCGGGTGGCCTGTTCTTGTGATCAGTGGAAAACGTCCGATAACATTTCGACGCAACGTGAAAGAACAGTGACTCGATGTTGTTTATTTTCGTTGTTTCCTCAAATTGACGAAATACTGAGGCATACGTCCCAGAACAAACTAAGCAGTGGGATAAGCATCAGCAGTGAGTATACGATTCAGCTGATACCTTTTTAAGAGTCACCGCGGCACTATACGTGCTACGTGATAGCAATGATATCCGAGATTCTACGTGCCAAAACCACGATATTAATACGAGGCACACCGAAGTGGTGGGTCGGGAAGTTTTGATAATCTGGTCTTCCTTAGCGTGCACGGACATCTTCCAGTGCACGAGTCTTTAGAGTATCGCCACGCCGCGGTGGTCTAGAAGCTGAGGTACTCGGCTGCTGACCCGCAGGTCGCGGGATCGAATCCCGGTGGCGGTGGTTGCATTTCCAATGAAGGCGGAAATGTTGTAGGCCCGTATGCTCAGATTTGGGTGCACGTTAAAGAACCCCAGGTGGTCGAAATTTCCGGAGCCCTCCCCTATACGGCGTTTCTCATTATCATGTGGTGGTTTTGGCACGTTAAACTCCACAAATCAATCAATCAGCCTTTAGTGTATCGCCGGAATCAAAATCTGACCACCACGGCCGGAGAACGGCAGGCTACTTTCGCATCAGCTGCCGAGTACCGTAATGTAGATGTGAGGTGAATCATATGTGTTCATATATGTATGCACTTGCCGTCAGTCAGATTGCAGTTATGTGCTTGTTGTAAATACTTGCTTTGAAGTCTAGATATATCACTTCGATGAGGAATATAAAAAATTCAGACAATCGGTGCATCGATGTCCATCTCTCCCCGTTTATTTGAAAAATGCCGGGTGCCGACCAGTATGTATGCCAAGGCTAATGCATTTTTCCAACAAGGCATTATTCACAATACAATCAGGGGTGGCCCAAAAAGGGGTGTGAGGGCACATGGGCGGGGTTTCACCAGATCTTCGCCAGGCCCCCTTTAAATCTCAAGAGCAAACATCGTGGCAACAAAAAGCATCATTCTCCCCACCTTCCTGCCTTCTTAAAGGAACTGCCGTGTTATGGGTACCTACATCTTAACTCCACAAGAAACCATGGTGCCATCCTGCAATACAACTGCACAACATGGGGTCCTTTACCTAATTCCTTTTACTACTCATAGCTCTTGGCAGGCGGTCAACACGTGGGATCAAATCAGTTTTATAGCGGTGTGTTTATTTAGTGAGGGTCCCGACCATGACATGAGAACTGTTTTTGTCATAGTACCATTATTTCTACGCTATTTCTGTTCATCCTATAGCCTTGACTTATTTTAATTTATTTTTGTTTTGCTTATTCGTCTGAATTTATTTGTGAGGAGCTACTTTCGATGATAAACTGACTTGCTCAATATGTGCCTGTGGTTACAAAATCCATCCACACAAATGGTCAAGAGCTCGCCAGTACGTTCATGATTACTGCATGTCATTACAAAGCTCCAAGTCTGTACAAGCATTCACGTCCATGTGTACTGGGACAACCCGCCTACCGGAAACTATGTTGCAGCTGTATTGGAACAACCAGAAGACGCCCACACATTTTCCAAATTCCCGCCAGTCCCACCTAAAAAGTTATAATTAAGCCAGATACACGCCAGTGAAATCAGAAAAAGCCGCGGAACTGGCAAGAAAGCACCAGCAGCTGGCGATTTGCTTAATCTTTCTTGGTATATTTCTGTAATTTTCTATATCCTACTTTCCTCCTCCTAACCGTTACTTCTCTTTCTTACCCATCGTTATATTATAGTGCACGTGATTTTCTATGGTTTACATGATTTAAACTACTACTTGCTCGTTTTCCTCCTTCCCAACTATACTTCAGTTCTCCTCGTCTTCTTATCCAATCCACTCGCTAAACTCTACTGCGTGATGCTATGGCATGCTTCAGCCTCTCTCCTCTTGTACTCCTGCCCTCATCCTCAGATCACACTTCGTATCCCTAACTTACCTTCCCACCTCATTACTATACTATAATATACTATACTATACTTATGGTACACATAGAAGCTGCTTGGCACATACCCGCTTTCTATGGCGTATGCCTACTTAGTTCAGGGTCAACGACACACGGTGCAACTCCACGCTTGACAAAACTTTGCTCTTCAAACTATTTGTTATGAAATATTATTCTAAGGTGGCATTCCGTGAAAAGGTCCGAATGACTTATTTTACCAAGAGCACACGAAGAAATAGAGCAGCCTCTTCTGGTGTCTCACATTAAGGGCGTACCCTACAAAACACGGCAATCAAACATCTCATGTCAGCTATCCACTTGGGGTGTTAATTTTTGTTTTTATGACGTCATTTCGAGATGTGCACCTCAGCATTTACGATGTCCTTTAGTGCGTGCATGTAATCTAAAAGTTCTCAGGGCTATACAAAGCAGGAAAGAAAATAATGCTGGCTGGTATTCTTAAAGAACATTGTTAAGGACAATACCAATGAATGTGTCCACCAGTTCCAATTTTCATACCAGCGTTAAAAAAGGAGGGGTATACAAGGATTAACAAGAGGGTAGGAGCAAAGCTGGCTGTTAGCTTTCATGTCTGACAGATTTCGTTATCACTCGGCTCTCTCCCTCACTGTTACTTCTTCACAACCAATCCTACACAGCCAGAAAACACTGGTGCATAAAGCAAGTTTTTTTCTTGCAGACGCCAGTTGAAAATGGCAGTCCTCTTTTTTGGCAAGACTTGATAGTAACTTCGTGCGTCAAGAAACTCCGAGACGCAAAAGAGAGGACGAAATTACAAAGTTTTGTTTTCTTTAGTTTAACTTCCTTTCGCTGATTATTTCACCCGCTCTTTTCCCTCTGCCCCCCCCCCCCCGCTTCCACTGCATCTTTCCATGTGCCCTTCCACCGAGGCAACCGAGTGTTTGCCGTGGACGAAATGCGGGCGATGTTTACGCGTGCAGGGTTTATAGAGACTGGTGGTGAGAGGTATTTCGCATAAGGGAGAGGGAGTTTTCTCATTTCTTGCGCAGGAACACAGCGCCAGGGCAACACCTCTATCGCAGCACGACAGCACAACTTCGTTATCATCCCGGCCGGTGAATTACGGGACGTTCTCGCCAAAGCTTACCACCAAGCGGTTCAGGCGAGCAACGACGCGACGCTCTAAGCGCTCATCTGCTATCTCGCGTTAGTCGAGACGCGAATGCACCACGTCGTCGACCCCTTCGTCGTTTCTTTTTTCTTCACCAAGCTCGCTGCTCAGTTCACTGCATCGCGACGTCGACCTCGGCTTGCTTGCTTGCTCACTTGCACGCGTACGTGGCGCACGAGTCTGTTCCTATGGAAACGATTCGGCGACTTTAGAGGCTGCAAAACGCACCCAGCAAGCTCGTGCCTTTTCAGGTCGAATATTTGCATACTCGGTGGCTGCCGGTGACAGCGAGTGAGCAAGCTTTTCTTTTCTTTTTTTTTTTTTGCCTGCTGCACCGCCTCGGACACCACTGATGCTCGGCGAGCCGAACAGCGAGTTGGTCCGGCTTTGTTGCCCGCGTGGCTGTTCCTGTTCAGCGTCCTTCCACTTCGTTCGCGGGCGACAAAGAAGGCGAGCCACGCTTCGTTTCTTGTTCGCTCGGCGGATGGCTGTCTCATAAAGCCCGGTTCGTGGCCGGTCCCGAAACGGAACCAATTTTGCTCCGCATTTCATTCGAACAACTTTTGTTTATTTTAATTTCTTTCTTTCGTGAGGACCTTCATGCCTGCTATGGTTGACCATTCATCCTCGGACGCATAAACGCTGCAGCACCAGACGCGCAGGGCAATGTAATATGCCGGGGTTCCAGCAACTGTGCACGCCAGCAGTTCCGCGGTCAGTGAACTGAGCCAAAGTACAAGTTTTGTGGAGCGTTGCGAAAGCAAACGGGCCTGAGACATATGTCTTCTCGTCTTGCAATACCGGTGGTTTGCGTCATTTTGGAAGTGGCCGCTCTTTGTTTGTTGGCTGTGCTGCTCCTACGAAAGAGGCGTGCGTATGCCGTGATGGTGCAGATACCACCGCTCGCTCTCGCGGTCATTGCACGCAAAACCAGAATTTTGGCCAGTATGCCAAAACCGTGTGTGCGACCAACTATTAGTAAGACTGACAATCGTCTACACGAACTGAAGTCCAACTGAAAGTTTGAAGCTTCCGGCACTCTCTGTATATTAAAGTTTTTTTACTCCTTCTCTTAATCAATGCAACACATTACCAAGTTGCTCAAGTGGGGTAGAATATATAACATCACTGACGCAAGCGGGCACACGAGACATAGTGTGAAATGTTTTACTTATTTCATAATTTACACTGCATACGTTTTTTGTTGTTGTTGTTGTTGTTGTTGCTGGCATTCGATAAAACCTCTTTCACATGAAGCCGGAAGTGCGTATAACTAAGTAACTAATACATCACGAGTTGGTGAGCCACTGCAGAGTTTTCCTATTTTGATAGAAGCCATAGTCCACCTTCATTGCCACTTAGCCAGGCAAGTAAAATTATACCTAAATGTATTTATTTATTTTTTAATTATTTTATTTGATTATTTATTTTCACCTTCTGCCATGTACACCGTCCGCAACTGATTTTGTCCTCCTGTAAAGCGTGCACCACCTTCTTATTACCATTTGACAGGTGAAGCCCTCTTTTTGCTCCACAGGGAAAGGATTTTGTTTCGCGATATCCAATGCAAAGGTGTTGTTTACTTGAAACTACTAGTGTACTTGCCAAACTTTAATATTGGACACTAATAAGACTCGACTTTAAGCTAGAGCCGGGTAGAATACTGCAAGTTTATTCCGCGCAGACTCCTGAGTTTCGAAAGCTTAGTATCCTGCAGTGTGGTATTACCTCCTATTTTTTTTTCTCCGTAATAGTTGACCTTTCACGCCATGTAGCAATAGCATCTTTCGCAAGTGTTACAGAGAGTCAGATTCCACCAAATTATTTACCTCAGCAAGCTCGCGTAGAAAGTTGGGCATTGAACGTTAAAAAAAACAATTCTTGAACCCCCTAGTCAAGCTACCTTGAGCAGATATTAATTAAAATGAAAGACTTACTACTTGCTTAAACTGTTAAAAAATCTACTAAAATAACTTTCATGATTTCAATTACAGGCTTCCAGCTAACTTAAACTTCATAGTAACCTGCAGAAACTGCTTTCTTGCTATAAAAAAAGCACCACTGGTATTTCGCAAATGATCCACATTATGTGCGACTAACCGACGTATATTTTCAACTAATGTCTTTAGGATGCCATCTCGAAGCATTCTGAACTTCGTCACCACGAACACGCAGTACAACATCTTTATCGTTGTAACTAGCGAATCTAGGTCAGCAACAATTTTTTTTAAACATGTAGTTCCTTACATGTTCCCGACACTTTTTTCACCATAAAGGGGAAACCCGCCTTTGCAAGTCGGGTTTATTTTTGGTCATGAAATATATCTCCGAGTTGAATATATACCCGTGTCGCGATCTAATGGAATCACATTTTTGTATACATTAAATTAAAATGTAACTGTGAAAAATCCTGCGGTCCCAACAGGGAAGGTACTGGGTCGCATTCTTAGTGCTGACGCGAATCCACCAATTTGTTAATAGAAATTAGACCGATACGTACGCCGACCAGGTAATAGGTGGTGTATGAGTACATTCTCGTAATGTAGCCCCATGAAAAGCTGCATTGGTCTCCTGGCGCACCTAACCCAACCAAATCAACTACGAAATGGTCGAACAATGGGCACTTCTCTTAGAGGCAAGCAATTTTTGCCATCGCATGGCGATCGGCAAAATACGTTCATGTACGCGTCTGGTCTTTTGTGCTGCAGAATGCTACTTCAAGTCGAATAGCTAGATTATTCACAATGTCGGAATTGGCAGCATGAAGCCGTAACACCTAAAAACTAAAAATTAGCTTGTCTGTTTTAGAGGAGTGCTCAACAGGACATAATAGTTCGTTAGCGACATCGAATGTTATTTCTGTTATTTCTTCTCTCTCTCTCTCTCTCTCTCATCTCTCTCTCTCTCTCTCTCTATATATATATATATATATATATATATATATATATATATATATATATATATATATATATATATATATATATATATATATATCCTTCTGTACTGTATATCCTGTCTAGCCGGTTTTCGAATCCAGAACTTAGCTTACACACGGTTCCATTCGTCTGCAAACATCAGTCGGTGAATACCAGACAGTTATTAATGGGATGCAGTCAAGAACTATACTTATTTTGCCTATCGGAATGTCTGATTTTTCGCCCACGAAGCAGGCTTAACGCGTTGGGCAAGGTCGGTGTGCCTTAAAGTGTTGTAAAAGGTTGACTAAATGCGTCACTAAGTAAATTGCGTCATGAACTGAGTGTTGTTTAATGAACTTTAATCGCGGGATTAAATCAAATATGCAGAAGCTATCCCGAATGCATCCAACGAGCTTCGAAGCAAATGCTTGTGCAATAGCTCAGCACTGCGCCAGCAACTTTTTCTACTACACGCCTACGCACGTCCCGCTTACGCGGTAATACGATACGGGCGCAAACGTTTAATCACCTTATTGATTGCTTGATCAGGGTATTCATTACTCATTAATTTAACCTAACGCAACTTTTAACTGAACGCACGAATCAGCTTGTACGACTCTGAAGAGCGTTACAGAAAGTTCCGATCAAACGACTCCACTAAACAACTGGGAGCATGCTGTAAATATATGGAACACTTAGAGAAGACATTCCGGATGGTTTTGAATCAACTTGACCCCGGACCATTTTGTGTGCAGAAGATACTAGGACCTTGGGCATTTGCCTCAGTTGCGCAGAAAGCAACTAAAGCACTGCTACTTTACCTAAAGTCAACAAACCTGAGCGACCGCCTTTAGACTGTGTATGCTCCCCGAGTGTGCTCGTGATTGTGTGTACCTTCTCATCTTTCTGCAACCTCTTTTCACCCCTTTATCCCTTCCCCAGTGCAGGGTAGCAAACCGGATGTGCGTCTGGTTAACCTCCCTGCCTTTGCTTGCATCTTTACCTCTCTCTCTCTCTCTCTCTCTCTCTCTCTCTCTCTCTCTAGAGAAGACATCTTTTGGAGATCTGTCTTTGGATGGTAATATAATGTTGCATATAAAGAGGCTAACGAAATTTTGTGTGAAGGTAGGTAATGTAGAACTTAGACATTTTAGGAAAACGGCTTGATGAAACACGACTTACTGAACGCTATGTCGGCTTCGTGGACTTCACAATTATATTAGATCAACTTGGATCTTCGTATGGAGCAGTAAGGAAGGATAACGAAAGAGAAAAAAATGCGGGTATGTTATCATTTCGGCATAATTAGTATGCTACGCTGCACAGGAGGAAGGTATGGGGTAGACTTAAAGAAGGCTTAAGAAAGAGGGAAAGAGAGGGGAAGCACGCACGCACACACATAACCTCACCACGCAGAGCGACAGTCTTGTGTGGTATTCGCAGCAGTAACATTTCCTTAGACATAATAGTCATGGTAACAAGAACTAATTTTCTACCATGACTTGGTCTCTCCGTGCAAAATGAAACGTAGTCACAAAAGCAAACAAAAAATGGTAATTGTCTTTCACTAAAACGATGGACTGTCGAAGTGGGTAGGACATAATGAAGCCGTACATACAATTTCAAAACCAGTGTAGCACCGTTGCGATAGCTTACTGATGAGTACGATTACTTAATAGCATAGGGTTTGCTTCACGTGTTGGGCATGATACAACAAAGTCTTTTCGTAACCGTGTGGCTCTGAACAAGACAGATATGCCCGATAAATGAACAAAGTTGTAACGCCCAGGCCCGAATGTTGTAAATAGAGACAGTATTTTTTTTTGCTTGCCAAACACCTCGTTTTTATCCCACTCTTACCATCATATTAGTCCTAAAATATTTTGTGACTCACTACAGCGGCCCTTTCTCGAAGGCAGAAGACTGTGTAGATCTTCCAGGTGGTACAATAGAGTGAAAATGAATGTGGCAAGTGAGTTGGCCTAACTTTATGCTAATTCATGACATGGGTGTTACGTAACAATAGCCGGCCAGTGTTTGTTCCAGCTAATCTCTAATCTTTCCTTATTCGCCCGTATAAAAAAAACTGCCATAATCATCATAAATCTATGTGCGTCGCACAAATGGGGCAAGCCACACTACTAACCATTCATCAACTGAAGAGGAAGAAGACGAGAGCCAGCTCACCAAATGACGGATTATACACCCAGATTATACACCAATATTTGAAGCGGAATTAATGGCCGTTATACTAGCTATTCGTAAACTTCCTGCGACTCATTCGACAGCTGTGATAGTGACTGACTCGTATTCCATGTGTTCATTCTTATCATCGTCGTCGACATCAGCAGTACTAGAGACTTTTAAATCATTAATACCAGCAAACATTCGTCTAGTGCGAATGATATGGCTGCCAGGCCATCGTAGTATATTTATAAACGAGATGGCTGACAAACTTGCGCGAACATCTCTTCATCTTCCGATTGTGCCAATCATGCCTCCTACAGCTTATGTAACAGCAGCGAGGTTTAGAAAACTTTCCCTTCTTGAAGACTCATCAAAAACCTCGATACCGAATCCAGATTTCTCGCACCTGCACTTCACATGGAATAATAAATGGTGTCCCACGCGTAAATTGGAAGTCTTGGTAACAAAATTACGTTGCCGTGTACCACCTCTTAATTTCTACTTAAACAGGTCTGGTCTGGTGCCATCCCCTCTGTGCTCAAGCTGTAACGAACCTGAACATATCGACCATTTTCTTACCACATGTCACCGATTCAAAAATCAAAGAAAAAACTACTTCGAAATTTTATTCAGAAAATTAGGAATATCACTTAATACTCCCAATATTTTGTCTTTTGGGGCCACTTCATTGGGACACAGCGACAGGAACATCTGCGGGGCTCTCTGCGAATTCATATATAACACAAGAAGATTACCTTGCTGAGTCAGCGATCAGCTCTCAAATTTTACTAGTCACACTACCACTTAATATTTAGCTGATACACTGCAATAATTCAACTTTCAGGAGAATTTAATATAACGATTCCACCACAGATATTCAACAAATTCTATTATTTCTCCCCCCCCCCCCTTTTTTTTCTTTTTTTTTCTGACATTGCGCCAAATAGATTTCACAGTCAAAACACAGTAATCATATTCCCCTAATCTAGAAAATTTATAGGTATTTACTTGCATTAACCACCGGCTTCTTGGCCAATCCCCCTTAGTGGGTGAGAGCCACAAAAGAAAGGAACAAGCAAGCAAGCAATGACGGAGAGGTGGCGACGGCGGGCCGAATCCACCGAGTAAGTACAACGAGCGATCACTCAAGCAGCGGCCGAGGCAATCGTGGCACCGAGAAGCTCCCAAGCGATGAAAGGCCAACGACTTCCTGCCCTTGTTTTGTCTGTGGCTGTCTGTACTTTAATTCGAAGCTCGCTGCACTGAGAATCAATGTAGACACAACCCGGCACCACCTCGCTAAAGCATAGCAATGACTTAGAAGCAACCTAGAGACAACCTGCATCATCTGGCTAAGGCCTACGAACAACCTTTAGAAGTAACCAGAGTAGTGTTCGAAGTTGTCCGGTTTCGCTGTTTCAAGACTTGCGTGGCTTAGCGAAAGCTTCACATTTTTTTTTGTTCCTTCTCGTTCTCGAAATTTCAATCCACCGATACTTTAGGCAGGGAAACATTACGAACTTAGCCAAACGCCTCACCGCATTGGCAAATGAAGCTCTCCAGTAAGTGGATACTTCGAAAACGTCATCATAATACTTCAGAAACATTATGGAATACTGCCATTCTCCTTGCGCAATTATTCTTGCTTCTGTATTACGACAATTTTTCGTACCTCTATTTCTTTCTCTATTCATGTTTTACTATACTTTCTCTTTACACACTTCAACTCTTCTCTTTTAATCCCCTCACCTCTTCCCCCAGTGCAGGGTAGCAAACCGGACGTGCGTCTGGTTGACCTCCCTGCCTTTCAATTCTTCCCTTCCTCATTCTCCTCCTCAACTCTATTTATACCTACGTTGCTGCTTGCGCAAGCAGAAAACATGAATCTTAGAACTGAAAAAGAATGCCAGTTGAATCGAATGGCCTACAAAAAAAACTGAGAATTCTGAGAGTTGTTTGTAGTGCTGGCGCAATGAGAATTCGGCCCAATGCTTTGAATGTCAGAATTATCATTCCTCGTATAAGCTTAACTGCAGTGCACGGACCGCGACTTGTCTAGACTGCATCTCCGTATGTCGTATTTTTTTTTTTTCGCTTTATCGCGTGTGCTCCAGTTCATACTAATGGTAGGCAGTGCTCTTTTATTATTCCCTCCTTCATCGCCTGCCTGTCTTGTCCATCTTGTCATCGCTTCAAAGGCAACATTTGAAGCTTTAACACACGAAGAACAAAAGTTGTATTACTTATGCATTCGGTGCAGCGTCTCAAACATGCTGAAGGACCGGGACCACCGTGTTTGAGGAGAGGCTACAAAAAACAAACCCCCCACATTACACAGAATCCTTCACTGGGCTTCTTCCGCGAATGGTATTCATCGCCATTGTAACCTAAGAGCTCAGTTTTTTTGGGCGTTTCCTTGCTCGTGTTTGTTCAGTCTAACATTTGCATAACTAAGAATTGCAAAACTTCTGTAAGCATGCTTTTTTTTTACTTGTGAGGCCGGCTTTTTTAGACCACGTCACACACTTTGGTGTATATAGATCGGCGCAGCTTGTATAGCTGAAGAAATTGCGAGCGAGCGACTGCAAGGAATCAGTCATTATAAGCCGAACTCTGGCTTTCTCGACGAGTAACGCGTAAAAGGAATCGAGATCAAGGGGCAGTGGCACTTCTTTTTTTTTTAATGTGTTTAAGAGGAGCTCGGTGCTCATACATGACTCCGGCTTCTTCTCTTCCCTTACGTAATAATTTTTGTCACGAACTTACGAATAACAGTAGAGTACTGTAAAATTCATGCACGAAAATGTCCTTTCAAAAGAAACGTCCTCATGTCATGAACAATTTTCACGCATCAACAACAATGTTCACACGCAAGACGCCCAAGAAACATTCGCACTTTGCAGAATAGTTCATCTCACAACCATTTATATAATGGAAACACGCAACCACCAATGCGCACTTGCCCGTACTTTTACCCCAGCTGTATTGAAACACGAGGAAAGACGCAACACATGTGTTCACTCAGACATCTTTCTCTTTTGTTGGGCGAGGTAGTTTTAGATAAATCTCACAATCATTACTTCAACACGTAGGGAACTGATCAAGGACCCTGCCCCCCCCCCACCCCGAAAAAAAAAACAAAATCATGAGGACAAGATGACTGCTAACTTCGACTGTTAGTGCTCGTTTTGTCATCCTGTCCCTTCCTGTGGTCTTGTGTTTATTGAGCTACTTGTTCGCATTCAATACTGTATTTCTATAAATTCGCCCAAATTGTGGTTCTTTTAAGTTACAATTCTTCTTTCCTTTTTCACTCATTGGGGCTATCCACAGGTCCTTGTATGCATGTGTGCACAGTGAATAGCGATAATCTATATTTGTGCAAGATATTTGACAAATCTATTTCAGTTATCTTACTGAGCTCTTCAGAATTTACTTTGGTAGAGGGCAAGATTCCCAAACCATAAATGCATTTGTCTTGAGTGCAATGCACTCAGTATATCTATTCAGTTACTTTTTCACTACCGTGAGCCATTTCCTTGTGAAGTATGAAAAGGCGAGCGCATTCTAAGGAATCTTGTGTTTTTCATATATATAGATACGTATACATATACGGCGCGTGACATCGACGTCGACGCCGACGCCGGCGCGAAATCCAGCTGAGAGTGTTCATATAATTGCTATCGCAATAAAAAATGGCTGTCTCAGAGGCATCGCTAAGGTCATTTGAAACCTGAACCGTATTTCTTATAGCAAATCACGTCCTGGTGTGTTTTATGTACACTGTTACAAAACAACAACAACAACAACAGAAAGAGTGCATTGATTTTGCATCATCGTGATGGATGTGCGCAGGACCTGCCCCCCCCCCCATCCCCCATGTTGCGATGCATCTCTGAGAGTGCAGCGGTGTCACACGTTCAATCATACTCAGGTGGAACTGCCACGGGTGAAAGCCGTTTGAATTTTCCACATATTTCTCGTTCATTCGTTCGTTTGTTTTTGTTTGTTTGTTTGTTTGTTTGTTAACTTTACGTACTTTTTTATTTCAAACAACTCAAAATGCGTGTAATGTTCTGTGCACCACGTCAACATGGCGCTCAGTGCTTGACATGCATTTCATGAATCATGACACGTATGATTTCAATTCAGTTATTCAAAGCAGGCTAATACCATTTGAGGAACTGAATGCTTTCAAGTTTCGTTTATATTGATTGATTGATTGATATGTGGGGTTTAACGTCCCAAAACCACTATATGATTATGAGAGACGCCGTAGTGGAGGGCTCCGGAAATTTAGACCACCTGGGGTTCTTTAACGTGCACCCAAATCTGAGCACACGGGCCTACACGTTTATATATATATATATATATATATATATATATATATATATATATATATATATATATATATATATATATATATATATATATATATATATATATATATATATATATATATATATATATATATATATATATATATATATATATATATAGGTGAATGTAAAACGAAAAGCCAAAGTGAATTATCTACGAGATCACGAGGAAGTACAGTGTCAATTTTTATGAAAGGGAACATGGCGACGCGTGGCCAGCGCGCTGATGTGGAACCGCTGGCAAGACTGCAATCCCGCTTCCTCTACAGGTCGATCACCGGCTCTCGCGTAATGGCCTTCAAGGGGGAGTGAACGCAATCTTGTCGCTGGTTCCATATCGGCAACGAATGGTTGTTTTGCTCGCCACGAGATGACGTGAAAAGAGACTGTGGTTGCTTGCGCTTCCGCTTGCACACACTGCCAGCAGCAGCCGGAGCGCCAGGCCACGCGCTCCCATGTTCCCTTTCATAAAACTTGACACTGTACATCTAGTTACGTTCGTTTGTTTGATGTTTGATCAGTTAGTGGTCTTGTCAGTTTTAGGGAAGGACAAAACGAAATGCGTCCCTGACTTATAAACATCATCTTTTTCGCATGCAGTTCAGACAACGTGTGATGGCTGGTCGGTTTTGTTTTGCCTCCTCTATTTAGTGTACATTTACGCAGGGTTTTAAGGTGAGAATAGAAGTGGCGGCACGTCGATGCAGTTCGTATCACGTTACACGTGTCAGCAGTATTACTGCTGTATACGAGCATGTAGCGTTTCAGTAGGCTTGCACAGCTGAGCTCCGGGACATATGTACTACGCATATAATTATACTCATTCTTTTACGTTACCAGACAGAACTTTTCTAGTGATATTTATAGTGTTATTTACGATACATACTCTCCCGAATGATAACTTATATTACATTGTCCTCTAACACGCTTCTCTGCAAGATGCGGCCAACGTGCGTTAACACAAAGCATGCTTTGGTAATCTTTCATGATTAGTCAGCCCAAGAACATAACTTTCCCAGCGATCACTTTTTTACGTCCCTCCTTTATTAGGACTATTAAGGCATGCGATCTTCACCACAACACGATCCGGTGTAACAACGTGTTAGAAGGTTCCGTACACTTCGCTATAAATGAATTTCAGAGTTTTAACACTCCTCTATTAACTCCCAGTGCTCCCTCGTGTGTGTGTCTAGTTTATTTTATATCGCTTAATTGATCTGAGTGATTCACTTGAGTTTAAAGGCATAACGAGGTATCATGCTACCTTTCGTTTTCTGAACAATTGTACTTCCCTTTCTGTGATTTATTCATCATCACACGATTCATTATTTGTAGAAAAGCTGATGGTACAATAGCATTCATCACAGGCGTGCGCATAAGGGACGAGGCAGCGGCGAAAAAGGGGGGGGGGCGCCCCCTAGTCACCTAAGAACGGGGGATGAAAGTATACCCCTCCCTTTATTGGCTACTAAGGAGGGGGGGGGGGGGGGCTGGGCTGCGACAAGCCTTCACTCTCCCTGAAGGAGGGAACGCTGCACACTCTTGTGGCTGTCATCACTTAAAATATCACCCGGGCAAATCACACACGCTCAGTGGTCACCGGTCATTTTCGCAGCTATGTCAAGGTGAGCGTTGCGTTCAGACTGCTTTACATAAGACACGTTCAGTTAATTATTTTCTTAATTAGTTACGCTGACTGACGTTGCAGGTATACATCAGTAAATTATACAAAATCTCGCGTAATGCGTAAACAAATGAAAAACAAAAATGGGGGAAACAACGTCCGAGCGTCCGTTTGAAACGTCATCTAGAGTTCTTATTACGAAAAGTGCATACTCTGTGTGAACAGAAAACAAAAGAAAAAAAAAAGAGAGGTGCAAATGGGCTCCTAGCTGCTGACTCGCCAGGTACTTGTACAGAAAACAAGGAGGTGTTACTGCCCATGGAGCGGCCGCCTATATACATTGCCGACACGACAAGAAAACTTGAAGACGAAATTGTAAAGTCGGGCCAATGTTGTAAAGTGTCCTAAATAATGTCTATATGCTGAATTGTTGCCTATGACCACAATGACCATATATATATATATATATATATATATATATATATATATATATATATATATATTAGTCCAGTAGATCCTCCGTGAGCAGTCACAACGTGGTTTATTTCGACGTTTCGGCCTAGAGTCTGGCCTTCATCAGGATTAAAGGTACAGTTTGTTGGCGCTCAGCTTTATACAATCTCAAAGCAGAGGGAAATATATATATATATATATATATATATATATATATATATATATATATATATATATATATATATTCTCATTCTCTTCTAACGGTCTCGTCCAGAACATGCCGACTCGTTCATGGCTTTCGTACAAAGACGACTGATACACGTTATACATACGCCGAAGTAAGCTTTCGACGCCCGAAAGCGGTTTGCGAAAAGTGTTCACTCCTCACGTGACTTTGACTCTCCTTTATCGGAGTCAATCTCCAAGAACATCAATCTAAGTGCACTAGTGTTGCAAAATACTCATGCGCCGTTACGTAACGTGCCGTTAAGGCTTATACGTCTCCTTGCAACAAACAAGCGTACAACCACAATGCCGACCTGTGATGTAGACCTTCAGCTCAGCTCCGTCTACGAGAGTAGAACGCGATAGCGTACGGGCTGCGTACACATTGCCTTCAATTAACCATACCGAAAGAAAAATAGCGTAACATTGGCCACTTCAAAATATAACCTTTAATGCGTACGGGATGTACAATGGCTAAGTGCCCACTACGCCATACTTTTTTTTATTAATGGCGAAGTACCCACCGCTGGTCCATGAGGTTGCACGTGCATTTGCTAAGCTGCTCACTTTGTAATGGGTGGGCAGCTTAAACAATTCACACGTCGCGCAGTTCACTTGTTTCAACTCCTGGTTCGATGCAAGAATTTTGCCACGCAATATATAACGCGTTAAAAAGACTCCTTCCGTTCCGTTACATTCGTGCAGTGTTTTTGTTTTTAAAGCAGTTTCAAGCAATTATGTGGCACTGTGGTAGAACGCCTGCTTGCCACGCAGACGACCTGGGCTCAATTTTCACTTTGAGGTGAACATTTTCATTGTTTTATTTGTATCTTTCCCGATTTTTCTATTATTAACTAGATGATGAGTTTTTGCTCACAACCACTGACACCGACGCTGGTGCCACAATTTTCGCGAAATAAGCTCTCTAACGCTATCACGTTAAAATGAACTTCCTGCTGTACCTCTGCATAAACGCGTCAACTGTTGAGTTTTCTGTGAGTAAAAACGTCCTTGAATAACGTCCTTGAATAACGTCCTCGAGTAACGTCCTTTAATACGTCCTTGAACCGAAATAACGCATTTTCACAAGCACGAAGTAGCTAAGCCTATGGAAACTTCACACCATGTGGAACTGTCGGCAATCATGCAGTGGTTGTCCAAAATGCGCCCTTTGCATTATTTTGCTTCAAACAAATTACCCTGCACCTCACTGTGACCATTATTCTTGCGTCAACTGCCCCAAGGTTCTCACTCTGCCTGGTCCAACGTCAGCTGGAGTGTTTCCGGCGATACATATTCTTGGTTTGGCACCAAATGCACGCGAATTTCCCATGCTCTCGTAGGCATCCACTCCCCGTCGTTCCACCCATGCGCTTTTCTCATTTTATTTGGTCTAACCAATTTATTTTTGTGTGCTACCTCCGTCATTAAAGATTCGCTATTTGGTGCACTTCGCAAGCTCATCGCTCTCATTAAGCAACTTTCTATCGCACGTAGACAAGTAATTTTTGTTTTCGCCGAGCCGTTGTGGTTATCCTAAAGCCGTGCACTCGGGCAATGCGGCTAGCTTTACCATTTTAAGCACCGCGTGCTGTAGACTGCGTTTTCGCGCATAGTAACGATTTCTGAGGCTTTACGTGCCGCAACCATGAAGAAATTTGGGACCTCAAATAACGTGGTATTTTGTAAGATTAGGTGTCTTATGCAAATCACGGTTCCCGAGGTTCTTCGACATGCCCATCGTAATGCAAATGAAGCTTAAAGGCGCGAGCCCTTGTAGGGCTGCCAATCGCGTGCGTCGAAACGCTTTTCACGATTTTTTTATTACGAAACCAACATGATGCAGAAAAAAATCAGGGGCGCATAGAAGCTGAGTCACATATACGTCGACGTGCTGCAGTCACCAACAAATACTGCTTCTTGTGTTTGTTATAAAACACCGTTTTAATGTGAGATATTGACGTCAATCACAAAATAAAAAGCTCATACAATTGCGTCCATTCTGCGAAGATGTCTAATAGGTTTCCACCATTAACTTGTTACAAATTGCGCTTAAGAGTGTGCTCAGCGTGGCCACCACTGTCCACTAAACATGCTATTCTAGGTATTCCAAACAACATAGAATCTGGAGCGCCACTGCTTCGAAAATTTTTCCCTCTCCGCACAATACGGAACTGCAGATGCGTCTTGCAGTGGCTTCCATTGTTAAATATAAAGTGCGATGTAAAATTGTATGTCTAAATCAAGAATCGGCAACATTTTCAGCTGGAGGGCCCATTTGCATGACGCCGGCACGTCGGGGGGGGGGGGGGGCACGGCAAAGGTTGGTGGGGGGTTAGGGCGGAAGATTTAGCAAGTGAGGAGAAGAAAAAATCGGGAATAGACAACATTGTACAAAACAGGAATAAAATTTTGGTAGTCTTATTCCGGAAGAGCTTCATTGCAGTCGACATAGGAAGTGACGAGGAGGAGGAGGTAGGGGTAGGATGTTTTGACGTTGTGCCAGGGCCAGCATAGAAGTGCTCGACCGCAAGTTGCCGACCGCTGGTCTAAACAGTAAACTGCGTAAATTAATTGGAAGTAAAGCGGTTCTCAGCAATTCGTAGGAGCGTAATAACCCCTTCAGTGGAACCCAGAGCACTTGTCCTGGTCTATTTGTGTTCCGTGTTCTTATGTGCGCTCTGTTTTATGAAGAACGGTGAACAAGCAACACGAACAAACGTTCTTCCTATTGGATATGGATATGTGGGGTTTAACGTCCTAAAATCACCATATGATTATGAGAGACGCCGTAGTGGAGGGCTCCGGAAATTTCGACCACCTGGGGTTCTTGAACGTGCACCCAAATCTGCACCCAACATTTCCGCCTCCATCGGAAATGCAGCCGCCACAGCCGGGATTCGATCCCGCGACCTCTCCCTATTCAAGTTTGAAAATCCGTGCTAGCGGCAAACCCAAGCTGATATTATGACAAGCAGAAAGAGAGGGTTTGTGTAGATATGGTCACCCCTTTTCTGACTTGAGGGAGTGAAGTTTCGAAAGTTTGGACACCTGTCACCCGCAGAAACGGTACGTGTTGTGCACGTCTTCTCACGAACGCTTCACAACAATGCACATCTTGTGTGTTGCGGTGATGCCTGCATGTTTTGTGTACATTGTTTTGTGACATTGTGTTGTGTACACGGCCTACTGGCTCGTCTATTGCTTTTGGTCGTGTGTTGTTTACGTTAAAGCAAACATTTCGTGACTCTGTGTTTATAAAAAAATAGGCATGAAAAAGTTCTAGACAAACTGCCGTACTACTCCAAGTGATGCCAAACTCGATCTTGTCTGCTGAATACCTACTCCAAAACAATTTTTTTCTGCTTTGAAAATGCTTTCAAACAGATTTTCTTCAGCTACAGACTTGCTACAAAAAAAGCTTTTTTTCTTGTTCCGAAAATTTCTCAAAATCTGAGACAGGCAGGACCACTACTGGCAATGTAGTGCACATGTACAAAAATAAAATAGAGACTGAATTTAGCGGTGCCAGGAGAGACTGTCGTTTTTAAAGTCTAAGAACAAACTCATCAGCCTTTATTATATTACGTCTTTAGTCTTACAGTACGCATGCTTCTATGAAACGTATAAAACTAAAGAACTAGAAGACTACATCCGAGCGCTCCTGTGTCTTATTGTTTTTTTTTTTCCCCCCAGCAAGTTGCTATGTATGTTCACGAGTTAATATTTTTTCCCTGCTTTATCTCTGGTGTCAAAAGAAGTGTTGACCTAAGCGGTTGCAGTGGAGAGGGACGAGTGTTTGCCTTAAGCGCGCACGGACGCTTTCATAAAAAAAAAACAAAGTTTTTTTCGTTTGTTGTTTTAATTTGAAAGAAGCTACGTTGTTGCATAATATTACACAGCGGGAAGCCCGCTCCCTACGTAAACAGCAGCAAGCGCTCTTCATCAGAAAGAGCTTTAAGGTTAACTTTTGAGGCAAAGGCCCAGCAGTCACACCGCTACTACTGAAAATAAGCGACTTCGTTTGTACTCATATATAAGTATACATATGAAGCGTTTCTATCGTATTTACTTATATAAGACGCGTGCTTATTTCTTGACTTTTTGAAGGCGTGCTCGTGTATACCTGATCGACGCTGCCTTCGAAAGCTGCGTACTGCGCTGCAAACACTACGCAGTATATCTAGTCGTTGATCTCTCCTCTCTCACTCACACACACACACACACACACACGCACACGCACACGCACACAAAAGGAGCAGGACAAGCGGTGGTTCTGTTCTCCTCTTTCGTGCTTTTTTTTAGTTAGTGCGCTGCCCAACGATGAATAAGTTATAACTCACCCGTCATCAGTCCCATTGCTGATCTCTTATTGGAACATTAACCCAACATTACTGGTCGCTTTTTCTTTGTAAACGTTCAACTGAGCCTCCTCCGAATGCTACCAAGAAGGTCTATTTTCAATAGCAGGTGGTTTATCAAATGCACATTTCTTTGCATATTTGAGTTGACTTATAATGCAATAATTGAACATAGCTTCGCGTATTTCACGTGTTCATATTTGAGCTCAAACTGGGGATTTGTGAGTGTTCTATCATTGCCTCCATCCCTCTTCCTCTCTTTTTTTCTCTACTCTTCTAACATTGAAATTTTCTTATCCGGTTCACAGTGTACAGTAGTGTGCCGGTTATTTTAAATTGAGTGATGTAACCGCTTTCCTTCTCTCTAGTTTTCAATCCTTCACCTTAGTCGAAGTTATAACTTCATTTTAACGGCGCAGCTGCTCTTGGTCAAGCATTTTGACTCTCGTATCCGTGGCAACGCCTGTGAGCATCGTAGCAGATGCGCCACTGACACTGGGTAAATCACGCTAATCACCAATGATCCCCTAAAAATGAAGGCAGCGCTAAGCCCAACGAACGGGTATGTGCCACAGAAATCTGTGCGACCTATCAGAGAACTATCATCATCATAAGCGGGTATGTGCCACAAAAGTTGGGTAAATACCACGCCACACAGCTCGCACTAAAAAGGAGGGCATCAGTTAGCTCCAAGAATGGCGTGCGCGTTAGCATAGTGACACCACTGTGACGTAATACTTCGCGGTTATAAAAGGTGGTGTCTATGCTACCACCTCGAAGCTTAACAAAGAGTGTTTACTAAAGAGCAGTGATACATTATCGAGAGAATTGCAAAACATAAAAATGCGTCACCTTGACGAAGGGAACACCACTTTATTCACATTTTCATCGGTGTCTGCGAAGCTAACCTCCTTTAATTTTTTTATCAACGATGTAAGGTCGCGAAAAAATAAAGTGGGAAGCGTGGTGTAAGTTACAGGAGTAAATATGGTACTTCACTTTGCTACATTCTAACCCTTCGTCAATGTTGCCTCCACGTCATGTGAAATTGAAAGCCCTTCCACTCCGGTTGGTTCTGGCACAGAGCCCCAGCAGCCGCGAAGTTGTGACCGCGGCCTGTTTTCGCTCTTCCATGGCGAGCACGTCGCCGCTAGATTTGACCTCACGCCTGTTCCCCTTTGTCTTTATTTTAATTCTTTTTTTTTTCGCTGAAGCGTGTCGACCATAGCTGCGCCTTTCCCGTGTTTCCACTTTCCTCTCGCCAACCCTGCGGCGTGTCCACGAAAAAACCTGCCACCACGCCCACCTGCCCAGTTTAGTGATTCTCCTTTTTCATGTTTGTTTCCCACTTTCTTAATCTTTTTTTATTCCTTTTGAGCTCGTTTGTCACGTAGTACTTTTCTTTCTCCCACGTTACTTGTTCCTATTTTGCTAGTGTCGGGCTTCTAACCTTCACCCTGCGCTACGCAAAACCTTTACCTGGCGCATGTTTCATTAGAGCTGAGACCCAGACCCCTCATCGGTGACCGCTGCTACCCGGCTCTACGGGACGGCGAAATTTCTGTCGCCAGCCGTGGGTCCCTACTGTCGGCCGGTTCCTGTTCTGATTCGCTGTTGCTCTTCGTTTGCGTCGAGTTTTGACTGCGACTGGGCAGGATGTTCAACTGTTTTTATACCATGGCTGTTTTTATGTGAATGACTAACAATACCACTTTTTGTTGCCTTTCTGTCTGCTCCGCTCTGTTGTTTGGATGTTATTGCAGGTGCATTTACAGTTGACTCCCGTTCACTCACACACCCGTGCTACACCGGTAAGGTAATAATACTACCTGACATTTTACTTCGCAAACCACAATAAGATTGTGAGGCGCGTCATATTGAAGTATTCCAGACATTTCTACTACTCCCTAGTCGAAGCTTTCGACCATTTTCGACAAACCACCCATAAGACAATTGAAAATTGACTGAAATAAATTCACATAAATGGCAAATTCCTTTCTTGTCAATGTTGAGAACATTGCAGCACCTGGTGGAGAAAATTTGAACTACATGCTTGTTTATACGTGGCCCCTGAGATACACTTCGGCTGCACACGAAAGATGACGTAAACTCAAGAATGTCTTGCAGGGGCGTACTCAGAAATATTTTCAGGTGGTCGGGGGGGGGGGGGGGGGGCTCCAGCCATATTTTATGTATGTTTGTGTGAACGTATGCATGTGGGAGGTAGTGGCCAGATACTGCACCAGGGTGGCCAATCCTTCTCTGGTGAGGGAGTGCGTTCCCGGCGATGGTTACCGGTGAGGCCGCACCTCAGGCCTCTTAATGCAGTTCCATCAACACGCGGATTTTTTTTTCCCGGTTGGGAACTGCGCGGCACCGGGATTTTAACCACGGACCTCTTGCATGCGAGGCGGATGCTCTAACCACTATGCCATCGCCGCACGAGAATTGAACACGCTCTGAAAAACGGAGGAAGCGTCAAAGCAGTGAAGAGGAAACTTGGGATAGGCAAAAATCGGATGTATGCACTAAGGGACAAAGAAGGCAAAATAACTACCAATATAGATAGGATAGTTAAAATAGCGGAGGAGTTTTACAGAGATCTGTACAGTAGCCGAGACAACCACGACCTTAATACTATAAGAACTAGCAGTGACCCAAATGACACCCCACCAGTAATGATAGAAGAAGTCAGAAAAGCTTTGGAGAGCATGCAAAGAGGCAAAGCTGCTGGTGAGGATCAGGTAACATCGGATCTGCTGAAAGATGGAGGACAGATTGTGTTAGAAAAACTAGCCACCCTGTTTACGAGGTGTCTCCGGACGGGAAGGGTACCAGAGTCTTGGAAGAACGCTAACATCATCTTAATACATAAGAAAGGAGATGACAAGGACTTGAAGAATTACGGGCCGATCAGCTTGCTCTCTGTAGTATACAAGCTATTTACAAAGGTAATTGCTAACAGAGTAAAGAAAACATTAGAATTCAATCAACCAAAGGAACAAGCAGGATTTCGAACAGGCTACTCAACAATTGACCACATTCATACTATCAATCAGCTAATAGAGAAATGCTCAGAGTATAACCAACCACTATACATAGCCTTCATAGATTACGAGAAGGCATTTGATTCAGTAGAAATATCAGCCGTCATGCAGACACTGCGGAATCAGGGCGTAGATGAAGTATATATAAACCTTTCTGGAAGAAATCTACAGGGGATCAACTGCTACCATAGTGCTTCATAAAAAAAGCAACAGAATACCAATCAAGAAGGGTGTAAGGCAGGGGGACACAATCGCCCCAATGCTATTTACCACGTGCTTACAGGAGGTTTTCAGAAGCCTAGAAGGGGAACAGTTAGAGATAAGAGTTAATGGAGAATACCTTAGTAACCTGCACTTCGCCGATGACATTGCATTGCTGAGTAACTCAAGGGACGAATTGCAACTCATGATTACGGAGTTAGACAACAAGAGCAGAAAGGTGGGTCTTAAATTTAATCAGCAGAAAACGAAAGTAAATGGACAACAACCTCGGAAAGGAGCAGCGCTTCGAGATAGGTAATAGTGCACTTGAAGTTGTAAAAGACTATGTCTACTTAGGGCAGGTAATAACCGCAGAGCCTAACCACGAGATTGAAGTAACTAGAAGAATAAGAATGGGGTGGAGTACATTTGGCAAGCACTCTCAAATTATGACAGGTAGATTGCCACTATCCCTCAAGAGGAAGGTATATAACAGCTGTATCTTGCCGGTACTTAGCTACGGAGCAGAAACCTGGAGACTTACAAAGAGGGTTCAGCTTAAATTGAGGACGACACAGCGAGCAATGGAAAGAAAAATAATAGGTGTAACCTTAAGAGACAAGAAGAGAGCAGAGTGGATTAGGGGACAAGCGGGGGTTAAGGATATCATAGTTTAAATAAAGAAGAGTAAATGGACATGGGCCGGGCATGTAGCGCGTAGACAGGATAAGCGCTGGTCATTAAGGGTAACTAGCTGGATTCCCAGAGAAGGGAATCGGGTTAGGGGGAGACAGAAGGTTAGGTGGGCAGACGAGATTAGGAAGTTTGCGGGTATAAATTGGCAGCAGCAAGCACAGGACCGGGTTAACTGGCGGAACATGGGAGAGGCCTTTGTCCTGCAGTGGACGTAGTCAGGCTGATGATGATGATGTGTGAACGTTCTTATGACTGCTGTAATATGCGCTGTAGTATTCGCTGGCAAAATTGAAAAAAAAAACTACGTGAGAAGGGGTAAACTCGCCCAACTCCTCCCCCCCCCTCCTTCCTTGGCTACGTTCCTGTCGCATTCCTCACTACTTTCTTGTGTGAGTGTGTGCTATTCCACTTACGTAGTGTATTAAGGAATAAACCAGGTTACAAGAACTCTGACGTCGGAGTAACACTGGGAGACACCTAAGTCAAGGACCTGAATTACTTCCAGATCTTTAATGGCGAAGCTGTTTAAGCTACGTAGTTGTTACAGCACGAGAGCAGAACGATGACAAAGGGACAAGGAGAAGACGACGAAGTCGTCCTTCTGTTTTCGCACTATAACAATCGTCACGCCATACCAAATAGCCCAATCCGCCACGCTTCTATGTTTAGGCTAGCCGAGTACGCCGCATCGCGATCCATAAGCAGGTATGTGCCACAGAAATTGCACAAGTTCCACTACTCTCCCGATGGAGGCGGAAATGTTGTAGGCCCGTGTGCTCAGATTTGGGTGCACGTTAAAGAACCCCAGGTGGTCTAAATTTCCGGAGCCCTCCACTACGACGTCTCTCATAATCATATAGTGGTTTTGGGACGTTAAACCCCACATATCAATCAAGTTCCACTACTTTCCACTGGTCCACTAAATATGAGCACAAAAACTATATTCATTAAACGGGTGTTTGCCACGGTGTGGCTTACCAGAAAGCCTTCACCACCAAAGACGGCACCAGAGAAATTAAGTAATTTCACTACTGACCACTGGACCACTAAAACATTTACACCATCTCCCACTAAAGAGAACGACCAGTAGCATGCAAAGCAACACTTGGGTCGAATTCAATTCCCATTAATCACGGGCATCTTGCCCGACGTTAACGCATCCTTGCAAGTGAAGCACACCGTGAATTCACTGTAGTTTCTGTTGCTGTTACTCGTCCCAAACTCTTGTAGAAGCGCGCCACCGCGGCGGCTTCATCGTCATGCCACGCGGGAGCACGTGGGTTCATCGCTCGTCTGCAGAATCTCGTTCCTCCCCCCCCCCCCCCCATCACGTGAATACGTAGAAAATGTAAGAAAATAGGCCACAGCTTCTTGTGCAGCCACCTGAAGCAATCCCGAACGCGCTAGCGTGTGCTAGCGCGTTCTGACTAGGATACAACGCGTTGGTCCATCGCACGTCTACAGAATCTCGTTCCCCGACGCGATCACATCCGCAGCGTAAGACCCGAATGCGCTAGCGCGTGAGCACGTTCTGGCAGCGCTTGGGCTAGCTGCTGTGCATGCACAGTAAAGGTGGCCCCTCACACCGGATTGAGCTCAACCATGAGCTGTTTTGCATCTAAGAGGACGATGTCAACAACTAGCCTACCGAATGGCTGCAAAGAGACGTCGTCCTGTCCAAGACCCCGAGTTCGTCCAACGAGGTAATATACTAATGAGAGGGAAAGGCAACGGCGGCTGCAAGAAGATTCTGAAGTGATGAAAGCCCTACACCAACGACGACGTAACTGTAGATCTACAGAATGTGCGAACGCTTGGTTTCAGCCCGAGGTTCTGTCTCTGGGCTTTGGGCAACCATATCGCGTTCGGAACTCTCTGTGGTTTAATTTGAGCCTCTATGCGCTGAGATCGAACGTATAAACAACCTAGAATCACGTGGATATAGCCTAGCAGCGACCTAGAAGTAACCTAGAAATAAGCTGCATCCTATAGATAAAGTCTTAGTGTACAATCACGCCGAGCCTGCTTTGTATGCGAGGAATTAACGAGTGAGCGCGAAAGTCCTTCTAGTCTAAGGGTTCATCTCAATTATTCAGAGAAGCCAGAGGTTTCCCATTCCCACTCAGACGCACGAATAGGCACAGCTCACACACTTCCTTTTTTTTCTCTTTGTATGTGTGAAGCGAAAAAGTAGATAGGTAGAAATAATGTCATTATCTGGTCTTTTCTCGCGAATCGCCTCCCGGGTGATCGGCATACTAATTAATCCTAGCTTTGAAGCCACAAGCGATGGAGTCCAGGCGTGATCGCTGCATTTTCGAGGAGGGGGGGTGGAAGGCGTCAGGGAAAGGTTCAATGACCCGCATCGCGACTGAACACGGGAAACGCAGACGCGTTTCGCCTCGGAGCAGGCGACAGAGAGAGAAGTGAGAGAAACGGAACAGGGTGCAATGCACCTCCGTTAAGATCACGCAATTGAGCGCACGCTTGCTGGATTACGTGCCCTTCGGGTCGTCTAAGCCATTTCCTAATTTGTGTGCACAGCCGGTAGAAGTAGGTCATTGGTGGTCGCAGGCCTTCTCAGCAAGCAGGACGGATAACCGTGCATCCAATAAGTTCCAGGAGACGACAAGAATAGGCCCATGCTGTTGACATAGCCTCGAAAGCGCATGTGACACCCCAACGCCATTGTGATGTGTCGTTTTACTTATTTTCTTCCCCACTTTCGCTGTCCCTGCGTGGCTTACGGCTTCGCGGCGTATAAATCTCATTCGTCCAGTCATTACGGTTCGTTATTAGTGAACAAAGTCTGGCGGATCGGGTCGGACGATGCATAATTAAATGACCGTGCAGAATGCCAATGCAGGCGCTGGCTGTAGACGGGCTCCCGAAGCATGCGTTGAGATGGTGCTGGATCTGGAAATCTCATCCAATGAGACAGTAAAAGAATATGGTAGAAGGGTAGGCGGTACGTGAAAGAAAAGCTGTGCGTACTGAAAGCAATACAAAAGCGACGAAAAGTAGACAGAAATAAGTTCACGAAGTTATCGACCTCACGAAGTATCGAATAGCGCGAAAGCGTGCGCTGGTCTGCGTCTTCGATTTGGCGCACCCTTTGTTTGTTTGCTTCTTGCTTTCTTTTCTCC
Organism: Rhipicephalus microplus; assembly: GCF_013339725.1. Classification (NCBI taxonomy): domain Eukaryota; kingdom Metazoa; phylum Arthropoda; class Arachnida; order Ixodida; family Ixodidae; genus Rhipicephalus; species Rhipicephalus microplus. The sequence goes on from NC_051170.1 coordinate 65,327,133, forward strand.
CTTCTTTTCTTTTGTTTCATTCTTTCGGGTGTTCGAAAGAAACGTTTTCTACAGTCACCGAATGGCCACAGTTTTGTGGGAGGTGATCCATGTATGCCCCGTATCATGATACATTTTGACCGGCTAGAGGCCATGGGAACATTTTCTCCCACCTTTTTTTTCTCATTGCTCCTTATTTCTGCCACGATCAGTTTGCTGCATGGGCGAAAGAACGTTTCTGCATAAATAAACGTGCTCTTTCTGTTGACTAAGCAAGCACTGGGCCCTCGTTTCTTTTTGTCGTGAAAGCACACAAGAAAATTCTGATTGACCAATGCCACGGCGTTCTTTCGTGTACAAAGCGCATTAAGAAACGGCTCCACCGCAGTTCTTTCGTTTAGGAAATATAAAAATAATTGTGCTTTGTTGTACTGCTTTTGGCAGAGCAAGTTTTTAAATTGTGAACGCGCTTACACGGTTAGTTTTGTGCATTTTCGTATTTTTATTCTACATTGCTTCTTTTCTGTGTGACCCGCTTCAATATCTTAGCCAAAAAGAAATGAAAGAACGAGAGCAAATCGGAACAGAATTAGCCATACAACACGTTCTGCTAGAGAAGCTTGAAGCGTTTCATCACTTTTTTTTTGTTGAGGGATACTGACACGAAAGTTCTGGTCACGCGTTTTTTTTTCTTTTTTGCTGCAATATGTTGATGAGGATCTGTTTATCACAACACAAAACATTCTTTGCTGCAGTGTGCGGCAAATAATTATAGGCTTCTTATTACCGACCACGTCTTAGTTTCGGTTTGACAAAGCTCCAGAAATGACAAGCCCGTGGATGCAACTGTCGCAACCCAGCGTGTGCAATGCTCGACCACGTCAGCATACAGAACTGCGGCGCACTTTCACAAGGTCCGCATGAAGAAGTTCTTTGGACAGGAAACGGGAAAGGTAGCGTCGCAAGCCACGAAACATTGAGCACGCGTGCCTTGGCCAAGGACTCGCAAGCAGTCACTGATGAAGTAGTATAATAGTCTGCTGGCACGAACGCGGCAAAAGAGCAATGACAGCTGTGACGTTATCCTGACTTTGTTGAATCATGTCATCGGGGTGACGAGTGGGAAGCGGAAGAGTCAGCATCGAGTGGCATTAGAGGGTGTCAATGCTGCGAGGTGTAGCAACACCCTCTAGACTAGTCTAGAGGGTGTTAGGTGTAGTGTATACCGCTCAATCACGCACGCCATCTTCGAAGCTCATATAATTTACCTTTCAAGCCTTATGCGCTGTTGATATTTTGCTGATAACGTACGTATGGTCACGCCAATCGATCCCACGGGCTATCTTGCCCACGATATGTTGTGTCAATACCCCTTTAATCATATACTTGGCGACAACGTTTCTTGACAGCACTACAGAAGCTACAAAACCAAAGCACAGGCCTGCTGCCATTCCAAGAAATAGTACTTGTTTATCGATGATTTTATCGTTCGCTTTGCTGGAAAAAAGTGTTGCTTTATTTATTATGAGACTTAAGTTGGGAGAAGCCGTAGGTGAAAATACAGTTATTGTTCACTTTTAAAAAATACTTTTCTTGTATTTGCATATCTTTAAGAGCACCATCTTTTCAGCACGCCCGTTTTTTCAAACTGAACATGGCGTCCATAACATAGTGTGTCAGTGTGCGGCCACAAACGCGTTGTTTGGTTCTCAAAAAAACGTAATCGTAGCACGACACTAACATGAACAGTCAACCATTGAAATGTTTTTCTCAATCGCAATTTTTTTTGCGTGTGTAACTTTCTGGGACAGCAGCTCCCGAAATGTCAACATCACGGCACCTGTGGGTACAGTTTCCTCCCGTCTCTAACTTATCACGTCTTCATCACGCGCTGTGTGGACGTAAGTTTGCAACCTACGCCTTTATTTGCTTTATACTTACGTCCTGAAGCTTCGAGAACAACGTACCCGTCGGTATTTGCAGTTTTCCAGATTTGTTCTCAACATTGGCGTATCCACGTTTAATGGTGCCATAGCAGCCAGAAACGAATAGACATTGTGTAAAGAAAATAGGAGGAAAAGAACGGCAGCGAGGTTAACCAGCCTATAGGCAGCCGGTTTGCTACCCTGCGCATGGGAGTGATAGCGATTCCTATGACGCACGGATCAACAGTGTTTTTTTTTTTGTAATCATGTCACTACTTTTCTGCATTGAAAACCTATGAATTAAATGAACTGAACTACTGCTCTTCTTTCATTTGGCGTTACGACATTGGAATACACACATGTAAATGTTTGTTTGTGTGAAAAAAATTGCAGTTGCTGAACCAAATGAACCGTTCAGATGAACTTACCTCCTATATTGTGATTGTTTTTTGTACGCTTCATTATAAAAAAGTTGAAATAGATGTTTTGACACCTGCCACATTGAATTTTTATCAGAGTTTTAGAACTCTGAAGTAAAATTTACTCTTATCATTGTCCGTCCAAACCATGACCACTACTTTTTAGTAGATATGAGCAATTTGTGCTAAGAAAACGAACAAACGCCAACATATTTGCGACACAGCGCAGAAACGAGGAGACAGAAAGAAACACACGGGAAATGGCGCTGAACTATCGGGCTTTCTGGATGTACTAAGAACCCCAAGTGGTAGAAAATTCGAGAGCCCTCCACTACGACGTCTCTCATAATCATATGGTGTTTTTGGGACGTTAAACTCCCCAAATCAATCAATCGACTAACTATCGTGCTTGCACTATTAAATGCATTTGTTCGTAGTTCAACGCTGCATCTTGCGTGTTTCTTTCTGTTTCCTTGTTTTCGCCCTGTTTCGCGAGAGAGAGATAAATAGAGAGGAAAAGCAGGAAGGTTAACCAAGCTTGACTCGGTTGGCTACCCTACAAACAGCTACCCTGTTTCGCGAGAATCATCATATCCGTAGCAACAGGCTAAAATTCATACACTTTTGGTACACCAACACAGTATTATGCCCGACTTCAATAGGGCAAACCTTTCGGTGTGGATTGACGCGCCGTCACAGTAATCGTGAATAGGTCAAACTTCGATATTTGCATAACACATTGTATTGCATAGATATTTGCATTAAAATAGTATACTGTGCTGGAAATACAATAGAACTGCCTGAAGTGACATTTCCGACACGGACAGTATTGCCAACTATTATAAGGCCTGAATGAATCTGTAATGAAATCCACAAAACCTTGTTCGGTGTCGTATAATGAATATCCGCCACTGTAGCTCAGTTGGTGGAGCATAGGACGCTGTAGTCAAAGGTCACAGGTTCGGTACCTTCCAGCGGAGAGTCATCTTTTCGCCTACTTTTCTTCCTTCACATTCACAATACAATTACTTCAAATAACATCCCCTACGATTTCCTTGGCATAATTGTCTATTAGTTTTCATCAATAGATGGTTTGCTTATCGTGCTTACTGCTTAAAATGTGTGCTTTTAAAACCCGTAATCGTGTGCGCTTAGCACAGTTTTTCAAATAAAGGTTTCTGCAGCGCTGCACGCCTGTTATTTGTGTGTGTGTGTGTGTGTGTTCTGTGTGTGTGTTCTGTGTGTGTGTGTGTGGGTGTGGTGTGTGTGTGTGTGTGTGTGTGTGTGCGTGTGGTGTGTGTGTGTGTGTGTGGTGTGTGTGTGTTCTGTGTGTGTGGTGTGTGTGTGTGCGTGTGGTGTGTGTGTGTGTGCGTGTGGTGTGTGTGTGTGTGTGCGCGCGCGCGCGTGTGGTGTGTGTGTGTGTGCGTGTGTGTGGTGTGTGTATGCGTGTGTGTGTATGCGTGTGTGTGTGGTGTGTGTGTGTGGTGTGTGTGCGTGTGTGTGGTGTGTGTGTGCGTGTGTGTGTGATGTGTGTGTGGTGTGTTTGTGTGTGTGTGCGTGTGTGTGGTGTGTGTGTGTGCGTGTGGTGTGTGTGTGTGTGGTTGTGTGGTGTGTGTGTGTGTGTGTGTGTGTGGTTGTGTGGTGTGTGTGTGTGTGTGTGTGTGTGTGTGTGTGTGTGTGTGTGTGTGTGTGTGTGTGTGTGTGTGTGTGTGGTTGTGTGGTGTGTGGTTGTGTGGTGTGTGTGTGTGGTGTGTGTGTGTGTGTGTGTGGTGTGTGTGTGTGTGTGTGTGTGTGTGTGTGTGTGTGTGTGTGTGTGTGTGTGTGTGTGTGTGTGTGTGTGTGTGTGTGTGTGTGTGTGAAGAGGAGCAAACGCCGCTAGAACAGCGGCGTTTTGCTCCTCTTCTAGAATCGGAATGTTAAAAGACGAATGCTGAAATAAAGGAGTGGGATGTCATTTAACCTGGAAGCGTCATCATGAAACATTCTTGCCAAATAGCTTATAGACGGGCCTATGCGGACGACAGATAAGCACACTTCATTTGTACGGCCGTATAGCGTCATTCTTCCGCACCCCTCCGCTCACTGAACAGGACGCGCGAGGCTGGCAACGCTGGGTGCTTCATTAACGCGGTTTCATATTCATCCCACGAAAATCGTGCGACCCGGTCTCTCTCGCTGTCCCAAGGCCGGCGCGCCAACATTAACGCCATCCAACACGCTGCCGCCATCGAAGTTGTCGGCCTCATCTGTTTATTGGCCGCGTTGTCGCTGCGGAGAGTGTACAACGTGAACGTGCGAGAAGCTCGCTCACTGTCGATCGAGCTATTATGGAACACGCCGCAGCTTCTCTCGCGCGTTCCGAGGTCTCGCAACCGAGCCGGGCTCACTCGAGTGCGGTTAACTAGTCTGAATTTCTCACGCATGTGTGTATGTACAGTCTAAAGTACTGGTGACTGCTTCGAAAGCACGACGCGGTCGACTGGGCGCGTCATCGTATAGGTATTGAGCATGTGCGATGCGCAGCTCACGCTATCGAGTAATGAATGCCCGTGCTGGGACGTAACTGATCGCTCAGGTGATTTTCGCGCAGGGCACGTCGGCCGCTGCCGGAGAGACAGAGGCGGTCGGCCCTCGGGTTCTCTCGAGCTCCTCCTCCCAACACGATCAATGGTCCAAAGGTCGACTCGTGTTGACCGTTTTCTTTTGTTGCTACTTCTCTGTCGGTGGTGTATATGGAGTTCACATTTTCCCTCTTGTATGTAGGTTCTCGTATACGTCACGAGAACTCCGTGCAGGCTTTTGAGCGCTCCAGTGCATATTCGGCAGCTTTTGTTTATTGCTTGGGTGGAGATGGTGGGATGTGTACATTCCCAGCCACGCATTCGTATCTTTTTTTTTAATTGCGACAAACTTGCCTTTAAGGCATAATATTTCTGTTAGTATGTTTGTTAAATGTGCACCGTTAGGCCAGTGTTGTGTATAAAGTGGACTAGGTAGGTTAGGTTAGGTTAGGTTAAGGTTAGGTTAGGTTAGGTTAGGTTAGGTTAGGTTCTTGTGGTTAGTATCTTGCGGAATGTGTTATCATTTATCCAGCGGTTGAAACTGGCTGTGTCGCTGTAGCGAAGGCCGCCTTGAAGGAGGTGACGGGAGCGTTCTGGCTGCCGGACACTTTTGTTTGCTTTTGTTGTTTCTCGACGTTTATTGTGTCGGTATATGCTCGCACGAATCTGTGTTGACATCTGTCGTTCCGGGTGTATTGGATTCCCGACCTTCGCCGACTGTTTGCGGAGCTCTCTAATGTGTCAGAAAGCCGGACTACACCGAATGTTTGCACAGCCGATCAGTAGTAACTGTTGCAAGTGTTCGCGGGTGCAGACAACGAACACTCGTTGTTTATAAGCTTTCAATCTGCACACCCGAAGCCAAGTACTTAGTAAAGCAAGAACCAAAGTGTTACGAAAGTGATTTTTATTTGTTTTATCACCTTTGTAAGCGTAAGTTTCCTAGCTGTTTAATTAACGCTCATTCCATGTAAATATTCAGCATAAGCGCTTAGCAAATACCATGAATTGTAGCATAATATAAATACAAATTAAAATTTCTGGTGTTTGTATTTCGTGCACAAATAATTAGGCAGAACTGGGTTCGAATCATTTTTATATGCAATAGGAAATGCTTTCCTTAGCCCGCAAGTCAAAGTAGAGAGCTTGTTGAACACATCTATAAACAGAAATATGACCTTTTTGCATCTATTCAAAAGTACAGTCGAAGTTCTCGCATTACTGATTGATATGCGGGGTTTAACGTCTCAAAACCCCCATTTGATTATGAGAGACGCCGTAGCTAGTAGAGGGCTCCGGAAATTTCGACCACCTGGGGTTCTTTAACGTGCACCCAAATCTGAGCACACGGGCCTACAGCATTTTTGTCGTCACAACGTGGCCTCTTGATGTATGAGTTTATCGGAAACAGTTGCGTGCTGATTTAACAAGTAGGCTATCAAACTTAATCATGGCTAATTTAAACGTGACGTAAATGTATGTCATCCTACTTGCTTTAGGAGAAACGTCGTTATGTGTCTCACTCAGTCGTGAAGCTGAGAGGCCTTCAAATTCGCAAAGCAAAACAAAAAGGGAGCCATAATTCATAGTGCACTTATTTTTGATGCGCACTTATCCTCCACACACTGTTCTACACACTAAGTGTTTCTTAACGTATAAAATGGGTTGGAGTTTTCTGCAAGCCCGCCGCGGTAACCTAGTGGTTAAGTTGTTCGACTGCTCCCACAAAGATCGTGGGATTGAATCCCGGCCTTGGCGGCCTGATTTCTGAAAATACTTTAACCGCGTGTGCTTATATTTAGATGCACGTTAAAGAAGCCCCGGGGGTCCAAATTTCCCGAGCCCTTCACTGCAGCGGCTCTCATAATCGTATGTTGGCTTTGGACGTTAAACCTTATTAATTGCCATTAGTTTGTTGCAATCATCTGAGCACTTTCTTTATATGAGCTGGACATGCGATGAAAGAAACTGACAAGCTCCCTTGTGTATACGTAGAAAATTACTTGGATGGAATGCCGCCTTCTTTTTCCTCCTACGTTGAGTTGAATTGATTGATCCGACCTCCAGTGCACAGCACCATGCCATGGTGAGTAAGGTATACGCAAGTGAATTAGTTACGTCACAGGGTTTGTACGCGATTACGCAAATTACACCACCTAGAAATACGCTACTGTTTAACACCGCACACAGAGCCATTCTTAGCCAATCCTGCTGAACGTACACGAGCCACTGCGTAAGAACGGCACACAAAAAAAGCGAGAAGAGAAGAATACCGTGGCCGGAACACCATATATAGTACGCAGAAGGAAGTGTGTGTGAACAAACGGGATCAAAAAGTCACACCAACCACAATTGAACATTACAGCTTTACAGACGAGCTAATTCTGGCCGTACTAACACATAAAGACGCCAAGGATTTGGAAGGAGAACGAGCCGATGAGTAAAGAGAACCGTAAATTGAATTGAAAGGAACCAGAGCGTCACATCGCGATTGCTTAAATGTAACAATATTTGCGTGAATTTGCATATCCACCTTGATACGCTTGGCGCAAACGTTTTCGTTCATTAGCGTTTCGTGTGCGTAACGTTTGCTTTAGCTATTTCATGAACGTGAAAAAGAACCTTGATTTAGTTCGTATAGTCTCGCCATACGGGTATCGGATCTGCCAGAGTTCCTCTTGGCTGCGCTCTTCATTTCTTCTCGTTTATTTTTGTGTTCTTTTCCTTTTTTTAGTTGTTCTCCTTTGATTCTTTCCTTCTTTCGAACACACGAACAACAAACTGCTGCGAAAAGTAAACAGTGTACACAAACAGCCATTGAACTCTCCCGTGCGTCGTTTCGAAAAGAACGAAAAGATAAAAGAGGTGCCAGCCAAATGCTTCTATAAACCACTCCTTTCGGAAGCATGCGCGGATGGTAAAAACAAAACAAAACATCAGAATCCCGTGGGACTGAAGTGACGAAGAGTGATGGCGCCTGCTGTAGTGGAGTCGCAACACACACTACACTCCATGTCACTGCATGCGCTACAGTGACGCCCCTAGCGGTCGCGTAAAAAGCAATGAGAGAGAAGAAAGGCAGAAGGCGGGGAAGTTTACCAAGCAAAATGTATCGGGTCGGCTAACCTACGCTTAAAAAAAGTTGAAACCCAAATATAAAGATGAGAGAAGCAAGACGAGGGAAAATAGACGTGCTCGCGTCAGTCAAACAGGAACAACAGCAGACGGTGTTTTAAAAAACGAACTTACATGACACGCTACTGCTGATGTGTTAAGCTGCCATGTGGCTGGTGTTGTGCATTGGGATGAGGAAAGGCACAAAACTTTTCAGCTTTTTATCATACTCTTAACAATGCCGTGCTTCTAGATGGTTAGCACTTCATACTGTACGATACTAATTAAAAACATATTTGTAGAAGAGAGGCGGTCGTCTGTGTTTGTTACCGTACGTTTCTGAGCTAGGAAGTTTTTGTTGTTGTTGTTGTTGTTATTGAGAACCCTGCTTCTTTTTTCGTTTTTGTTGGTTAGCTGACGTGACTGATAGCGCTGTACAGGCTGTTTTCAGTTCAATAGTGTATTATGCCATAAAACTTCGTTTTATTTTTACATAGAAACTGTACATGGCTAGGCGAAAGCAAAATTCGTCCTTCCTGCTTTGCGCAACACAGGTATGTGGTGAAACTACTATTCAGATATTTAGAGAGCATTGGCCAGCCTGGAAAACTTCAGTGGTGCCTTGAAACCAAGTAATAAGTCACTCTGTCAGCACATGCCCCTACCCAAGAGATAAAATGCCCAGTCGGTGTTTTACTATTTTGTTATTTTATTTTAACTTCCTATACTTTTCTCTCTCTCTCTCTTTCTCACTCTGTTTTTCATTCCGCGATCTCCTTACCCAGGCAGAGTAGCGAGTCAGTGATTTGCATGCGCCGGTTAAACTATCTGCTCTTCAATAAATTGTTTGCTCTCTTTCTCTCACTCCTCCCATGTGCGCAAATACTCCTAGTGCATATATGGCATGAAAGCGGGGCTGATTTTCGCCATTGGACCACTAAAGATGAGTCAGAGAACACACGCGTGGCAATCGCCAATCCCGATTTTTGTGCAGACGTAACCAATGATTGCTTTCTCCGCCTTGCCCGGAGAAAGCAGTTATTGGTTACGTCCGTGCGGAAATATTGATGGGTATTTGCAAAGCACGTGTTTCCCGCTTCACTTTCGTAGGCTCGAGGGTTACGGACCAAATCGTACGTCCGGCATCTTAGCGTCTCTCGAAAACGAGGGTGGAGACTAGTGGAAGCATCGCATGACGAGTATTTATGACTTTACACAACACTACAAACTGCAAAGGAACGTTTTCGCACGATGCTCAGCGGACGACAGCTCCTGGAGGCCTAGCCCGGGCCAGTGATTCCTTGCTAGATCCTAATGAACTTTATTACCTACCTACCTACCTACCTACCTACCTACCTACCTACCTACCTACCTACCTACCTACCTACCTACCTACCTACCTACCTACCTACCTACCTACCTACCCAACACCTCACCGAAAGCTATAGGCAAAAAGCAGTCAGTCGACCGGCGGCCGTATCTGATACTGGTGAACGCACACCTCATTTACCCCGAAATACCCAAAACAAATAAATGCAACAACTGTGGTTTTAGAGCCACTCTTGAATTACATAATATGGGAATGTCAAAGAATAATGAAACGATACTGGGGAGGTGGCCTCTAGTAATCACCTCCACGCGTGTCGGGACACTGTGTTGCACAGCTCGGTCCTTGGTGATTAAACTTGGGCTGTTCGGCGGGTGGAGTAAACCTCCAAGAACTTTTGGCCGTCACCTTAGCGGTATGCTCTTCCCGTATCAAGAACCCGCAGCAGGTTTCATTGAAGTTCTCTGTGTGTATGTAACCAATAATTCAGAATGTCGGGGTTAGCCCACCGATACAGGGCAGCCCGTTACTGCTACCCTGGTTAACCGTTCGTACGGAGTGCTTGTGTGGTGATTTTGCTGATTGCAACGGTGCGTTTTATTTGAAGATTTTGTCAAGCTGTATATTCTTTCATAATGGTCTCCTCTCTTTCCTTTAAGACAGACAGAAAGAAAATAAAATTGTATGTGTAAATACTTAGCGTACTTCTCGTTTAGTTAGAAATCGGCCTTTGAAAGGGGCTCTCATGGCGTGATTCTCGTGTATTTCTTTTCTTTGCAACATTGTGGTGAGCATCATAATACATGGTAGCGCAGACAAAGGACATAGACAAGAGAAGGCACATTCAAGACAACACAGCGCTGTGTTGTCTTGAATGTGCCTTCTCTTGTCCGTGTCCTTTGTCGGCGCTACCATATATGATCATGCTACCATACTCACTAAACGTCGACTTAAATAACGTTAATTCTTAGTGTGTATCGAATCTCTTACTCATCAATCCATCAAAGACTAATTTCATGGTATTCCATTCCCCTCAGTTGTTTCCAAACATCGCTTCATTAGCAGTGACGCTTGATGGACACTTCATTCATGCATGTTCATCTACTAAATTTCTTCGTGTGGTATTAGTTAAACATTTGAAATTCAGTAAGCATGCGCAGGCCTTAATTCAAAAAGTGCCTTTAGGTATTCACGTGATCATCAAAACACGACCTTACTTCTCCACTGAAATCCTTTTATCTTTATATTACGCATTCATTCATAGTCACCTGTCATACTGCGTATCATCATGGGGAAATACATATTGGCCACATGTAAATCATCTAGAACGATTACAGAAGCAAGCTTTGAGACTCATTACTTTCAAACCATTTTCATCACCATCAGCCCCCCTTTTTAGCAACATGAACATTTTACCTCTGCATAAACTCTTCAGCTACAAAATTCTAATGATCATGTTTCATATTCTTAATAACGAATTACACATTTCTAGTTTCCCGGGAGTTACTCTTGTAAATACTAACAACACGAGGTTTTCAGCTAACTGTAATTTACTTCTACCTAAAGTACGTACAAACTATGGTTAAATGACGGCAAGATTTTTATGCATAACACTTTGGAACATGCTGCCTGTTGATCTCAAATCATGCTCAATGTACTACTTTAGTAAGCGCTTGAAGGTCTTATTGTTAAATGACTTATGGCTTGAATGTTTTCTTTTGGGTTTCTTTGTTCCAAGCACATTGTCACTATTGCTCATATGGCCTTACGTTTTTGCACCATTTTCTTTTAAATAGTGCTGTGATTTCGTCGCTGTTTGCTGACTAAAAAGCTAATCCTCTTTTTACTTTTTTGTTAGGAGGTCCCCCTGACAGTTTTTACTTTGGGACCTCCGACTGTTCACTCGACATGCAAAAAATGTATTCATAAAAAATGTATCTATTTTTGAATAAACAACAACAACCAACAAGCCCAAATCGCCACCCTCATTGTGATGAGCAGTTTTTTTTTTTTCACTGGGAAACGTGGAAACTTGGGCAACTGTTAGTATATTCACTGAGAAAGTTTGGTCCTAAGTTACGAACGGCCTAGCGCACTGATCTTTCCTTCAAAGACCTCCGGAGGCGACTCTCCTGTTCTCAAAAGTTCGCTGAAGCTTTGAAGTCGAGAAGAAATTCGATTGATGAACTTCGGACAACTCCAAACATGCATGTACTGCTAAGGTGTGGCTGACATTGCTTAGGTCAATAAAGGCTTATTTTCGGAGGATATTGTAGAGCATCAGCATTTTTTTCCGCAGAAACATTTGATGCAATGCGGAGAAACAGCATTCCGCATTATCGATGAGATCTGTATCTTTCCAACACGCCTCTTCTTCTCGGGTGTTGAATTAGCTCGTGACCTAAAACCTTCACTTCACTTCTAAAGTCGCGGGAACGAATCTCGACCGCTGCGGCCGCGTTTTTGATGGAGGCGAAAATGCTGGAGGCTTCTGTACTCGAATGTATGTGCACGTTAAAGAACCCCAGGTGGTCAAAATTTTCGGAACCCTCGATTACGGCGTCTCTCGTAATAATATTGATGTTTTAGGACGTTCGACCCCATCTATTAATATTACTACTTTCTTGCTAAGCTTAGCTATATTGGTTTTTTTTTTTTTGGCTGAGAAAAGTCTTTCCGAGGACGAGAAACTGTGAATAAAAAATATTTGTCACATAATGAACAAAATTTCCAGAGCAGTATGTCATCCTACTGCCATGTTCAGCTCGAGATATTTAGTACCCTCAAACTGCTCTCCAAAGCTTTTGCATGAAATGAATTGCGTAACGTACGATTCCATAAAAAGATAAAAAAAGTTTACCTTCTCCGTGTATGAATGTTAAAGATAAATCTGGTTGTGTTATGATTTGATGCTGCAACGACAAACCTATAGCGCGTTCTGTAAGTTTAGAAGCTTAAGGCGACGTCGGGTTCGTTCCTCGGGTGTTATTTGTTGCATGCCACCCAGTGTGCATGGGGTTGTTTTCATTAACACTGGATAACCAATATGCCGCGAAAAGATTTGTCGTCACTACGCCTTACGAGCAACGTGACACCTCATTCCTTAATTCAAGTTTATTTTAGAAGAATGAAATACGTATACATAGATCAAACAAATTCCAGCAAGCAAACAGGGACATCATAAGTGTCGCCATCGCCACGCAGATATCACGTAGCTGCCATCAATTCGAGTTTCCTCTCAACTTTTCACGCCCTTAGGTCTCTATAAATGTACTTCTTTAAAATATATATATATACACTCACAAACTATCACTCGAATAAAGGTACAGCCACAAAAGCACTCGCGTTTGAGCACTCGTCCTTCATTTCGTATGCAAACGGTTAACAACGCCGTGCCGACGTGCCACGATCGTAAAGCCTGCCGCTTTCCCTACGCCATAAAACGCTCCACGAGTCTTCTCTAAAACCGTGGTCCGTACGAGCGAGCACGCCCGGACAGCGATTCGACTGAACGCGATGGCAGGTGCAAAGAGGTCGTTCCCTCCCCAGTATTGACGTATCGTGGGTCGGTCGGACGTGTACGATGGCCCGGAGGGCCACTCGAGCGGAGCTATGTTTCCCTCGTCTCCGCTCGCCTCGGTATTTGCGAATCCGATGTCCGAGCAACATTCCCACGCGTTACAGAGCCTCTCCGCACTTTTCGGCGTTCCCTTCTTGACTCTACTTCCCCCTCCGCGGTGGTCTAGTGGCTAAGCTACTCGGCTGCTGACCTGTAGTTCACGGGATCGAACCACGGCTGCGGCGGCTGCATTTTCGATGGATGCCACTATGCTGTAGGCGTCGTGTGCTCAGATTTGGGTGCACGTTAAAGAACCCCAGGTGGTCTAAATTTCCGGAGCTCTCTGCTACTGCGTCCCTCATAATCATGTGGTAGTTTTAGTACGTTAAACCACACGTATCAATCAAGTCAATTTTTTACTCTACTTGCCTCGTCCTTTACCCTCTCACTTTCTGTCAACACGGATGTTTCACGATACAGGGCCGTTCCAGATATTGTTGGAGCATTCCTCGTCTAACGTGGTTACCACGCTGGCGAAAAATCCAATGGCCAGACGGGTATTTGTATTGAACCTTCACAGCGGAGCCGTAAATAGCCCACCTGCTTGATTTCGTGGCGTCTACCAATGTCCGTTCCCGTCTGTTAACGAACAGGAGGGGGGAGGGGAGCCTTTGAACTTATTCGAGCGAGTGATGATATCACAAAATAAAGTCATGATGTGGCGCCATAATGTGACAGATGATCAGAATTTGCGATCACATCATAATATCAAGTGCAAGTCAATACCATCATGCATTTTTTCTCTTATTTATTCCCACATTTGCCTCATTCTTTTCGCAGAATTGATTACATATCGTCAGTGCAGTCAATTCTGCGTCGTTCAAAATGAAGACGCATGGAAGTTAGCCGGCATGGCTCAGCTTGTTGTTCGTAAGAGTCAAAAATGATTGCACGCACGCACATGCACCGATTCTGACGAGCTTGATCGTGCTTGAAAAGCGACAAATCAATAGCGATACGTACTATCGTGAGCAATATGAGCTCGACCACGCGAGCGCGCGGCAAAGATCTTCAAAACCGAGATAGCGTCGTACGTGGATGGCGCTGCCGAAACCGGCGGAGTAAAAGAGGGGCGCTCTTCCACTAACTGCTTTCACTCCCGCTTCTCTGGCGTTGGCTTCGAAACGACAGCTTATTACGCACCATCGGCCGCTAGCAATGATAAGAGGTTAAAGCATGCAGAACGTCATAATTCGTTTCCCGGGGTTCGGCGCAAAACACCCCTTATCATTTTACTTGCTAGCGGAGAATGTCTCGCAAAGATACCATGTTATATTGTAGTGCTAGCGTAGAAAAAAAACTGTATTGTTATTTGTGACTATTGTGCAGTTTGCTGGTCTCGTGGTCTGAAAAAAGTCGCACGCTGTAGTTGGTTGAAAACATTTATTCGATGCTCCCAAAATCGTAACGAAATCTTAATGCGCACAATTCATCAGCTAGCTTGCCCTTTTCATACGCGTTTACTGTGCTAATAACGGGCCATGGCTCCACCGGCTTGAATCACGACTTCCATTCTTTCTGGCAGAGGCCTGTAGAGAGCCTCGATGAAGGCTGTGTCAGCTTGAATATGTTTCCACATTCCTTGTAGAGCTTCACACAGTTCATCAGCTGTTACCAAGTACAAAGAAAGCCTAGAAAGGCTAGCCTTCAGACGTGCCCACACGTGCTCAATAATGTTCATGTCCGCACCCTTCGCGCACCACTCAAGGCGCATTGCCCCTCGCTCATTTAAAATACGTGGGACGCCCTTTGCTGTATGCACGGGAGAGAAGTCCTGCTGGAAATAAATAGCATCCTCCAGGGTGTGGGCCATTCAATACATATGGAATTATCTCGTGCTCCAGCAGCGTGCAATACGCATCACTTGTAAATCTCCCGGAGATTCTCGCAAGGGGACTTCGTCGCGTGAGATAGCTGCCCAAACGTTTACCGATGTGCGACCACTTGCGGCTACCTCCTTGATGTTCTGCAGACAGAAATGCGTATTCTCCATACGCTACAATCTTGTCTGCTACTCCCAGCGGCTGAAGAAAGTTGATTCGTCGGAGAAGGCGACATATTTTTAGTCCTCCACCGTCCAGCTGCAGTGATCGACCACGAACTTAAGGCGAGCCGTTTTGTTGGCACATGTGAGAAGGGGATATCGAGCGGCGATACGATATCAGAGTGCGGCTTACCTTAGCCTCCGCCGTATTGCGCTGTCACATTCGCAAGGTCTAGAGTACAGCGCACATCTTTCGCACTTCAGAATGGTGTCTCGCTGAATACAGCAATAACTTGCAGATCTTGGTCCAACGACGTAGCACGGGGTCACCTTTTGTGCGGCACATCCTTAATTTGTCCTTCATCTCGATACGCTTGAACTGTTTTGTTGACAGTGCTGAGATTACAGTCTGTCAAGGTAGCGACGTTGCGCTGCGAGTAACACTTCGGTGATAATTGAACGACTTTTTCCCGCTTATGCATGGGCACTCGCAACGTGTTTAGGCACTGGAACCCAGAACAATACTAGGCAAATACGGTCGTGGTCTGCGATATTGCAATTCTAAGAAGAAAAAAGTAATGAAAACAGTGTATCAAAGTGGCCAGCCAACACCACCCAGACTTGATAAAAGCTTGGCCTGTACCAAGCTTTTATGGAGACAGGAGACTACGTCACAGCCGACATCGTGGCAGCTACATAATTTTAAAATGACACTGGATGTAGCTGTGCGCGATTACGTGAATTGATATCGCCGCTGGCGGCTTCGGACACACTACAAGGTGCCGTTTCCTTCCTACGATATCGAGACGGGAGTGTCAGCAGCTATCGAAAGTGCGGTGCCCTTCCCACATTGCTTTCGACAGCAGCCGCTTCGAATCGACCGATGTAGGGTTCGAGGCTATTTTCCACGCGCTCGTATTGCTCACGATAGTGCGTGCGTGCATGCGTGAGTGTATGGACGCAACTGAACTCCTTACGCGCACGCATGCACACACACACACACACACACACACACACACACACACACACACACACACACGTGCGCGTGCTTGTTCACTCGCTCACTCACTCACTCACTCACTCATCGAAAATAGGCACTCTCAGACCTATCCATCAGCAGACGACTGATGTGACAAACTGACCGCATTGGGCTATGTGCACGCATGACTTCGAGGTTTGATCATGGGTGCAAAAGCCGCCAGCCAATCCTTCGGGTACCGATAACGCGAACTGCTGGTTCTCAAAAAGCCCATGCCGGCGAAAAGACGACTCCCATAGTCTCGCCGACTCGAGGCTTCTGCCGCAGATCCTTCTTTTTACGAGCCCATAAAGAAACTTTTGGCTTCCTTCCACCGGCCTCGTTTTCCTCATGCAACGCGGCGCAGCACGGCTCAGAACCGAAGATGCATGCACGAGCTTGTGGACCCGAGATCTGTCAAGCCATTAAACAGACCCTCCGTCGTCGCCTCACCGCACGCTCCCTTCTCTCCCTGTTGGACTACGTTCCGCTTCCTGCGTGATAACCTAGCGCCACGCTTCCTTCGAGTATGTTGAGCTTGATTCGCCTTAGGCTTTTTTGTTTGCAGTTCACAGTCCCTAACATTCTTCCCATGGTAATGTATGGGCTCGCGCGTGTGCAAGGCGCACCGCGGTCGGAGGGTGACTGAACAAATTACAGCCGGGCTGAACTGTTCCGCCACTCTCTTCTCCGCATCTATACTCCCCACACTGACCTTCGCCGAGAAATCGTGCTGAGGGGAAGTAATGGGACGCCTCGACGTCTCTGGTTATTGCCTCGCAAGGAGCACGCATTGGACAGAACAGTGCTCGATTCGGGAGTGCTGTTTGTTTTGCGCCCACTGGTTTGACGTCCTGTAAATCGTAATCGTATAGCAGGCCGTTTCGCGTCCTACTCCGCCCGGAGAGCTGTTCCGCGGGGTTTTATGGAATGTCTGTCGGTGAACTTTGCATTGAGTGCGCAAAGAGAATGAATCCTCGAAGAGAAGAAAAATAAGGAAAAGTTTCGATGCTGCGCGTGAGCTACGTCTCAAGGCTACGATGACAACAACGACAATGACATCATGATCACCATCATCATGCACGACAACAGGAACAACAACAAAAACATTAAGAGGGAGAGATTTTAATCATCAGACCGGGAGGTTAATCAGATGTTGGCATCCGGCTGGCTACGTGCGTGGAAATAAGGACTGGATATGGGTTTCAAAGATAGATATAAGAATACAAGGGCACAAGAAAAAACAAAAAAAACGAAAAACAAACGTGTAAATACGTATTGACGCTTTACGCGCCGAGTTTTCAATGTGATCACGGGCGTGCACTGCGTAGTAGGAGGCTCCATATTAACTTTGACAACCAGCAATTCTTTAACGTGCACTCCTTGCGCGAAAGACAGAAAATTTTCGCAGTGCGGCTACTTTAATCACGAATTTCACAAGGAGGCTGCCATTTTTAAAGCTGGATGAATGGATGGATGTATCCGGCTGTGCCCTTTAGATCAAGTGGTGGCTCACGCCACCTGGACATAAAGTAAAGTACTATTACTGTGGTGGCCGTGGTGTGTTTAAGGGCTGAATTTCCTCCTTGGGTGCACTTCGCATGCCGCAGCTGCTAGTCCTTTTAGTCTTTTACACATCCGATAGATGTTGGCGCACTGTCGGCCTGTTCTCGTCCAACATTTTGATTTTGACAGCACAAACGCTTTGTTGCCTCAAGAAAATAACGAAAGACATTGACCTCTCATGCATCGCGCAATGCAAAACGCGGCGATCCCATCAGAACAGCAGTACTGGCCGCACAGCTGGCCATGCAGTGGAGAAAGTGAAAGTGAAGAAAGATTTACCGGTTTCGAGGCTACGCTCCTCCTCTCCGTAAAAATAGTACTGCTAGGAATGCGTCCTCTGCCATCTGCAATTGGTATTTTGATGCCGAGTTCTGCAGTGCAACGCCATGGCGACATAACTGCCGTGACATTTCACTTACTACGAATTGAATGCATGACATTGTGCTGCACTGAATAGACGCATCTAGTCGTGCATCGCGTTTCTAACATGATTGCGCGGGTAATAGGTGGTAGGCTAATTTATTAACTGTATCTGCAACTGTGGAATAAGACTTTGAATCTCATATTTAATCCTTCATCAGCAGGATGTGCCTCAACATAGGTATAGTTGAAAAGGCAGTCTAGTTTGCATATGCATATTTCTACACAATTCATCTCATCATATACCAGTAGGCGTGGTTGTTTCATAAGTCGGTAGAATTGTAGTCGCTTTACAAAAAAAATTATGAAATTTTCACGGTAACCTCTTGCAGCTGAGCACCATATCATAAATACTTTCAAATGTGACTAATAAATTCGTTTCTCTCATAAAAAATGAAGTTACCCTTTTCAATATCGTTGAGCTTCAGCTTTTCTCGTTTATTACCATAAGAAAGCGCACAAGTCTTACAACAGTCTACCTGGTGTGTTGGAGACGTCGGCGACGCCCTATCAGCAACGTAACTGTGCATGGGAGTATGTGTTTACCTGTTTACCGGTAGTTTTTTGCATGTTTCGCGGTTTATTACAGAGCATATAAGACACTTGCTCACCCTGATACTCGAGATGCGCGTAAAGCGATCAGCCGTGTTCCCATTTCTATCTTATTGTTATACAACTATTTGCCAACCCCAATTCTCGCATTTTTTGATTTTCGGTTGTATAAACACGCCGAGAAGCGCTCCCGAAAAATACATAGAGAGAATGAAATTCAAATCACTCAAACGCACAAATCTTAATAATATAATATGGTGGGGTTTGACGTCCCAAAAAGACCGTATGACTATGAGAGACGCCGTAGTGAAGGGTTCCGTGAATTACGACCACCTGGTGTTTTTTTAACGTGCACCTAAATTTAAGCACACAGGCCTCAAGCATTTTCACCTTCTCCGAAAATGCAGCTGCCGCGTCGGGCATTATTGGCCCCGCCGCGGTGGTCTAGTGGCTAAGGTACTCGGCTGTTGACCCGCAGGTCGTGGGATCGAATCCCGGCTGGGGCGGCTGCATTTTCGATGGAGGAGAAAATGCTGTAGGCCCATGTGCTCAGATTAGGGTGCACGTTAAAGAACCCCAGGTGGTCGACATTTCCGGAGCCCTTCACTACGGCGTCTCTCATAATCATATGGTGGTTTTGGGACGTTAAACTCCACATATAAATCAATCAATCATCAGCGTCCGGGATTCGATCTCTCGACTTGAGGGTCAGCAGCCGAGTGCCTAGCCACTAGACCAACGTGGCGGCTAAAGAGTAAATCTAGACAGCGTAGGACAGTCGTACAATCACACTCGTAAGTATACCACGTCCTGTGTAAGCTTCACGCCCTTGCATCACGTCGAAAGTACACGGGACCTCGACGTTGCTGTGTCGGAAACATCACATACCGGTGGAGCGAAACAAAACTATGTCCCGTGAAACTGAGGTGGTTGCGTACGTAGTCTCCAGAGACGGTAGTTTGAGCGGCCATTTTGTTTTCTGTCGACGCCACTCTGTCCAATTAGTCGTGTTAGAACTTCGGGCGGCTGCCCTGTGCGCTGAAGCCAGTGTTGTCACACCCTTTTATACAAACGTTCTCCGGAGCCCAACGCTGTGCTCAACCGACTACCGGCGGCCTATTTGTCACCGGCAAATCCTCCTGACGTTTCGATGGAACCATCGCGGTAATTTTCGAAGCTCACGTTAATTGCGCGCACGGCGTTCCTGCTCTATGCTTAATAGACGGGCAGACAAAAACAAAACCATCGATGCATGGTGCCAATCTTTGCCCGAGGTGTGGCTTATGTATATAGTTCCACGAAAATCCACTTCTACGGATTACCGACTCTTGCCGCCAGTCCCTTTCGAGTTACCACACGCTTTTTACTGCTGCTTTGTTTGGACCAAAACGCGCTCCGATGTTTTGGTTCAGTGTGCATGACTGCTGCCGTCAGAGAGCGATGGTTGCCTCCAAATTTATTGTGTACCTTTATCATTCAGCTGTGCGTCCGACCTTGAGGCTACCTTCACTCTGCATAATGTACGTAACATAATCGTTAATGCGATGCCTGTATTTTGGGAGTAAAACGCAGTTTGGTGGACTTGCTGAATTAAATAAAATCAGAAGGACTCACTTTGAAGTCAAAATGTCTGTCTTACTTTTGCTTTATTTTATTACTTTATTCTAAAGGCCTTTCGGCATAACAAAGAGGCGCAGAAACATCAGTCACGGCTACATAAATGTTCGCAATGATAGTTAAAAACGTTTCTATCGGATATTTGAGGAACGATAAGACAAGGGGTAATCCTATCACAAGAGGGACGCTGTACGAATAGTAACTGTAATGCAAGTTTGAGCTTATCTGTCTACGTAATCATATTTACTTATGTTAATCAAAGTTTATTTTATATAGCAACAACATTTGAGGTATTGCTCAATTTGTGTCCTTGCTCGCGATGCCATGTCAAGCTGAACCTCCTCGGACAAGTTATACCGCTGCACTGACGTCACGCTAAGTCACTTTGTTGGTGCTGTGTCATGGAAATAAAACTTTTTTTTGACAGTTTCAAAGAACTAGTGAGATCGCTGTTAAATTTTTGAGGTTATGGAATGCTTTAACTAAGAATACTTTAATTGGCAAGGGAAATGGTTGTAGTTTTGACTTCATAACAGTCGTCATTCGCGGGGTGGCTTTAAGCACAGCATCCAACGTGAGCGTTTTTATCCTAAAGGTAGATGTTTGTTGTTTTAAATAACACTGAGTGATGTGTAGCCATCACGGCGTCGTTTTCTTGTAACAGCTGTCGTGTAATATTTGGAATAGTGCTGTTGTCGCTGGAGAGAGAGACAGAGAGAGAAGACTAATTATGCGGTGGACGACTGTCCTAGCCCTGTGAGGAGAGGGACATCGCAATGCGCTCGCGCATCAGAATGGTGAAAACCTGCAGTTATCCTAGTGGCTTGCTTATCCAGTAAAAATGTCCCTTATTTGTTGAGTGGTATTTGTTTTCCACCTGACAATCTAGACTGGCAACAGACTTGCCTGTTCGTCTCTTTCACTGTTCGTCAGCCCTCTGCCAAATGTTTATAACTTCAGTGTCATTTGAGTTGAAGGCGCGAAACCATCTCTCGATCTGTTGTAAATCCTTTGAAGAAACGTTGTCTGCTGCAGTAATGCGTTCATAAATTCTTTGTTTGCGTACATTGTTTAGCCTTCCTGGTTTTAATGGAATTTCTTATTTTCAATACAAGCGTATAATAATGCTGTTTACAGTGGACAAGAAGTCTCCAAAGTAAGCTTAAAAGGGTTTACTGATCATCGCGGTTGTCATATGGCAACACAATTCAAAATGTTGAACAATGATAATGCAAGCGTAAAATTGCACACATGAACGTGTGTTAAATGAGGAAAGAAAATACATACTTTTATGTGGTTATAAAAGCACGGTATTTTGATAAAAAATCAAAGTAAAAAAGGAGAATGCTACAATTCAGCGTAGTTTTTACGGCCCTAAAGCTTCAGCAGAACCATAAGGAGTGGTGCACGTTCCCGAACGAAAGGATGCGCAGTATATAATTATGTCAAGCTCCTTATAAACGAGTAAAACAAATCATTCTAGTAGTAATATGCTTTAAACTTGCGACACTTGACATTATAATCACAAAATTTAATAACGCGATGTTGCGGCAATGTTTTTGAAGTGTTCGCATTGCAAAGACACACCAGCCGACACAAAATCCTCCATAAAAACGCAGAAGAGATAAAATACCTAGCATAAAACATCGTCCAATTCAGCGGAAAAGTAAAATTAATTTTTTTTTTCTAAATCGCTTAAACCAAGCTTTAACCATTCCGAGGCATTTGTGTCGAAAACAAGGCTGGATCGTGTGCTCAAATCGCTTCGTTGGGTTTGCTTTCGCCTCCATTCATCTACAAACTCTAATCCTCTCTCTCTCTCTCTCTCTCTCTCTCTCTCTCTCTCTCTCTCTCTTTCTCTCTCTCTCTCTCTCGTGGTTTATTTTTCACTTTCGGGGCTTAATTAAAGTTCCCAGCAAGTTCTAGTTCGCGTGGCCGCAAACTAAAGAGAAGGCTTCGGAAAGGTATTCTCTGAAAACAATTACTCGCCCGAGACATGTATAACGAGCAGTAAATATTTAGACTCAAGTGCATCGTGCTCTTTGCGCCAATGAGCTCTTTCTTTTCCTTCGTTCGTCTTTTCTTACCCTTTTATTTTCGCTCACGCTCACTCACTCGGGTGGTGTGTGGCATCAGCTTATTTGTGAGCATCCTTTATTAATGACCACCAAAGTCCACGGAATTTTAATAAATAACGCCACTTGAAAAAAAAAACCCTAACAAAGGCTGAAATGTTGAAGCATTCTACGGTATATATAAAATTGGCCGTGAGATAGAGGGCTGCAGGCGAACAGCATCAGGATGCACATTATTGATGTTGTGTGCCTTCCGGATTAGTTAGCCAGTATTCAGCCATTACAAATAAAATGAAGCACATAAATATTTTATTTTATGTGTAGATTGTGGTGCTTACTCGTATATTTGTGTTGTTGAAGCGAAGCACATAATTGGATTCTTAATTTATTATAAGCAACTTCTTAGAAAGAGTTCGTATGGAAGGAAGATATATGAATACGTTATCTTAAGTATATCGAATTTGATATCTCCTGGAATCGACGTCCGCCACCACTCCTGAACGGAGCTGTCTAGCGAAAATCGGCTTGTAGAAAGCAATTGTGCGAGGCAGCTGAGATAAATTGGGTTACGTGTTAGATAAGAAGAGTAAATGAAGTCAGCTGCTATGCAGTTGGGCCGCTACAAATGTTAATGTAACATGATCAGATGCTCGCGAATGAACAGACTTACAGGAAGCCGCCCATAAGACATCGTCCAGATAAATGGAAAATGACCTCTCCCGGATCCCGTACACTAAACCGTAATCACTTTGAGAACTTTTCTGTCCCCATCATCACCCTTTATCCCTACTTCTTTCCCCCTTCCCTTATCTTCTGTGTAGAGTAGCAGGCTAGAGCAAACTAGCTCAGGCCAACCTTTCTGCCTTCTAATCAATTCTCACTCTCTCGCTCTTTCTCCCTCTTTTTTGGTCCTTGTTGCGGCGGTTTCATTCAGTTGGAGACAAAATGGTAAATACCTGTGTACTGTGCCATGTCTGTGCACGTAAGTAAAGTGCAGATGTTCCAAATTTATGGAGCCCTCTACTACGACGTCTCTCATAATCATATCTTAGTTTTGAAACGTTAAACCTCAGATGTTAATATTACTGAAAAAGTTTTTACAAAATGTGCTTAGTATTGAGTCGGAGCACCAACGCCAATCGAGACAGCAGTGCCTGAAGAACGTGTGGTGTTTCACCTTTTACCGCAAATGAACGTTGAAAATGGAAACCCCAAAATAACGATTGACAGCCCAGATCGGTGGATAATGTTACGACGGTCATCGTTTGGTTCCTGTCGGGGATCAGTTTCCCCGGCTCGTGCCGCAGCCTGACAGCCCTGGCTGTTAGGCCGTAGTGCATACATACTGTGGGCACATTAGTGTCACTCTATATTAATTGGCTTCAAGAAGGGAGGCGTGAGGCAATGTTTAGCTCAAAATGTCACAAGGACTAGAGTGGAGGGCAGAACAAGTGACGCGCGTAATGTGTCCTTGCTTATCGTCCTTGTGTCGCACTGCGCTAATTGTCACCTAATCTCTTACCGTCAAGAAAGCCAAATTTCTCCCCTAGTGCAGGTAGGCGTGGCCGTTACCCGACCACCGCATACGAGCTATGCTGAAAGAAGAGAGAGCGAAGAGATGGCGGAATAATAAAAGATGCAGATGTTAACCAGAACAAGTGCCTGCTTTACCACTCCACACAAAGCTCTGCCGTGGTGGTGTAGCGGTTATAGTGATCACCTGCTGACTTGATGTTAAGTCACGGGTTTCATCCAGGGCCGGCCACGGCTGCCACCTTTCGGTGGAGGTGAAATACTGGTGGCTTGTGTATCGTGTGATATCAGTGCGCGTCAAAGAGCACCAGAGGGTCGACATTTTCGAAGCCCTCCACTACGGCGTCCCTCATAATCATATCGTGGTAGTGGGACGGGCAATCCCAGATATTATCATTACTGAAGGCCGGGGTAAGTCACCTATATTAACAGTAAAAGGAAAACAAGAAAGATAGATAGAAGACATTGCACATGCAAATAGTCACTGCTGTTCGCTACATAGGATGACACTTGCTAGATATGACCACCGGTCCATATCGAGGTCTTGCGCCAAACGAGTGAACCGAAAGAGTTACCTACTGCTATCCTATAGGTCGTGGTTGGTCAACGGCTTAGTTTCAATCAGATCAAATAACAGATCGGCCTTTATCTAACTTCAGCATGTATTGATAGCGGCTACCGCAGAGCGCCCCTACCGTGAGCTGGTACGTGGGCAGATATCCTTGGACTCAGACATTCTTCTGGCGTCTTTTTCGCGTTGGTAACGCGAGAATTTTCAACGTTATTTAACCAGGCTAAGACACGAGAAAACAGGAGTAAAACAGACAAAAAAGGAAACAACAGTACGATGAAAGTCTGTCGTGCGTACGCTCAGAAAAAAAATTCATAAAGAACATTTAAAATGAAATCAATATTTTGCACATAACAGCAACAACAATACACAAAAGTGAAAAGAAACACTCAAAAAGCTGAGCTCGTTAACAACACAGACGGCAGCGCGCAGACTGCTGCCAACTGATATTTTAAAAAATTGTGGATGCACCATTCTAAAATTTAAGTGAGCCATGAGTGAGAACGAGCCAGACGGTTAATATCACAAATTAACATCGAAATACTAACTGTGATAAAAAAGGCTGTTAGTACGGGTGAAATGCTATAGGACATCAATTATTCTCATGACAAAGATCTCCCTGAAGCCTCGTGCAAAACGTTAACAATAGAAAAAGAAGAATCGAGGAGGTAATCCTTATGTGCATACGCGATCATATGTAAATAGATCGCACGACTTTATCTTTGTAATTTAAAAAAATAGAACTTAGAGACAGAACCGAAAAGATAAAAAGCACGGCACTCCCATTGCGAACTGGAGCAGTATCTCTGCCACGTGCGTGGAAATAATTCCTGGCTACAATCCACGCTCATTCAGCGACACCATTTGAGCACAGAAGCGCACATAAGGCAAAAGGAGTCGACTGAAAAACCCTATAATCGGTGTCATTTTCCGCGACGAACGAGAATTGCCGAGAAGTACGTTTGGAAGCTCAACTCTTTCGCATCGTAGTTTGCAGCCTTGATTTCTAATGACCCCCCTCTCCTTTATTTTTTGTTTCAGTTCATTATCTTCCACCCATTTTATTCTTGCGGCACAGATTTAGAAATCGAAATGTCTTTCCGGCCGATTTTCTTTTTAAATTATTGCGCTTTTAAGAGCGCGCGTCAACGCATTGGATTATCATCGAGTACTTGCAAATCCTTCGTTTTACCTTTCTTGATTGCCTATATGCTTTAGTTGACAACACGTGCGCGTCTTTTAGGAAGCTACGTCATTATGCTAATTTTGAAAACAGCGTCGCCTCTCGCTCTGTCTGATGGTGCATGCAACTTCAACGGCGATAGCGAGAAGCGAGAAAATCTTGATGGAAACGAAATCCATTACATGACGGCGTAATGTAATGGATTTCGCGCAAATAAAGGGAAAAAATTAAAGATCAAAAGTGCGCTGAACCGAAACCGACTCCCCTTGCTTCTGCTCCAGGAATTCAATCACTCAGCACTCGAAAAAAACTGCACATGTTACTGGCGAATATTTCATTCATACCAATCCTTTCTTTTTTCACATTTACTGCGCAGCGCACATGCAAAAAGATCAGCTTGCGATGTGGTGTAGCATACTTCCGTGCATATTTTTTTTCGTTTCTAGTTGCGTAACTAACGTTTATTCTCCAGTGAGATTCTGCTTCAAACATTGTTTTAAGCCGCGTTGTTCTCTTAGTTATACAGCAGTGTAGGTGATATATTAAAGTATTTAGCAGAGAGTTTCAGAATCGGGTACCCAGAAGTATGGGTCACCAAGTTGCGTCGGGTACAGACCAAGAGTGACTTGGTCTCTGCACATGCAACCTGGTGATTCGCAACCTTCTTAGGTCCTCAAGATTTTTGGGTTCCTAACTTTTAATCTATCCACTAAAATTAGGCCTCTTGTAAAATAAAATAAAAACGCTGGGCCTGCGCGGAAAGAGCGGTACAGTCACGGCGAAGGCTAAAATAGCGGCATTTCTAAAGTTCATTGGAAACTCTCCTGGGGCTATCTTGCAAGCGCGAGGTACCCAGTACGTCGTAAGTCATAGTTTTGTCATATTGGTAATTACCCACTATGCCATTATTCGTGATTCTGTGAAGAAAAGGGGCATTACACGCACTTTAACAAAGCTGAAGCTGATGGCGCGGAAGAATTATGGCTGAGACTTTGTGATAGGTTGAATGCAAAGACCTCCTCCTTAGGCGATTCGTATTCTGTGATGTCTGTTTGTAATTTGACCAAGACATCATTCCCTTCCAATATTAAGCTTGCATATAGCGTGCTTAGACACTGGAGTTTCAAGCACATGCAATAGTTCTGTGTTTCATAACTTGCTTACACTGAAACAGTTAACCGTGAATAATGTAAATTCAGCCAGCTTTAAAAATGCTGGTAGGCCATTTTGGATACATGCGTTTATGTATATGGTGTTTTAGCTTTGTAGTAAAGAACAAAAAAATGGTAGTGGCTCCGTGGTAGAATACAGGACTGTCACGGAGAGGGCCTAAGTGCGAACCCCGTTCCATCGTGGATATTTTGTAGTTTTTTTTTCTAGCGGTTACGGACACCGGTGGCGGCGGAAACAGCAGAGTGTTTTTTTTTTTTTCATATGGTATCAAAGAATTCCAGAAAAGACGCAGATGTGCATCAGTTCGTGGAGAGATTACGTTCAAATTTTCGTAATGTGACAATTGTCCTTATTTGCAAGTTACAAAACTTCTGAGAGCCCTTTGTATATTGGCCGGAAATGCTCTATTATGACTTTAATTCAGCTAGGTGAGAAGTTCTCATCTAATGCCTCGTTTTTCTTTCTATGAACCGTCACCTGTTACAGTGTCTCAGTGTCCTACATCAATACATGCGCTTCTAGTCCGTACGTTCAATAAAAGCGATTCTTTCGTTTCTGGTGTGGTTGTACTCACTTGAACTGCTGTTACCAGCATTCAGTAAACTTCTTTGTATTGTGGAAAGTTCATTGAATAAATCTCCTGCGTTCTACTTGCGGTTTCTAAGTGACCAACTCGTGTCCCGAAGTCAAGTACATATGGTACTGTATATAGTTTTCTCTTTGTTCTAAGTGCCGTTGTTAAAAGCAACGTTACTGTTGGTTAAAAGGACGGGGAAAGCACTCCGGAACACGTTGATTTCAAAGTACACTACAATACGTGCCAAGTGATGTTTACCTCCTAGTATACGAGTGCGTCGGTGATAACTACCAACGAGAAGCCCATTCTGCCACCCTAGACTGGCCGGATTACCGCCCACTCGCAGAAAGGAAAGTACTAGAGCACTGGCACTCACTTTGACGCAAATCTCCATGATGGCGTTGTTGAGTACACACTTCAGATTTTTTGGAGCAAATGGACTGAATCACCTCACTATTATTTGTCTATTTATTTTATTAGTGAGGCCAGCACCCAGTGATACTCTTATTTCTCTTCCATGGACTTCCACTAGGCCACTTGCTTCCGGTTTTCTTAATATTCTTTACATGTCTTGTAAAAAGTAGACCTCAAATAAAATCAGGGGTTTGGTTCAAGTTGAGACTTATACGATTCGTAGCATATTAAAGCATAACTCACTTCAGGAAATCAATAAACCGTTATGATAACTAATAAGCATTAACAGGATGAGTTTTCCGAAAGAACAGGCAGCTCTTTTTGTTGGCCGCTGCAGCTGGGGTGGTTGTGCCACCTGGCAGAGCAGACCTTCACCACGCTCTTATTGTTGTGTGGCCTCTGAGATCTCCTATGGCAGTGCGACGAAACACAATATTACCCAGAGGAATACACGTGGGCACACGAACGCTGACATGCGATAGTCACTGTCAGGCACACAGTTCAAGACTTACGATCGCTTCCAATTGTTTTGATTGAACGTATACTACCAGCTTCACATTCGAAAATGTTGACTTTGAACTGATAATGTTTTGTGTGTGTGTTTGCGTGCGTGCGTGTGTGTGCTTATTTGGGTTATGATTGGAGAGAGAGCGAGATTAAGATTATGTGATAGGCACAGAAGTTAAACGGAACATAAATATCTCGTTGAATATCCTACGCTGTGTAAGGAGTAATGAAAGAGAGGAAATTGTTTAAGATAAATTTAATAGATAAAGAAGAGGGAAGCACGGAAATAAACACACACACACACACGCAATATATATATATATATATATATATATATATATATATATATATATATATATATATATATATATATATATATATATGACATTTAACCGACAGTAATGCCAAGAAATGTATAGGGGAAGTTAATAGAACCAATGGAATGTAAATAAGACGAAAGAAAAGTGGGTGAAAAAATACCCAGTCGTGAGCAGGAATCGAACCTACAACCTTCGAATAACGCGTTCGATACTCTAACCACTGAGCTATCACAACGGTTTCCCTCTATCCTTTTTTTTTTGGGGGGGGGGGGTTTATATGTGAATTTAGAAGTAGGAGTGTCAGTCAGCGCCATCTATAAGCCAAGCGACGAGTGTGAAACACTCTTTTATGCGCATGTGGGGCGTCACGTAGCACGTGAACTTATAACGAGCGGGCAGCTAATCAATAGTCCCTCTTATACAACCTAATGACACCAAGTCTGCCAGTACGAGACCCTCGTTAATGAATAGGGGAAAGAAGTGTGTACCTAAGGGCTCGTTTTTTCGTGTTTTGACACAATAATAATGAGATCTAACAGACAGTAATTAATGCCAAGGAATGTATAGGGGAAGATAGAACCAATGGAATGTAAATAAGAAGAAAGAAGAGTGGGTGAAAAATAACCAGCCGTGAGCAGGAATCGAACCTACGACCTTCGAATAACGCGTTCGATGCTCTAACCACTGAGCTATCATAGCGGCCTTCCCTCCATCCACTTTTTTGGGTTTATATGTGAATTTATAAGTAGGAGTGTCAGTCAGCGCCATCTATAAGCCAAGCGACGAGTGTGAAACCCTCTTTTATGCGCATGTGTGGCGTCACGTAGCACGTGAACTTATTACGAGCCGGCAGCTTATCAATTAACGAGGGTCTCGTACTGGCAGACTTGGTATCATTAGGTTGTATACGAGGGACTATTGATCAGCTTCGCAGCTGCAGTGCCGTGAACTCAGTTACTATTTTCATTATTGCCATTATTGTTTTCTAATAATTTAATTGCTGCAAGTGTACCGGGATTCTTATTTATTCCTCTATCGAGGGTGTTAGGTCGGTGGATAAGGTATGACTCTCGTTGTTCACGTTCTCGGTTTGATTTAAATCCCGTCTCTAAGAGCGTTACTGATAGTTTGTCGAATGCATGGTCGGGAAGATTAAGATGTTTTGATAGGGGTAGGTTTGGGGCTGATTTCGCATGGGCTCTGTGATTATTGAAGCGAATCCTAAATGGTGTTTCTGTTTATCCGATGTACTGCATACTACACACGTTGCATTCGAGTAGGTATACCACATTAGAGGAATCGCATGTTAGGTTTCCTCGTATGTTAATCGAAAACTTTGATTGTGTGTTGGTTGCTCTGTGTGTTTATCACATCACCATACATGCAAGGCATCGTGACTTTAAACAAGGTCGGCATGAATTATTAGGGTGTGATGTATTGATTTGAGAGTGGACAAGTGTGTCTTTTAGGTTGCGTGGTCGTCGGTAAACGACGCCTGGAGCGGATTGGAATGCGTGTTTCAGACGTTCAATTTGTTTCAGAATGTTGTAATGTCGTTTAAGGATTTTGTTTACGTCGGTGAAGTTTGTGCTGTAAGTCAAGCAGAGGTTTGTTCATTGTGGGTCTTCTTGCGGTGGTCACTTCATACGTAAGTCATCACGCTTCAGTTTTCTCGCTTTTTGAACAGCGTCATCAATTACATGTGGGGGGTATTTTTGTTTCTCGAGCATAAGTTTTAGCCTCTGTGAGCTCGTGTCAAAATCAGCGTCTCTTGAGCAGATTCGCTTAAACTGGTGAGCCTGGCTGTATGGGATACTGTTTTTGCAGTGGCGCGGGTGATCGCTTTGGTAATGGAGGTATTGTTGTCGATCCGTTGGTTTGCGATATAGAGTTGTAGAGAGCTTGTCCTCTTCTATCGTTATGGTGACATCAAGAAAATAAGGAAATTATGGTTACTTGCGAGTATGTGTGTGTGAAGTGTATGTTCGGATGTACAGCATTGTAGGTGTCGACAAAACTGAGAAGGTGAGAATATATATATACATATATATATATATATATAATATATATATATATATATATATATATATATATGTGTGTTGTGTGTGTGTGTGTGTGTGTGTGTTGTGTGTGTGTGTGTGTGTGTGTGTGTGTGTGTGTGTGTGTGTGTGTGTGTGTGTGGTGTGTGTGGTGTGTGTGTGTGTGTGTGTGTTGTGTGGTGTGCGTGCGACGAAGATCGAACGTTCCGGCAATATAAGATTAATTGCTCAAAATGTGGTGGGCCTTCTAGGTGCGATAATACTGCTGATAGAGACTGTTTCTGCCTGCTGTAGTAAAAACAATGCGAGAGGATCAGTTGAATGGCTTCCTCACTGCCGCAATGGTCAAAAGAAAAAGTGTCTTTCATTCGGGTCCGATGTGCAAATACGTTTGTAAACGACACTCCAAGGTTCCAATCCGGGCTTGCAGTCGGAGGACGGGTCCAGGTGGTGAAGGCGGGTAACTGATAATAAGGGGCGTATTCTGCATAGATTATGCGACATCACTGGCAAAGGTACCGATTCTTGATTGCTTCGTCAGTTCTCGACAGTTGAATACGTTCCTGCACGCCATCTTTAGGAGCACTTTTAGCGGTATTAGTTCAACATTGTCACATTTCTCGTTACCGTGTAGTGTCGTCGTAGGTTGCTCTTTTCTTTCGTTCTTTCACACCCCATTTCCCATTTCGAAGTACAGGGTAGCCAATCGGAGATCACCTCGCGTTGACTTCGACTTCCGTTCCTTTAACTTTAAGTCTCTCTCTCTGTCCTTTGAAGTTTCGCACCGACGGGATGCTACGCTAAGAAAAATAAAAAACAAAGCGGGTAGTTGTTGCATTTTCTTGCCACGTCTTTTTTCAAAAATAACTCGAAGAGAGAGCGCCGCTAAAACGACTCCCCAAAATGCACTCGGCGTGCTTCAGTACCGTTCTCAAAAAAGAAGGCTAGCGTACACGAAACACGGGGCTTTTACGGCTTTGGATTGGGAAAGAAATAGGAAACTTGGCGCCGCTGGAATTTTCAACTCGTAAACTTGGCCTGGGGCATCACGAAGCGAGCGTTCACACGAACGTTGATGGTACGGTTGTTCCGTCAGCCTGCAGAGAAAGGACCTCTTACTGGAGGAAATGCTTCATGAAAAAACGCCTGCAAAACCAGCAGCTTCGTCTATCGCCAAAGTGGCTCGGAAAATATTGACGGTATGTTGCGTGCCAGCTTCACACTTCGTATTCTTCCTTCAGGCAGGCGCACGGGTCTCGTTAATATTCTTTTTAAAAACCGCGGTCCGGAAGCATGGTTCATCCGAACCGATATGGTTGTGAAACAATAAAAATAAGTCAAAACATTCAAAGTGCGATGCCCTAAATTTAGCTTTCGCAACACGACGATTAAGAAAAAAAACGCGAAGTTGTGACAAAGTGCGTCTTCTAAGGCTTTTGCCTTAAAGAGAGAAAGTTTTTTGGTCGTTTTTTTTTTTCAGTATTTCGCCTTTCATCAAGTTCTGGTACTGTACGACTGGGCACTCTAAGAACGCTTTTAAGTGTCTGGTTTACTCGTAGAACAGTACTTTGTCCTTCGTCCACTTGTCATGGGTATTCTCCATGCGGTAACCTACACTTCTGCCGTTTGCCAATGAGATTGTGTTATATATATATTGCATGCAATAATAGCGAAAGTTGGGCTAGTTGTTGGTTCATACTTGGGAACATACAGCATGGTGTCGTCTCTTCCTCTGTCCTTGTCTATATTGTCACGGGGTCGTGACGTGGCCGAAGACAGGAGACTTCGTGTTAGGATTTAACTGTTTATTTGGGCGAACCTGTGCCCGGTAAACTGAAAGTCCAATTATAGCAGCAGTCTCGCACAGATAGCAGTCTCGGACTGATAGCGGCGAACGGAGCGTCGGCCTTCGATCAACAACTCACAAGCGGCGAAGCGCGTCGGCATTTATACTCTTGCCGTCGAATGTTCTAGCGTTATCGCTGGCAGTGGCGTAGCTTCCAGAACAATCTGTACCGTTCGCACAGTGGGCGTGATCTTATCGAAATGATCTACTACAGTCCGGAACCTTCTCGAAAACTGCAGGCGCGGTTTGCGCTGAGAATCCTGTGGTGTTTTGGGACGATAACAAAAACTTGGGAAATGGAACGTGGCATTGCCCCCCTCTCAAAAAAGGCATCGTCCCGATGCTTTAACTAAAGATGAAAGTACAATAATAATGCAAGAAAGTACAATGAATAAATTACGATACAACAATAATAAAAAAAACACTAGTTCAGTTTGTTAACGCGCATGAAACGGCTTGAGGCGCGCGACATGGACGACTTCAGGTCGCGATCGGCGTCGTTGAGAGTTCGTGATGCCGTCGGGGACAGCCTCGTAATCAAGTGGGCCGAGCCGTCGAACCACCCTGTACGGTCCGAAGTACCGTCGCAGAAGCTTTTCACTTAGTCCACGTCGGCGTATCGGCGTCCACACCCAAACACGTTCACCGGGCTGGTATTCAACGAAGCGTCGTCGAAGGTTGTAACGGTGGCTGTCGGGCGTCTGTTGATTCTTGATACGGAGACGCGCAAGTTGTCGGGCTTCTTCGGCGCGTTGAAGGTACTCGCTCACATCGAGGTTTTCTTCGTCGGTGACGTTGGGTAACATGGCATCGAGCGTCGTTGCCGGGCTCCTTCCGTAGACCAATTTGTATGGCGATATCTGCGTCGTCTCCTGCACCGCCGTGTTGTATGCGAAGGTCACATACGGAAGAATGGCGTCCCACGTCTTGTGTTCGACATCGACGTACATTGACAGCATGTCGGCGATCGTCTTGTTAAGCCGCTCGGTGAGGCCGTTGGTCTGTGGGTGGTACGCTGTCGTCCGGCGGTGGTTTGTTTGGCTGTATGCCAAGATTGCTTGAGTTAAGTCGGCAGTAAATGCCGTTCCTCTGTCGGTGATAAGGACCTCTGGGGCGCCATGACGTAGGACGATATTTTCGACGAAGAATTTAGCTACTTCGGATGCACTGCCTTTTGGCAGGGCTTTTGTCTCGGCGTAGCGGGTGAGGTAGTCGGTAGCTACCACGATCCACTTGTTTCCGAAAGCCGACGTCGGGAACGGCCCCAGTAGGTCCATACCAATCTGCTGGAAAGGTCGGCAAGGTGGATCAATTGGCTGCAGAAGTCCCGCTGGCCTTGTCGGCGGTGTCTTGCGTCGCTGACAGTCCCGGCATGTTCTCACATAACGAGTGACGTCGGTGGTAAGACGTGGCCAGTAGTACCTTTCTTGTATCCTCGCGAGCGTGCGAGAAACACCGAGGTGCCCTGCCGTCGGATCGTCGTGAAGGGCCTGCAGGAGTTCTGGTCGCAGAGCTGAAGGCACCACAAGAAGGTACTTAGCTCGAAGCGGTGAAAAGTTTTTCTTTTGTAGAAGACCGTTTCGTAGAAAGAACGACGCAAGTGCGCGCTTGAATATCTTCGGGACTTCGGCGGTCCTGCCTTCGAGGTATTCTATTAGGGCCTTAAGTTCCGGGTCGGCCCTCTGTCGTTCAGCGAAGTCGTCGGTAGTTATCGTTCCTAAGAAGTAGTCGTCATCCGGGTCGTCGGGTAGCGGTTGGTCGACAGGCGCACGAGAGAGACAGTCGGCGTCGGAGTGTTTTTTGCCGGACTTGTAAATGACAGTAATGTCATATTCTTGAAGTCTCAGGCTCCATCGTGCGAGGCGACCTGAGGGGTCCTTCAAGGTGGCTAGCCAACACAATGCGTGGTGGTCGCTCACAACTTTGAAGGGCCTGCCTAGAGGTAGGGGCGAAATTTCGACGTAGCCCAGATGATGGCGAGGCACTCCTTTTCTGTTGTGGAATAATTTGCTTCTGCTTTGGATAGCGATCGGCTGGCGTAACTAATAACCCTTTCAAGTCCGTCAGCCCTCTGCACAAGAACGGCGCCAAGACCTACGCTGCTTGCGTCAGTATGTATTTCTGTCTCGGCGAATTCGTCGAAATGGGCAAGTAACGGAGGCGTCTGGAGGCGATGTTTAAGCTCCTGGAAAGCGTGTTCCTGCGGCGTTTCCCACTTAAACTCCACGTCGGCCTTGGTAAGGTTAGTGAGAGGATCGGCGATGCGGGCGAAGTTTTTCACGGACCGCCTATAATAGGCACACAGGCCCAGAAATCGGCGCACGGCTTTCTTGTCAGTGGGCGGCGGGAAGTCGGCGATGGCGGCTGTTTTCCGTGGATCGGGACGAACTCCAGACTTGCTGATAACGTGCCCCAGAAACAAGAGCTCCTCATACGCAAATCTGCACTTTTCTGGCTTCAGTGTGAGTCCGGAAGTCTTGATGGCTTGAAGTACAGCTTCAAGGCGCCGAAGATGCTCGTCGAAACTCGAGGAAAACACGACGACGTCGTCCAAGTACACAAGGCAAGTCTGCCACTTCAATCCTGCCAGTACTGTATCCATAACGCGTTGAAACGTTGCAGGCGCTGAGCAAAGGCCGAAGGGCATCACCCTAAACTCGAAGAGGCCGTCCGGTGTTATGAACGCCGTCTTCTCTCGGTCTCTTTCGTCGACTTCGATTTGCCAATAGCCAGTCTTAAGGTCCATTGACGAAAAGTACTTGGCGTTATGGAGCCGATCAAGTGCGTCGTCTATTCGTGGGAGGGGATACACGTCCTTTCTTGTGATTTTGTTCAGGCGGCGATAATCGACGCAGAAACGTAGGGTCCCATCCTTTTTCTTTACTAACACCACGGGAGATGCCCATGGACTCTTGGACGGCTGGATAATGTCATCCCGCAGCATTTCATCAACTTGTCTCTTCATGGCCTCACGTTCTCGCGTCGAAACCCTGTACGGACTCTGACGGAGTGGTCTGGCATTTTCTTCGGTTATGATGCGATGTTTCGTGATTGGGGTCCGCCGAATTTTCGATGACTACGAAAAGCAATCTTCGTATTGCACGAGCACGGCCTTGAGCTGTTCTTGCTTATCGTTCGGAAGTCTGGGATTGACGTCGAAGGCTATGGGAGGGGCTTGGTTCCTCTGAGCAGGTTCCGCAGAATCGGCGAGGGCGAAAGCACTGGTGGCTTCGACAATTTCTTCGATGTATGCGACCGTTGTTCCTTTGTTCACATGTTTGTACTCATTGCTGAAATTCGTGAGCAAAACCGTTGCTTTGCCTCCCCGCAGCTCTGCAATTCCTCTTGCGACGCAAATATTTCGGGTGACCAACAGATGCTGACTGCCTTCAACGACGCCTTCCAAGTCAGGTGATTTAGGAGCGCCGACTGAAATAATGACGCTTGAGCGAGGCGGAATGGTGACTTGTTCTTCCAGCACATTCAAGGCATGGTGTCCTGACGGCGTGCGCGGCGGTAGTGCTTCTTCTGTGGATAACGTTATCGACTTTGTTTTTAGGTTGATGACAGCACCATGGCGGCATAAGAAGTCCATGCCAAGGATGATATCTCTCGAGCAACGCTGTAGGACTACGAAGTCTGTAGGATAAATACGGCCTTTAATGGTGACTCTCGCTGTGCAGATTCCTGCAGGCGTTACGAGATGACCTCCGGCTGTGCGGATTTCAGGGCCTTTCCAAGCTGTCCTAACTTTCTTTAACTTCGTGGCGAACGACCCACTGATGACAGAATAGTCGGCTCCAGTATCGACGAGAGCAGTCACACTGTGGCCGTCGATAAGAACGTCGAGGTCGCTAGTTCGCCGTCTCGCATTACAGTTAGGGCGTGGCGTCGGGTCACGGTTGCGTCGGCTTGTTCCGCTGCTTCCATGCTGCGTCGTCGGGCCACCTTCGGTAAATGAGCTTTCGCCGTCAGGGCTTTGCCTGGCTGGCGTTGTGTTCGGAAAGCTCCGTCGCGGCGTCGTCGTCGTCGGAGGATCTTCGGTAGTTCGTCGCACAGCAACCGCACCTCCACCGGCTGCTGCCCTTAGTTTCCCGGATACGGGCTAGGAGACCGGCCCCGCGTTGGGCCAGAGTACTGCCGGTGGTGCGGTGACGTGCGGCGGCTGGGCGACGGCGAACGCGAAGGGCTTCGTGGTGTCCACCGAGTTCCTGTCAGGTAGTCGGCGATGTCACGTGGTCGTTCTCCTGGCTGTGGACGCGGTGCATTGACGGCGAAGCCACGCAGTCCCATCTGTCGGTACTGGCAACGGCGGTATGTGTGTCCGGCCTCGCCGCAGTGGTAGCAGAGCGGGCGATGGTCAGGGGTGCGCCAGACGTCAGTCTTCCTCGGTGCACTGCGCTGGGCTGCTGGCGTACGGTATGACGTCGGTGGGGGTGGTGGCGGCGGTGCCGTCTGTCGACGGAAGTGCGATGGGGCGGCGTTTTGGCGTGGACGGGGAGGAGCGCTGTGGCGCAGTGCAGCGGCGTAGCTCATAGCTTCCGGCTCGGGCAACGGTGCGTGGGGAATTTGAAGCGATTGCCGAACTTCTTCTCGCACAATGTCGGCAATTGAATCCACTTGAGGCTGGGCCGAAGGCAACAGCTTGCGCAGCTCTTCCTGCACGATCGCTCGGATCGTTTCACGCAGGTCTCCGGAGTTACTGGCTTGAGCAGCAGCGCAGTCTGCAGTCAGGCGACGATTATACTGTCTGGTGCGCATGTCCAGGGTCTTTTCGATAGTGGTCGCTTCTGCTACAAATTCTTGGACGGTTATCGGTGGGTTTCTCATCAGTCCCGCGAAGAGCTCCTGTTTGACCCCTCGCATGAGGAAACGAACTTTTTTCTCCTCAGGCATGTCTGGATCAGCGTGACGGAATAGTCGGGTCATTTCTTCTGTGAAAATGGCGACATTTTCATTTGGTAGCTGAACCCGGGTCTCTAATAAAGCAGCGGCCCTCTCTTTTCGAGCGACGCTCGCGAACGTTTGCAGGAATGCGCCGCAGAAAACATCCCACGTTCGGAGCGTGGACTCCCGATTTTCGAGCCAGGTCCTTGCGGTGTCTTCTAAATAGAAGAACACACGACGCAGCTTTTCGTCATGGTCCCAGTGGTTGAGGGCGGCCACACGGTCGTATGTCTCCAGCCAGGACTCCGGGTCTTCGAACGATGACCCATGGAAAATTGGTGGTTCCCTGGGTTGATGCATGACCATCGTGGGCTGGGACGCTGCGGTTGTCATTGTCGCTGCAGTCGCGGTCATGGCCTTCGTCTTCCGCGCCTTGTCTGGTAGAAGCCCGTACTCCGGTGGTAGCCCTTGCTGTCGGCGGCTTGTTCGCTGCTCCTGGTTGGTGTCGGTGTCTTCTCCGCGACGTGGGCTGGGTTCACGGCTTGACGGGGGCGTCCGGTACATGAACGAAGCAGCACCTCCACCAGATGTCACGGGGTCGTGACGTGGCCGAAGACAGGAGACTTCGTGTTAGGATTTAACTGTTCATTTGGGCGAACCTGTGCCCGGTAAACTGAAAGTCCAATTATAGCAGCAGTCTCGCACAGATAGCAGTCTCGGACTGATAGCGGCGAACGGAGCGTCGGCCTTCGATCAACAACTCACAAGCGGCGAAGCGCGTCGGCATTTATACTCTTGCCGTCGAATGTTCTAGCGTTATCGCTGGCAGTGGCGTAGCTTCCAGAACAATCTGTACCGTTCGCACAATGGGCGTGATCTTATCAAAATGATCTACTACAGTCCGGAACCTTCTAGAAAACTGCAGGCGCGGTTTGCGCTGAGAATCGTGCGGTGTTTTCGGACCATAACAAAAACTTGGGAAATGGAACGTGGCAATATTTTCGGGCTGTTTTTACTGCCCAGTTACATATGGTTTTTTTTTGCCCCTCGCTCGAATTTCACGTCAGGGTTTGAAATAGGCAGCCATTTGTTGTAGTTTCTTCGTACGTTAAGAGAAATGGCTAGTGTTACCTTCAAAAATTACTCTGTGTGTGATACTATGCTTTATGAGACATATCAGGTCGAAAGAGTTTGAGAGATGGTACTAGACAGAGTGTTACTTTTGTTTGTTATTCTCTGTTCACGGTGCCTGCTCCCTGTCTCGGTGGCAATAAAGTGTCAGTTGTAAACTGCAGTGCTGGCTTTAAATCATTACTAAGCCGAAAGCAATGAACAGGATGTATACTGTTTCCAGGCATATTTTGTGTCTCCTTGCATTTTTTGTACCTTCATCTGCACACACAGGCGCTCCTATTAAAATAGATACTCAGAGGGCGGTAGTTGAACTTTTTACTCTCAGCAGGAGAAAGTAATAGACTTCGATTCGTTGCTGCAAGTGCATCAGCTTTGTGAAACATACAAACTCTAGGGGACCAGGGTCAATCCTG
This sequence comes from Rhipicephalus microplus, assembly GCF_013339725.1. NCBI lineage: Eukaryota > Metazoa > Arthropoda > Arachnida > Ixodida > Ixodidae > Rhipicephalus > Rhipicephalus microplus. The sequence continues at coordinate 65,365,906 of NC_051170.1, forward strand.
GTTTCTAAACGAAGAATACGGCGCGAAACCGGGGACCAAAGCGCCAGAACTGTCTGATCTTTTGTGGTACTTTGCGGGGCCCTGCTTGTTTGTCATTGCAGCTAACAGTGACCACTCTCAAACAGGGCCAAACTGCAGGACGTCTTACGATTTTCTTACTTCGAAGACACTGCGTGTATGCTGCAATATCGGTATACGCTACGCCGCACGCGTTGTCAAGTAACAAAGAAACAATAATCGTTGCAGTGGTAAACATGAAATTCTTTACCTATTGTTACGCATACATTCTTCAATTGAATAAAGTGAATCGAATCAATCTTTTTCAAGATTGTGCAACGATACGCTTTGGAAAGGGAGGACTAAAGGCTTTGACGCCTGACAAGGTCCTCCTACCCGTAACAATCGTATGCACATAGGCATTGGCAATAGAACCATAAGCGATCGAAAACTTTTGTAACAAAATATACACAAAAGCAAAAGTGCATCTAGTGAACATGAAATAATTCAAACATATAATCATCGCTGCAAAAGCAAATCACAAAACACAAACAAAAATCAATGTACACTGAAACTAACAGAAAAAACTATCAAGAAATATCTGACCTATTTTTCGCTTTATCATTCCTCCTCATTTGTTGTGTGTTATTACTACTCTTATAGACTTGCAGTGAAGCTATACAAACAAGCTATAGATGACCCTTACAGAGGTTATATCAAAATCATGAGAAGAAAAGATCTGGAAATTCTGTATGAAGCAAATATGCATACGTGGTTTGCGTTCGCTAACCAAATCGTCAGACGAAGCTATTCCTTCGTGAGTTTCGCTGATCCTGCGTTGTTCCAATGGTGCGTAGAGTTAAGCACCGGTTTAACGTTCGTACTGAGTTTGCACAAAATTTCATCTTATTTCTCTTCCAATTCGCATCTTGTGAAAACAGTCCTTCTTACGGAACAGGATGGCACAACAAGACGATGTATTTTTTTTTACTTGACTGGCATGGTCATATTCTCATTGCGGGATAAATAGCAATCAGTGCGTTTTTTTTTTTTTAATCAGCGCACTGCTCTCTTTTCTATTGTTACTTTCTCGAAGCGATTCCGAAAAAATTATATACGAGCATTGTACTCTTCCAGTGTCCACGGCAAATTCATCTCCCATGAAAGCACGATTTTGTGCAGTTCAACGGTTGTCTCGGTGATTTTCGAAAATCTCAGGTTCTCGTAGATAATCGTTCTCGCGCCCACCCTCATTAAAAGTTTCTTTGGAAACCATGCGTTAAATCGCAATGCAGCTTAGCTTTTCTCACAATGTTTATATTTCTTTTATTTGATTCTCCATCATTCATTGCTCTTATATTCCTTTCACCGCATCATAGATCTTGTTTTGTGTTCGCAGCCACGGGTATTTTCACGCTGTTTAAATACCAGGGACCACCCCAAAAAGCAACAATTTGAACTATTCGCAACAGTTGGCTATATTGAAGGAGCACTGACACAAAATGTTCGCACATTTTGCAACTTTTTTTTTTACATGATAGCGTTAAATAGCTCGTTTCACACAAATCCTGGCGTCGGCGTCGTTGGTTTTCAGTGAAAGATTATCATTTTGTCCGTCACCAAGAAAAATCCCAGCATATTTATAGTATGAATGAACATCATGTGGGGAGAAGCTTCGAATGATTTTATCGGCAAACCGTGAATTGTACTCTGGCCGCGTACATCCTTTCGTCCGTCTCCATCCATTTGTAAGTAGTATGTATGTATGTATTATGTATGTATGTATGTATTATGTATGTATGTATGTATGTATGTATGTACGTCACAAACGACTCCAATTTTCGGATTATCCGTGGGCCCCATCTTCCAAAGAGGGGCGCTTTTGTGTTCGGGGGACGACATCCGGCGACTAACGACCCAGCGTGGCGCCGGCTCGTCTTTTCTGCACCTGTACCGAAAGGGGCACCAGCGGTCTAAAAAAGGAAAATTACCCCCAGATGAGACGGGGTCACGTGTACGCCCCTGAAGAGGTTTGGACTGCATCGGAAAAGGCAGTTGACGTACAGCCAGCAACAAGTGCAATCGTCGGTGTCGCGAGTCTCGCGTAGGCGGCGAGCATGGAGTGACCCACGCAACGTATTGAGACGGCTGCAATTCCGGGCACCCTCGTCGTCTACCAAGCCGGCGAGACTTTCAGCGGCACCCGTCAACTCCCCTACGTGCACCAAGAGCTGGCCTGGTCCGTATGGAACTTTTTATTGTGACTTTTTTTAACTGTTAAATTGTTTTAACCAGCCTTTTTTTTTAAACTGTGTAGTTGTGTGCGCTGCGACGCACTTAGAAATTCAAAAGCGCGACCAATGATCATTCTGTAATTATTTCCTTGTAACCCTCTTTTACGATTTCCATCTTGTTGTTATTTTGTTAACATTCCGCATATTTGTCTTTAGCCTGTATCTTTTGTAGTGTTTTTAGCACATTTTGTTACATAGCTGTTGTTTCTATTGCGCGTATCAGTTTTCCTCCTCTGCTATTTTTGTTAACTCATGCCTTTGCCCTTGTTTCAATTAAATGCTAGTTTGTTTATGTGTAATCAAACTCCGTGTCTGCTCTATGAGTGCGTCGGTCAGGCCCACACATCACCACACGTGCAACCCCGCACGGGTCGACCAACCCGCAAATAAATTCGAAATGTGCCACTTCGAGGACTTTCAGGCGTCGCAGGCCGAAGCGTAAAGTGGAAGTCTGCGAGTCTGCCGCACGTCGATGTTGGATCGGTGGGGCCTCACCCGAAGTGTGTGACGATGTATGTATGTATGTATGTATGTATGTATGTATGTATGTATGTATGTATGTATGTATGTATGTATGTATGTATGTATGTATGTATGTATGTATGTATGTATGTATGTATGTATGTACGCATGTATGTATGTATGTTTGTATGTATGTATGTCCATCTAGTGAACACTCCCAAGTACCACAATCTCGCATCTTTTCATAATTTATTCATCATATACAAGTACCGCCATCCAACGGACATTCCAAGGACTAAAACGAGAGGTGGCTACCACATACAGGTGACGCGCGACCCACGCCTTAATGAACTTCGCTCCTAAAGCTATGCACCGTCTCCCCGAAGGGAACCCTGATGGAATGCGAAGCAGCAGCGGTGCGCACAGCGTTGACCCGGTCGAAACGGGCATCGACGCAGCTGCTGGAAGATCGGTGCAGGACCGCAGTAAAATGTAGGTTGCGCCGCAGTTTTCGGTTTACTTTTTTTACTTTGTGTGGTAAGCTTGAAGCGGCATGTACAACTTCTGTGCTGACGTTACTCCTGCTCTCAGCATTTCTTTGATGGCACTCAGTCTTAGCGTGTCCGACAGGATTAGCATTGTCTGCCCAGACACCAGTGTGCACGCACGGCGCCTCCCGAGGTGCTTTAGCGCCTGAGACTACCAAGCGTTTCGAGTTCCTGTTAAATCAGGAAAAAGAAGCCGACCCCCACGAGAGCAACAAATGGGGTAGGATTAGAAACGTCATTGTGACTACCTTCTAGTTACCTCACGGCACGGTCTGCCTGCACTTGAATGGCTTCCTTCCAGTACTTAGCGTGGCGGGGTGAACCCTAACATCAGTTTGGCTGTGAACCAGCCGCATGCTGTTTGCGCGCTTACAAGGTACCTCCATTTTAAGGTGGCAAGTTTGCGTTGCGATACCGTCAGATCGCCGACACCCTTTTACCACAGTGAGGCTTACTTCTGGTGGCTCTCGAAATCAAGCGGGCTTGCGACACGTGAAAAGCGTAGCCTACTTCACGGTAAACGGGTGCCCGGTCGGAACATTGGTGGCTACTGTCGCATTGGCATGTCTTCGACTGCTTCCACGTTAATCCTTGCAAATCAGCTCGTAAGTAAAACCACGCGTGGTCAGCGAGCGGTTCCTCTTACAGCGTACATGGGACGGGTGGATAATTTCCCGGTCGTCAAGAAGTTGACGTGTTACAGGGAAACTGCTTCTATGGCTGAAACCCCAGTACGTGTAGCTCTAAGTCTAAAATAATTGTGCGCCCTTGAGCTTGCCCTGGTCTCTATGATTTTTTATAGTTTTGTTTTATACACATTTTGGTTTTGATGTTATTTGGGGAGAGGGTAGGAGCCCTTACGTGCATGAAGTTCGCGTTTTTGCGGCGGGGGTTTGATTGGCCAAGTGTACTGTCCTGTCAGAGGACAAAAAGGCGAAGATTCGCCAAGAGTTGTGCAAGGGCGGAACACCGAGAGAAAAAGAGGCCCCGAAGTTTCGCCAAGCGTGGCAGCTTGGGCTAGTTGGTATGACATGACGATAGTTATAGCGCGAGAACAAAACGACGACACAGAGACAAGAAGGACACGAGCGCTCGTGTCCTTCGTGTCCTTCTTGTCTCTGTGTCGTCGTTTTGTTCTCGCGCTATAACTTTCTCCAGGAGTTCTGAACCGGGCTTGAGGTGTCAGGCACCATTGGTTTTGCCGAATCACGTAGGTCGCCCCACAGAAGACGGTTTACTTTTAAAGTGTGTATTTTTGTCACTTTTATGTCCGTGCTCATGTACATTCTGTACTCTCTTCAAATACACGTTTTTGCTCCTTTTACTAGAACTTATCCAGCGTTTCTGCTTCATCTTCAAGCGACCAGCAAGTCAATCTCTGCTATTTGCATGGCGGCAGTACGTTTCTTCTCCTACTTTGTTATACCATTTCGAGTGGTGCTTCTTGTGCACCGAGGGGTGAGAGTCAGTTTCTGCAACATTGAGTAGAACCAGAATTTTACTAACGATTTGAAGCAAAACTTGGTGTAGCGCTTACTCGATGAAACGTTTGTTTGAAACCCAAAAACATGAGAGGCGGGACGCGTTGAAGACGCTTGCGCTCGGCTTTGTTGGCTCGCGTCTCGTCGGTGTTACTCGCGCGCCGTCTGTACTCTCAAACGCGATCTGTGCTCTTGCAACTAGGAGGCGTTGGTTCTTGACTAGCACCTCACCGGTGTCACTGGTCTTCAACTGCCGACGTTCGCGTTCGGATTCCCTGGCTCGCGCCTCGTCGTGGTTGACGTCGCCATTCGCGAACGTGATCGGCTTCGCTAACCCTCGAAATGCCGGCAACAGCTCGGAAAGGTACGCGCACACTAGCGGGAAGTATGCCGCGATGGCGTCCCGCCTGTCGGCATTATCACGCTTTAAGCAGCGGCGCGCTGTCCACATTGTCGGCGCCGAGAGATTCTCGAATATTTTCATTTTAACACTCTATAAAGAGAACGTGAAAACTACTCATATTCTCGTTTGCCTTAAAGAAACTTCTCTTTTGAGGATTTCATTTTTAATAAATTCCCACTCCCACATGATAAATGGCCGATTCACCACGGTTGGTCAGCCACTTCCTCTAGGAGCCAACCAGTTTGGCGAACGCATAGAAACCCTGTGAGTTCTTCTGTATTTCAGTAAAAAAATGCACATGCTCGAAAACTTCATCTTGACAGAGACGAACGGAGAAGCATAATGTAGGCCCCTCTTTTCACGCTTTACCTCAGAGGCGGACAAAACAGCATTCCCATTTTCGGACCACGGACCGGAGGAATGAACGCGGTTGGCCTAATCGAGCTGCAAATGGCCCTATCGGAATGCGGCGAAGCGCGCGCCCAGTTTCGGAGAAGCCGGTTGTGCAAACTTCTCCTTTTCACTCAGGCGGTACGGAGGAGACTGCCTACTCCGTCTGCATGCCAAACAGTTTCTCGCAGCGCCTCGCAACTCACGTCCCTCAACTCCGTTGGAAGCGCTGGTTAAGTGAAGCTCGGAGGTTATACAAATCCTTTATAAACGATGTCTCTCCACAGCCAATTATGCATGAAGGTGACCCGTAAGCGCCACACCTCAACAGTAAGCCGTTGCTGCGGCAACATCAGTTGCCGTCGAAAGACCATCTGGGTCTTGGGTGCTACCTTTGCCTGTTTTAAGCTTTTACTGTGGAAGTCTTAGATTCTTTGTCAAACACTAGAATTGACCGTCGGTTTCGGCGTTGGTGGCGTCAGTACGAGTAGTGCATAACGTTTTATTAGGTCCGATTACGATAACTTATCAATAAGTCGCTATTTATCAAAGAGACGTTAGACTTTCCGAATCTCTAAAAGCACTAGTGAAGATGCAAAGCTAAATGAGATCGCCAATCTAGTGTGACTAGCCTCCAGCTTGGCACTCAGCTCAGCGGGAACCACAATAATGTCGGTCGAAAAAGAGCATTTCAATTACAGTTATTTTGAGAGGTTGTTTAGCCTCATGTGGAAAGCGTCAAAGGTCGAAGCGAAAAAGCAGCAAATGGAGTAATGAATACGTTTTCTTCGTGACATCAACAAGGCGCAGCTATACGTGATGTGTTGAGCGTTAGGTTTATCCGACGATTTTCTCAATTTTTGCCTGCACAGAGTATCAGGTGGAAACCTCTGTGTTCTCTAATGAATCCTCTCTCCCTCTCCGTGCGAGGATTCATTTCTATGATGACTAGAAACATTAATAAGAACGCTCTTAATTAAATTTTGGGCATTTTATCTTGCGTTGTGGTAGTGTTCAATGGTATATCTGTGCTTACGCGTTTTTAAATGCGAAGCATTTCTTAGTGAACTTCGGCGATTTTGAGCGGATCTATCTATATAACTATCTATCTACCTAGCCGCTTACGTTTGGATGGTCTCGTGGTAAGCCCATTTACTTGGCGTTAACAAAAATTGGCATGAGAAGGTAAGATGGTTTGACGAATACGACGCGCTTGTCAAGACATGAATAATGTCACAATCCCGTCGCGTACGTCGTCAAACACTTCCCATCAGACAGTGGCACATACCCACAGGCGGGTATGTGCCACTGGTATGTGGGAATGTGCCACAGGTGATTGACACTTTGTATCTGCTTAGGAACGACGAGAACACACATGGGCAATTTTAACGCGCGAGTGTCAAGAAATACCCGACATCGGTAGCGTCAACCCGACGATTCCCAGCTGGAATCAAACCCAAGCATTCTGGGTGCCAATAAACCATTTTACCACAGAGCTACGCCAGGTCTCGCAACTACTTTTCAAATACACGCTAATATTCGTGAAACGTTAATAGTAGTTTCAGTGCTGCCTACCCAATCTTATCAACATGTACTATTTTGATACAGCCGTCCCGTTGGGTTAACGTCAGATGTGGTTAGTTGCCATGCGCTGAAGTTGATTTATGTAGCAGTGTTCAGGGCAAGCATCTTCGCGAGCATCAGCTCTTGATATCAGCTTCTGGTGTTGCTAATACGCTTGTTCCAGTTGGCATCATTGCGTAAGTGCATGCAACTGGTTATATAAATATCTGCAACTCTTCAACATATGTCTGTGTGTGCGACATTGGTACATTAATTTAGGGTCATTTCATGACGTGTCGCTCAATAAAAAAATTGCAACACGGTCACTATTTTTCGGCATGCTCCGCATTACGTGGATTCCCAGGTACGTGGGATCTGCCGAATTTTTTTTTCTTTTTTTCACATCGTACTTTATTTATGTTCTTATGTTGTATGCTCAATCGCTTCAAGAGCTAAGGATTAGCTCGAGTTCATTTGTCAGCCATCTCCTTCACTTCGTCGCAACGAAGGAAAAAGGTAGAGATTATATTGGAGCGCGATAATCGGAATAATCAGTAGAGTTCAGACGTGAAGACTTCTATAAAGTTATTACAATGATGGTTGATGACCCTAATTAAAATCTGGCGGTTGCTATCACTACTGTATTCAATACTTCGATCAAACTTAAGCCCTTAAAGGTGGCGTTAGTGATGCCTGAGTAAAGCATTATACAATGAAAACAGCACATTGCTTGTTTATATGTGACTCAAAACGGACATTAACAGATTCGTGCTTGTCCAAAAACGGTGATATGGACATAGTAACCTACTTCAACAGCACCACCTTATTCAACAACGACACACCAAGTGTGCGATAGCATTAGCGCAGAATAATAAAGCAACTGTAGAGATAACGTGAAAGAACACAGCAACTTTGAAATGGTTTGCGATTCAAACGCGACAACAGCTCGTAGTTAAAGTCTTAATTGCGACTATAAACAAAACAGCGCGAAATAAATCGAGACTCTGAAAGAATGGACACAACATGAACGTTGACCTTCAGCTGACACGAGCTGAAGGAAATATGTATTAGTGTTTGTGTTCTGTAGATTTTTATAAATTATACATAAAGAAAATATTTGATACTTCGATATCATCTTGGTAACTGCCCACATGTGTGTGTGTGTGTGTGTGTGTGTGGTGTGTGTGTGTGTGTGTGTGTGTGTGTGTGTGTGTGGTGTGTGTGTGTGTGTGTGTGTGTGTGTGTGTGTGTGTGTGTGTGTGTGCGTGCGTGCGTGCGTGCGTGCTTCTGCTCCCAAGACAAGCAACAGTTGTGACGAGCTTAAGGTGATGTTAATTCTACCTCGCTATTTTTCCCGGTTCTCACTTTTTATGCCGGAGTATGGCTTGTAAATGAAAATAAAAAATGATGAGCTGCGCTCTAGCAAAGAAAGATTTGGGGGTCTTTGTTTTTGCACCATCATTCATAAAAACTTTTTTTGCCTTGTTGCAATGTGTAACTACGTTTCCTGGACAGAACCTTACGATGGACAGAACAGTGTATTTAAGGAGCAAAATTAACCACCTCTAGCACATGTTTTCTTATTCGCACTGCAGTCCTAAACGACACTAAAACATGACAAAATCTCTCTCTTCCTCTTTATCTACCTATCTCACGCTATCTCTGGCGCGCTGTTGTATTAGTTCAAGTATTACAAGACACTAGTTCATTTATGTAAATTTTATTATTTTCACTTGCATCTCAATTTCATGTTTTTTTTACTTTATCAACGAATCGTTCCCAAATGAAATTTCAAGTTCGCTTGTGCATTAATCTCGGAAGGAGTACACAACCATCTGCAGCACGCAAGGGCGTTCAAGCGAAGCGGAAATTCTAGCACTGCTGTATTAGCAAACATTTGTCCCCGTAAATGTGACCACAGTGGTTGGCTTTTGCAAAGTTGTGCATTGCAGTGTAGCTTCTTAGCACAGTAACTCGGTGGTGCTGTGTCATTTCTTTAAACAGCAACTCTGTTCGTTTTGCGGGTGTATAAAGGCGTTCGGGAAGTCCCAAGTTTTCACATTTTCGTTCTTACTTGTATTTGTCCTCCATGGAACCAAGGGGTCAGGAAGTAACAGCACTACGTCCGGTATTGAACGGAGACCGACCCGAACACAGGAGCACTCAGGGGTGTACCGGGTACGGGCAACGTTTGCACCAGCTCTGCTCTTCAAACAACGTAACCATTTTTGGCTTCAACTTATTCAGCTGTTATGCGTCTTTTTGCAAAAGAGGAGAGCCAACCCTTCGTACGTCTTTGCTTGTTTGTTTCTTTCTTGTATTTGTGTTCACACTCCACGTCCTTATTTACTCCGCGCTTTGCGGGGCGTATCTCGGCCGTCGATATACACGTCATTCGTTTCCCCTCGCAGCCTTTCTGGGTGGCTTTTTCCGCAACACGTGTGCTTTCCGGGCTTAGTCAAACGCAGCAATCAACACAGGAGGGCGCAACAGGGGAATGTGCCGGAATGAAGGGATCGTTAGGGGACAAATAAGAGCTGTTGCCAGGGCAAAGGAGGGCTCTGGTCTTCTGAGACATCGCCTGTTCGACGGTATGTTCATTATTAAGGTGGTTCCTTTAGATGTTTCAATGAGCGGAGAACGTGTTATTCGGTGGCACCGTCAACAAGTGATGCAAAAAAAATATGTGATGGCGTCACCAGATAACGCCTTCAAGACATCACAGGTCCCCATAACTTTCGACACCCCTATAACGCCATCGTGACGACATCATGACAATCGTGTTTCCTAATCTTAAATACAGGGAGAATCTGGCGTTGCGATCGTTTAGCCACCGTGGTAATTATGGGTAGTGCACAAATTCGCATAGTTTTTGTACTTGCAGACTTCAAACATCCTTGTGGCTTTGTATATTGCTGTGTATTGGTTTTGTTTCGAAACAAAAAAAATGGACCATCGTGAACTTCAGGACCCGATCTGAATTGATGAGCCTAAAAGACTGTGTGTGTCGGTAGGACATGATTGGGAGTGCTAGTCCGACAGGAAGGGACGTCCTCTTGTCTTAAAAACTGCATTTCTATGAACAAAAACAAATTTAAGAACGGCTACTGATGCATTGGTACAACGGCAGAACACAAAACTAGGTGGTCGGCATCCTCATGCAGTAATTAAAAAATTTTTCTTCAAGTATTTTCTTTCACTGACTCGCATGCGCAAGAAACACCGTAATTTCCGTAATGGAGTTTCGCAGGCAATTCTCTTGAGGCCTGCCACAAAAAACATCTAGTATGAAAAGTCAATGTTTAAAAATTTTTCGTTTGCATTTTCCTCTACGCGGTTGAAATGAAAGCAGATAGTCTTTTTATGGCCACCCTGGAATTCGCGCTACCTGAACTAAAGTTAAAAAGCAAGATTGGTGTCAACCTCCCATTCCCCGACATAGTATATACGCCTAAAATACTTCTACTTTAGCAAAAAAGCAGGAAAACTCGCGCACAATTGACACAGAGTGTAAAGAAAATACGTGTTTTCCACTTGTAACTTTTACTTCCTTGCAGTACAAGAGGTTTTTACGCCAACCTCCCGGCTTTCAGATAGGATTGTGATTGTGAATCTGGCGGCCGCAGTTAAGACCGCTAATGAATTTACTACTACTGCAAGAGTTTGTTACTCTAATAAAGATTTTTTTAAACCGGTATCATGATATCACTTTCATACTAATGGCTCGGGCTGCGTTCAGGGAGTGGCTGTCTCTGAAATAAGCTTAAGTCCGAAATGACCAGTGTAGCTTATTAGGAAAATTAAACAGTCCGTTCTTACTTCACATGTTCTGTTCTTCTTGGCGCGCCATCTTCGATGATACTTCGCAAAAATAGGCCTCAATATACCACATGGAACGTCGGCAACCGCCAGAAAACTTTATGGCAGATTCACATGGTTGTTTCAGAGGGCTTCGTAGGTTCCGAGAAATCGGTGTTAAAGAGCAACGGACGAATAATGCCAAAATAAGTGAATCACTCCATGATCAGGAACAATGCGTATGATTCGCATACCTACTTGTTTTTGATGCGGATAATTATATCTGTTAAATTCACCACTTTGAAGCACGGTCAGGACTCCCTCAAACGGCCACTGAAATGTACCATTAGATATCGGAGTCAACCGGCGCACGTGATAGCGCTAGTTGCCCGAAATAGCTTTCATCTTCGAAAACAGACATGCTAGGAAGAATACAAACCTTGCCGGTCGTGGTGTTGGTCCGAAGTTATTTCCCGGTACACGTGTTGCACGTCGTTGCAAGCCTTGTTGACCATGGCGACGCCATCGGCCATCCGGTCAGCCAGCATGCCCGGTGGAGGCGTCTGAGGCGACGTCGCATTGGACTTTATCGCGGACCTCGGAATCGTCTGGCTGTGAGCCTTTGCCCAAGTTGCAACCCATAGCGCAGAGCACTTTCTTAACCACCTACTACTCAACTGCACTAGCACCTTGGAAAACGGCGACCTAGGTCCGAGCAGTTCAACTTCACTAAAGGCGGTTTCCTTCTTCAGGCGAACCACGCGACGAATCCAGACCGGATGCAGGCAGCCTAGACGCGTCTTCACGTAATCCACCGGAAGGCAGTTGTTCCACACGGTACTCTTCTTCGCCTAGATGCAACGTCGTTGTTGCAGGGGCAACCCTGGTACTCCTACATGCATGGTTTCAGCACAACACACTTACTTTTTTTTTGCTCACCGAAGCCGGGCAGAGAAGTAGACCTTCGCACACGCACCGGCGTTCACTCACAAGCGCGGGTCACAAGCACAGCACCGATACCGCTGCTCGACTGTGACAGGAGACCGGGAGGACACCCGCTCCTAGCCACGTGCTCCTTCTTTTGAGGCCCGCGCCCGTTCGCACGCCACCAGGGAGCGCCGCCGGCTTCGCCCGTAAGGAACTGGGTCCTCCAATGCGCCCGGTGATTCGGGCCTCCTTTCTCTCTCTCCTGTTTCTCCCTTCGCGAACCCCCTCTCTTCTCCAGCAGATGAGCGCACGCATTCCTGCTCCCTCATTTCGCTCCCGCTTCTTCCATCTCCGTTCTTTATGCCTTACGAAATTTCCGCGGCCTTCATTACTTCCATAACCATTACTTTGTTTTCTTTACCGCCACTTCTTTTCTCTCTTTTTACTCAGCCAAAAGGGAGTTGCCTTCCGCTACTCCTTTCGTTTCGTTACTACCTTCCCCAAAAGGAGGAGGACGCGGGCTCCTATTCTTCTCCCTCGCTCCCTGGTTTTTTCCTCCCGCAAGAATTGGCGCGCATGCGCCCCAGGCTCGACAGGGAAGAGGCCCTCCACAATGCTTTGAGATAAAACACCCACACAGAGTACAAACCAGCTGAGAAAAACTGTAGAGCGCCTCCGGAGAAGGAGAGTGTGAAAGATTGTGAGAGAGTGAGAATGAAAGAGGCGAGCGTGGTGGGGAGAGGCGCGTTCACGTGACCCTCCGCGCAACAGCGCCTTTTTCGCGGGAGGCGACGCCTGGGCCAAGTCAGGCCATGGCGGCCGGCCGTCGTGACGCCAAGCCAAGCACGCCGCTGGCGACGCAGAGGCGGTTACGCCAGGGAACGTGCCGCCGGGTGCCTTCCGGCGGCCACCGCCACTCGTCACGTCTGGGCCAAACGGCTGGCGTCAGCGGCTTGTTTCAAAAGTTTCGAAACACGGGGTGCTGTGTTGCGTCAGTGCCTCGGGAAGGAAAATTCCGACTTCGCACGCGTGATGAGCATTTTCTGCGTTTCGCCTAGCTGGCTTTTAATTTTTCTTTTTTGTATTCTTTTTATTGGTTGTTATAGTTATTTTGCTTCTATATTCATTCTTTCATTCTAACTTGATCTGCTTTCTTCTTATTATTCCTCATTTTCTAAATCTTACTTTCTAAATTATCTTTTCGTATTATTCCTCATTTTCTAAATCTTACTTTCTAAATTATCTTTTGTTATCAATTTTCATTCTACAAATCCATCTAGCTATATACATATTTCTGTATAGCTTATCACACTTACAGGCTGAGTTTTTTCTTGTATTTTCTGCCATAATGGTCGTAACAAGTATTTATACGCTCTGTCGACAATCGCAAACTTCTCTGGTGCCTTATTGAATTTTGATAAAAAGTGAGGCAACGCAGAGGCCTGAACGTGTGGAATAACCACTTTTACTGCAGAGCTCGGAGCTCCTTCCGAAGAACGTGGATATGCTAATATGAACACCTGGTGCGTAACAGACGCAAAAAAGAGTGAACGTGTTTGCCCGCTAAGTTTAAGCAGTCGCATTTCGTTCCTTGTTGATTGACCACTCTTTGTGTTAAAAGCGAAGGTCACAGCGTCCCACCGTAAGATGTAAATTTATTGGTTGTTTGTTTTGGAGAGTTTGACGATAAGAAAGGAAGTAAATGAATGAACTAGAGAGTGGGGAATTCGCGACTCGCTGCCACCAGCGACGTCGCATAGTTTACACTCCAGTCGAAGGTTGTTCCTCATGCACACGCATAAACACACAGCCCGATCACACTGAGCGCGCACACTTGCACACGCACGCACGCACTTACGTACAAACATTTCCTCTAATTACCACACACCAAACTATAATCACAAGTATGGTAGTTTCTGTATTGTATTTTTGTGAGGGTAAGAAAAAGGAGCTGTGCTTAGCAACAAAAATCCACGCGTCCCTGTTATTCGTGAACTGGCAACAGTGAGGTAAAGATACGAAAGAGATAAACAATGTCAGGTCACTTTCTTCATCATTAAGGAAAAAACTGAAACATGGAAGCACTGGATTGCGTGATTTCGAAAGTGAAGTTCTCATTTCATGACGTAAGTGCCCGTTTCGTCCTGCGTGATTCATACACGTCCGGTGAGAGCGCTGGGCTTGCCGTCTAGCGTCTAGACTGGAGCGTGTTCGACTCGTTTAAAAAGCCGCGCACCACTCGCTCGACACGCGAGGCAAGTTCCAGTCGGGACAATAGCAACGCCGAACCAGACGCGGGCTCCCGAATCTCAGAAGCAAAAGAAAGAAAGCGTAGTGTGGGGGCCAGCGATCTCGTTCATCCACTCGCCGCCGGCATTGCCCGATTTGGACGGACGAATCTGGTCGAAACATGGGTCACGCTGAGGCAGTTCGCCAGACATGTAAAAACAGGAAAAAAAAGTACACGAAATGTGACCGTTCTAGCGGAGCACGTCCATTGCAGTAACGGCAACGGTGGTCCAAAAAAAAAGGGCGTTGCCGGCCTAGAGAACCGTGCATTCGACGCAAGGTCGCCAAGCCCATGCACCCTGCGTTCGCTTTACAATGTTGCTTTTGCCAGTGTGTGTCTCGAAAGAAAAAAACAAAGGTAAGAAGAAAACATACAGTAAACGACACCCTATTCACCTACTAGGAGTGGCTGCTCATTATTTATCTACAAAGTAAGAGGCGCGTAAGGCGATCGATGCAACTCAAGTTGCTCAGAGCAACACCAACTCGTGTCACGAGTATTTTTCGTTGTAACTGTTCATTATTCTCCTCGGCTGCCACTTTTGTTAAACTAGCGTTTCTAAGATATTTGTTTGTTTGTTTGTTTGTTTGTTTGTTTGTTTGTTTTACATTTCTGAGAAACTGATTAGTCCAGATTCCGTGTAGCTATTGTGTGAAATGCGAATTACTTGCAGTACAGGTTTCACTCGCCCCTAATAAAATTTTGTCAATATTCAGTGTTCTCCCCATGTGAATATTTTGACACTTAAACTGACGTCTTTTTTAAGGTGGTCGGAATGAAGTGTAGCTGTGCCTTTAATGTGAATCTGAATGGGAACGTCCATAGGTGTTTTAAAACTTGAACTGGAATGGAACAGGAATGCGTTTAAGGCACAACACCTTTTAGAAGTAATTTTCTTGGCTACAATTTTTGTGGTCTATATCTAGTTTTGACAGCTTCTGCAGTACGTTTTTCAGGTTGTTTTATACGGTTGATATAGAACGTGGTCTGATGTTTTGTGAACTATGTTCAAGTGTACCGCTGAAGAGGGTATGTAGGTAGCGTACGTTAATGGTTTTGGGCGAAGATTTGTTTTGTGTGTTTACTGGTGTCATACGGATGTGACAGCTTACTCTTACTTGAACGTGAAGTCTATTTCCCGGTTGAATTTGTTTACGTTCACTGTCTTCTCAAACTCCCAACTTACGAACAAAGTATTTTTTTTTTTTTGTAAAGCGTGCTTCACCTCGCAATGCGTCAAAGCGAGGAGAAGCCTACTCTTCAAAGACGATGACGTTTGGAACATTGGTAAGTGCACTAAAAGAGCACGAAAGGTCTTTTCAAACCTTTTAACGACGCAAGCATGTTTCGCGAAGGCAATTTAAAAAAAAAGATTTTTTTATTTTTAAAAGCCTGCACATTTTCATGATTCTGTCGCAGCGACAGATGCATTCAACCATAAAGATCCCTAGTAGCAGCTTTTCAGTGACGTCGTGGTCAGCGTAAGCTCTTTCGAGTTGGCCGTTGTGATTGACAGCTAAATGATGATCTACCTTAGCTTGTATTTCAAAAAAACATGGTGCGAGAGAAGAAAACGAAAAGATTTTGGCCTGTCCAGTTCCTTCACTCATATTTTTATACAACGACGTTTGGAAACACTTCGTTGGCTGCTCCCTCAACTTTTTCTATGTTTTTGTTTTTTTTCCTCTATTTTATTTTCTCATTGTATTTCACAAAAACGTAGGTAAATAAATTACTTTAAAATTATTCTCTTCAAAACGCGCAACCTGAACTTGACATGAATCTTAAACGTTTCCATTCACGCTTGATGCTTACGAAGCTGATATCACCCGTTCAAAGGAAAAATTTCAGCAATTTCTCGGTGGTTATTTCTCCGATGATAACCTGGGTACTTTAAATGATCTGCCTCTTCTTCTATACACTTGAGAGCAATGTGTGTAGCACTCCCTTCATAGAGGCACGTTGACTCTCCGAATGGAGTGCTACACATGTGACTCTTACATGCATAAGAAGAAAGTCAAAGGGCACTTCTTTTTTAGAGCGTAGATTAAAGAGCAGCGTCACTAAGAAAAACAGCACGTGCTCAATTTCCAACCATGGTGGCGGCATTTGATCTGTCACAACATGCAAAAGTGCCCGTGCAGTTAGATTTAGGCACACGTTTAAAAAATCACAAGGTTAATCTCCAGTCCCGCAGTGTGGCGCGCATAGCTATCATGTCGTGGTTTTGGCACGTTAAAACTCAGAAGTTGCCATTATTGGTGCTGCATTCCTTTAGCCTACCGCTGAGAGTAGGGCTTAGAAAATGAAGGGGAAATTTTTTTATCCTTCCTTCATAGAAATTAGTATAACATGATGTTAAAATTTGTCCTTACATAAGTATTTGAATGTTTACTGTACATTTATATAGGAGATATTGTACGATGTCCATTGGTGTTCGGCAGCTATAACACCATTCAACGGGAATGCATCGATGTTGTCGCTTGGTGGCGAATCTTCATTCAGACGGCCAACGTCCGTCATCAGTCCATGATAAATGATTCAGCAAACCTTTCCGGTAGCCATAGTCGTTGAGAGCGTAAGTCGGAGAAAGCGGTGCGACAGCCATAAGAACATCGCTGATTGGATGAAGAAATTAGGATAAAGCCCCCATGCCGCTGCATGTTATAGTGTAATTGAACACCGTGGTCCTGACTTGTGGGAAACGCAAGGCGCGTCTTATCTCCGCCCTAGCTCAGCACTGATTTCTCTCCAGGCGACCGCAAGCGGAAACACGGTGTTAAAGCCGCGCTAGCCCGCTGAAGAAGACGCACGTCCCTGAGCTACCTTGATATAAATAATGGTACGAGCTAGGCTGAAGTTCTGGCTAAGCTCGTCACCTCGCGGTTGTGTTAAGGCGTTTACAAAATCGCACATCTCGTATTAGAAACGTGCTGAATGAGACGAACGTGAAGGAACGGCACGTTGCAGGAGTTAATCGTGGAGGCTATGGTCAGGCTGCGCTACATAGCTTTATATTTATTTTTATTTATTCAAAGAATACTGTCAACCTCGAAGAGAGTTATTGCAGGAGTGGAACAATAGAAACAATGTACAAGCAATTTAATGCAATGGCAATACAGGAAGATTATACAAGAATGAAATGCACACGAGAGTAACGACATCGTTACGTGCAAGTGTCATGATCATGAAAATCGCTACTGTACACGACATACAAGCCACTCCCCGACGCCGACATCATCTCATCAAAAAATATGACTGCAAGAGAAAAGTGGTAGATCTAAAAGGCGTGTTGGACAAGTCTCCAGAGTCTGTGACCGTTACGCAGAAGGTAGCGTTCCCGGCCTCTGTTGTCGTGAACCGAGAGGCTGTTGATTCGACTCCTGTCGAGCGAACATTTTCTTTGCTGTCTGATTATGTGTATTTTTACTCGTTTCCGTGACGGAAATACGTCACTCAAGTTTTGATTGACCCCGATTGTCCCGTTGCAATATAAAATGCCTTCATGTTGAAATGAAAGGACATAGAGGGAGCGCAGATGAACATGATAGTACACGGTAAATTGTGTTAGGGGTAATTTTGCACGCTACGCTAAAATTACCACTATAAAGCACGTAGCAATACAGGTGTGGTTGGCACACATCGAAAGAGCGTCAAGAAAGGCAGCTGGCTCATATAAAGAAGCCTGCGATATAAATAATTTGTCGAAACGTGATAACCTCAAATGCAGCAACAATAGCATGTTTTCATTTTTCGATAACGAATGGACATGAAAGCTACCACGACACAACAACTGGAAGTCCTTCCATTTGACCACTAATATTCTACACCTATCGGTGATATACGCTTCACTGATCAGGATCATATTTTTCAATGCTGCTTGGACAGGCTCGTCCCCATGAATATTTTTCTAATGGGGGAGGGGGTATTTGAAAGAGGTCTCGGCTACTTGAAAATACTCCTACATTCTTTACTTACTTCCGGTAAAACACACCCTCCGCCAAAGTTTCAGTGAAGCGAAGGGGAGGGGGCTAGCCTCCGTCTCCCTATGTCTACGGGCCCGGGATTGGCTTCTTTACGCTGCTGGCGTAGATGAGTGAATCACGAACGCGAAATTCAATACAGGATCCGGCGTGACCGCAATATAAGGTGGCCATATTACCAGCTGTTAATGTGATGTCAGCAGAAAAAGCACACACTTGCTGCCTTTTAAGAGGCTTCGTGCAAGCTCCGTCAGTAACGAGCTGTAGAAACGTCCAAATGCGGGATAGTTGTTATACGTTTCATTCTCAATGCGTACATGGGGCTAGCACCTTGTCCCGACCAAGCTAGTCGCAAAGTGGCTGATCCAAACGGTCGCTTGGGACGCAAAGCGACTCCTATGTCGCAGTCGCTCGCTGCTCGATTTTGAGGTGCGAAGAACCTTTGGGACTACAGGCTCGCCTGCATGTATACTGTCGTCAAAGTGTACCACGTAGTCGTAATTCATTAATACGGGTGTGTGTCACAATAGCTAAATCCAACTAGTAGCCACCGGTCTACTAAAAATGAAGAAGGCAACAGTTTTTTTTTTGTCCAACAAATAGCTGATAACGTTATTGGAGCACACTCTTCCCTACAACTCATAGAAAACTGAAATCTGTCGTGTAGAAAAGAGAAAGAACAACAACAGCAGAGTGAGCTACATTTCGACGACAGTTTTCCGATGATGTTATTGGAGCGGAAACGTCCTTCCCTACCTGCCCGCTTTTAGTCTTCGACCACCAGTGCCTGATGAAAGGAATACCTCTCGAAGCACTGCGTGCGTCTCCCCTCCTCGAGTTTCCTACATGCTTCCCTACATGCTTCCCTACATGCTTCCCTACATGCTTTCCTGCATGCTTCCCTACATCTTCCCTACATGCTTCGCTCTTCCGCCGATTTTTTTTTCAGTCCTAGTACTGCAGTTGCAAAGCCTTTGAACCCATCACATACGCATGAACATGACGTCAGCTTGTTTCGCGGGGCAGTAGCAACGCGACCCGAGGGGGATTTTGAGTGTGAACAAGTACGCACCCACGTGCGAAAGTCGGTCACATGAAGTCGTTCATTGATCTCCAGCCACTAACTCCCGTGCGGTCGGTGATAGAGGCTGCTTCGAACATTCTTTCAGAGCGCAACAACGAACCAGACAAAAATAGAAGTACGCTGCACAAAATCGAAACCGAAACTTACCATCTGCACGACAAAAAAAAAATCGGCAGATCCCACGTACCTGAGAATCCACGTTATGCGAAGCGTGAGGAAGAACAGTGACCATGTTGCAATTTTTTCGTTGAGCTACACGTCATGAAATGACGCTAAATTAATGTACAAATGTCGCACACAGAGACATATATTGGTTGAAGAAATGCAGATGTTTATATAACCAGTTGTTTTCACTTGGGCAGCGATGCCAACTGGAACATGCGTATTAGCAACACTAAACGCTGATATGAAGCGCCGATGCTTGCGAAGATGCTCGCGAAGACGCTTGCCGTGGATTCTGCTACATAAATAAAGTTCAGCGCATGGCAACTAACCACATCTGACGTTAACCCAACGTGACGGCTGTATCAAAATTGTACATATGTAATGTTTATAAAATTAGGTGGGCAGCACTGAAACCACTATTGACGTTTCACGAAGATCAGCGTCTATTTGAAAAGTAGTTCCGAGAGCTGGTGTAGCACTGTGGTAAAATGCTTCACTGGCACCCAGAATGCTTGGGTTCGATTCCAGCTGAGACACTTTGGGTCGACGCTACCGACGTCGGGTATTTCTTAACACTCGCGCGTTAAAATTGCCCATGTGGGTTCTCGTCGTTCTTGAGCAGATACCAAGTGTCAATCACCTGTGGCACATTAGCCGCATACCAGCAGCACATACCCAACCGTGGGTACGTTCCACTGTCTGGCGGGAAGTGTTTGATGACGTACGCGACTGGATTGTGACATTATCCATGTCTTGACAAGCGTGTCCTATTCGTCAAACCATCTTACCCTCTCATGCCAATTTTTGTTAACGCCAAGTAAATCGGCTTACCACGAGAGCACCCAAACGTAAACAGCTAGATAGATAGATAGATAGATAGATAGATAGATAGATACGCTCAAAGTCGCCGAAGTTCGCTAAGAAATGCTTCGCATTTAAAAACCAAAGCGTCTGTGTAGAAACCTGGCTTCATGTGTACACCAATCAAGTATATGACCGCACAATACAAGATAACCAGCACCGTGTTTGTCCATCCATCCGTCCGTGTGTCTGTTCATGCTGCGTCTGTCCGCCCGTCCGTCTGTCTGTCGGTTGGTCCTCTATACTAGTCGGCGTCTTCAGCGTATACACATTCTGAACCTTGTGACCTAGCTTCAACCTCCCGTCGCCATTCACTTCACAGAGCTCCCTGATTTTTTATTTTTTTTTAAATGAACACCGTGAGTGTTCGGAGTTGCTTCGAGTGCGGCGTGGGTGGGTCAAGTGCTCTCTCGCTCCACCACCGCCGCCGTCATCACGAGCGTTGTCGTCCTTTCGTCGTCCATCTTCGGGCGCACGCCGAGTTGAGCGCTTAACGACGACGAGGCCGCGAACACGTGGACGGGAGGTTTGACGACCACACGAGTCCACACCGTGTGGGCGTGACCAGCGCCGCCACTTTCGAAGCCACGCTATAGAGTATCATCGATCAAGTGGCTCTCTCGTACAGATCTCGAATGCGGGTCGCGTCTTCAAGCATGCCTGAATGTTTAATTTTTCCCCTCGTTTCGTTTCCTGTTACTTCTAAACTTTCACCTGAACAATTAATGAACGCAGACGATTTTAAGAAGAACAACATTATAAAATGTTGAATGCATCTCATTAGACTAATCATTTTACTTGTCACAAAAAAGACGTTCGTTGATCTAAAATTAGGACAAAAACAACCTTTATTGCTTTAAAACGACACGTATGGCTATCAATAAATGATGGTAATTTCCTAACTGAAATTGGGGAAACAAAATATCTGTTGAGTTAAACTAGGAAACAGGAATTGACAGTTACAGCTGTTGTGAAGACGAAATGTAAAATTAAAAGGGTTAAAGTATCCTAGTTTTTTTTTCTGAAGCCTGTGGTCTGAAACCTATCATACTTATTCGCGCAATCATAGCACTAACTCGAGTTGCTTGCAGCGTCACTGTAAACAACTAGCTTATGTCGGGTATCCTCTATCACATTTTCTAATAGCGTCAAGTAATGATACTTGGCAATTTTTTCTTAATTTTGTGTAGTTTAGACTATACAGCAGACTATTGTGACATGTTCGAACTACTTTATAACATTGTAATAAGGAGAGACAGCCAAAATTATTCTGCGTCAACTATCTCTCTCCTATGAATATGCTACAGTTCTGCTTACAAAATTTCTACGAATCCACAAGTCACTTTTTTCTTCAGGTGGCACAAGTCGAATACCGCTGAAATGTAATTATAATTGCGTGCTCTCTCTCTCTCTCTCTCTCTCTCTCTCTCTCTGTGTGTGTTGTGTGTGCGTGCGTGTGGGTGTGCGTGCGTGCGTGTGTGTGTGGGTGTGCGTGCGTGCGTGTGTGTGTGTGTGTGTGGTGTGTGTGTGTGTGTGTGTGTGTGTGTGTGTGTGTGTGTGTGTGTGTGTGTGTGTGTGTGTGTGTGTGTGTGTGTGTCACAACGCAGGCAGAACATAAGATGTAGCGTAGCCACCTGATTGCCCGCGCCAAGGAGAAGTCTCCTTTCTCTTCTTCTTCCAGAGTCTTGATGATGGTGTTAACGCTGACAAAACCGCATATTGTATAACCAGCTCTATGTAACATGTAGAGAACTTGCTTGCTCTAAAGAACAGTCTTGTTCGTTTTGAGTTTCGTGTGCCTCTATGACGATGTAAGGACGAGAACTTTAAATAATAGCACGTATAGATATTGAAAAGACGAGAAAGCTAGCGAGAAATAGAAAAAGAGGCAATGAAAAGAAAAGCATAATAAGAAAAAATAGAAAAGAATAGAAATAAAAAACAAGGAAGAAAAATGGAAAGGAGAAAAGAGAGGAGAAAGACAAGGAAAGAAACAGAATATAGACAAAAAAAAAAGGCTGCCCAGCTTTACACTTCCTCTTGTTAATTCATCCCTTTCTTTTTTTTTCCTCGTTTATTTGTTCTTTTTTCCTGCTCGCAGCTAAGCACTTCATGCAAGTAAGAATTTATGCGAATTCTGTTCAGAACCTCATTTTAAGCCATGGAATGAGTCGGAGCATCAGTCACCAGTGAAGGCTATTTTTTGCCTCCGGACTTCGCCTAACGTGCACCTAACTTTAAGCGCATAGCGCGCTCTTTCTTTGGTGTTTGTTTTACATAAAGAAAGCTCTAGGTCTGTAGCTATACTCGAAAGTAGCGTGTTCAATCCTGACAGCGGTGCTCGCATTTCGATGCAGGCGAAATGCTAAATGCCTGTTTATACTGCGATTTCAGGGCAGGATAAACAACAGAATAGCTCGATAATTTCCCGAGTCCTTCAGTGCGGTGTCCCTCATAATTATACCATAGTTTAAGGACCTAAATTCTCAATTAGCATTACGGTTCTGCAGATGTAAAACAAAACCCAACCGATGAACACTGATATGCCGATGGCGCCTCAATGTTCAGTATCACTAGACTCAATCATCACTCATTCCCTAAATACTCACTTGTCAACTACAACTGCGACCTATTGATTGATATGTTCGGTTTAACATCCTAAAACCACCGTATGATTATGATAGATGCCGTTGAGGGAGGCTCCGGAAATTTCAACCACCTGTGGTTATTTAACGCGCACTCAAGTCTGAGCACACGGGCCTACATTTCCCCCTCCATCGGAAATGCAGTCGTAGCAGCCGGGACTCGATCCCGCGACCTGCGGGTAAGCAGCCGAATACCTTAGCCACTGTACCACTGCGGCGGGGCCTGCAACTGTGACTCATTCATATGCTGCAGTAGCATTGCAACACTGTATCACACATATATTGAGCATCCAGTAACACCGGACGACAGCAACCAATACTTGTGCCTGACAGTTAAGCGTAAGAACGTGAACTTCACGCTAGTGGCAGTATATATTTCGCCTTCAGGCCGCTTCGACCCAGCAAGATTAAGCGCCATTATATCAGCGACACCTGGGCCATGGATTATTACCGGTGATTTTAACGCTCATCACCCCCTGTGGGGAAGCCAGAAGATGGACTGTCGGGGAAGAAATGTGTCCTCCTTTGCATATGACCACCAACTATATTGTTTAAATGACGGCACTCCCACGTTTTTACGGGGTCTGACATATAGTAGCTGTCTCGACCTAACTTTTGTGTCAAGTAGCCTAAGTAACAAGGCGCAGTGGTTTGCGGACAATGAAACGCATGGCAGTAACCACATCCGCACCTATAAAAAGATCAAGGGGCTAAGCAAGTCGCAAATCGCGCCCGCTTCACGGAGAGACTGGTCAAAGTACAGATCATCCACAGAGAAGCAATGCGAGAGAAACCAAGAAGGTTCTCTTGAAAGCCTGGAAGGTATAATGAAGGCCGCTATCCAAGAGGCAACGTTAAATTGTGGACCTTTGCCAGATTTTTGCAAATATGAGGTGGCGTTGGAGCGACTTGGACTGTGTATGCGTTTAGTCGCTCAGTGGCAACCGACTCTTTGTGGCTGCATGGACTGTAGCCCACCAGCCTCCTCTGTCCATGAACTTTTCCAGGCAAGAATACCGGAGTGGGTTGCCATTTCCTACTCCAGGAGACCTTCTCGACCCAGGGATCGAATCAGTCCTGAATATTCATTGGGAGGACT
Organism: Rhipicephalus microplus; assembly: GCF_013339725.1. Lineage (NCBI taxonomy): Eukaryota > Metazoa > Arthropoda > Arachnida > Ixodida > Ixodidae > Rhipicephalus > Rhipicephalus microplus. Next base: position 65,389,896 of record NC_051170.1, read on the forward strand.
GATGCTGAAGCTGAAACTCTAATACTTTGGTCACCTGATGTGAAGAACTGGCTCATTTGGAAAGACCCTGATGCTGGGAAAGATTGAAGGCGGGAGGAGAAGGGGATGACAGAGATTAAGTCCAGCACCTTGCAGTGTGGAGACAGCCCCTGCCAGCAACCTCCTCCCCAATGAGGCCTCATCCGAGGCCTAGGCCCAGGGGAAAAGCACCAGTGGGGAAAAGCCTGGGGTGGCGCCGGGGCATGTCTGGACCCAGTCCCCGCAGCCTGCCCCTTGGTGGGGCAGTACCACCGGAGGCACCCAAACTCACAACTTATACAAAAAATAATTCAAGATAGACCATGAAGTTAAAGAAAACCCTGAAACTGCAAATTTTTTAAAAACTAGGAAAAAATTTTCATACCTTAGTGTTAGGCAAAAAGTGCTTAAATTTGAAATAGAAAGCATTCAAGGCTTCGCGCAATCCGTCGTCACGCCGAACTATACGTTATAGGCGCACGAAATCCATCTACGACTTGAGGGAAGCGAGACGTCTACAAAAGAAGATTCAACGTCGAATAAATGCACTACAGTCGCTACGATAGAAGTCACTATGCGAGTCGCTCGATCCCCACAAACCTCTTTCGCAAATATGGAGAATGATTCGTGGCCTACGAACATTGCCACAACAGCATCGTCCGTTCAAATGCTTTGCTCTCCACCAAAGCCAGCGTGAAATCGATGTAGCGGAAGACTTCTGTGTCAGGGTTGCAAACAAGGGGTCCGGGATCAACATGAGTAACCTACGAAACGCGTCGGTGTCCAGAGACACTCGGATGGGCAATATGTTTTCTCTAGAGGAGCTTCAGGCAGCATTGGCAGTATGCAAGCACTCGTCATCGCCTGGACCCGATGGAGTCACTTACATGGCCCTTGCTAACCTAGGACGAACAGCTCGGCGTGCCCTTCTAGCTGTATACAATGACTCGTGGAGCAACGGTTTTGTTCCTCCTTCGTGGAAGTGCAGCCGCCTTGTGCCCCTGCTCAAACCAGGCAAATCGCCTCTGGACATGACCTCCTATCGCCCCATCGCGCTTGCCAGCTGTTTTGGAAAGGTGATGGAGAAAATGGTGCTGACTCGCCTGGAGTGGTACTTGGAACATAACAATACATACCCCGATGCTTTGACCGGCTTTCGACGTGGACGGTCTTCCGTAGACAATGTTGTTGATCTTGTCACGTCTGTACAACAGCAGAAAAGCTCAAAGAGATTATCAGCGGCACTTTTCTTGGATATTAAAGCTGCATACGACAATGTACTACATGAAACCATCCTGGACGCCTTGGGCAGCATTGGATTGGGAGGCCGCGTTTACCAATAAATCTACAGCTATTAGAAGGACAGAACCTTCTTCGTTCAGACAGAAGATGGCGCAACAAGGCAACATCATACTTATCGCGGCGTACCTCAAGGTGTGGTCCTAAGCCCCATACTTTTCAACCTTGCGCTCATCGGCCTCGTTGACGTCCTGCCACACTCCGTACATCTGTCGATATACGCGGACGACATCTGCATCTGGGCATCAGGGGTCACGCGTCTACACGTACGAGCCAGGCTTCAGACAGCGGCTACACTGACGTCATACTACCTTCAAGGACGAGGACTAGAGCTGTCATCTGAGAAATTCTCACTGGTTGCGTTTACGCGCAAGACAATGACGCCGTACCGCATCAGAATTAATGGACACACGATCAGCTATCAAAAGACTCACCATTTCCTCGGGGTAATAATAGATCGTGATTTGTCTTGGAGCCCTCATATCGCTTACATGAAGAAGAAACTGACCATGATCACCCACGTCCTAAGGTTTCTTGCGGGAAAATCATGGGGTGCATCGGTACGAGCCATGCTTCAACTATATGCTGCACTTTTTCTTGGCTTCATGCGCTACAGCCTACCTGTGCTTGCAAAGGCCCGCATAACAAACGTACACGTCCTCCAGTCATTACAAGCTCAAGCACTGAGAATATGCCTCGGGCTGCCGAGATGCGCATCCTCAGCAGCGACTTTCGCAATCGCTCATGAACACCCTATCACAACCTACATTCGTGTCGATGCTTTAAGAACGCACATAAGACATGCCACCCGGATTCAAACGCATCACCTCGCCTCCCTTCCAACTTCCAGGCCACGCTCTGCGTTCTGCTCTATTATTTCCCCAAATCGCACGGTGATTCCCACGAGCTTCATGCACGCAGCAAGACCGTCGTTACCATTGTGGTGTCTACATCCACTGGAAGCCCTGATAACCATCCCCGGAATGCAAAAGAAGAAACATTTGTCCAATTTCGCCCTAAAACAAACAACATTACTGTTTCTGCATGAGAAACACAGTGGACGCATTCACATTTACGCGGATGGGTCGGTCACTTCAACAAGTTCAACAGGCGCAGTGGTAATTCCGGAGAAATACATCACGATAAAGTTCGGGACCTCGCATCTGACATCATCCATGGAGGCAGAACTCGCCGCCATTCGTGCCGCTCTGGAGTTCCTAGTTGAAGAACCGCAACAGACATGGCCAATATTCTCCGACTGCAAAGCATCTCTCCAGGGCATCGCCTCGCCATATCGTCATGGACCAAACGAACAGCTAATTGCTGAAATACGACTGCTTCATCACCGGGCTATAGAGAAACAACATGACATAGCGTATCAATGGATACCAGGCCACTGCAGCATTGATGGAAACGACCGTGCAGATGAAGCAGCCCGAACTGCTCATGATGATTCCCCTTGTGTAGCTATACCATTATCAACAACGGACGCCGCTGCAAGGCTTCGATCACTTGCACGAGAACTGACACTCGCTCAGTGGAATTCACCGGCATTCACCAACGTCCGCCTTCATAATTTGGACCCACACCTACAGCTCCGTCTTCCATCAGGAATAAACAGAGCAGAGGAGACACTTTTGTGTCGTCTGTAGATTGGGGTGGCCTTTACGCATGCTTATTCGTTTCGAATCGGAATGGCCAGCAGCCCGACATGTGACAACTGTGGCGGCGCAAAGACTTTTTCCCATCTTCTCTGCGAGCGTCCTCACTTCAGCGTACCAAGAAAAGAACTGTCGAAAGCTTTAGATAGAATAGACAATCGCCAATTGTCGGAAGAAAGGGTATTAGGACACTGGCCGAGACCGTCCTCTGCACGCAAGGCATTGAGAGCGCTGTTGTGCTTTCTGCGGGCAAGTGGTCTTAGAGACAGACTGTAAATAGCGTCGTGGATCGTCTGATGACCTTCTCTCTCCTTTTTTTACAACGTCTCTTTTCTCTCATCCTTTATCTCCCTTACCCCCTTCCCCAGTACAGGGTAGCCAGCCGGTCTGAGAACTGGCTAACCTCCCTGTCCTTCCTCATTTATTCCTCCTCCTGTATCACACACTTTACGGTGTGCCCCGCCGTGGTGGTCTAGTGGCTAAGGTACTCGGCTGCTGACCCGCAGGGCGCGGGATCGAATCCCGGCTGCGGCGGCTGCATTTCCGATGGAGGCGGAAATGTTGTAGGCCCGTGTGCTCAGATTTGGGTGCACGTTAAAGAACCCCAGGTGGTCAAAATTTCCGGAGCCCTTCACTACGGCGTCTCTCATAATCATATGGTGGTTTTGGGACGTTAAACCCCACATATCAATCAATCACTTTACGGTGTGTCAACACGGTGCAGCACAGAGGTGAAAAGTCGATGAATTCGTCTGACCTACTACCACATTCACTTCACGATGAACACAGGCGTTTAGACCACTCAGCACAACAAGTCATCATCATTAGCTTGATTACGTCCACTTCAGGACAAGGGCATCTCCCATGTTCCGCCGGTCAACTCGGACCTGTGCTTGCTGCTGCCACTTTATACCCGCAAACCCCCTACTCTCACCTACCTACTTAACTTTCTGCCTCCCCCTCACCCGCTTGCCTTCTCTTGGAATCTAGTCAGTTACCCTTAATGACCAGCGGTTATACCACCTTTTGCGATACGTGCCTGGCCCATGTCCATTTCTTCTTCTTAATTTCAACTATGATATCCTAACTTCTGTTTTTTTCTTGGCCCACTCTGCTCTCTTCAATCTCTGAAGGTTACCCCTATCACTTTCCTTTGCATCGCCCGCTGCTTTGTTCTCAATTTAAGCTGAACCCTCTTTGTAAGTCTCCAGGTTTCTGCTCCGTAGCTAAGTACCGGCAAGATACAGCCGTTATATACCTTCCTCTTGAGGGATAGTGACAATCTACCAGTCATGATTTCAGAATGGTTGCCGAATGTGCTCCACACCATTCTTATTCTTCTAGTTACTGTAATACATGGTTCGGCCCCGCGGTTACTACTTGTCCTAAATAGACATGTTCTTTTAAAACTTCAAGTGCACTATTACCAATCTCGAAGCGCTGTTTTTTTTTTCGAGATTGTTGTACATTACTTTTGTTTTCAGCAGATCAATTTTAAGACCTACCTTTCTGCTCTCCTTTTCTAATTCAATAATCGTGAATTGCAATTCGTCCCCTTAGTTACTCAGCAATGCAATGTCATCGGCTGAGCACAGGTTACTAAGGTACTTTACTTTAATTCTTATTCTAACTCTTCCGAATATAGGCCTATGAAAACCTCCTGTCAGCACGCCGTGAATAACATTTGAGAGATGCAACCCTTTGTCGTATACCCTTCTTTATTGGTATTCTGTCACTTTCTTTATGGAGTACTATGGTGGCAACTGATCCTCAGTAGATTTCTTCCAAAATGTTTATATGTTTCGTCGACGCCCTGATTCCGCAGCGTCTGCATGACTGCTGATATTTCTACTGAATCAAATGCCTTCCCATAATCTATCAATGCTATGTATATTGGTTGGGTGCATTCTGAGCATTTTCTATCGCCTGATTGATAGTAAGCATTAAGACGGTAAGTTGGGCTAGTAAGTTGGAATTCACAGTGAGCTTGTTTACAGTGCAACACCAGGAACACAGACACAGGGAACGACCAAAAGAGAAAGAAAAGACGGCGATAGTATGAATGTGGTTGATTGTTGAGTAGCTTGTATGAAATGCTGCTAGATTCTTTGAACTGATTGAATTCTAATGTTATCTTAATTCTATTAGCAGTTGCCTTTGTAAATAGCTTGTATACGACGGAGAGCAAGCTGATCGGCCTGTAATTCTTCAAGTCTTTGTCGTCCTTCTTCTTATGAATTAAGGTGATGTTAGTATTTTTCAGAAATTCTGGTAACCTCCCTGTCAGGAGACACTTCATAGACAGGGTGGCTAGTTGTTCTTACACAATCTGTGCTCCGTCTTTCGGTAGATCTGATGTTAGTTGACCTTCACCAGTAGCTTTGCCTTTTTACATTCCCTCCAAGGCTTTACTGACGTCTTCTGCCATTACTAGGGGGATGTCATCTGGGTCGCTTATAGTTCTTATATTATGGTCGTGGTTCTCCCGACTACTGTACAGATATTTCTAGAACTCCTCCGCTATAATTGATGAAACTCCTCCACTAGACCTGATCCTCACTAGCAGCTTTGCAGCACAACAAGTACATACCATCGGACATAGTTCCTTAAGGCTACCAAAGTTCTTTTTTTTTCTCCTACTAAATCTAAAGCCTCACTTGCCTCATAAACCATGAATATTGACCGTAGACGTCCCGCGTAGGTGACGTCTACAGGAGAGATGCGGGAAATCGTACTACGAGATGAAATCTTTACATGTCTTCGCTGATCACTGAAGTTTGAGAGTCGTCATCACTTCACTGGGATATCACAATCACCATGAAGTCACATACTGAGGCGCCACATGAAGACGACATCACATTACATCATCGCTCTGTCAAAAGTAGGCTGATCCCGAAGGCAAGGCGAAACCGGCGTAGGCGCAGAAATTTGCAATGCCTCCATCCGGCAATGTGAAATCGCGTTAGGTGCTGAAAGCGTTCGAAGGGGGCGGAATAGAATCAATACATCAACTTTGAAAGAAACGAAGAAGATCGCTATCACCTTGGAGTCGTCTAGGCAAATCCATAATGGACCCAGCTGTTTTTTTTTTGTTTTTTTTTTCAGCTCAGTGGGAATAACTTTTCTTGACCATTTCGCCCTTTTTCGTAATCACATTTCTTCCTCTGAAGACATCTGTTCTCAGATTACAGAATTGCAGGAAGCGCGCTTCTCGCGAAATACCAAACACGACGAGCAGGCTTCTGCACATTTTGAGGCTACGGGCGGTAGCAGATCTGTGTCACGTTTCGCCGCAGCCGGTGATGGACGCTGCATATCGTGTTTGCCATCCAAATTCGCGGGGTTGCTCTTCCTGAAATGCGTATGAGTGCGAATATACTTCTTTCTGGTAAAGCACATTTCAGCGCCCCATTCGCGCAGAATTGAATTGTGGCCTACTTTCTCTACTTTTATAACACAGGGAGGCCCCAGCTGTGGTGTTCACAAAGTATGGCTCAAAAATCGAGCAGTCCGGTTTATTTGTCTGTGTTTACTTTTAGGAGCGAAGTCATGTACCGTTTAGTAATTGAGTATGCCTAGAGCAGCATTTGATAAAGTAGAAGCAGAATAAAACTTTTTTTAATGTCTCTAGTCAGGCTGCACTAATTTGATGGTTTTTTTTATACTTTTTGATATTTTGATGTCTTATAATAGCTTTCGGTCAACCAGTAATACTTTTCTAAGTTACAGTCTGTCTGAGTCGGGTAAAAAATTGAGTCTGAGTCCAAGTGAGCCTGGTTCAGAAAAATATTTGTTAGTCCGAGTCAGTTAAGCGCAAATTATATATCTTGGGTGAGTCTCACTGAGCTCTATCTTTATTGACGACCTATGGTCCTATCTCATCTTCGGCGGTACTATCCGCCTCATATATACCGAATTACATTTGTACTTTAATATACTCAGAGATCTCTCTATGCACCAGTGTCTATGCACCACTGCACAATGCATTGATCAGAGGAGTGAGTTGGGGTCTTTTGCAGGAATAATATCTTGTGTGAGTTGCGTATTTCATAAAAAATATGTTCTTACTGGATTGAAACCACTGATAATCTGACTTTAAAGGTAGTAAGGCTCTGATTATTTAAAATGGTTGAAAAGCCTGAATTATGTGCCAATAATTTAGTATAAACCGATTATGTGAGATACTGACATTCAAATGCATTGACACGAAGACCAAAAAGGCTAATTGTACGCTAACACTCTCGAAACCACCAACTCAGGCTCACTCATACTCAGGTTAAGCCGCGAGTACAATTGTAAGTGAGCATAGTATTATGCCTGAGTAATATAGTGGTGAGTTTGAGTCCGAGTGGACCCTGCTGAGAAACAGTTTGGTGAGTCTTAGTAAGTGTGAGTGTTTACGGTTGAGGAATATTTCGGTGATTATGAGTCCGAGTGAGCCATCAGAGCAAAATATATTTCTCGAGTGAGTCTGGGGAACCTTCAATTTCTTTCTACTTTTTTTACCGATCAGCGCCGAAATTCCACAGATCTCAAGGTTTTATCTAACAAAGTGTCATGTAGATTTCGCTTTACCATTATTATGGCTTCGCACTGTCTGCTATCACGTAAACCTCTGAGCTGCGGTAATGGTCTTAAGCCAGTCATCATCATCATCATCAGGAGCAGCGTGACTACGCATGCTTCACGGCAAAAGACCTCTCCCGCGTTTCGCCAATTAATCAGGCCCTGTGTTTGATGCAGACCACGTTATCTCCGCAAAGTTAGTCTCATTTCCCCAGCTATCCGCTTCTCTCTCGGGCGCTTACCTTCTCTTGCAATCTAGCCTGTTACTCTACGCAAACAGTGGTTACCTCGCCTTTTCAGTACATGCCTTACCGATACCCATTTCTTATGCAGGCCAGTATTTCTAACATGTTCTTGCTGAATGGGGGAGTTGCAGCACGATGCAATCACACCGCCGTCTCCCTCCTGCATTCCTTGACGCTGACGTCTGGCTTTTCCACGCACTGACTCATGTTGCGGAGAAGCCCGCATCTCGTTGTCTCTCCCAGATTTGCGGAGGACGCGGCGAAAGAGGAGAACCTCTCATCCTCACACGGCTCTCGTTTCTTGGGAAAATCCAGCGCAGGCTTACTTTATCTACCTCTGAGTCAGCTGTCCTTTCTTCCTTATCTTTCTCACTGTATTTTTGTCTGCGTTTTCGAATACTAAAGAAAATACGTTTGGAGTGCCCCTCTGATGTGTCAAGTTTCTCGCAGCCAAGCTGCCTCTCCGTCTTAACGTCCGAGCTTCCTTCGATGACGCGATGTTCATTGCGCATGTGTACTTTTTTCCCATGCGAATATTTCCTCGTAGAGGAAGAGAGATGTGGCTCAGTTATGTACGACTGCACCGAGGTTGATTGTTTTGTGAGTCTTAACACTTTTTTTTTCTTCCGTCAGTAAATGTTTTTTTCCAGAAAATAATCCTTCGCATTTCTGTACCCTACGCTCGTCTCTCGTCACGATGATGCGTCATGACCGCTTTGTATCTTTTGGTTTTCCCAGCGGGCTACATATAAGTGTCTTGAAGGCCTGACGTCTTGGTGATGAGAGCACTGTCCCGGGATATTTTTAAAAAGCAACAAAAAACACTTTTTGTTTTGCTTACGTAAAGGCCAATGTTGTGGAAGATGTATGAGACGGGTTTTGTTTTTCCTTCATTATTTTTGAACGAGTGCGAGTTTCTCGCTCATGTGCCTTTAAAAAGAGTAGTACTGTAGTAATGCAATGTTTTTTTTTTTTTCGCCAGCTTTGGGATGCTACACGCGAAGTGGCACATACACTTTCTTTTTTTTTTTTGCCAACTGAAGAGACCGACGGATTTCCAAAAGCAGTGGGTGATATACTTTAGGTTTTACTTTTGATATTCTTGGGGAATGCATGGCGCAGTAATAAACATAACATAAATTTCTTCGCATATGCTTTTGTTCCGCCACGAATAGCAACCCTACTGTCGGACTTAGCGTTTCCTTATTAAATCACTACTGTTGAAGTAGTTTGTATTTTAGAAAAATGCTTGAAATCAAGCGTGAGTATTTTTGGTGAGAAAACACCAATTCTTTTCCTAAGTAAGAAATGTTTGACTATCAATTTTGCTGTGTTGCCATTTAGGAGCGAATAACTATGTTTGTCAGGCAAGACATGGCGATCTCACGCATAGTTTTGTGCTCAAGTGATGAGGCTGGTAAGGCTAGCGCAATTCAACTTTAAGCTAAAATCAATTCACACCTTAAAACTTGATTAACTACGAGGTACGATGTATGCAATTTTAAGAACAGAGTATGTGCGCGGCAGTGTTAAGTATTGCCAATAAATGTTATAAATTGATATGTTGGTCACGTGCCTAATGCATTCACGAGATCATGACTTCTCCTCAGTGTTGTGAGTGAGTGAGTGAGTGAGTGAGTGAGTGAGTGAGTGAGTGAGTGAGTGAGTGAGTGAGTGAGTGAGTGAGTGAAAAAGAGAAGGAAGAAGGGAGCAAGTGAGCGAATGAATGTGTGAGTGTAATAGTTAGTGAGTCAAGTGGCGTGTGTGTGTTCGTGTGGACGTGTGAGTGTGTGTATGAATGAGGAAGAAATGGAAGGAAGAACTGAAAGAAAGAGAGAATATGCAAACTTGCGATGACTGTGCCCGCACGTTTTCGTTATATTGTCTACGTGCACTTCATAAACAAAATTATAGTTCAAAATCATTGATGGCTCATAATTATAGTGTCAGTGTCGTCCCACTCATATAGAAAGGCTCCAGCACATTTGACACTATTTTTCAAGCTCGACACAGGCCCTGTTGTTTGCAGCGCGCGTGGTCAATTGTGCGACAAAGCATAAACTTTCTCTTGACAGTGACAATTTCCCAACCACGATTTTCATGATAAACACGGTCCGCTAGGTTCTCCGTGTTAATCTCGCCGCTTTCTGGCTAGTACCTCTTTTCCAGCCTCACTGCGATAACGCGCTTCGTCCTTTTTATAGTTTCGCAAACACAATGTTTGTTTACGTGTAACACAAATAAAATAAATCACCGACGGCTAATTAGAGTAATGGAAGAGATACCAAGGGAAACATAGCACAGCCGAGGTAGACGTTTCACAGCATCCACGAGTGTAATTAGGTTGTTTGCGGGTTTGTTCAGCATTTCATTAGGCAGAACACTGGTAGCAAATCCGCATACGCCGACTGTAATTGTGCTGCGTTTATGTTCTTTATTTCGTAGTTGCACCTTCACAATTCGTGTATCCTAGGATCTTAAGTTGAACATAGACATTTAAATTACATAACTGACTTTCCTACAACAACGTGCTATTTTCGTTGTTACACGCAACAATATAGCCTACAAATTATGAATTTAATTTTATGACTCCCTCATTCAGAGTGTGGAAAATGCCTTAGCTGACTACCATGAACTTAAGACAACTGGTATTCTCCAAGTTGGCATCTTTGAGCATAGATGAATTACCTGAATTATATTCCCAACCATACATTCCCAGCCATTCTTAGTTACTGCCACTCAAATCCACATCTCCCTACCCAGCAGTAGAAAACCACCACCATGCCGGCGTCTATTATATGCTTTGAGAAGCTTTTAACAGCTCATTCTGTTAGTTCTGATGAGACCTCTGCAGGCGTCAGGGACGAACTCGCACCTCCGTATGCTCTTTTAGGACGAAAATGTACTGTTCATGTTCGGTCTCTTTCCAATAATAGGGTCGGAGCACCTAAAATTCTAGAGGCTTGTTCGTTGTACGTAGTCTGTTGCCCCAACTATGACCATGATCAGGCTGATGACGATGAAGAACGAGCGCTTGAGCGCATTGAAGGTTCCCGATGACGGCGACTACCACGAACATTTTCTGTCTGTCATGGAAAAAAGACGAACGTAAGGGGCGGGAGGTGGCGGCAAAACGACAAAAACGCCAGGCGGACTCGGAGTTGATGGCGAAAGAAGCGATGGCTCAACGGCAACGCCGACAACCAGATGCCACACTGGAGGCGAGAGCTTGGGAAGCGGAGACATACGGCGAACACGCTGCTATAGACCTATTTGATGGAACCGTTGTCATGACAGGGTACATGGCCCCGAATTTCTACCGAGGTAACGTAGAAAAGTACACCAATTTAATCATGCGTGATTATGAAAAAAGTACAGGGAGAACCCCTTCGCACTTGTCGGATGCTTCAATTCTGACAACTTGGACAACGACTGGTTTGTCTGTGCAGTACATCGCGTCTCGATACGCTCTATGATGCATTTCGTATGGCTGGAAATAATCATCAGCCACCAAGGGAACATGCACTAACCCCGTCTTTGCCAACTTCGAGCTAGATCCGATTGAACAGATATTGGCTCTGCATTTCACGGACCACAAAGCAGTATAGTGAAGGCAGAACGAAATCCGCTTAAATTTTACGACCAATAAACACTGTACATATCTATACACTGCTTTGTCCCACATTTACATGCGTAAGTGGGCAATATCACAGGTCCTTTACCGTAACACCGAACAATCTCACTGCTCCACCTGCTCATAATCATTTACTTCGTGGAATTGTGGCGATTTATTTATCCTCTATCTCTCTTCCACTGCCGTTGGCTAGAAAACTGGACGCGTGTCTAATCGATATCTATATAAACTTTTTTTTCTTTTCTTACATATCAATCTATCTATCTATCTATCTATCTATCTATCTGTCAATCGATCTGTCGGTCCATCTGTCTGTCTGTCTGTCTGTCTGTCTGTCTGTCTGTCTGTCTGTCTGTCTGTCTGCCTGTCTGTCTGTCTGTCTGTTTATATATCTATCTATATCTACCTACCTATATCTATCTATCCATCTATCTATCTGTCTGTCTGTATCTTTATCTATCTATCTATCTATCTATCTATCTATATATCTATCTATCTATCTATCTATCTATCTATCTATCTATCTATCTATCTATCTATCTATCTATCTATCTATCTATCTATCTATCTGTCTATGCAGAGGTCTCACCTTTTCTCTCATTTTTTTCAGCGTATATTGCTTTCATGGTCCAACAGCTCATAAAATTGTCCTAGATGTGAGAACGAATTTTTTAAAATGCATAGCTTGAAAGTCTTAGTTACAGCATACACAGTAACTTTAGAAAATATTATGCAGTCTGGATTTGTAGTTATTCAATGATGTATGGTGTGTGAAACTGCGAGGTATACAGAACATCAACTCTCGCTTTCATTTTCCTCTTCTATTAATTTTTGAACAAACTGATCAGCCTTTGTCATATAAAGGAATAGTAGTGCTTAAAAAGCAAGGTTATCAGGAGTTACTATTACGTCGTTGGAATGAGGCGCTGCTCAATTAGCAAAGCCATGTTTTTGTTCTAACAAAAAAAAAGGTCGATAGACCGATAACCGCACACGATGAAATTCAATCTACCGTTGCAAATCATCTTGGCTAGGACAAATGTCATTTATCCTTGTGCTGCATAATTACAGATATCACGACAGAATATTGTATTTCATACTTCGCAAGCATTTCCCTATGCCATTCCTCTCACGTGCCGCTCGAAAGTGCTCAGACTGCGCAAATACTGACTTCGCTGGATGACTCCTCCGTTCTAAGAGCTTTGGGACTAATTTAATAAAGAGCCACGCAGTCATAGTGTTGGTTTGGTATACTCTAAGGAGATGTTCCGAGGAAGAGGGGAGGATGGTTGCCCTGGAAACCGGAATACGAAACACGCTGCGGTCACCGCGACGATTCGACCGCACAGGTCTTATGAGCTAATATTATTCTGAGGGAATCTGTGAATGCAATCCTTCTCGCTACACTTGCAGCAGCGAGTTTTCCCCGCGAATGTGTGTCGCTTTTGTTGAGGAAGTGTACTACAACTTTTTTTTTTTCGTACGCTTTCTTTAGTCGTACGACTAATTAAGAAATCGCTGTCTCCAAGGGTTGGCGCATAAAAAGGAATTTCGCTGCTATGGGGAGAAGCCAGTTCACACAAGACTAGGCATAATCGGGAATCGCCGGGACAGAGCTTTCATCCTGCTCAGAAATAAATTATTGTAAGTAGTAGTATTAGGAGTCTACTGGTACTAGTAATTGCAGCTGTAGTGAATGCGTCATAAATCTCTTGAATTGCGTACAAAGAGGCATTTCAGTGTTCTTAGATTACAATCACGGTGATTCGCGTGTGTCCCTCCCGTTCAGAGCGTGAACAGTTACCGGCACCTTCATTTACATTTCGATTGCAGCGTGACATCTTGACCCGAATTATCTTTGTGAGAAACTTGGAAACGTGACTTGGTTGCTGTAGTTTTACAAGTTTCATTCGCAATGCCACTAAAGGCTATCATGGAAGGGTTTCGCACAAGGGGAAACGGAAAATGAACGCTGAAAGTTAATTAAAAATATAAGAATGCATATACAATACAAAAAATATAAATAAAAGTTACGGAATTAGATGTCGGGATGTAGTTATATAATAACTAACACGGACGTCTGCAGTAAATTGCGTAAGTAAATCCACGCTTGAATAAAACAAATGGACATATCAACAAAATCAATTACATGGAGGCCCGCGTGCCGAAGTCCAGCGGCCACAGTCCTGCACCGTGACCGCTGCATTACAACGGCGGCCAGCACGAATACTATATAAATTCGTGTTTCAACCCACCGTTTCTATGGTAGATGAGCGACCGAATTCAGTGAATTTCATCTACTATTTATTTATTTATTTATTTATTTATTTATTTATTTATTTATTCACGCATTGTTGTACGCGACGTTTCTGCACAGCCGTAACGTTATATGCTTCCAACATCTCCCCCGAAGTTTCCACGCAGTTTATTACAGTGCTGTTGGCACTGCGAAGCTCCCCAGAAGTAGCATATTCATTTGTCAATCTCTCGGTTCACACTCGCGAAACACGTTTCACGAAAGCTTTTCTTTTTCTGATTTTTTAAATCTCCAATTTGGAAACCATTGACCTCGTCATAAATCCGGGCTCTCTTTTCACTAAAAGGCAGCCTCTACGTCCACTAATGGAAGCATGTGTTGCTACGCGAACGAAGTTTTGCTCGAAAAATAAATGGGGAATTCTTGTCCTTCAGCTGGCTACCACAGCAGAATCGTTTACACTGAAAGAGAGAGAGAGAAAGTAGTGCTTGCCCTGTGTCTGCTCTTCTTTTCGTGCTTCTCAGTTTCAGCGTTTCTTTTTTCAGAGTGCATATATAGCCAACTAGCCCAACAGTCCGTTCTACTAAAGCAGAAAGGTTGGTGCTGTGAAGCATCCGTTCAAGCGAAGCGTACGGTGGTTCTGAAACTTCTGACAAGGGGCCTGGCGCGCACAGCATTAAAGCGCCGGACGGGAATACAACAACTTCTGGAGGAAGCCCTCTGCTCGGTGAATTAATGCCAGCAGCTGGCGTCTCGGGATAGGGGACGGAACGACGGACCCAGCTGGCGCGGTTCTCCTGGGTCCGATTCGCTGTTCTCCGCGCATTCGTCCCAACTTCTCAACCCAAACCTAACTTTGTTTTGGAAGGGATGCATGCCGGACGCGAGGTCAAGATGCGGACCGACGATTGCGTGAGGTTGACGGCCTCCCGTTAAAATGATGAAGCGTGGCTGATTCCCTTACAAGGATCTGTTATGTATGCGAATAGATGGCTACTCTAGGCGCGCGCCAGCGACAATAGTCGGCAGTAACAAATACTAATCAAAATTGACGTATCTGATTTGTATTTCGACTCTTTTTGCTACCAACCACATGCTAACGTCCAGCCAAATTTAAAAATTCAGTTTCGTCGTTTTCAAAGTGAGGGTGCCGTTTTCAGTATTTAGGAAAGCATCTTGTAAATGGTAGGTACGTAATCAATAAACATGAAACTGAGAGTTCAGCGAACAGTTGGGACTGTCTTTTTGAGCGACGTTGGCTAGCTGTTGGGCGACGTTGCTTATCCGCTTTTGTAGTATCAAAAGCAGCAATGTGTTGATTGAATGTCACCGCAACAATTGAGTCATTCAGCAGTCTTCTTTCTTCCTTATTAATGGTATGTATCCTGGTGGTGTGAAGGGCCCTACCACTCCTCCAGATGATGACGTCGCTCCCCTCGAGACACCCACGCGACACGCACCGAGCCAGTGTTCATCCGTCTCCGTGATGGGTAGCCTCTTCCCTGGCAGTCTGGAAGAGACCACTTCGCTCGTGAACGGAAGCGCCACTTCCCGCCGGTTGCGAGAGAACGGCGAGGAAAACGACGGCGCTTGTAGAGGAAGCATCAACAGCACTTGGTCGGATAAGCAGTATAACGGGGATATCGTGAAAGCACAAAAACTGACTCGGTCCAACCTTTGCGGCGGCGGCAGCGAGAAATGTGGATGCCCCTTTACGTGGCGCCAAGTGTTCTGTCACAGTCAGTGACTCTTTCTTTCTCTCTTTCTTTCCCTCCTCTCTGGCCGCAGCCTTCCTGAGGCTTCGGTCGCTGCGACCTGCTCTCTCTGAGACTTTCTTTTTTTTTTTTAGTTCTGTTTACACGTCCGGCCACGCGAGCTAGCTAGGCCACTAGGAAAGACAACAACAACAACAAAAGTGACTGGTGAGGCACGAAAGTATAGCTCCCGTCTCACTGCGCTGTTCTTTCGAGCGTATTACGCCTTCGTTCCTTCGCGTCGGTGCTTCGGTTGTTTGCCTTTAGCCCCACTGGCAGCTCGGCTCCTTCCTCCAGCTGACTTGGCTACACGCGCAGTTTCTGCGTGTACCGATAAAGTAAAGCTCCCCACCCTTGCCTTGCTTGCGGGCTTACCCAATCGCTCGCCGCCTGTCGCGCACTCGAATTCGTTCATCTTCTCGTGTGAGGCTGGGCGTGGGCGAGACAGGATAAATTGAAGGTTCGCGCTTATGTTCACGTCGTTCAGTCTTCGTCTCGTAACAATAAATTGAAGTGTTTGGAATTGGGGAGCTTGTGGCTGCCTGCACCTTTGCTACATTCTGTTGAGAACGAAGACGTTGGTGTTTATTTTCTTGCTGGCTTGCTCGTCTACCGGTCTGTGTCTGTATCCAGCGTGCGTGCGCCAAAGACGACGAAAGGTTGCACAGTACTATTTTTTCCTTACCAAACAACGCAAGGTGTTGTCTTTGGAAAAAGAAATAGACGTGGCCTATGGACTACTACTTTTCAAAGATGTGTTGTGCTTGTCTACATGCCAATCGCCACCGTGTTCATTATTTTTACCCTGAACGTCCGTTCAAATATCTTTTGAGAAGAATGGTGCGGCCTGGATCTAGTCGACATCGCGTGGTCATAAGCCACGTATAATTGTGTGAACCAGACGCTCCTTCGTAGCTTTACCAACAAACGAAAAGTGAAAGAAGCGTATAAAATTGTGTGCCACGTAGGGCGTACCACTGGTTCTTAGTACCACTAGAGGCAGCCTAAACACCGTGGAGCACAGGTTACGCGAATTCCCTGAGTGCCGCGATCACTGACAATTGTTTGAGCGACAGATGAACATTATTTACTGCCATCACTTGGTGACGGATTTTACACTGTTCTATCATCTTTAACGTTTTGACCTAGTCGAAAAGCCTTAATGATTAATCATTTCGTACGAAAAGCCTCAAATTTCCTGACATACTAGTTGTAAATGTTGTTATAAGATCCACATGCGCATTGCATTTTTTTTCAATAAATGTATGTAAGGAGAGGTTGGTGTTAATGCGTGGCGCCGGCTACTCCTCTTCTCTTGCACAAAGGTCGACATCGCACATTTTGTAGCAAACACAAGGCTATACATATGTACATAGCACAACACTTACACAATGAGTTCACGTCTTTCAACACTGAGTGTCCACACCACACAGAAATGGGTCCACACTGCATAGAAATGTGTCCGCATCACACTGAGTTTGTAAAAAACACAAGTAAACACGCCAATTTAACCGTTCACACAAAAACGTAAAAGTTCAATAAAATGTCTAAGGTGATCTTGTCGCTTAACTACTGAACTGTTTTCAGAGAGGTTTTCCCAAAAATATCGTAGTGAAACCCGAAAATACTGTTTTTAAACATACCGCGGTTAACATTGAAGTACATTTGTTTTTTTGTTTGTTTGTTTGTTTGTTTGTTTGTTTGTTTGTTTAGTACTTTTGACCTATTTCTGATTCCTCCAAAAAGTGAATGACTGCATGCGCTGCAGTGGCCTGTAGCTTACATTTTGGCCATGGACCCAAGATTTTTGCAAATGATGGAGGTCGCTTATTCAAAAATTGAGTTTTTGATTGCATATTTTTCATATTGTTTATTCTTAATATTATTCTCTTCTCTCACTTCTGATATCTTTTAATCCCATTACCCATTCGTATACAGGCAATCATGCCAGCGGTATTTAGACGCCGGCATAAATCTTGTAGCGGCCCAAAAAAAATTAACGCGTAGAAGAAAAAATATGCGGCACAAGGTCGTTTGGGGCATAAATTGTGTTGTGTCAAGAAAAAATTGCGCACCGCAGCTGGTGGCCCGAGCGCCTTCACGGACGTGCATGAATTTCAAAAACAACAGCGAGTACACTGATAAGCATGGAGTTATTTCACTACGCAACTGACGCGAGAAGCAGGTTGCGCGTTTATCAAAACTCACAATGAATACTTCGTTGGCCTCTGTACGAGGATTACTAGTTTGTTGTTCGAGGTACGTCAACCGTACCGTATAGTCATTACTCTTTCGTGTGCGCCAAAACATCTCACTGGCTTGTAACCGATGGAAGCTGCGTCCATTAATGAAGATAGTTCAATCACGAGATCCGAAATAATAATGTGAGATCACTACACAACCAAGAAATATGCATCATACTGATACAACAAAATATCACCTGGCGTGGCATCGTAACCAATGCCATCTGCCTCCTGAAGGATGTCAGAATATTCCAGAAGATGGAGAAGAAAATAATGTTCACTAATTTGCAGGGATATGTTCAATCACCATTTCACATAAATTTTAACTCGTATGTAGGAGCTTCAAAAAAAGTATGGTAATGATTTCACTTGTTGATCAGTTTCTGTTCCGAAAAATTTCAGGCTAGTCTTAATATATTGCATCCTTGCGTTGTCCGTTAAACAACAGCCCCCCCCCCCCCTCCCGCGCCCACCTACTACCGAACTATCATCATCACCTTCCTAAATGCTGCCGGCCAACCCCTCCCCTCACTCATTTCCAAGCATATAGTCTGCGAATGATATAGTCTGGCTTGGAGTCCCTGGACTCGGGTGGACATTCCAGAGTTGGTCACTCAACTCTGAGCTTTCGAGGCCGTTCTCTCAGCAGAGACGCTGCGTGGTGCTACCTAAAGAACTGCAGAAATAAGCGGCGTTTTCTTCACCTAACAATACCGCCATGTTTTGGTTTACCCACCACTGTATGTGGTTGAACTTCTTAACCTCGCAATTGTTACCTAAGGCCGGTTTTTTTTAATTTCAAAGCTGCAATGAATTTTCGTACAAACAGCTTCCATTTTACTGTTTGACATAAACTAGTAACTCCACAAATTAAAATGTTAATCAAGTTACTTTCTCTCGAACGAACTAAATTACCTTTCTTCCAAAGTTTTGAAAGATTTCTGTAGTCATATATTAAAGAGACAGGACACTACGGCGGAAATATGACTTGCTTTAGATGACAAACTCCACTCTGAGAACTCTAATGCCACATGTTTCACTATCATAAGTTCATTATTAGCGTAGAAAATCAAGGAAGGAAGGAAGGAAGGAAGGAAGGAAGGAAGGAAGGAAGGAAGGAAGGAAGGAAGGATGGAAGGAAGGAAGGATAGGAAGGAGGAAGGAAGGAAGGAAGAGGAAGGAAGGAAGGAAGGAAGGAAGGAAGGAAGGAAGGAGAGGAAGGAAGGAAGGAAGGAAGGAAGGAAGGAAGGAAGCAAGGAAGGAAGGAAGGAAGGAAAGGAGAAGGAAGGAAGGAAGGAAGGAAGGAAGGAAGAAGGAAGGAAGGAAGGAAGGAAGGAAGGAAGGAGGAAGGAAGGAAGGAAGGAAGGAAGGAAGGAAGGAAGGAAGGAAGGAAGATAACTTTATTTTGGTCCTGCTGAACCTGGCTCAGTTCTACGTAGGGACCGGCGAGCCGAGCTCAAGGCTGAATTTTAATTTTTAAATTTCGCGCCGAAATCTCCACGCGTGACGTCATAAATTTTAAAATGTATTTTCTTGGTATTTTCAGGACGTTGACTCGATGAACGTTTTTGAAACTTTGTATGCTAGATCTTTATCACTCATACATGACATCGTACTTCATCTTCGTCGATTAGAAGCTACGTAAGACCCAATTGATTGATTGATTGATATGTGGGGTTTAACGTCCTACAACCACCATATGGTTATGATAGACGCCGTAGTGGAGGGCTCCGGAAATTTCGACTCCTGGGGTTCTTTAACCTGCACCCAAATCTGAGCACACGGCCCTACAACGTTTCCGTCTCCATTGACGTAGGACCCAATAGACGCCTTACATATTTATGACGTCACGATGCTTGGTGCGGGAATTTCAAGGTGGCGTCTCCACTCGTATTTTATTTTCGCGTGCTTTCTTTTCTTACCAAATGTCGTGTCACGGTAAGAGTGCTTTTTAGGGATTCGAAAATTGTATATGACTAATAAGAGTTTATCTTATTTTGAAGAAAGCGCGAAAGAAAGCACAACAGACAGGCACAAATTAGACAGGACGCGGCCAACTGTCCCTGCTAATATGAGAACAATCGTTTTGCTCTTTATAGTGACTCGTTGAGATGCCCCCGTCTACAGAGAAAGTAAGTGAGAAGGTGTCGAACAAATACGACAATTTTAGGAATTTGAGGACTTTGGACACACGCGAAAAAGTCAGGGGGGGGCGGGGCGAGTTTGATCACTCCCTTCTGGCTCGGCCACAGTGTTCCTTAGAATTTCGAACTTGCTTTTGAAAAAAAAATATATTGTTTCTTGCGCTATGCATAAAACCGTGGCGTATCAATTTTTTTTTTTCAGGAAAGAGGTTGTCAACAATCTGTCATATATATTCGTGGGTGTGCTTGTTTGAGTGCGTGAGCAAAATAAAAAAAAAATGGGAAGGGTAAAGTTAATCCTCCTCTCCTACTACGCTAGAAGCATGAAGTTGTCGACGCTATAGCAAGACATCACGTGTGCGCTTTTTGTCATATGCAGCGGGCGTTGAGGGTTGACATGTTGTGATGTTACATATTGAGATGCTACGTAGTGAATGGTTATGTAACCGCGGTACTTATGCCTTGTTTCACGAGCTCAGTGACAGAAGCTGCCTTTAAAAAGTTATACATACTCAATAAAAGAAACAAGCAGGCTACTATATGAAGTTCGTGGATTTACAAAGCAAGTGTTATCGTCGAAGAACGGGCCATATTCGCCATCGCATATGCTTGGAAATCATTCTTTATGACCCGGCACCTCGATAGAGACAGACAAAGGGGACGCCGGAAAGCGAGTGAAGTATTGTTTTAATTTTCACCGAAATAATGAATCTGATATTCTGTATAAAAGGTCAAAAGTGTGACTAAATGTTAAAGTAGGAAGATAAAAAATTGAGCTAACAGAATTGCATCTGTCACTCTGAATACACTACATGTTGCTCATAACTAGTAAAATCAGGGGGGAGTGATAGATTTATGCATTTGCTGTGAATTCATATATTCGGTGACTGAAAAAGGTATCTGATCTATTGCTGCACAGTGCTGCGGAAAAATGAGCTCTGAAGCAATTGCCACTCACACGGGACGCCATTATGCTCTCCCATAGTAGAGTACCAAGTACTCTAAATCGTTAACCACTTTTTCTAAACGAACCATTGAATGTACATGTCTTTCAACGTTATCTCATATCCATGTTCATCTAAATGGCGTTTGTTTTGTCATCATCGTTAGTGTGTGTCTAAGAAGGAAATGTTCAGTTGAGTGTTACTGACGTTTGTGACAATAATTTTTTTCTAAACAGAAGTGTGATTTCACTGGACGGCTTTATGCTGTCCCATAGTAGACTACCAAGTATTCTAAATTTCTGAACACTTTTTCTAAACACAAAAGTGTGAGGCCCACGCAACGGCTTTATGTTCTCCCATAGTAGAATACCAAGTAGTCAAAGTCGTTAACCACTTTTAAATGCGAAGCGTTTCTTAGCGAACTTCAGCGACATTTAGTGTATCTATCTATCTATCTATCTATCTATCTATCTATCTATCTATCTATCTATCTATCTATCTATCTATCTATCTATCTATCTATCTATCATCTAGCCGCCTATGACTTTTAGCTCTCCTGGCCGTTTCGATAATGGTATCGATACCAAACTTGGTATGGCATAACATGACTGTATGAAGAACATATTTGACTAGTCATAACATGAACATCATGACATGCATGTCATGAATGTCATGATTTACATATCATGGTCCGCAGCTCTTGCGGTGATTTTGTTCACATGGCATGTTGCAAGACTGGTATGGTAGGGCATGATTGCATGGCGAACACAAACAAGCGACAGACTCAAACACAAAAATCATGACATGCGTGTCATGTAACAACATGACTACATGCCACGCTCATGATACGCTCGCGGCCATTTCGCTAGCGTCACATATACCAAATTTGGTATTACAGTACGTGAATAGATGATGAAGGTATGTGACTGGTGCAAACATGATAATCATGTAAAGGCATGACTACATGCTATGCTCATGATGTGCTAGCGGCCATTTTGCTAGCTTCACTTATACCGAATTAGGTATCATGGGACGTGAATGAATGACAAAGGTATGATACTGGTGCAAACATGATAAACTTGAAATGTGTGTCATGTAACAACATGACTACATGCCACACTGATGATGCGCTCACGGCCATTTCACTCGCTTCACATATACGCAATTTGATATTACGTGACGCGAACAGATAACGAAGGTAAATGGCACGTCGAAACATATAATCATAACATGCATGTCATGTGAGAACATCACTATATGCACGGCCACCTGGATCGGGCCCGCGTAGCGTTCCTAAACTGCTATGGTATGACAAGACTGCATGGCGAACAAAAGCGACAGGCTGTAACATGAAAATCATTATATGCGTGTCATGTAACAACATGACTATATGCCACACTGATGATGCACTCGCGACCATTGTGCATCATGTGAGAACACGACTGCATGTGAGATGCGCGTCATGTGAGAACATGACTACATGCCACAGTCAACACGCCAATACATTTAGACGTGACGCGTTTCGCGTGCTCGCTGGCGTTCATTTCGTCGCGTCACGCCGGCGTTGCCATGCCAGGCGCCGGTCCTGCTATATACTCACAGGCGCGCGCCGCGCTGCGTTGCTTTGACGTATGCGCGTTTCCCTCCGTCGCGAAAAGCGGGAGACGCAGTGTTGTCTGTGTTGTCGATGGGCATCGGCGCGGAATGCGGCATGTCGCATTTCGCGCCGGTTGCCGTCGGGCCGCGCCGACGGACGCTGGTCGCCCCTGGCGTCAGGCTATAAGTGCTCGCGTTTTGCTAACGTAGCGTCACTGTGCCCAGCGTGCGCGCGCGTCAATGCTACATAGGAGTATATTGGGCCCCTCATTATGTGCTCGTGGTCGTTTTGCTAGCTCCACATATACCGAATTTGGTGTTACGTGACGTCAATGGATGACGAAATATATGACTGTTGCAAACATGATAATCCTGGCACGCGTGTCATGTAGGAACATGACAACGTAGCACGCTCATAGCGTGCTCTCAGCCGTTTCGCTAGTTCCACATATACTAAATTTGGTATCAATTGACGTGAATAGAGGACGAAGGTAAACGACACATCTAAACATGATAATCGTGACACGGAAGTCATGTACGGCATCATTTACCTCCACCTCGTAACGCTGTGCTGATTTTATAGTGACATATCAACATTTCTCATTCGTGCTTCGCATATCATCGATTCCCGCTGTACGTGGGATCTGCCAATTTTTTTTTATAGACACACAGTAACCTTATAACCTTATCGTCTGCTAAATTTATGCTGATATGGCCTAATCAAGTGTGAGGCCCATGGGACGGCTTTCATTTATCGCATAGCATAAATACCTGATACTCTATATCGTTACCCACTTTTTCTAAAGACACTGCAATGCTCTTCTTGGGTTAATTTTCCTCTGATCCAGTGGTCGGTTTGCCATCACTGCGTGAACGAGCTCAATTTTTGTAGATGCGGCCTCACCAAGTGTGAGGCTCACGGGACGGCACGGAGTCGATGACCGAGTACTGTAAATTGTTAACCACTTTCTATGAACACGTGCTCCCAATCGCTTACCACTTTTTCTAATTCCTTCAACAGTGATGACACAAGACTTAATTCTATCCCATTAAGGCGTAATTTTCGTCAACACAGCTTCATCAAGCGTGAGGCCCACGTGACGGCTTTATGCTTTCCATAATAGAAAAGAAAAAAAAAGGATAGAGAGGAGAAAACTTTCCTCTCTATCTTTTTCTTCTTTTTTCCCGTCTGTTCACCCCCCCCCCCCGCCTCCCCCTTCTTTTTATTTGTGTGTGTGTTTCTCTCCTCGTTGCTCATTTATATTGCATTTTCAATTTCCCTTTTCGTCAGCCAACATGCCGCCAAATTCTTGAATCGATTCCGCTGAGCGGGCCACCTACAGGGATACTGAAAGCATATTTTTGACAATGACCTTCCCCATTAAACACGCGCTCTTCAGACCCCATCCGCAATCGCTTATCTTCGATATCTCGCAAGTAGGCCGCCCGCTTCTAGCCCTGCTTGTTACTGCCTTCTTGTTGTGCGTCCCGTTCATATGTGTTCGGGAACTGACGTATGCCGCTGTCGTCGGCGACCCTTTGTGGTAGCCGGACGTGGCGACCGTCTGACCAAGGAGGATTAAAAAGTATTTCATTTTTTTTTAATCCTCCTTGTGTTCGATGCGGCCACCACTTTTGCAGCACACCGCTTCAACTTTGCGTTTTTTTTTCTTTTTTCTTTTTTTTTCACTCTCTGAGAACAATTTTGAATCACTGTACCACCCGACTTGAAGGGAAGAGAGAACTGCACTACTCTGCCTCATAGTTTTTTTTTTTTTTTTGCTTTTCAGACGCCGATTATCAACAGGGACACGCGACACCACCAAGAGATGACGTCACCACTAACCCCTTTAAAACTAACACGCTAAGAATGACACGGCGCCTTTGAAAAAGATAGGTCCTCCTATCAAAACTTTGGCTAGTTAGTCTGAGGCACTTCCACTGTTCACCCAGATTATCCCACTATGTGTTAGAAAGGCGTGTTGACTCTCTTTAAGAGGGTACTAAAAAGAGTCAACGTGCATCTCTGAAGGGGCTGCTACAGATGCGACTCCCACATGTATAAAAGGAGAGTCAAAGGACAGCTTTTTAGGGGCGAAACTCCTATTTGTCTAACGTTATATTGCGTAAGGCGTAACCGAAAGAAGAAATGAGAAAAAAAGGAAGGCAGTATCTCCCGACCAGTATAATAGACGGCGCTGTCTCACAGAAGTACATACAAACTGCCGTTGAGTGAGGATATTATAGATGGCATTGTAACGCTACTCTCCGACTGGCTGCTGCGCGGGCTGTGCCTCGGTGCGCGAGGAAAGAGTACCTCTCTTAGCCTCCTGGACCGTCACCGTACGTGGTGGATCGTTGGTGGAACATGGCCGAAGCGGAATGGGGGGTCTCGGCGGCTCGTTCTCGTCGCCAAACAGACGTTTCGCCTCACTCATCATCATTCACTCAGCCGAAATGATGCGATTTTTTAGGGGCGAAGCTCCTTACGCCATGGGTCGTATGTCCCGTGCCGTAGTCATAGTAGCCACCTCTCATCTGGTCCTTAGAATGCCCGCTGGATGGCGGTAATTGTATATGATGAATATATGATGAAAAGATGTGAGATGGTGGTACTTAGAGTGTTCACTAGATGGAAGGACGGACGGACAGACAGGCAGAGAGATAGACATACAGACGCACGGACGGACGGATGAATGCATGGACGAACGGACGGACGCTTGATCCCACTCATCATCATTTACTCCGTCAATATGCTGTGATTTTTCCCCCTACAGTGCGCTACACTCTCATTTCGGTAGTTGTCTCGCGTAAAGTAGGTGCAACTAGAGTATATACACTACGGGATGTGCCAAGAGTCTGAGCTTTCCACCATGAATGGAAGTTACTCAGGCACTGCTCATCAGCGTTGCTAAAAATTTGAAACATATTCAAACATACATTTGCATGTACACGTAACATTTACGGGGCTGTTATATTGCGCTGTTAGGGAGTCTTGGCAGCAACTACAGTTACTAGTAACGTGTTACCGGTAACTGGTTACTTTTTTCGGTAACTTGTAACTGTAACCAGTTTCGGTAGCTTGTAACTGTAACCGGTAGCTTATAACAACAACTTGTAACTGTATGACTGTTACTTTTTTTCCGAGTAACTGTAACGGAAAATGCCGATACAGTTACTTTTGTTTCCATAAAAAAATATCCAGCAGCACTCGTTAAGGGCCTAAGATAAACACTTTTCACTTATTCGAACATTTTCTTTACCATGTCTTCTACACCTTTCAACTTTCCACAGTAGTTCTTCCCTCGAAGTTTAGAAGGTGTCGCTAGGAGGAATATCTTCGGTGAAAAAGACGGTATTTAGGGTTCGCTGGTCAACTGCATTGCAACTGAACAGCTTCCTGAGCTCACGCCTCCCCTACCCTTCTTTTTTTTTTTGGGGGGGGGGGGGGGGGGAGGGAGCACACATACATATTTTTAACACTTGAAGTTCTAGCTCTGTTATTGGTGTGCCGGAGGTTCATTCCTTCATCTGAGGCTTCTGGGTAATCGTGTTTAACGCCGGTTGCTAGGAAACAGCAACGTGAAACGACTGTAAGGCAAAATGCCGTGATCTGACTAACTTCTAAAACCTTTTGTATAACTGATTCTAGTAGGTCTAGTTCGACTTACAGAACAATTATTTACAAAATGACAAAACTTTTCTCGTCTTATGCAGGTGGCATCCTCAGTGTACAGCGGTAATAAAACAAACAAAAAAAGAACAGGCTTCGATCACTTCAGCAGTCATAGATGAAGTTACAAACGTTTTCCCAAGTAACGCCCTCCTCACTATTGCTTCCTTTCGTGAGGCATTATCGTCGCATTGTTTAGATCTAGGATGTCTTGTCCAGTAGCGTTCAAAAAGCTCCTTCTAAAATGGGCGTAGCCAAGGGGCGGAGGATCCAACCTTCCCCATTTTTTTTTTCAATTTTGTTTGCGTATATATACGCGCACACATGCTCACGCATGCACAAACATTCTTAACGCATACTTGAACCTCCCCCCCCTCCAAAAAAAATATCTGGGGCTACGCTTCTGCCGTAAAAAAGCGTTGCGTATAGTTGACATTAGTAACCTTCACTTTTGTGGTCGTTTCCTGATCCTGTGCTGCCTGTTTCACCGATATAGTTGTGTCGCTTCGTGATCCCCGCGTCCTAATTGAATATATTCGAGCACTGATCGGGCACAGGTATGTAGACTTTCAATTTCGCGAACACGTGTCGCAATGGTTTATACGCTTAGCGCACGCAGTACTCTGTAAACAGGTCTGGTACGCCGTGAGAAACACGAATGAACGTGAATGATCAGTGTGCTTCGTATTGGCTCTCTACGCACTTTTAATACCTCTTGGTACGTTTTTGTTAAAATAATACTATAATTTGGCATGTAATCCATGCTTTACTTTGTACGTTAACGTAAAAATAACGGCGTTACTTTTTCCCGGTAACTGTGACAAGTTACTTTTGCAAACTCGGTAACTGTGACTGTAACAAAGTTGCATTTTTGGCTTAGGTAATTGTAACTGTAACAGTGTTACTTTTTACTGGTAACACGCCAATGACTGCTGTTAGCGTATCGGATTTCTGCCCTCAAGGCTTCTAGTTCCTATCCAGTATTCCGAACACTTCATATTCAAAGCATCTGTTGGCAAACAAGAGGTACTTTGACCACACCTACCTATCTGGATACTTATTAACGCTAGAAGACACCACAGACGCACCGCCATTGGAAGCCTTCACGGTGGCCGGCAGTACAGAAGAGCAGCCAGATCCGTTGACTGCAGTGCAAACAGTACAGCAAAACACAATGAAGTGCCTCTTTGAAGTGAATGCCTATGGAGAGGCAGGCTTTGTGGAGGTGATGACGTATACGCACTGCAAATCTACTCAGTCACATGACAGTGACATGAATACTTTATCACTGAGAATCAGACGCAAAATGCGCGATATGACAACACAATAAAAAACAACAGCAAGAAAGATGGAGGGCCTTGGTCTTCTTATCACTCTTTACTTAACAAAATCATTAATATGGTATACGAGGGAGAACACTCATTTTGTTATCTTTAAGTCTGAAAAAAAATGGGTATGATATATTAAACACAGGTTTTTCTTGTCATAACTGGTGGTTATAGCTACTCATGAACGTGGATACATTTGGGGAAATAAAAGCAAATAATCAACTATACCTGGATAAACATGCACCGTACGAGTCACAACTAAGATAAATTAGGGAGCCTGGTGTAAGCAGGGCTCCGTCTGAAGAAGCTGCTATAGCAGAATGAAATTAGAGGAGGCATGCGTCAGTTTAGTCGGACGAACGATACTTTGCTCGGAGCAACGATGAATAAGAAAAAAGAAGCTTTCGAGACACACTGCTCGCATACATTACGAGATGAAAATGAACAACATATTTAGCTCGAGATATGCACTACTTAGTAGTAGACGCGAACTTAACTCACGCGGGCCGATGAACACCCAAGAGCATGCTTAGAAGAGCTTAATGGCCGAGCGTCTGCAGATCTTCGGAAGCCCTACCAACGGTCATTAACATAGCGCTGCCTAGGCCGTGTAATGGATCACGCTCCTGCGAATGTCTACACTACAACTCACGAAATGCGTGCAGTAAAGTGATCAGTTACGTGTTTCCTAAAAAAAACTATTCACCGTCAATCTAACCAGCCCCACCGAGGTGCGCGGTGGTCTATAGTGTCTAAGGTACTCCGCTGCTGACCCGCAGGTCTCGGGATTGAATCCCGGCTGCGGCAGCTGCATTTAAATGGAGGGGAAAATTCTGTAGGTCCCTGTGCTCAGATTTGGATGCACGTTAAAGAACCCCAGGTGGTCAAAATTTTCGAAACGCACCACTACGGCGTCTGTCATAATCATATGGTGATTTTGGGACGTTAGGCCTCACATATCAATCAATCATATCAATCGTTAATCTAACTATGCGCAACGACTAGAGTGGGAGCATTCCAGAAGGATTTCCAAAGGACAGAGGGCACGTACGTTCTTTACTTTCATAGATGGTCCCCTAGGGTTCTCACTGCGAAATGAATTAAAAGCTGCAGTGTCTTACTTTCGCCGTAGTGCACGGAATTCACAAAAAGGAGCATGTAGCTCGCGAGCGGTGCATTGCGCGGGGCCATTAGAGCACTATATGGGCCATACCAAACGGTCGTTCGCCGCACATTGACTTCGATTTCCGGTGATCGAAGCGCAGTTCGCCAATCGCCGAACGGTCATGCTTACCGGAGCGATTGGAGGGGGTATACATATATACTATACTGAAGTACAGCCGTGGTTAGCATGTAGTTAGGGGATATCAAGAAAAAATAGCCTTTTTTTTTCTCACACAGTGAAGGGGAAAGGATCACAGGCCAAAAAACTACAATACTGTAGCTCGAGTGTGCCTGAGGCCTAACATAATGCATAATTCTACATATATGGCATGAATAATGCTCCATATATGGCAGAGACATAAAAAACACGGTCAGCAATTGCAGTATTACCGCTGTACAAACATGTATAAGACTACATTAAAAATAAAAGCATACGTGTTTCAACAAAATTAACTTGCTCAGTGGTATAACATATATAAAACAGTAACAGAAAAGGCTATTTATTGGCTCTTATGAAATATTCTTTATGTCCTTCAGGTGTTAGGGTGAGTATTTCACTATCATTTGTTTCGTATCGCTATCATATCATTTTGGCGATGGGAAAGTAAACTGGTTGTACAAGGCCAGGTTCTTCTTTTGCCAATGACCAGTCACTACTGGTAGCGATATATCCAACAATACAGCTACTGGCACCTGCTTTATCGTCATGGTTCAAGCGCTGTAACATTCTTGGGGCCACGTCCATAGAGCTGCTATCACAAATATGAGCAACTGTGCACATATTGTTGGTAAGGTCATGTGCCAGGCAATTCAGACGTTGGACGCTGTGGAGAGTACCTTCGTAACCTGTGCTTAGTCGATGACATTGCATTGCTGAGTAACACAGGGAACTAACTGCAACCCATGATTACTGAATTAGACAAGGAGGGCAGAACGGTAGATCTTAAAATTAATCTGCAGCAAATGAAAGTGATCTACAACAACCTCGTAAGAGAACAGCGAGTGATTCGGTATAGGCAGCAGTGCTCTGGAAGTTGTAAAGTAGTACGTCTACTTAGAACAGGTAGTAACCACGGAGCCTAACCAAGAGATTGAAGTAACTCGAATAATAAGAACAAGGAGGAGCACATTGGCAAGAATTCTTAAACTATGAATAGTAGATTGTCACTATCCCTCAAGAAGAGGGTATGTGGCAGCTGCATATTACCAATGCTAACCTACCAAAAAGAAATTTGGAAGATTACAAAGAGGGTTCAACTTAAGTTGAGGACGACGCAACAAGCGATGGAAAGGAAAATGATAGGTGTAACCCTAAGAGATAAGAAGAGAGCAGAGTGGGTGAGAGAACATACTGGGGTTAAGGATACTATAGTTGAAATAAAGAAGAAGAAATGAACATGAACTGGGCGGCGCATTTGTAATCTTCAGTAGGCTCAACGCATGGCAACCGCAGCGGTGCGCTATTGGTCACACTCTCGCATGGACGCCGCCGCGACGTGCACCTAGCAACGGCCGCCGCACGTACCTCATGACGAAATACTCTCGTTCTCGGAGTGCGCCCTGAAGGAATCCCCTAATGGCCGTTCCTTTTAGTATAACTTGTACAAGATGCTCCATGCTCCAAAATCAGTTTGTACAAACACTTGTTTATTTTCACACTCATGCTAAACATTACCTAGTTATCAGAAGCGTATTTCTGCACCATAAATCACGAAATGACTGCAAATTTGTATGTACAAACGCCACACGAGTCTTCCGCGAGTGTACGCAGATGCCGTATTTACATACTGCCATCATTTTCTGCATTTTGCTGTTGTTGTCCATGATGATGCCAATGCTTTATTTTCAGACTTTCAAACGTTTACCTGCTAACGTTCACAATAATCTTTAAAATTATAAAACGTTTTATTTTATTACTTACTACTGTTCATAATTTTGTGTAGCATTTCAAAAATGTATACGTAACATTAAAAAAAATTTGTTTTTTACACTTGCACAAGCTTTGGAGACAAAATCCGAGTCAAGATAAATCAACACAAAAACAACATGGGCGCCTTGAAACGGTGCGTTCGCAGTGCGTGATTGCTTGTTTTACACACCTCCGTGTT
Organism: Rhipicephalus microplus; assembly: GCF_013339725.1. Taxonomy (NCBI): domain Eukaryota; kingdom Metazoa; phylum Arthropoda; class Arachnida; order Ixodida; family Ixodidae; genus Rhipicephalus; species Rhipicephalus microplus. The sequence continues at coordinate 65,420,530 of NC_051170.1, forward strand.
TCGTAATGTCTATGGCGCCTACTGCCATTGACAACTTGGGTTTTCTCGCTCGGCCACGACTAACGGCGAAAAGGCTCTAGCATTGATACAGACGTCCTGCGAAATAACGGCTCAATCAGGTTACTGTAGTCAGGTCGTCTGCAGCTCAGTGGAGTATGTCTTCAGCCACTTTCACTGTCACTGCCCAGCGTATAATTTATGCGTGCATTTTGGTTCTGACTTGACATTTTTCTTCTAGCTGCTTTGATGCTGCCATGTTTTTTTTTTCTTTTTTGCTGCTGCTTCTGCTATTTTTGCATTGTGGTTATGTAACTCTCCTTTTCTTATTGACTAACGTTGTTAGCTCAACAAATTTTATTTTATGCATTCATTTTGTCAACTTCGTCTGTTGCCTCTATTAAGCTCTTTCTAGTTGGGAAGAATTTAGTTCGCTTCTTACCTCTGTGCACCATTGCTGCTACAGAAACCATTCCATTTCGTTCGTTCTCTCTATGTCGTTCTAATTTCCGTTTTCTAGTACATCTTACTATTTTTAAGGGCTATCCTGGATTCACGCTAGTCGATCTCGGCAAATAGTTCTTGCCCTAATTTTACCGAAGTAGGCCAGTTTCTTAGTGGTTATAACAAATAACCTTTATCTTAGTGGGCATGGCTTCAGAAAAAGTTATTCATGTGACACTGAGTTATTTAGTTTCATGACTAATATTCACTTTAATCTAGACACAAACGATCGAAACAATTGCCCCCTCTTTGATTTCGCTGTGCGTTCGATACTCAAACTAATTACCATTTGATTTATATATTGTCGGTTCTTTGTATTCCCTCATTACCACCATCTTGGCTACAAAAGCTTTCATTCTTGGTGGTCAGCTACATCTCGTCTAATGTTTTCGACATCACCTGCAGTGTTGCCCAAGGCAGTGTGCTAAGTCAGTTACTCTTTCTAATATACATTGAAGGGGCCCTGCAACACTTTTTAAATGGGTGTCACTGTTGGTCATCATGCCTCACAAATCACATGCCAAAATATTTTTTTTAAATATGCCGATTATAAGCGGAGTTCGAGGAATTTGCTGAATACTTCAAGCGGTTTCTCTTTTCGTACAAGCGAGTGCACTGAAGGCAACTTGGGCAGGGACACAAGGGGGCAAAAAGATGCACCCTTTTGTCAGCGCACGTCATGACCTTGAGCCCTTTCCTTTTTTCTCAGAACGCATGGCTACTTTCAGGGTGAGCACAAGCGCTGGCACATGGCAGCAGTTGCAGTGGCCACTGTATTTGCATAGCCTACGATGCTCAAATCAGTCAATGGCTGTGGACTCGGGTATGACACAGTAATCCAGGTATAAGGCATCACCTGTAGAGAGACGAGGGAGCAATTACTGGCTGACTTTGAGAATTAATTGTGAATTTTAGACTGCATGCTGCGCTCTAATGTTTGGCTTATGTGCTTTTGGGAGCTGCGACTACCGATCAGCAGTGTTTTCAGACAATGCTAAAAAAAGTGCTGCGGGGTCCCTTTAAGGCGTACCCGCCGACCTTTCATCCATGATTTAGTTACATGACAACAAGTCTATCGCCTATTGCAGTATTAATTTATGGGTTAGTTTTTCTTTCTCTTTTTTGATGATCATTTCATTTCACAAATGACCTTAACCTGATGTTCAGGTAGAGTGCAACTCGGCAGAACTCACTCATTGTACGATTAACAATACCATTATTTCAGCTGCCCCTTTATAGAAATAAATATCTTTGTGTTTACCTTTCATCAGATTTATCCTACACTACGGCGTGTAGCAGCTATCTCAGCAAAAGCTTCTCAATCTGCAGGTTACCTCTACAGAAACTTGTGCAATGCATCTTCTAATGTGTATGCATTATTATATCTTATCTTTACCAACATTTAGAGTATGCTTCATCTACATGGTCACCATAACGAGATTATCTAGTTCATATGTTGGAAGCCATTACAAATAGGGCAGGCAGATTCACCTACAATAAAACATGACATTGACATGACACCATAGAGTTTCCTAAATATACACTAGAGGGAACTCTGGCGATAGTGTCTATGGGAACTACCATGCATGGCGGATCAGCGAGCAAGGAATGATGCGTAGTACACGGATTCGTCTAATCTTCATACTTCTGGATTCGTGTGGCTTGGAGCTGTCTTCTCACAAAACAAAAATCAGCAAATATTCAGTGATGGCACTTCACCACCTTATTCTTCTAGGCTTACCATTTCAAATCAGGTCATGAAGTTCAAGAAAGTTTGTTCTTTTCTTTGAAACAAAACCAAAACCAGCAATAAATGAAGCCCAAGTGGGGTTCGCCACCCGCAAGTACGAAGCGTAGGCAAATCTGTGAACTACCCATCATTCCCGGGGTCGCTGAATGATCACAGTGCCAGAGTCCCCTCTAGTTAATTTTAGTAAACTATGCATGACATGGCCCAGCCACATCACTGCTCTTATATGTCTCTTTCACTGGTAGAGTATTGTGATGAATTTCAGTGCTGCTTTATCCTCCTGTGTACACGTCTTGGCACATTCACAGAACACTTAATTTCATGTGCACTCATGGTTACACGCAGGCACTTAAGCCGTCATTACAACCTAGGCGATTGCATATTCAAATCACAGTCTTTTGAATAGCATTGCATCTAACTGTAATTGTAAAACTTTTAGTAGACTTTCAGTGATAATCTGATTTCATTACATGTTAGTATTGTGTAACATTGTTGCCCCTTGCCATTTGTAGTCTTTGTTTTACTGTTCTTTCCTTGTATTTTTATCTCTCTTTCAGTTACTGATGTCCTCCTATCGGCATGTAAGGTATTTTGAATAAATAAATAATCTGGCTCTTGGTCTTCTCACATTGAGGGCTACCCTCACCAGCCTATGATAATTACATTCTACCTTGCCCCTAACTTCTCTCATGTGCATTGCCTGGGTCCCAGGATTATATAAAATCTACGACTCCGTTTCTCTGTGAGGGCTTTCCATATTCTCTTCCTATTTATATTATTTCAGAAAAAGGTGTTCATTATGCAGAGTTCATTTCATTCTTCTAGCATGTATATTATTTCAGGGTGTGTGAATATTCATGTTTAGAATTAAAATTGAGTGCTTCGATTCAACTTTCAAATACAGGAAAATATCTAAAATGTCTAAACACAGGCTAACTCCGCAACTCTGTTAGGGTGGTCCCTAAAACTATTGCGAAAGTCATTACAGTAGGCTTTAAAACTTTCACTGGTACCCTGGTTTGAAAGCCAGCACATGTTTCCCTTCAATGAGATTATGCCATTCCTGCATGCCGTGGCTCCAGCAAAAAAAAAAAAGCAAAGCAGGGAACATACTGGAAGACTGTTGTATTGCAAGCAAAAAAAAAGTCAGATCTTCTAGTCAAGAAACTGAAAATTACTTCACTGAGCTTGTGAACAAAAGAAAGGTTTGAAATACTGGAAAGAGTTTTGAACTGCACTTTATACAGGTATTACAAAAATTGCTTTCTGATGCGTTTGCATCTGCTGTGGTGGCCAGCGATCGCAGGTTTTGGGCTGCTGGAAACACCATGAGATCAGGACGAGAGCCTGAAGACTTGTAATGAGGCATGACTTTTGTTTCTTCATGACAATGTGTTCGACTGCAGTTTCTTACCGTGCTGTGTGCTCGAGGGCATGAGCGAATTCGATTTTCTTTTAATTGTCAATGAAACCTTTAGTATTCGATTTGATATTTTTGGTCACTATATAGCACTACTTGATCCAAGATGAAGTCCTAGTATCAACCCTAATGTTAATATTGTAACTCATCACCTCACCTTTCTGTTTCCTATCTTCACACTGAAGTCTTTCATGACTATGGTGTACTGAGTATAGTTCTTTTGCATTGCATATTCAATATACTTGCCTATTACTGCTTCTTCATAGTAAAGGCCAAACAGATGAGCAAACGCCTGCACCACTTTAAGTTTATATCTTATTTAGCTGGATGACTAGGGTTCCTGGCCCTTCACAGACAATATGCAATTCTTTAATGTTTCCGGCAATGTTTTTGTGAACTAGAAACCCCATGCCGCACTGTTTTATCGGAAAGCCCTCTGTAGCAGTATGCCCATTAGTGCTGTATGTGCCTTTCCAGTTCTAATATCTCTAAGGTCAATTATATTCCACTCGAAGTTTTCCAAATCTTGATATAACTCTGCTAATCTAACTGCACTTGAGAAGGTCTTTGTGTTCAACATTGTGCACGACAGATAACCATAGGTCAGTTAGAGCTATAGTATAGGTACCAAGGGATGAATGCCATAAGCAAGGATGGTAGCGGGTTGATAAAGTCACAAAATTTGAAAGTTCACTCGCATAAAGTGAAACCAGATCCCACAGAATAGGGTTAGTTGCATATTATTGGCAGAAGCCTTTGACCTAGAGTGCGCATAAAATAATAACTCAAAAATGATGAATGGTGATGATTTGCTGGTATCTAATGCTAATATGGAGGGATACAACAGGACGTATGAACTGTGTTAAAAAAAATACCAGGCCTGCGCAGAAGACGGAGCACAGTCACAGCAAAAACTAGAAGAGCGGCCTTTCAGAGCCTTTCAAAACGCTCATTGGGTAACTACTGCAAGCAAAGATGCATGATACCCACTAGGGTACTAATAATAAAATTTCTTTGGTAGTAGGCCGACATTCACTATGCTATTTTTCATCATTTTTCTGAGAAGCGCGTATCCGCTAAACACTTGTAAGGTATTTTGAGCCAATTGTTCATGCAGTGGCTGAGGACGATGAGGAATAATGGCTGAAGTGGGTATGTGCCACAGTTAATAGGGGAACAAGAACAAACTTTTGTAATTGGTTGGAGTATTGGATTACCCACTCGTTACACTATTCGCATTGTGCGGCGACTGGGTGTTCTTTTGCTGTTTTAAAACGCTTTGTAAGTCATATTAACGCGATTGCTTTTTTGACATTAAGCCTGCCTAAGGCAAGTTTGCCAATAAGTCCTAAGCACCAATGTGGCTCAGTGGTGGAATACTGGGCTTGCACCCAGCGGACCCGGGTTCTAGCCCCACTGTGTCATTGGTGCTAGGTTTAATTTCGAGCGATGTGGTTAAGGACACTGGCGGCGATGGCGGACAACTGCCCGTGACCCGAGTTGTGATGACATAACAGCTTTCGCTGTAAAAAGTATTGAACTTTTCTGATAGCTCGCGAACTACCAGAAGGAGCGGGCTGCAGCTACTAATTCCACATAGTGGCAGGTTTCAACCAAAACTGTCATTAGTTCTGTTTCACTCTGACCTTTGGTTTGCACGCTACAGCCACCAAAGTGAGCACATAAACTAGCTTTTCTTTGAATTAGTGGCCAAATGGCAAAGAGCTGGAAGACCAATGTGTATGTGTGTGAAGTACAGCTAAAATTTGGGAAAACACTCACATAAAGATTTGGTTGCTTCATCAAGCATACGGGGGAGCATTATAGGAGTTGTACTCGGTGCTACGAGTGGTTTAAGCATTTTTATAATGACATAATGTAGATAGATAGCGATGCCAAGCTTGGACGACCTTGTACATAAACAGATAATGACCACGTTGAAAAGTTCCTGCAGTGATTTGAGGATATCTCTATTGACTGTTTGAGAAATTGCTGACGAAGTGGGTGTTAGAACAGGTTAATGTCATGAAATTTTATTTTATTTTCTTTATTCCAAACATAAACTACATTAACAGATGCCATTTCCAAACCATACAGAAGGTCCTGGACAATACAAGAAGATACTTGCAGGCCATTAGTGCGTTCCAGGAAGCTTTCCAAAAATAGAAGAAACCATTGAAACACTGTATTGCCAGTAGAGGGGAATAGTTTGAGGGAAGCAATGCTTAAAATGTTGTACCACAATCAGTGAAGGTAATAGTGAAAAACATTACTTTTTAACACATTTCGTATATGCATGCAACTTGTGGGAGTTGTTTCAAGTTTCATGAGTGCTTGTACACATGTGGGGATAAACAAAATGGCAGCTACCTTGGGTCAGAAAAACGAGTTGAAATTTCCCAATTTTCTGACGCACTTGGTTCAGAAAAATGTGACTGTGGCAAGGAGTTACAAGTGTGTAGCAAAATATGTGGTACTTGAAATAATACATATGTTAATCTTGATAATTATGCTCCTTAGATGGTTGAAACCAAGCCACCCAGGGGAATTGGCCAAGACTCGGGCAGATGATTTGATCTTGAGTACCTGGATTCATACTAGAAATTATGGCATCTGGTAGAATGAACAGTTATTCTTAATTACTAAATTGTCCACTTTTATTAGTCATCAAGAAACAGAAAAACGCATGCAACAAATCTGTGTTTTGCAACGTAGGAAAAACGTTCTACGTAATGATTTTAAGAAGAAGCGAGGTACAATACACACTGAAGAGGCATTATACGCCTTTTGTTGATGCTCTAGCTGATGACAAAATTATGGCTGAGCCATTTGTAATGGTTGGGCAGCTTTAATCACCCACTTGTTAAGTAACTTGCCATGTATGGCACCTTGTTGTCTTATTCTTCTAGCACACTATATAACCTGTGTTGATGTGGTTCCTTACCTTATACGACACCTGATTTGGATATTTTTGAAAAGTAGCTTCAAGCACAAGCGTGGCCCTGTGGTAAAACACTTGACTGCCACGTGGATTGCCCAGTATAAAATCCCACACAATCTTAAACATTCTTTCCTTATTGTGCATGCCAGCGGTAGACAGCTATGCAAAAAATATCAGCTGTTATCATATTCTCATAACTTTTCCTTTAAACTTTAAAATCATGAGCAATTTATGAAGCATGAAATTCAAGTGATTGACGTAGGGATGTTTCCACAGAAATGTGTATATTCCTGTCAAAGAGTGCCAGTATGGGATTCCCAAATGATAGCAGCACAATAGCATGCCAAGTTGCCGCATTATTTCATGGTTAATTTTTTAAAGGAGGTAATATGAATCTTGTAAACACTTTTGATGGCTTCGTGCTTTGTTTTCTTCACTTGTAGTCAATAGTACCATTATTAATGCGATATTGGAAGTGCTAGTTGCATTCCCTCCTCACAAATTTGTAACTCGTTAGGTAGAAGCTTTTGAGGGTTTTGATTATTTGTTATGAGTTCTGTCAACTGTCAAAAATATGCACAGTTGTGATTGTTGCTACCCTTTTATATAAATCCATGACTTGAAACAATGCACAAAGCAAGGTAGTGCTAAGAAGTTGGAGCTCATTAGCATAAAGTGCCCTCCTTCGTGGAGCATATTAGGCCGAACCAAACGAGAAGGATGATACTGCAAGTGACAAGAAAAGACATTGATGCCAGTACAAGATCTGATGCACTCTACATCTAAATGAAGCGCATACACATGCAGCGAGTGCTTTTATAAATCTTGTGATACATTATTTCAAGTGTTCTGAAATGGGAATTGTGGTTCACTATGCATATACTATGATTTGTGAGGATGGTGATATGGTCTAGTTGGTATGGTAGCATGACAATTGATGGTAGCGCAAACAAAGGACATCAACAAAAGAAGCCACATTTAAGACCTCACAGTGCTATGCGTTGTTTTAAATATGCCTTCTTTTACTGATGTCTTTTGTCTGCAATGATGAGAAAACACTAACACTGAACAGGCTAGTGTAGTGAAAGATATAGCAATGTATATCACAAGGCTGTTGTTTCCTTCGACTAACTGTTAAAGCCAACACTGTAACAATTGTAAGAGTACAATAAAATGAGATTGTTTTTCGTTGACTGGAGCTCTTTTGAAAGTTCAAAAAATAATCAAGAACTGCACATGAGAAACAGAGGTGGTTAAACACGAAGAAAAAAAAAATACAGAAAAGAACTCGGGAAGGAAAATTAAGAAGATTTCACACATTGTGGGAATCTGTTTCATGCAAAGTAGTCCATAATGATGACGCCTATGATGCAATATTTGGCATTGAGCCAAGTGTCATTGCATGAATGAATGTGTTTTGATAAATCTAGCAGTTTCGTGCTCATCAAGGACTTACCAAAAACGTTAACTACACAGGAGTTCAGAGGGTAACTTATGGTCTGACACATCGGCACTAATCTTACAGCACAGCTGCCAGTTTCATCACAACAAAGTGCATGCTATGGTACGACAATGTGAAGAGTGTTCATTAGCATATTCCTACGTGGTCGAGCAACACTTGAATGTAGCTTACCGAGTCATATGAAATGTTTATTATGACTTACAAAAGTGGAGGCCACCCTGGAACCACAACTGGCATTAACCCAACATGACAGCTGTATTTTAAGTACACATATGTCAAGTTTACTACCTTTTAATCAGACTACAGTGCCGGCCCTACAGCCATAGTTAACATTACACTGATATGATGCCTGCATAGAACCTTTTTTCAATAAGCTGTTTCAAGACATGTCGTGGCTCTGTGGTAAAATACTTGACTGCTGTGCAGAATTACCGAATGTTATTCTTTGTATTATTTTGGTCAATGCTGCCAGTGCCAGATTTTATTTAAATTGATCACATTTAAATTGCCAATATTTATAAACTGCCATCACATGCGACGCATACCACAGTGTACGGCACATGCTGCCTGTGACTGGAAAAAAGGGTTTCATGGCGTACATAACAGGACACTCATTGTATACATGTCATAACCAGACAGTCATGTTCGTCATATTGTCATTCTCTGCTGTGCCTTTTTCAGTTCATACCAAGTTAAGGAGGTGAGCTCGATAGCACCCAGATGCAGGCCTCTAGATAGATATACGTGCTCAAAGTGCCTTTGTTCTTTAAAAAATGCTTTGCTTTCAAAAGGCTTTCAACATAAACAAGAAGCTGCTCAAGCATGCCACTGACTTACCCAAGGTGGACAAAAAGCAATCAAACATCTGAGAGACTGAAAGATGCATTGAGTGAGTTACTAAAAGCACAGGTTTTGTATATGAAGAAATATCTGTTTGTGGCACACTGTTTTGCTTATTGTCAATGATACTGTTTGAAGTGAATAAATATGCATCATATGTAAAGAAATAGCCAGTTACAAGTGAAAGTATTTATTCTAATTACATCTGCTATTTTCATCAGTGTTAGCTTCCTTTCTGCTCTATTTATCCCAACTGGCTCATAAAATCTTCAACATTGTTAGGCATATCACTGGTACAAGATTATTGGTTCCACTGGGCACCCCGTGCTGAACCACCATTATCTAGGTCTTCCTACTCCAAAAGTGTGCGTGTGTGTGCCTTCTTTGTGTCTTCATTTTTAGCGCGCTATTAACATTCCACCTGTGTGTACTCCTAGTCACCAAAATTAATGCGTACGTTATGAAGCATCAGAGGCAATAGAAAACAGCCACAATACGGCGTGGAGCTTAAGGCAAACACGCTGGCATATTGTTTCCTTCAAGCTGCCAAAACTGTTTTCTATTAGGACGCTTATTGCTGAAAACCACTTGCTAAAACCAATGAGTGTATTTCGCAAAACCGCACGATTTTTAAAAGTCTGGGTAAGAAGGAACATAGAAAAATGCCCTGCATATCCTGCAGCAAATGGCTAAGCTGTGCTTACATAGTTTCGGAAGTTTTATTAAAAGTGATGGTATTTTGAATATTATAGGATGAACATTTTTGCTTAATCTTCTAATACAGATGTTGAAAAATTGCCTTCATGGCTACAAATCGCTTAAAATTTAAAGCTTTCGGTGGAAGGAGTTTCAGTTCATGCATGCACTTTATGCATACATGCAGTAATACACTTTTAGTACAAAACTTTCTGGGGCACAAATTGTTTTTGAAAAAGAATACTTGCGCACCTACCATCCTTAATTCACTGGACAGTCGTTCTGTCAGATAGACTCATGGCGAGGAGAATGTCGGCCATCCTGAGAAGGATCCTTTGAAAGAAGCTCTTCAAGCGGCTTGCCGCCTCTCTCGCGCTTGTTTTATTGGCTTCACACCAGCGCACACATAAGAAAAGTTAATTCCTAGAGAAGAAAAGAACGCTGGCCTGGATTATGACGCCGGGCGTTTATTACAAAAAAAAGTGCACGGCAAGAGAGCGCAAGCGCGTTACCCATACGTAGCTTGATCTCACCAGATAAATGCGAGTTTCTGCAAATCGCGCGGGCACTTGCATGCGGTAGCTTGTTGTTGACGAGCACGTACGCGAAACACAAATGCTCACGACAGACAGAAGTTTGCCTGCGGAAGGCGCCCACAACACAGTATTGCTTTTTAATTTTCCTACAATACTTCCACTTTGTGATGTGCGGTACCTCGTCGTTCCTCGACGGAGTCCAAACGCGCTTAGACATCTCGACGGGCCGGCGGATCATAAGCCCTAATGTTCGGTGGTACAGTACCTTAGTAGCATCACAGTCAAACTAAACTTGCAACTCTTTCCGAACTGCTCCAACCAGAAACAAAGGTGCCCGGAGCGTCGTGTTTCCCATATTGGCTTCCTTGAAGTGGCGACAACGCGCAGGCGCCGAACATGCCGCACGTAAAAATGCGCAGTCGGCGCGCACTGAGCCTTCGCGGGCGCAACAGGGCGGCGGCGCGACCTGGAAACGAGAGTGCGGCGCGGAGGCCGCTGCTAGGCGCACGTCGCGGCGGCGTCCCTGTGAGAGTGTGACCAATAGGGCGCCGCTGCGGTTGCCATGCGTTGCGCCTACTGCAGATTACAAATGTGCAACCGGACACGCAGCGTGTATAGGCAGGATAACCGTAACTGACTGGATTCCCAGAGAAGGCAAGCGGCTGAGGGGGAGACAGAAAATGAAGCGGGCAGATAAGATTAAGATGTTTGCGGGTATAGAGTGGCAGCAGAAAGCACAGGACTGAGTTTACTGGTGAAACATAGGGGAGGCCTTTGTCCTGCAGTGGACGTAATTATATTGATGATGATGCTGTGCGTAGCAAATTAGCGGCGCAGCTTGTACATCCATACATTTCATGTGGCAGGAACACGCTGACAATCAGGCGCTCGGTACAGGCCTAAAAACACGGTTAGCAACGCTTAAAACCAGATTACGATAATAACGCTTAGAGGGAGAACAGAAACAGCTGATGTGGATACCTGGCCACTGAGGAGTGAGAGGCAACGAACTCGCCCACGCACGGCCCAAGAATTGTACACCGCCGTACCTGCGACACTGGCATACCACACCCACCATCGTCTATGCGTATGGACCCGTTTCTAACATAAACATAAATTATGCAACACCAAAATCTAGAAAGACACAAACTTCCACACCCGGGTACAAACCTCACGCCTGCAGACACAGTCCTACCACAGTCCAGTGCAAGATAGATCTCGAGACACACGCACCACAGTGCAGTTTCGGTGCCAGTAGAACAGCCACCCTGTACCACATAGTATTTGAATGTGCACACAGTCCACCCATGCAACCCAGGACACAAACTAACATAAAAGGTACCTCTGTCCAGCTTGGATCCGAAAACTGTAGAGTTCCTCGTTAACAGTGGAGCATAGCGGCCTGCGCCAATGGGATCTCGGATTAACACTCTCCGTTCCTCTCACGAAGAACACCGAATAGACGTTTCATTCTTAGGCCACTCAGTGAGAAACACGAGGTTATGTAACGCAAGTTAGAGGTGATTTTTTTTTGTTCTAAATATTGTATACTTAACAGTAAGTGACACCCAGAAGTTTTCTGGTCCCAGTGCAAGTTTTGTGATGAGGTGGCAAACTTGGTCCACATGGTGGTGACATGATCGAGTCAGAACGATTAGTTATACACTGTAGAATACTGGGAGGCCCTGCTCCGCAGCCCAGACCCCAACGTCCAGCAAGACATCATCAGTCAAGCCTTCGCTGCTACCTGTGTCTCAAGGGCTTCCGGCCAACGGCTCGGGACGATGGGCTATGACTGATGCGATCTTTTTTTTTTTAATAAATATTCTTCTCTCTCTCTCCATCGAAACTCTTGAGACATTATCAGTAAAGTTGCATCTTACTCCTGGCGTCCTTTACGTGTTTACGCGCCAAGAGTCGTCCAGTGCTTGCTTAGCCAGGCAGACCACTCTCCATGAGAAATAAAAAAAAAAATGACGTAAAAAACATATATGCGCCAGGCTACCAAAAGACGTACACACGATGTTCATGCGATGCGCGTGCACACAAACAGAGGCGATGCCCACGTATAAAGAAGGCTACGTGTCACCTGAAGGTGACAGCCTCAAAAATTACTTTGAGCCACACGTCAAAACTTGAGCACGTTCGTTTTCTTTTTTTTGTGTGTGTGTGTGTGTGTGTCATATTCCAAGCTGGAAATCAAGCTTGACGTCCTCGGGTTTTTTTTTTTTTTTTTTTGTCATACGGCGCATGCCTTATACCTGTATACATGTTGCTACGTAAAACATATAGAAAATATTTTCCACTGTAACGATACGTGACACGTATAGAAAGATAAAATAAATGTAGGAAAGAGTTAAAGTAAGTTACAACCTCAAAAAAGAAGAAAAAAAAGAAAAATAAAGATGTAAAAAAAGGCCTTCTTATAAGATCAGTGTATAGGACTTTCGACAGACGAGCCGCATCCATGAACAGATATTTACGTGCGTTCGCCTCACTGGAATAATGTTTTATTTCTTGCTCAATAACGTTCCTCTTGTATATCGATGTTCCTACGCAAAGGCGAGTGACACTGACGTCAAGTACGCAGGGAAGAGAAAGAAAAAGAAAGTCAGAAAACGTCGTTGGCTTGGCGGTGGGATACAGGCCAGACCTCCCCCACCACGTGCGTCAAAGACCTGTCTAGCTGCAAGCGTTTCGATCTGGCTGCCTTTGTTCTCCGAGCGGCATATCGATCAGAGGCCGTGGGATCAAGCCTTCGGGCCGCCGAAGTTATTCTGCCATGCCGCTCCAGTCATAACCACGCGGCAGAAAGCGAGTTGCCAGGGGCAGGTGCGTGGTCCCCGCGCTGGGATCGTACCTGCTTGCTTCATGCCGTGTGCTCAGATCTGCGAGTTTGCTGCTGTTTTAGATGTAACAAGATTAGACATAGAGATGTAGCAGCAACCTTGTCGCGTCTTGAGATGGTTCTTGAAGCTGTGAAGTTCGTCGCAACTTTATCCTTGCGTCTATGCGCGGGCGTCGAGTTGAGAAGTCCGGATCAAACAACATCCAGTGTTTATGTATATCGGTGCCCTGCAGCGTCCTGCCGCGGTATGTTTTAATGGTGTGCGCAATCAGTGGTGCAAGCTACACCGAGGTCTATATCCACTGGCGTCGCGGCACAATCAACGTGAATAAAGCAGTATGACGGCGTTGGCGCAATGGTAATCTACATCCTCCTCTCATAGGAGAATACTGTGTGACTTTGAGAAGGTTGACCAGTATAAATCAATCAATCAATCAATATTTTATTTTTACATGATAGACTACAGAAAATAAGGGTATGCAAAATGAAGTTCCATAGTATAAACTGAATTGGGGCTTCTTGTAAATAATTAACCTAAATATTTTGTCGTCAACAAGAGCAGCAGAATTAGTACGATTGCGAAAATAATGATATACAAATATAAGCAAATGAATGAAATCAATGCATTGAAAGTAAGCTTGTCTGCAATATAGTGGCAGTATAGTGTTGAAAGCAGCGTGTGGCGGTACTAATGACAGCTGACAAGATCAGGAATTTGACAACATGGCGCGATTCGAGAATGAACGTGCGTTTGCCCCGGGTCGTACAAGTGGCCGCATGTGGCTGATACTCACTATCGGTCAGCTCTCAACGCTTACCCAATTAGAGCCCATAAAATGCTGTGAACAATCACATGCATACTTGTTGCATCCCGTATCTTTCGTTATAACAGCACGCACAAGAAAATAAGGGCTAATTCAGTTTGCATTTTGCCATTGAAATATGAATCGAATTGGACAGTTCTTTGCACAGATTACCACGTCGCACGTTCGTTAACTTATTATTTGCCATATTACAAGTTAGCAATTTGTAATTTGCATCGTATGCGACATTGATATTGAATTATCATGCTAAGCCTCTTAAAAAGGTATACGGGGTTATATTATGAGGCTCGCTGTATTGGGGTACTCAGAGTGAATTTTAGACGCCTATAAGGTTTTTTTTCTGTCACATTCCTAAATCTGAGCACAGCGTTGTTTTTGCACCAAATCATTGCGTCTCAGACTAAGGTCACAAAAGTACACGGTGGGTCTGTAGTTGCCCGTGCTGTATCTCGTGTAAATAATTTTCCTTGTTTTTCTCGTGTTCGTCTATTTACTCGCTATCATGCAATATCGCGATGATGTGAATGTCAGCTCTAACTCAACTTGCCATCTTTTTCCTATACACTTAGAAACAAACATGACTGTAATATTTGTATAGGAATTATGTTCCTCACCGTAAAAATTTCCGGCAAACAAATTTTTAAGATACACACAATATTTACTTCAGGCCCAGTTCTCCATAGGCTCATCCCCTTTCCAGTCACCCGTGAAGTATAGTGAAGAGCAGTGGCAAGGTGGCCTTGCGAAACTTCAAACCCGGCATGCAGGAGGCCATCCAGGTTTGGGAGAAATACCGTGCAGCCTGCCCTCTCATGACCCCTTTGTCCACTGTCGTTGCAAAAAAATTTTACTACCTACATAGATAGCGAATACAGGTGTGTTACATCAACCTCAGGCAATGGATGTGGTCAGGAAGATAAAATCGCCCACTTTGCTATCTTTGTCGCCCCACACACTCGCTGAGAGAAGCTGACGTGCTCTGTAGCACAAAGAAGATTAGGAAATCGACCGCCATGCGGCACGAGCCAACAGCACGATTCAGGAACACTGTACAACCCGCGTGACGGGCCATCGCCACCTAGAAGGCCTGGCCCGGGGTGGATAGCCGCACGTAATTGCGATATACTGAATCAAAAAGGAAGGAAATGTTCTTCAGGGATCTCGTATGGCTGCAACAGCGTGCCGCTACCCTAACGATAGCCCTTTCGCAAGCTTCACTGTTGAGACCATAGGTCCAGTGCGCCATGTTTACTATAGCTATTTTGGCTTTCAGCTTGTAAAACAGAGATGTGGTGCAATGATCATGCGAGCCTCGACGCAGCTTGGATCGCACGGAATGTTTAAGCGAAAGCGCAGGAACACAAGAAGAAAGCCGCATGCTGCAAAAAAAGAGCAAAAGGGGCGTATGAGACAACCCGGCTCTGCCAGCCGGACATACAAATGATGAGTGGTCGGCTCTTCCCGTTTAAATTTATGACAAATTGTGAGTCCAGGCTTGTTGGTATTCTTTATTAGTTTATTATTAATACATGTAATAAACGCGAGGAGAATGCAACGAAACATCTTCTCAACGTGCGTTTCAATTTTGTGTGTGTGTGTGATCGTTTGCTCAACCACATCATATAAAATGTGCCTGCTGCCTTCATTCTTACGGGAATACGAGAACATGTTTACATATGCGCAATGTGTTCATTCTTAACACTGTTGTCTGTTTCCCGTTCTAATAATAGTATCTGGAGTTTTACATCCCAAAACCTAAAAATGATTATGAGAAACGACGTTGTGGTGAAACCGAGAACTTGGACCATCTGGTGTTCTTTAAGGCGCACTCACACCGCACAATACACAGAGGTCAAGACCTTCGCCTCCATCGAAATTCGACCGGCGCGGCCAGCATCGAAACCTCACATTTCGGGTGAGCAGCTGAGTACCATAACCGCTATACCACCGCGGCAGACGATATCTACACAATACATGTGGATTTATATAGGTGTAAGAAGGAGGCCTTGGCTGCTTACTTTTTAGTAGCACACGTGTACAGATAGCCATGGTGTTGGTAATGTATGTGTGGCCAGGATAACCTAACTAATGTCTTGAAATTTGTAAAAGGTAACTCCGTTTGTTCGATCCTTTACTAGTTTTAGGAGCGAAGCTCCTTAAGTCGTGGGCTGTGCGTCCCCTGTATGTAGCCACCTCTCGTTCAGTTCTAAGTATTACGCTAGCCACCGCCCGATCTAAAGGGTACAGCCATATCCATCCATCCATCCATCCATCCATCCATCCATCCATCCATCCATCCGTCCGTCCGTCCGTCCGTCCGTCCGTCCGTCCGTCCGTCCGTCCATCCATTCGTCCGTCCGTCCGTCCGTCCGTCCGTCCGTCCATCCGTCCGTCCATCCATCCGTCCATCCGTCCATCCGTCCGTCCATCCGTCCGTCCGTCCGTCCGTCCGTCCATCCGCCCGTCCATCCGTCCGTCCGTCCGTCCGTCCAAAAGATGCAAGATGTTATAAACTAGACGGCGGTACGTGTAGTTGATTATGAAAGATGCGAGGTGTTATAAAATAGGAATGATGCCACATATGGCGCGTGTCATCGTTCGATATAGTGCGGCGACGTACGCTAGGGGGAGCGTTGCAATAAAATCGAGTGGGCAAAATGTACGGAGGAATCATGGTTTACCAGGTTTACCTCCGGAGCTTCGCCCACTCATCATCATTCACTTCGTGGATATGGCGGCATTTTTTTACAGAACCGCGAGTATCGCAATCGGTGAAATTGGATATAAGAGTTCGTTTGTTGTCTTTTCGACGAAGAATAGCCCGCTGTGGTGGAACAATAGCTATGGTGCTCGGCTGTCGACCCGAAGGCCGCGGATTCGACCCCGGCCGCGGCGGCCAGATTTCGATGGGGGCGCAATGCTTTAGGCACGAGTACTGTGCAGCGAGTGAAGTGACCTTTGTGCGCTCGGTAAATACAACTGAATCGCTCCGGTAAAAGCCCAAAGCGGTGCGTGTGATTCTCCCCACCGCGAGATAAGCGCGCGTACGCGTGAGCGTCAACCCCCCCCCCTCCCCGGGGCAAAGCATGCGTGGGAGATGAGCGCATGTGCGCGCGTCACCGCGTTGTGATGATCTGGCGACGCGCGCGCATTGAGCCATCTCTAAAAACACGATAGTTCCCTAGAGATTGGAATTACCAGCGGTGAGTAGTAGATATAAATAGGTTGCAGTTTCAACCTCAAAGGAGGTGCTTTTTTGTGGTTCAGTGGCTAACGCCATGCACTCACAAGCAAGAGGTTGGACATTCGATTCCGCATGCCGAAGTCTTATATATATATATATTATATATATATATATATATATATATATATATATATATATATATATATATATATTGTAATGATAATAAATAGTGGGGCTCAGGCAAGGGCGCAGGCTAGGTTAGGAAAGCCGAAGAAGACGAAGTCAGAATAAGAACAGCCGGCCTGCAGCAAAGGCGTTGTCTCTTATTTCTCGTCGTTACAATGGCGCAGTCGACGAAGAAAACGGCTTACGTCTCGGTTTCGTCATCCAGAACGCCCGCCGACGTGCAGCCGCGGTAAGCGTCGCTTGAGGACGGCGTCAAGGCCTCCTCGGCAGCTGTTTACTGACACCACCGTTCGGGACGGCGTCAAGGCCTCCTCGGCGGCTCCAGCACCCGTTACCGGTACCAGTTCACGATAAGGAACGCCGTCACGCTTCTTCGCTGATGGAACCCGCAAGGCGTCCGTCGCGGCCAGCATCGATCCCAGCACCGACGGATGGCGTCCAGGCCTCCGTTGTGGCTCCGGGAAACTTGTCCTGGGACGCGACACGTCGCGGCAACCATGCGCACGGGCCTCTCTCACCTAGGGATGGCGTACATGCCTCCTCCATACCTGGCAACCTGTCGGCGCTTCAAGCACCCACCGTGTACGGCGTCGAGGCCTACCCGGCGGCGCAAGACCGCTTCATCTACGCCACAGTACCAGGTCACAACTCATCACACGGGTTCCGCTTGCCTGGGAACGTCGTTGACGCTTCCAGCGCCCTGGAACCCATGTCCACGATTCCTACCACAGCTGGATTTCCAAGGGACGCCGTCCACGCGTCCTTGGTCAGCAATTGTACCACCTCGAGTACCGCAGTCACTGTATCCTCCGCAGAGGCGGGCCTTGGCTCTTCGTGCGGATCACACGACAGCGCAGCGGAGCTGCAGCATACCATCGCGCAACTCCGCGTCACGACCAACGCCCTCATAGCGTCGAGCTCCCAGCTATGTCCTGCCATCTTGCCAACATTGTGCGCACTCAATGCCATGTTGGCTGCGGCCGCCTCACAAAACTTCGAGGTAAGCTCGCCCGAGAACCGTCGCAATCTCGGGCGTTCTCTCACGGAGGTATCAGAGCAAGTGAACTGCTTGGCGTGGGCACATCTCGGAGTTTTGCCCGCAGTCCCGCCATCGCCGATTTCCTTCGAGCTACCGGAGTTTCGCGGCTTCCAGGACGATGCCAAGGAATGGGTGGCAACCGTCAACGCTGTCGGAGATCACGCAGCGTGGACGGACCAAAAGAAGTGGGGCATGGCCATAGACCGCCTTCGGAATGCTGCCGCGGCTTGGCATCGATACGAAGGCGTGCGGCAGACGTCCTGGGTGGACTGGAGTGACAAGCTCATAGCTGCTTTTGGACGGAGTCACCATCACCTCTCCACGACCACCCAGTCTTACGCGACCGCTACCGAGAATAGATCCCAGAAGGAGACCACCCTCGCGGCTTCAGCTGTATTTTGCAGCTTCCCGACAGCCAATTTAACCACCTACCCTGGGACGAACAACCCTACAGTGTTGACCCTCACTTCGAAGCGACATCTCCTGATATCACGTCAGTCTGTGGCCGAGTGTGCGGACGTCTGCCACACGCTAAGCGCCGCCTCCTTCAAAGTCACTGTCAACAAAGACCTACCAGAGAAGGTAATACTTCCGGTTAGTGACAGGTCATCTGACAATGAAGGCTCTACTGCACGTGAAACTATAGGAATAAACAGCTTGAGCATGAGTCCGACAAAGGCAGTGCTGCAAGAGCACGCGTTGCCTCTCAAGCTGCAACCTGAACTCGGCTCTCAGATGACTACAAAGACACCCCGACGCCCCTTGCCACACCGCAAGCAACGCAGGCGTCGACGCTCAGTGCAGCAGGTGACGGTGCAGCGTGGACTATTTCCAGCATTTGTAACACGGCTGCGACAGGATGCTCAAACCGACGAGATTAAACCAACGCGGCCACTTTGCAGGAGTCTGTATCTCCTGCTAGCGGCATCTTGTCCAAGTCAACAGCGTTGGCCCCATCGTGGACGACGCCTGCACCGACCATCACGTCACAGCCAGTGTCGTCCTCCGGAATCTCCTTCAACAAACTTCCATGTGAAATATCAGCTTGGCCGAGCCCGGCCACCCCGGAATAGTCAATGCCGCCCACCGGAGACATTGTCGGTAGCCCACGAGGCTCGCAGTCGGGGCCGAGTGTAATGATAATAAATAGTGGGGCTCAGGCAAGGGCGCAGGCTAGGTTAGGAAAGCCGAAGAAGACGAAGTCAGAATAAGAACAGCCGGCCTGCAGCAAAGGCGTTGTCTCTTATTTCTCGTCGTTACAATATATATATATATATATATATATATATATATATATATATATATATATATATATATATATATATATATATATATATATGTATGTATATATAAACGACGAGTGTTGCTTATAGATGGCGCTGACTGTCACTCCTACTTCTAAATTCACATATAAACCCAAAAAAGTGGATGGAGGGAAGGCCGCTGTGGTAGCTCAGTGGTTAGAGCATCGAACGCGTTATTCGAAGGTCGTCGGTTCGATTCCTGCTCACGGCTGGTTATTTTTTCATCCACTTTTCTTTCTTCTTATTTACATTCCATTGGTTCTAATAACTTCCCCTGTACATTCCTTGGCATTACTTGTCTGTTAGATCTCATTAATATTGTGTTAAAACACGGAAAAACGAGCCCTTAGGTATACACTTCTTTCCCTTATATATATATATATATATATATATATATATATATATATATAGACACGTACACATATACTGTGAATGACGGTGGTTGCCGACGCCACCGGCAAACTCCGGCCGAGGATGCCCATATAATTGATATCGCATTAATCATAGGTTCCATCCACGATGCCGCATTGCACTTATTTTCCACTCCACGCTGCGGAAACGGAACGCGATGAAGTGTTGCAAAACACTCCAAGCTTCTGCCACTTCGGTGGACGTCAAACGCGGCGCATGCATCGAATGACGACCAGCAAAGGTGATGCTGTGTACGCGTGGATAATAGTTACGTTTTTATTGTTTCGTCCTAACCATTACGTTATAACAAAGGGCAGCTCTAGTTCGACGCGCATAACATACATGGATAGTGGTACACTTTTAATTCTTAACTTGTCACCGGCTATAACAGCGCAATCACTGAAGCCACATAAAAACTCCTTTAGAGAAACAAAGACGACGGGTACATACATAATACATACTACATACATACATACATGCATGCATGCATGCATGCATACATACATACATACATACCTACATACATACATACATACATACATGCATGCATGCATGCATACATGCATGCATGCATGCATACATACATTCATACATACATAATACATACATACATACATACATACATACATACATACATACATACATACATACATACATCATACATACATACATACATGCATACATACATACATACATACATACATACATACATACATACATACTACATACATACATACATAACAGACTACATACATACATACATACATACATACATACATACATACATAATACATACTACATACATCAGACAGCATGCATGCATGCATACATGCATGCATACATACATTCATACATACATACATACATACATACATACATACATACAGACATACGCATGCATACATACATACATACATACATACATACATACAACATACAGACATACAGACATACATACAATACTACAGACATACTCATACATACATACATACGCATACTCATACATACAATACATACATACATACATACATACATACATACATACATCAAAGACATACATACATACAACATACATACATACATACATACTCCAGACATACATACATACATAATCATAGCATGCATGCATACATGCATACATGCATGCATAGCATACATGCCTACATACATAGCATACATACATACATACATACATACATACATAATACATACATACATACATACAACATACATACATACATACATACATCTACATACATACATACATACATACATACATACATACATACATACATACATGCATGCATGCATGCATACATACATACATACATACTACATACATACATACATACATACATACATACATACATACATACATACACATACATACATACATACATACGTACATACATAAAGATGAATAAGCGATCATTTCATTATTTGGCGGAAGTTCAGCCGCATGCACAAGTGTCATTATCACGTCAGTGGCGTCTCAGTGCTTCACTGCTTTAATTATGCGCTAAATAGTGGAGCGTCACCGCCTACATGCAGCAGCCCCCATGTATTTTTTTTTTTTTACAGGCACGTATCATTAAACGGGCCGAGTACCCCGGAGAGGGACACGAGCGCGCAGCTGTGGCCCACGAGCTGCGTATAGGTTTTACGAGCGTCAAGGCGGCCGAACACGTCAAACGACAGCGGTCTTAAAAGCGGACCAAGTCGGGAAATCAGATGTGTGGTTATTGTACCACATTCCGGCCACACCCGCAAGGTAGAAGAACAGGTTACCGAGTTTAGCTGCCTCATCCCAATGATTGGGGACGCTCACACGTTCGTACATGGCAAGCCAGTCATCGACGTCGGTGCCATCCGCGCCGGTGAAGACAGGAGGGTCGCGGATGCGGGGGACACCGGGACATGGCGTCGGTGTAGGAGGGAGCGTTTGCTGAGCGGCGTCCTGGTGCATGGTAGAAGGCATGGTACGGGATCGAAGCTCGAAGGGCATCGAATGCGAACCAAAGATGTTTGAAGGGGACAGCACTCTCCACCAAATTGTTAAGACGTTTATTGGCGGACACTCGATGATTCACGACAGCGACAGTCAATGCGGGGACCGACTCTCTGCACGAGCTGCTCTTCTTCTTATGAAAGGGCGACCCACTAGAAGGCACTCGAGAGGACGACCCACTGTTCGAAGGCTTTGCCACAATATTATATATATATATATATATATATATATATATATATATATAGACGCGTACACATCTACTGTGAATGACGGCGGTTGCTGATGCCGCCGGCAAACTCCGGCCGAGCATTCCCATATAAT
Organism: Rhipicephalus microplus; assembly: GCF_013339725.1. Taxonomy (NCBI): domain Eukaryota; kingdom Metazoa; phylum Arthropoda; class Arachnida; order Ixodida; family Ixodidae; genus Rhipicephalus; species Rhipicephalus microplus. The sequence goes on from NC_051170.1 coordinate 65,442,801, forward strand.
TGATATCGCATTAATATAGGTTCCATCCACCATGCCGCATTGCACTTATTTTCCATGCTTCCACTCCACGCTGCGGAAACGGAACGCGATGAAGTGTTGCAAAACACTCCGAGCTTCTGCCACTTCGGTGGACGTCAAACGTGGCGCATGCATCGAAGGACGACCAGCAAAGATGATGCTGTGTACGCGTGGATAATAGTTACGTTTTTATTGTTTCGTCCTACCCATTACGTTATAACAAAGGGCAGCTCTAGTTCGACGCGCATAACATACATGGATAGTGGTACAGTTTTAATTCTTAACTTGTCACCGGCTATAACAGCGCAATCACTGAAGCCATGTAAAAACTCCTTTAGAGAAACAAAGACGATGGGTACATACATACATACATACATACATACATACATACATACATACATACATACATACATACATACATGCATACATACATACATACATACATACATACACACACACACACATACATACATACATACATACATACATACATACATACATACATACATACATACATACATACATACATACATACATACATACACACACACACACATACATACATACATACACACATACATACATACATACATACATACATACATACATACATACATACATACATACATACATACATACATACATACATACACACACACATACATACATACATACATACATACATACATACATACATACATACATACATACCTACATACATACATACATACATACATACATACATACATACATACATACATACATACATACATACATACATACATACATACATACATACATACATACATACATACATACATACATACATACATACATACATACATACATACATACATACATACCATACATACATACACACACACACAACATACATACATACATACACACATACATACATACATAAAGAGGAATAAGCGATCATTTCATTATTTGCAGGAAGTTCAGCCGCGTGTACTTGTGTCATTATCACGTCAGCGGCGTTTCGGCGCCTCACTGCTGTAATTATGCGCTAAAAAGTGGAGCGTCACCGCCTACATGCAGCAGCCCCAATGTATTTTTTTTTTTTTACAGGCACGTATCATTAAACGGGCCGAGTACCCCGGAGAGGGACACGAGCGCGCAGCTGTGGCCCACGAGCTGCGTATAGGTTTTTACGAGCGTCAAGGACCGGCAAATTGTTCATGAACGAACAGCCAGCTTCTTTTTTATCGCCAGTGCATATACAAAGCTTTTTTCCCATTTTTTTTGTATTTGGGCTTTTCTCGATCATTTCTTGTCTCTCTGCAAAAGTCGTATTTTTCTCTTTTCCGTTGTGCTTTATACCTTTATTTAGTTTTTTTTGCCACCTCTTGCCATAATCTCGAAACTTCGTCTACTAAAGCAAAAAATACAAATAAATAAATAAATAAATAAATAAATAAATAAATAAATAAATAAATAAATAAATACGGAAAGGAAGCCGAGACAACCACGCAAGAAGTACGCACGAGAGAAGAAACACTCATAGTCGCGTTTAAGCGCGCATACAGATGGACCGAGTTGGGCGATCGTCACCGGGAACCATCATTTTCAACGTAAACTTGCGGACATCTTAATCAAACGCACCTAACTCCTGAATGGTACTGTAAGACGACTGCGTGACAGTGACAATGGCGTCACAAAGCACCTTGGCCTGTAAGCCAATACAGTGAAAGGATGGCGATGCCGCTACAGAGCTAATCAAATAAACGATCACGATGTTATAGGGCGACGAAGCTGCGATTAAAGGAATGACGACCACGGCACATTAGCGTCTGAGCTTATAACTTGTCGCCCCGGGTGGCTTCGGTTTTCACCGTTTCCGGTGCGCGTTCACGTCACATGATGTAATGGTCTTAAACTCTAAAAAAAAAAAAAAAGAGACAGTGCTACTTACCAACTTTGAGGTAATAAGATGTTGTCACAATATTCACTACCTAAGTATACCACAAAAGTTCACTGCAGGTAGTATACTACAATCACTGCAGGTAGTATACCACAAAAGTGTACTACCTTAGAAGAAACCAGAGGTTTCTTCTAAGGTAGTACACTTTATGTCTGTGGTCTACTACCTGCCGTTACAACTTATGTAGTGAATGTTATGACAACAATTTACTACCTCAAAATTAGTAAGCAGCACTGCGTGAGTGTATCAGGTTCAGAAAAGTCAGCAGACAGAAACAGGGATGCTTTGAATGTTAGCAAACACAACGCGCCGAGACTATCCATGAAACAATAACACGAGGACTAGGCTGCAGTAGAGAAGCCGAAACGCCTTCATTTGTTTGTAGTAGTTATTTTAGTGTTTATTAAACGACGGTCAGTGCGCTTCGTTTCCACCGCCTCATATTTTAGCCCGACCAGTCACGCTTCTGTCGAACCTTCGACTTCAGTGGCTATCCTCGAATATTTCGGCTCGAGTGAAACATGATACACGCTCAGGTCACGTTATCTTCAAGAAATAACACGATTCACTCGAGGAAGCGAGAGACGGCTGACTGGTGCATTTATTCAGGTGATTCTATTACAGCGTGAAATCGTTGAGTTTGCACACTCGCAAAGAAAACTGAACAGCGAAAGAACACTTTTACTTTGCCGAATAGGAAATGTGATCCACCATCAGCATTTTTCCTTTGCTGCCTTCTGCTACTTTGGTAGGTTTTGGCAAAGGAGACAACCTTTGCGCGTTGATCCGGGACAAGTGGGGTCGCAAGAACGAAAGCGTCTCCAGTCGAGCGGCGGTGGGCTGAGATTATGCCAACGTTTTGCGAGGTTTTTGTTAGAGCGGATTCTTCAAGCTTCACATGTCCCTATTGAGTTTCCACTTTCTGCCACAAGCAAGACAACCATGGAGTAATATTACATCTGCCTTTGTACGGCCGTGTTACTCGTCACCTTGCTCCATCTTTGGTTTCCTGAAACGACCCTGGCAACAAGCCAACGCAACGCGTCTTTACTAGTGTGCCTAAGACGGGCAACGTTTGCGTGTCAATTTTTGACTGTTATAATAAAAAAAAACTTCGCAAACGCCCTAACATTGCTAGGCACTCCAGGGAAATTTTCACTCGTAAGCAGCCACCATTGCTTTGAAATAAACACATAAATGCCGCATGTAGGTGCCCCCTAATACATGCGCGTATATCTGCTCGACAGTGTTAGGTATATTGGTACTCAACTTTGTCGACGTCCTGAAGAAGTCGTCTGCCTGTTTTCATTAAGGGAGGACAGCGGGCTGATCTCACCTTGGGACGGCAATGCCAAGACTTACCGCCGCGCCATGGATTTTCTCAGAAGGCGCATGGCGCGGTGGTGAGGTTCTAACAACTCCAGGTTGTCCAGTGGACTGCCTGGAGTCGTTGGAACCAGCCGTGACTCTTGAGCGGTGAATAAGGTGTCTTGCGAGATCTCTGGATCTGTGTGATGCTGTAAAGAGGGGTAATCTCAGAGCATATGGTTACGGGGGGGGGGGGGGGGGGGATTAAGGGCAAAGACGAGAGAAAATTCGATTTTTCAGCTTTCATGGAACAATATTCCAGCATTACTGACAAGTGCTTCCACGGGGTAGCGAGATTTTACGCGCTGTGCAAAGCATTTGAAAATGACCCGAAACACGCCTGATCGCGTGTCTGCACCGCTGCAACTCGACCTTTAAATGGCGTTTTCTTCAAACCCTACTTTTTCGACAGAAAAGGAACATTTTCTGTGTAACCACTGAAGCTATAAAATTCGAACTTTTGTGACTTTCTTCTGAATACCATGCGCCCTTTATGAAGCAAAAAAATATTGTTGCCACCAAAATGGCATTTTTTTACGAAAGTTTTTTTTTTTCGAGTGTACGAAAACCCTTAAATTCTAATCATAAACCATTTTTATTTTAAACTAAAGAATGGTCATGCTTACAATCATTATTTTGCTTCAGAAAGATATCCAAAAAATTCACCATATTACCATGAAAAATATTTTTCACAAAAGTTCCTTCAAAAACAAAAATGGACAAGTATTCTTTCTACTTTTAGAATGTCTTTGTGTTTTCCTGCCTAATTCACGAAACGTATATTAAAATTTCCATTCAAGACACTTGAAAAATTTTGTAAAGCTAGCTTTAAAAATAACACAGCGATGGACAGTAGTAGTTGCACAACCTTAAAATTGCTGTATCCGCTGAACAGGGGATACGAAGGGGAGACTATCGTGAAAGAACTTTAAAAAATCTGGAATTTGTATAGCAGTGGCACTCGCTCGTCAGTATTTATGGGCACTCGTGTAGTCTTTGGGTTAACATTGTGTGTCATCATGCTGCCTACGCGGATCTCAGAGGCCACGCAAAAATGAGCTCGTGGTTGAGTTCTGCTCCTCCAGGTCGCGCGAAGATCCCAGGAGAACAGTGACATCAGTGGTCTACAGGCTGGCGATGCAGATTATAAAGGAAAGACTGTAGGCACGGATAGAGGATGAGGGGGTGCTGGGGGAACTGCAGAATGGGTTTCGGAAACACAGGAGGGGGGAAGACAATCTGTTCTCACTGACGCAGTGCATCGAAATAGCAGAAAAGGAACACAGGCCCCTGTGACTAGCATTTTCGGATATCACGGGAGCGTACGATAGCGTGGTTCAAGAGGAATTGTGGGTAATACTGGACACACTAGGCGTGGAACATGTAGTGACTAATCTTTTAAAGGGTATCTATAAAGGTAACAAGGTAGTTATAAAGTGGAAAAAAAACAGGTATCCAAGCCTGCAGAGGTAAAACGGGGGCTTAGGCAGGGGTGTCCCCTGTCACCCTTATTGTTCATGATGTACCTACAAGGATTAGAGGCCAAATTGAAGGGAAGTGGACTGGGCTTCAACCTCTCTTTAGTCAAACAAGGAAAACTTATTGATCAGGCACTACCAGCATTAATGTACGCAGATGATATAGTGCTAATAGCCAACAACAAGGAAGATTTGCAGAGATTGATGGACATCTGCGGTAATGAGGGAGATAGATTAGATTTTAGATTCAGTAAGGAAAAATCAGCAGTCATGATTTTTAATGACAACGGAGGTAGTGAGCTTAGAATACAGGAGGTCACGCTAGAGATAACAGATAAATACAAATATCTGGGCGTATGGATAAGCAATGGGACCGAGTACCTGAGGGAACACGAAATATACGTGACGACTAAAGGTAACAGGAATGCAGCAGTGATGAAAATAGGGCACTGTTGAATTACACTAGGTATGATGTTGTGAGAGGAATATGGAAAGGAGTCATGGTTCCTGGGCTGACGTTCGGCAATGCGGTCTTGTGCATGAGATCAGAAATTCAAGCAAGATTAGAAATTAAGCAACGTGGAATAGGTAGGCTTGCTTTAGGAGCTCACGGGAATACACCAAATCAGGGAGTACAAGGTGATATGGGATGGACATCATTTGAGGGCAGGGAAGCTAGCAGCAAGATAAAATTTGAGAAGCGATTGAGAGAAATGGGGGAGGAGCATTGGGCTAGGAAGCTTTTCAGCTACTTGTACAGGAAGAATGTCGATACAAAATGGAGGAAGCGAACCAGGAAATTGACTGGTAAATACTTAGGAAACAGCAGGTGGCCAAACCAAAAAGAACTATCGGTTAAGAAGAAAGTGAAGGAAACGGAGACGGACATGTGGAGAATGGGCATGATTAAGAAGTCCGCACTAGAGATTTATCGAGATTTATCGAGATTTATTTCCTGCTTAAGAAGCAGGAAATTGCCAAGGAAAGGATCTATGATAATACTCGGGGTAGTTCTCTACTGTTTGAAGCCAGGACGGGAGTACTGCGAACCAAGACATATCGGGCCAAATACGAAGGGGTAGACACAGTATGCAGTGCGTGTGGAGAGGAAGAAGAAACTGCCGAACACTTGATAATGTTCTTTAAAGGGCTTCACCCTTTAGTTCAGGATGATGGCGCAGAGTTTTTCAAAGCACTGGGTTTTAGGGACCGGGAGGGCAAATTAGACTTTAAGCGGGTAGACTTAACTAGAAGGAGGTTATCTGATTGGTGGCTAAAGTCAAGGCACGAGTGAAAATTAAACTCTTCACTGCAAAGTACGAATCCTCAAACTCACTTTTTAAGGAAAAAAAAATAAATCAAGTTTTTGGTTCATTAAGTATTACGGCTTGGTGGCGCTAGCCACCGCCCGATCTAAAGGGTACAGCCATATCCATTCACCCATCCATCCTAGCTAGAGAAACTCCTGCTCTTTAATAAACTCATTTGTTTGTGTTCCATTATCCAGCCGGTCAATCGGTTGCTTTATGCAACCTTATGATGCAATATTGTATGCGTCCATTATGGCTCTTAACTTGAACAAGAACAATTATATTTCATGCCAGTTTTGTTTCTTAAGACCAATTTCATGAACATTCGGGAAACTGGAAATGAGTAGATGACTTGAGCTGCTTGAAGAGAGACGAAGGTGTCATTCGTTGGTCGTGCCCTTAAAAATGTTTCATAATGAAAAAAAGCAGCTTCGTACCAGGAAGGTTCTAAAACCTCCTTACTTCGCCGAAGTTGTGCCAAGGCTAAAAAAGTGCTCAGCTGGACAGGCCTTGTTACTTCCTCTCTTTCTTCATTCTTCGTCTTTCCCGTTTTTCTGTGTATTTCTCTCTTTATTTCTATTTATTTCCAATCCTATTTATATGTTGTCTTTTTTTCACCCTGTTTCTATATCTTGCTTGCGTCATCTTTTTATTTCTCATTTTTGTACGTGGTATTTCTTGCGTTACGTCAAGTGACGACAGCATGCTACAGCCCTGGCTCCTAAAGTTACCCGCACGTATACGGGGAAATAAATACTGAAAGTTCATATCAAAGTTATTCTAAGGAACTTTCTTGGGGATGTCAACCCTACCAAGCCATGCAGTTCAGCCGGTGAACCTTAATTACTTTAAGCGCTGACGTCTGGTAACCTTTCAAATTTCGCCTTCGACAAAACCGATTTGGGGATCATTCGTAAATAAATAGCAGCGTGCGAAACAGTTGGGTGCATAATTAGTTTTTCTTTTAGCGTTTTTGAGCTTTCATGCACCTTTCGCAGTGAAGCTGAATAACAAATTTGGATGTTCAAGATCTGTAATGAAGCTATTTTGTCCATATCCAACTGAACCACAGTGCACAACTTTGGCATGCAAATGGGATGCGATTTGGGATTCGAATGTCCGAAATACACGCACTAAGGCGCTTGTGCAATCAGAGAGTGAAAAAGAACTGTCACAGGAGCTACAGGCCTATATAAGCCTTTTTAACTAGCTAGCGTTTTAAGTGGCCTTTCTAAGTTTCGCAAACAGGCGAACTGGCAGTGAAGTGCAATGAATAGATTTGCACGCAGTCTTTTTTTGCCTTTTATAAACAAAGTACGAGAGAGAGTGAGTGAGTGCAAAATAGATGACAAAAAGCACAGAGCCCAGTCAGACCAATTGTCTGGTTGGCTGCATTGCACCAAGAGAAAGACGATAATGCACAAAATAGGTGAAGACTGAACAGAATAAGAAACGAAAAAAAAAAAACGTTGTATTGAAAGAAATCAAAGAAATGTGATAACGTCATCGTATTTCGTAGAATGGCGTGTATGATTCGAATGAATGAGACCCTCACATAAGCAATGCAACGTTTGTAGTATATATTTTCAGTAAGCTAAGAAAAGTATAGCATAAATTGTCAACTATGTTCTTTTAAGTTTAGTGAACATGGGACCTCAGGGGGATATCGTAAAAAGCAGTCGATCTTTGTGGTGAAGCTGCTTGGGCCATTTCTGGGCACTGTTGTGCTTATAAGCCATAGTGATATTTAGTTGTAAGCAGTGTTGGATAGATACAAAAAAATAGAACAGCTGTGAAGTGAAACAAACTGGCTCTTGAAGCAATAACTCTGGGAATTGTGTTCGGCACTTTGGAGAACACGGCCCGATCTCGTGAATTGATGCGTACATTCTTGAATATGCAGCAGCTGGCAGTAATCACTCGGAGTAGTTGCAAACAGTCACGCATATGTGCGCGCCGCCCACCTACCCTCCAGTACAGAAAAAAAAATGTGAATGATTCAAAGCCTACACACTTTAGATTTACAGATTGCGCCCGCAAAGTGCTGCTCGGGAAAATTTACGTTTACCTCAAAATACGTAATGATGCAGAAGATGTACCTTCGCTTTTAGAGCATGATAGAAACTGTTGAAGTAACAATCTATACCACTTCTAATGGTATTAATGCAAAACACTCAATGTAAAATAAGCGGTTTCTTCGGTGAACCATACTGAACGACAAGTTATGGCTGGACTCACACAATCCTTTTAGACAGTGTAATTAGAGTCTCACGACAAAGTATACCCTTCTCTTTCATTCTTTCGCATCCCGTTTCCACTTTTCAGTATAGAATAGCCGACCGGAGTTCTTGTAACCTCCACGTCCCCTTCCTACCTTTTCCCGTGTCTTAAAAATACATTTTCATGGCTAAGCTGTTTGGAAAGAACAGCGAAAGTCAAGTCATCGTGTGCAACAGCAAACTACAACATTAGTTTGAAAACGCGCACTCCATTTCAGGCCAGAACCTTCATCGCTCTCAGGGGGCAGCCGTGTTTGGTCATGGGCTGCAGGTCAGTTCTTTAATAACATTTTTGCCTACACTGTTCTATCACCATCAGCTGTGATGTCACAAAGCCCACAGATACTGCGCTATCCAAGGACATATGTGATAACTGCATATACTGTTATCTGATAACTGACTAAACGCGGGTGCGTTTAGCCAATGTGCGTTTAGTCACATTGGCTGGGCCACAGAAATCGGCAAACCTTGTCTTGCACGTCATCAGGTTGTCAGTTGCCGTGATAGATAGATAGGCAATTGAGCAAGCCAGAGCGATTTCAAAAATTATAAGGCAGAAAATACCAAAACGTTGTAATATTCTGTTCGGACGTGATCACCTTTCACGTCTTCACGTCATGACGTTCTGGTAATCGAAACCGGGAACGACTCAGGAGCGTTAGTATATCAAAGAGAGAGAGAACGATTATAAGAAAAGTAATTGATTGATATGCGGGATTTAACATCCCCAAACCACCATATGATTAAGAGGGACGCCGTATTAAAGAGCTCCGGAAAATTCGACCACCTAGAGTTAGTTTTTTAACGTGCACCCAAATCAGAGCACGCGGGCCTACAACATTTCCTCCTCCATCGGAATATAAGAAAGGTAGGGAGGTTAACTACACTAAGTGCAATTCGCTACCCTACACGATGAGAGATGGGAATGAGGTAGTAAAAGAGAGAGAGAAAGAGAAGGAGGAGATACACATTGCACATAACACATACTCCACACATACTGTGCAGGTTTCACAGGTGGTCGCACAGTGATGTTGCCCTCAAGAATTGTAGAATGGCTTCTGTAGCTTTCTGGGCTGATGTGCTTGAAGGCCACGCACCCAAGATCTTCTCCACAGTAAAGGGTCAATCATCCAGTTTTCTTAAGGCACACTGGAGGGTCCGGCAATCTTCTTTTAAAGTCTGAAGAATGGCACAGGACATGGTCGAGAGTTTTTACCCAATGGCAGTATCAAAGTTGGGGGAGCCAGCCATACCAATGCGATAACTGAATGAATTGTTAAAGACAATGCCGACCCACAACAGACACAGCATTGTAGCGTCACATCAGAAAGTCTTTGATGGCAGCTGTAATTCGAATAATAAAGAGAGGTTCTGTGGGCGTCGAGTAGAGTTCGGTTGAAGATTGCAATGCATAAGTGCCGTATTATGCTCGATGTGGTGAAGTTCTTTTGGGGCATTGACCCTTGACAGGGGTATGAGCAGTGTGGGTGCTCCGTTGTGGGCACATGGGGCGGCGTTGTCGACGAGGTGGTTACCATTGATTCCACAGTGACCCGGAAGCCAGTGAAAGACTATGTCATGCCATTGGCTAGTGGAGCGATGACTGATTTCATTGATCTGAGACACCAATCGACGGTGGTTGCTGCGTCGTAGACTTCGCTCACATTGAGGGGCCTTGCAGTCGCAAGACTGCAACCGCTTAACAAGAGATATTCGCATAACAAATTTTTCGCGGCTAGAAGGGCGGTGAGCTCGGAGCCCGTAGATGTCATGACGTGTGAGGTCTTGAAGATGACAGTGCTTTACCGAGATAAAACTTGAACCTCAAAGAAGCCCATCCAACTTCCGGAGACTGAACCATCCGTTTAGATATGAGTTCGGCTAGCATACGATACATTCAAAAGGTCCAATGAGATTTGCTTGAGGGCTGATTGATTGATTGATATGTGGGGTTTAACGTCCCAAAACCACCATATGATTTTGAGAGACGCCGTAGTGGAGGGCTCCGGAAATTTCGACCACCTGGGGTTCTTTAACGTGCACCCAAATCTGAGCACACCAGCCTAGAACATTTCCGCCTCCATCGGAAATGCAGCCGCCGCAGCCGGGATTCGAACCCGCGATCTGCGGGTCAGCAGCCGAGTACCTTAGCCACTAGACCACCGCGGCGATGGCTGCAGATGACAGGCCAGCCTTTTTGGATACACCCGGCACTTCTAGATGCAAATGAGGTCTTTGCAGGCACTATTCAGGCTTCTTCCAAGAATAGACAGTATTATTTACATGGTCCTGATGTCGTGAACCTTCGATTAGCGATATGAAATTAAGAGCTCAAAATAAATGTGTACCATTTTCAGTATTTCATTCAACGTTCATTCCGCGTCTTTTAATTTTGATTTCACGTTTCGTTCAGAAGGATGGCAAAGATACGCAGTTCGTTAAAAATGACGCTGAACAAACCAAGCTCACATGTCATGGCGCCCTATATCTGCGTCATGTGTATATATTTTCTAAAAACGCATGTTTCCTCCATTTTAATGCAGCGCGTGGGGGGGGGGGGGTAATACGTTTTTATTCTTACATTGCACATAGTAGCAATACTTTATTTAGATCAACACGCATCGCAGTGCAGTTTCCAAAGAGCAAACAACTTCTTGAAGCTTTAATGTTACAGCGAGCTTTACAGCTGTATTTGAAGCAAGTCAATTTCGCAGACGCAATGTTTTCCACGCCTTGTTGCCAAGGGCTTCGCGCAAATACCGTTCATTTGGGCTGATGCGAGCACATTGTTGCCGAAGGTGTCTTTAAGAAACGAACCAAATAAAAACGAAAACCCTTACTGATCTCCAAACATCAGCTGCAGAAGAATTTTGAGCCCGCACGAAGCATCGGTCCCCAGTTGGCAGAGAGGCTTAGGCTTATCTTTCCGAGCAACGTGCAGCGTTCAGTAAATCCTACCATAGCCGCATTCCTAGCGAGCTCCAGGTAATTGACATCAGCCGCGACACGAGGAATTCACTATAGGAAGGCCGCATCTACGCGGAGCAAATGTTGAACTTCCAAACAGCTGTGTTGTCACCCACCATTCAGTCAGTTTTTTTTTTCTTTGTTGAATTTAATTTATCCTGCATAAGTAAGATGACACTGGTAACGCGAGTATGTTTACCTCGACGGTATCTCAGACTGCCGTTTCATATTGGTGCATGCGGAAGAGAAAGATTTCCACCTTTTTTATCATTCTCTCCACAGTCCATTTCTTCTCCTCTGCTCACAGTCCATTTCTTCTTGCTTTTTGAACAAAAAAAAAATCTCTCGACCTTTTTGTTCTCAAAGCAAGTATTTTGTGGTTCTCTTGCGAAAATAAATAAAATGGAAGAAATAAGCAACGCACATAACGTGCAATTGCCTGAGATAAGTTCAGTCAGGCTGCAGTTTAATGAAACCAGAAAAGGTCGCGCTCAAACAACAAAATATTGCTCAAGTGTTTCGCGACTGCAGCGCTTAAGTATCGGCAAGTCGACACTATGGCGTTCACTGGCTGCTTTGACCATTGCTTTGACTCACTATAATTTTGTCATATTTCCCTTTTGTTTCGCGATTTCGATTTGTCGAAGCCATAGCCTCCTAAATTTCCCTCGCCTGCCGGATTATCGGCGGTACCACGGAGGAAGGAAAGGTAAGGAGAGGGCATCCCCAGCCGGCGCAGGGCGTAAAAAGTGTGGCAGAAATGACATCATGGCGGCCATATTCACTAGGCACAATGGCGGCGTTGCTATGGTTACGTGTTGCGCAGTGGAGCTGGTCTGGCAGTGAGCGGCCGCGGCTGGCGGCGGAATGTGTGCCTCCCCAGGTCTCGTGCTGAGCCGTGGTGGACAATATCTGTGCTCTGCGCCGCGTTATTGGTTACGCAGTGTTCTACTGGCTGTTACATTACTCTTAGCGACGTTTACAAATCCCTTTGTCCATCACGGGGTTTCAACAGTGCGTAGAACAAGTGCATATTCATGTGTCGTGCGGCGTATGACGCGGATGAAGCAGTTAGTGTTCAGCGAAATTGCGTTGGGCACCATGACGAAGCTGAATGACGACGAACGCCTTGCAGGTCAGTGACGGTTGAGCAGTGCTTCTGCTTGTGACAACGGAGGACGCTGTTGAGCCCAGCAAGACACCGTGAGGACCATGTGCACATACGTAGTTTCGTGTTTTGTGTGTACAGTAACAAGTTGCATGTGCGTATTAAAAAACCTTTTCTGTTCCGCTTGGTACACTCTCCACCAGCATTGCATGTAATCTCAACGTAACAGCTACCACGTTCAACTGTCACTAGCACCGTGCTCAAAGTCACCACGGTCGCAGAATGCTGACGCCGGTGAGTTTCACGCGGAGCACGGGACACAGTGGCAGGACGCTGCGTCGGCCGCGTGGCGGAATGCAACCGTAGAAGGCGCACGACTGATCGTGTTGTCTGTACAGTTGCTGAATTAATGACGTGAAAGCACTCGCCGTTGTCAGTGCATCTAGCGCGCGTTCTCTCGTAGTTGCTTCGTTGTCGGCGAGTTGTTACTCCCTGTTATTACTCGGACGAAGCGATTTCGCTGACGGTGTCCCGCTGGCTCAGAGTGATGAGCCCAGTTCCATTAGTTTCGGATCGTCACGACACACGCGCTGCGCAGCCCACGTGCTTTCCGAGCCGGAGAGGGAGTCGCGCCTTCTGCTTCGCATTCATATGTGAACAAGAGAGGAGAATTTGCCTAGTCAATATGGCCGACTTCCGGCTTCATCGCGGCTTCACAACGAGTGACGTCAGGGCCTCTCCTTACCTTTCCTTCGCCGTACCTTGAAAACAGCTGTCATCTGAACTAAAGTGGTAGCGCCACCTAAGTAGAAATGGTTTCAAATAAATTTTTACGTTTTTAAAAACTATGTGCAACAAAAACAACGTAAAAAACTTTTAAAAAACGTAATTATAATTAACTCTACGTAAGTGACGTCGTCATTCAACAAGCAACTTCTTCAACACAAGGCATTGCCTTTAAAATTAGTAGCAAACGCCAAAACTTACAGATCTCAAAGGCCAAGTACAAAGGCACTTACTCCTACGTAGCAGCGCCGCCATAGATTACCGGCGTTTCGCGCTCATCCGGCAGCGGCCGGCAGGTGAAGATTTCGTCCTTCGTTCCATCTCACGCACTCGCGTTTCGGCGTGACGGGCTTGCCGGGGCATTCAGCTGCAGCTGTTTCGTTTGCATCCCGTTTCAAGTTGCTGCCGTCGCATCGAGCGGCCGGACTTTCGTGGTAGGCATATTCGATTTTCTATTCGCCTCTTGGAAACTATAACTGTTGTCTCTGCTGCAGGTTTCTTCCGGAGAGGTTGCAGTTGCTGATCGGCTGAGGATGGCTGGTACGACGCCTGTGACGGTGGCCGTTGAGTACTGGTAAGTTCTGCGACCTCCTGAGCCGCAAACTTGAAGAACTGTGTAGCCGAGGGAAGGTAGAAACGTTGTTTGCTCATTTAAAGTATTTAAAATACTGGAATGGGCGAAGCGGTTGCATTTGCGTGTTAGTTTTCCGACTTTGGTTTTATAGGGTATGCGAGAGAGAGAGAGAGGTTAAGGAAATGGAAAGACGCAACTTCTGCAGCCCTAGTTAGGAGCACGGCTCAGGCCGATACTTAGCGTCGCATTTCCTCGTACCCCCTCTCACCTATCATTAGATACCTTGTTTTTATCCTTCAGCGTCGTGGCTGCTCGACAGGCACATCTAGCTGGCCACTGGTATTACATTAATCCTTGTACCACGAAGCCGTAAATTTTGTTTAAGATGCATGCATATTGCACATAATTACAAAAATAATGTAAACTATCATCAGTGCAGAGGCTAGTAATGAAAATATTTTGCCTAATCTGTGCGCAATTCGTGGACGAAAATTATATGCGCAGTTAGGTCTTGGAACATAAGTATAGGAATGTTATTTTTGCCGTGGTATCATCTGGTCTGCGTAGGAATGTTATGGTTGCTTGTTATTTGCCGTCTGATGTGCTAGTGCTGACTGCTTGGCACATATGCTGCCAAATGAAATTTGGGTTATTGAAGAGTAGAAGCATTGCTTACCAATGCTCTGATTTGCATATGACAACACTGTTGTTCTGCAGAGTAATGGCTTAAAATAGACGAACTGCTTGCTGCCAATTATACATTCGTGATTTCCTGTGTATGACTGCATGGACGTCATCATTAATAAAGGATTTATTCACCAGTTCCCGCAGCCGTCATTCTCATTCCTTTAGTAGCGGTCTCTTTTCATGTACTACATCTTCTTTGCAGTATGCAGTTTTTTTTTCAACAGCAGTCGCCTTTTTAGTATTTATGGTTGATAATGTGGTTGACAGAACTTTCTCGTAGCTGCTGAGAGTAGTATTCGAGTTTAGGTTATGTTATACCTCTTGTATTTTAGTTCATGTTCACCCAAATCTACACAGCATAGTTGAACATACTTCATTGTGAAGTGGCCACTGCGGCAAGCGCTTACTTCCGCAGGTAAACACCGTACATTGAGCCTACTTGGTTGAATTCGATCACACCCTTGTATCGTGCTACAGAAGTTCAGTACCCATACTTTCTCGCAGAGTTTCCAGACTGGCTTATGGCACGAAGGGGTCATTAAACTTGACCATGCAGTAAAACCAAAGACATAATATTGAGCCAAAATAATGCAACATGTTCTGCATGTTACAAATAAGTAACTGGCATATGCAATAATCCTTGGTATCTTTGAAAGATATCGGATCTAGCTTTGTCTGTCTGGGCGTGATTGCGTCCAATAAGGGAAAAAGAAAACTCGTTTCAATATTCTAATTAAACTTCAGTGCATGCACGAAATACTAATGTACCTTTTCTGAGGGTTTAGCATTATAGTAATACTCTCAAAAGAAATTGGTGGTTACGAATACACCGAACAGTTGCCTTCATAAACATTAAAGTGGTAGGTTTATTCATGTGAGTAAACTCGGGTAGTTCAATGATACCGAAGTCGGCCTTCTTTGCAAACCCAAATGCATGAGCGCATAACAATTGACAAAGTGTTTTTTTTCCTTTGACTCATTTCTTTATACATTTCATTTTTTTTTACTTTTCAGGATTTTTTTTGCTTATTTAGATATGCACACACACTAACAGAAAACAAAAAAGTATGCTTCTAAAGTTGTAGCACACTTCACTCTTGGTTGCATTTCATTTCATGGAGCCCTCACTCCAAAGTTTTCTTGGTGAATAGGAGTTTAGTATTTAGAATGGCTACTGCATTGCTGTACTGTACATATTAGGTCCGCGTAGGAATGTTATGGTTGCTTGTTATTTGCCGTCTGATATGCTAGTGCTGACTGCTCGGCACATGCTGCCAAATGAAATTTGAGTTATTGAAGAGTGGAGGCTTAGCTGCTGAGAGGAGTATTCAAGTTTAGGTTATGTTTTACCTCTTGTATTTTAGTTTACATTCACCCAAAACAATCAGTATGATGGCCTAATTATAACATACAAATATTTTATAAGTGTCATTTTGGAACAATGCTTGAGTTATTATCAACTTGTATTTGTTCAAGTAGAAAAAAATTAGATCAATTATGCTGCTGTTTGACAAAATAAAAAACAGGGCACTGCTTTTATCTCTTTTTTCCCCCCGTAACTAAAGAGCTTGTTTCATAACTGAATTAATGAGTCTTGTCTGCTCTGGTCACACTTTTTTTGTAAATCTTTAAGTAAGTGAACTTCTGCGGAATCTATGAAAGACTTGCAGTGCTGTGCTCTTTATAAAAGGAGGTCATGTTTGTGTTCTGGCTCATTATGAAGGGCTGCAAGATGGAAATTGACTGGCATATGTCGCATGTGACATTGGTCACATTGGACTGTTGCATTATACCAAACAAATGTTTATGTTATCTTGGAAACTAATGTCATTGTGTATATCTGCCCTATATGAATGATTCAGTCTATGTTTGTATGAAGGACCACAACTTTTGCACTTCAAAATCAAGCTACACTACTTGTGATGCACTAGACCACCTTACCAAGAGCCTATCCACTCTGAAAATGTTGTTCAAGTGAGCTACTCTTATTGCTCGATATGCCGAATATTTGTTCAGAACATACCACGTCCTTCACATTCTATTTATTGTGAAATTTATTCAATGTGTGACTGGTTCTGGCACATGGTGTTCTCTTCCTAACACTTTTTCTTTCAGTGGTGGATGAGGTTACGCCCCTCGCTTCGAGGAACTGAAGCGACAGATCCTCTGCCAGATACCAAAAGCCACCGTGACTGGCACAGTAGGACGCAAATGTGAGTGCAATTTGTCCCCATTATGGCAGCGAAGTGGACCTTCCTCACATGCAGCTGTTACATGTAGCTGTTAGTCTGTGTAAATTGAAGGCATCAATCATGACAGGAAGTGGAGTTCGCTTGCCCTATTCGCTTTCGTTTGTACTGTGAACGCTGTTAGAGTGAAGGCTACTACAGCAATTTCGCCTTTGCATGAAAGAACTTGCATGTCCCCAGATGCAATTGTTACTTTACAATAAATACATTTCACTGCACCATCACTGCATTGCTGGTTGCGTAGGAAGCCCTCATTAACACCAAAAGGAATGCTATGCAAAAGGGCAGACAACAGTAAACAATCTTTCCATTAATAGTGTCATCTCATTTCATGGTCTGAGAGGTTAGTCTAGTGGCCATCGTCACCTCCATCGGCTGCCTATTATGGCACGCTCAGGTGCACGTGCAAGCCTATGTGCCTTATTCCTCCTGCAGTGTGCTTCGCGGTTAGCAGAGATTAAAGAAGTTCTGCTCCTGGTTCCAACGGTTCCATGGCTTTTCACTTACTGCTGCACACATTGTTATGAAAACCTAGCCTAAGTCCCTATAGTGAGAGGTTTAATGTCCTTTTCAGGATTGTCGCTCATCTCAAACAAGATATGTAAAGTCTTTGAAAATGTCTTGCATTTCACTGCTTATTATTGCTGTCTGACAGTGTCTCAAGTTCAGCTGCATCTGTATAGACCTCTCGGCCTTCCACTAAATTATCTCTCTCTCTCTTACGAGCATTCCGAACTTTTGAAACAGTCAACGAGCCGTGCAGTTCAAGGCAATAACAAATCCATCTGGAGCCAGTTTTATGCACCGTGACGCTGCTCCCTCCAATGTGTGTGGCAGGTCTCCGCTCCAATTGAATGTGCACACCAGCTGTGCTTTTGTGCCGTGCGCACCATTAAGCCACAACTGTTTTGTGGGAGAACGTTTTAAAGCTGCGGGAATGTTGTGTTGATATTAATGACTGTTTTATGTTAGAGAATATTACAGTGATTTATAATCTAGTTTTTATACAAATATGTAATTTAACATTATTTTGTGTCAGTCTGTCGCCCTGTTTCTTGTCAAAATTAAAAAATAATGGTTGCTCATTTCTCATTGCGGTGTGTAAGAACCACCTCGTTCCTTCAAGGCCAGCGTGTCTTGCCAGTGGAAAGGTGGTCACCATTGTAAGATATGTATATAAATGTTTGCCTTATGCTAAGCGTGCCTAGCCTTCTTTGGTGCTAGCAGCATGGTGCTCAATCTTACTATGAACTGGCCTGTATAATATCAAATTTTGTCGATTACAGCCTTTTTATCTTGGAGCTAGTTAATTGTAAGAATAACTTCTTTCCCAACATGGCTTCACCTTTAATATGCCAGTTCTGCTGTTATCTTTTCTAGCTAGTTCAGCAAGAGGTGTGAAAAAGGCACTCCCCCCCCCCCCCGCCACTGTCCTCCACCCAAGTTAAAACAGCTCTCCACCCTCACTCAGCTGATATGTGACATCAGTTTGCAACCCCCACCCCACCCCCAAAGACAAAATCCTGCAGACACTCATGGCCACGCTGAGCTAATTTGGTCGCCTCTTTTGCAGCGTCCTTTGAGGTTGAAGTAAATGGTGTCAAGGTGTTCTCAAAACTTGAAAAGAATGCATTTCCAGACTTTGCAGAGGTAAGTTCTTTTTTTTTACTCACTTGCACTGTTGTTTGTCTACTGTAATTTAGGATAACAAATTATCTCGTTTAGCACTTCTCTCAGCCGTTGTTTCCCAGGTGAATAATTCTTAATAATTAAACTTTACTTGATTGCTTTTATCTCCAGCTGCTCATCTAATGGTCTCAGATTAAGTCAACTGAGGGTGACAATTTGGACTTGCTGGTACGATAGTATGATAACTGATGGTAGCGCAGACTGGAACTTAGACACAAAAGAAGGCACCTGCAAGAAAGACACCGCAGTGCTGTGGTGTCTTGAATGTGCCTCTTTTGTGTCAAAGTTCTAGTCTGTGCTACCATCAATTATTTTGCTCAGATTAAGGTTACCCTTAAACTGTATACATTCTCAGCAAAAGTAGTAGTGAGACCAAGTCTTCATTACAGTTGTTACATTTGAGAAAAGTACCGTGTATAGGTTTTTATCAGTTTTTGCTTTTCCTCTCAATGTCGCACCCCTATGAATCAATGCAGTTCCCGTTTTGGTACTTAAGAAGGATTCTTGCACATGGCATGTATTTCCATTTGTTAATGGTAGATTTAGGTGCATGTTTAATAATTACAGTGTTGAATTAACTTAGATTTTCACCACTGTGGTGTGCCTTCTGACTATGGTGGTTCATCCATGTTTAAACTCGGTGAACATGGAAGTTCAAGATCAGTTGTTACAAAACTTCACCTTGGCAAACTCTTCAAATGAGTAGATACTGTTATTATCTACTATTCATGCATCCTAGCCAAAGATTACTATAAACTTCAATTTTCTTAGTGGTTTTTAAGTAGCAACTATACCCAGTTTTACCACTTTGGTTCAGCACTACCAAAGCTATGGGGTGTAAGAAAGCCACACGCTTGCGCAGTGAAACATAGTCCCAGACATAAGTGCCTTGAAAATGGCTGGTTTGTCTAAAATTGGCATTTGTTTCATGTGTGTTGTGCCACATCAATACGCAATATGTTTTTCATCGCATTTATTTCCTATGCATTTAATTATTTGTGTCATTACCCACAGTAACTATGGTTACAAATTAACATGGCAGCCCCCAGGCAGAAGCGACTGCCCGCTTCGATCTGAACTTGCTCCTGCTAAACGCCCACAGCGCTGACAGCAACAAATAAATGGGGAGATCAGCCATTGAATTGTTTTATCTTGTTTTGAGGATGAAGCATCAGGTATGTTTGGTCGCTATTAGAGAAATATTGTAACGAACAAATACAACGCCTGAAGCTAAAACAGCTATTTATTTATGGCAAACTTTTGCCGTCAACTAAATACACAAGGGTTGACCTGAGCTCGCTAGAGTAATCCTCGTCAACCTCTTCTTTTGCGTCTCACCGCGTGCCGCTCCTTCGAAAAACCGCCAGCCTTCTTTTTCCAGCGCGTGGTGTGGTGACACGTGCAGCCAGCGTTGCATGGCGCATTTATAGCTTGGCGCGTTAGCCTTGTCAGTTGGTCTGGCAGAATTCATAGGAGCAGGAAGCGGTGCAAGACTTCAGTAGGTGCCTAACAACATGCGGCATTAGTCCGTTTCACGAAACGCATCGTCCTGATGCGTACGCTGACGTCGAACAGTTTTGTACAGCAGTATTGATGTGATTGCTTGAAGCACATTTATACCCCTCGGCTGTCTCGTTTAGTGCCTTTCGTAGTACGGTTTCATTCGTACTACATTGTACGACTTACTGGGTATTCCTGCGATCGGGTTGTAGCAACATCTTGACCGTCAGGAATGCCTTCGTAGTTTAGCGCCGCCCAACCGGCAGCATGAATGTACTTTGTAAGGGCCCGAAATAGCGCCGCATCAGTTTTTCCGATAGGCATGATGCAGTGTTCAGGCATCCACACCCACACTTTGTCTCCGGGGGTTGTACTATACGTCTCTCCGATTGAGATTATAGCGACTTGCGTCAGAGCTTTGTTGTAAAATGATACGATGTCTTGCCATTTGCCGTGCCTCTTTTGCCCTTTCTATGAAGTCGCCGATGTGCGGGTCACTCTCATTCAAATCGTTGACAAGTAACATCGCATCTAAGGTCGTTGTGACCGCCCGACCATAAACAAGTTGAAACGGCGTGAAGTGTGTCGTTTCTTGTACTGCGGTATTGTACGCAAATGTAACATAAGGCAAAATACTGTCCCATGTCTGGTGCTCAACGTCCACATACATCGAGATCATGTCGGCGAGAGTTCTGTTGAGTCTTTCGGTTAATCCGTTTGTTTGGGGATGGTATGCTGTAGTCCTTCTATGGTCCGTGTGGGTGAGCTTCATAACAGACTGCATCAAACGGGCAGTAAATGCTGTTCCTTTGTCTGTAATGACAACCTGCGGTGCGTCATGTCGTATTACAATCTGAGTGACGAAAAACTGGGCTACTTCGTTTGCCGTTCTTTTTGCGAGAGGTGATGTCTCAGCATATCGAGTCATGTAGTCTGTTGCTACAACAATCCAACGCTTTCCCGATGAAGAGAGAGGAAATGGACCAAGCAAATCCATTCCCACTTGCTGAAATGGCCCTTTTGGTGGCTCTATCGTTTGCAACAGACCCGTTGGTTTCGATGGTGGTATTTTGCGTCTTCGGCAATCCCGGCATGACTTGACATAATGGTGCACCAAATCCCTTAATTTTTGCCAATAATACTTCCGGCGAATTCTGGCCAAAGTGCGACTACTATCCATATGGCCAGCCGATGGGTCGTCATGACACGCTTCAAAGATTTCTGCTCGCAGTGATGATGGTGCAAGAAGCAGAAACGTCTCACCACTGTTTCCGGAGTTGCGCTTGTATAGGACGCCGTTCCGGAGGACATAGGATGTTAATCCACGGACGAAAACTCGCGGTACCTTAATTTGGTGACCCTCCAAGTATTGGATGAGCGGGCGCAGTTCCGGGTCCATTCGCTGAAGACGAGCCATCTCCGACACATTCAGAACTCCGAGAAATGGGATGGCTTGTTCTTGGTCAGATGATGGAGACTCAACAGGTGCGCGAAACAGGCAATCTGCGTCATTGTGCTTGAGACCGGACTTGTGAACCACAGTGATGTCATGTTCCTGCAGACGCAGGCTCCATCTAGCAAGTCTTCCGGAAGGGTCCTTAATATTTGCCAGCCAACACAATGAATGGTGATCACTGATTGCCATAAATAAATAGCTGTTTTAGCTTCCGCCGTTGTATTTGTTTGTTACAAACTGGTGGAGGTGCGGGGTATGATTCGAAGCCCATCTGAGGTTAGAGAACATAGCCCTGAACCCCAAAGGTTGGAACCAGCGCAGTTAACTCCCGTACACCAACGCACGAGTCGGCGCCTACGAGGTGAGCAGCCCGAGTTTGATTCCCTCTTCGATTCTTCGAGACGAGTGGAGGACGTAAGTTCCGGAGCCCCTGCAATGGCCGCCCAAACGACTTCATTTCCATCTCACATCGTCATGGACCTGCCCCGAATACCAGAGGTGTTCCACAGTGATATTTTTGAGGATTCCGAGGACTGGCTCGACGGTTTTGAACGCGTTGCCAGACTGAACGGTTGGAATGAAGACAGGAAACTTCGCTACGTCTATGTGGCACTGCAAGATTCTGCGCGTACGTGGTTCGAAAACCACGAAGCGTCCTTATTGACATGGGACGACTTTCGAAGAGAGTTTCTTGCTACGTACCCCAACACGGACCACAAAGAAAAGGCAGAGGTCGCTCTTCAGACGCGAAACCAACGAAGCAACGAGAGCGTCGCCATGTACATTGAAGACATGTCCCAACTGTTCCACCGGGCCGACCCGAACGTGGCTGAGAAAAAGAAGTTGCGGCAATATGCTGCTTGCATAGCCGTCTCATATAAGCCTAACATGCCGAAGTCAGGACTTGGGCTGTGTCTCCAGACCAAGAACGCCGCCATAACGCTGCATCTCCAAATATCGGACATGCAACCTCGCACAGTGTTCTGCGTGCGTTGGATACTCCTTCGGTGAAACAAAAAAAATAGAAAAGGAGCATCGCAGCGAGAGGCGGGAGAAAATGCGCTGACAGAGAAGCAGTCATGCTAGAGCGACGAACAGCGCCGGAGAGCCACAAAGTGAAGTTATCCGCCGGCATGAGCGGCTACCGATCTTCAGTAAAGCCGCAAATCATATTGTTAAGACCCAAAACTTTCAGAAGTTGAAGTGTAATGGCTTGTTTGACAGTTTTACTTATTTTTTAATGTGAAAACCACCCATGATACATACAATGAGCGTGCAAGGACAATCAAGCGAGCAGACGCCGTAAGACGATAAGCAGACAATGGCACGAATGAATACATGCGGAGGAGCTAATCGCCTTTACTATTGGCTGGAGGCCCTCTGGCCTCCACAGTGCTGAAGGGAACTTCTGAAACAGAGTATAGGTAGGCTGTGCTTACACATTGTGACTAGCAGACGTATAGTAAACAGCAGCATATTATTGGAGGTTTTGAGTACTTTATGGTGGCTATCTATGCTTGAGCTCATACCAGAGAGCTGAGCTTGCTTTCTAAATTGAGCTGAAATTATTTCTGGCAAATAATTACAGCAGTGTCTTTTCTTGGTAGTTTCTGTGTAACAGACAGCAGTGTCTGTGGTCTTTTCATTTTGCCATCGCACAAATTTCAGATGTCGGGTTTTGCATGGAAGTTGCTCTGCATGAATCTGAAATCTGGATCTAGGTTTTTTACATGGAATTTCTAAAGTCTCATTGCTGTTGTTTGCTTTTTTCCATTTTAATGGCCTTTCATATCTCACAGTTGTGGCAGTGACCTTCTTTATACCTTCTGTCTGTAGACATAACTGTTCGAATGCTTTGCTTTTCTTTTTCTTAAAAGTTTGACGTAGTTTTTGTACAGGCACACACATTTTTTTTGCTCAAGAGCCGGGGTTTGAAACAGGAGGTGAAGCAGACCCCTCTGACTAGTGATCAGTAATACATTGTAATATACGAAGTGCCTCAGCTATCTCTTGCCAGAGTTTAAAAATATGCCATTGCACTGTATTACGATGTGACAGAATGTAGGCTGTTGACTATTGAATGGAATAGGCTGTGATATTGCTTTTTTTAATCGCCCAATTAGTAATTTTTTATTTGCAAACTTTTGAAGTAACAAAGATGGGTGAAAAATTTCAATGACAAAGTTGTAGATTGGTTTGCAAATTATCTTACTATAAGCTTTTTGGCTTCCTATCTATTAAGTATTGGTATTTTTCTGGTTAATATGCACGACCACGAAGTAAAAGAAAGTCACAGCTTTGCCGCAAAGGGGAAGCAATGAACGAAACAGCAACAAATTAGAAGGTCACGCGCAGAGTGGCTAGCAGATCGAAACGTGTTCTGCGTTTTTCATGCACAAATAATGCAGAAAAAATATTCTCACATTCAGATAAACGCGAATAAGCGTCTCGGCTGTTACTTTGCTGTATCTGAAAAAGTGCGCTCTTTTCGCAAATGTAGACTGTGCAATGATTGCAGTGACCTTTGTGCACCCGGTGACTAAAACAGAATCGTTCCGGTAAAAGCCGAACGCCAGCCAAGACGTACGTCTTCCCTAAAGCGAGATACGGGCGCGCGAGGAGCATCGACCTCTGCTTTTTGCCGGGCGAAGTGCGCGTGGGAGATGACAGCGTGGTTGCCGCGTCGTGACGATGTTGCTACACGCGCTATTTGCGCCACCTTGCTGGTAATGCTGATAACACGATAGTCTCCTGTCGGGATACCCGTCAGTAGCTGCAAGTGGTAGGTATAGATGGCTTGCAGTTTCAACGTTGAAGGACGTGCTCCTTTGTGGCTCAGTGGTTAACGCTTCACACTCACTATTCAGAGGACCTAAGTTCGAGTCCGCATGCCGGAGTCTTTTTCTGGATTTTTTTCCTTTCTTGCATTTTCACATATATAGATACGAATGCATATACGGTGATTGACGGCGACAAAATCCAGCCGAGAGTGTCCATATAATTTCTATTGCAATAAAACATCACATAGATTGGTATGAAAATCGTACGAATATAGACTTCTTAACTCCCTCTCTATTTAGTATTAGTGTTTTCCGGGTTACTATGCACGACCACAAAGTACAAAAAATATCACATGACATGCCCATTTGTATGCCTAAGCTCATGGTTTCATGTGCAAACGACCGTAGCGCATGGCCAAGTGTGCTGCCTCGACAGGACAGTGACAATTGTGGTGGCTGTGGGATGACGCACATTTTGGTGGCGGCAACACAAGGGATGACTGTCGTGAGGGAAGCATATCGTTTGTACATAAGACATTGGGGAGCACTGCAATCGCAATGCGCCCACGCGCACAAGTGTGGCATGTCATCTGTATTCTTTTGTATTTTGCTAGCATCTGTTGTAAGCAGAACAACACTAGTACATAATAGATGTGAAGCTAGGAACTGTCGAATAGGACATTTGCAAACCGAACGACAATATTTGGAAATGGATTTCTCTGACCAGGTTTGTTGCTCCAAAGTTACTTGAACATGCCAAATAAGGCTTAATTGAGAAAACAAAAACTACAGTTTTGCTCCATGCAGTAGTCAGCAACATGCATTTGGTCGCGTCATCATAAGTGTCGGCATGTTTTAAACTCTGACTAAAGATAGCTGGGGCACCTTGTATTTACCCCCTTCACATATTTATGCATACATATGTGCATACATAAAACCTCGAGCAAGCACCCCTCTCTCCCATTATGGTTAAAGATAATTGACAAGTTTTAGAAGGGGCCTTGCTCGGGCACCGATCAAAAGTCAAGATGGCAGTGGGAGAGCCATGGGTGCCTCCAATAAAATGCTTTATTGACTAGGCATGCATTGAGTGTCATTATTAGCCCTCATCGGGTGAATAAAAACAGTGAATGGAGCAGTAAAAGTGGTGGAATGACAGTGGGCAGCACTCGCTCATTCATTAGAGGATATTTCATGTCTCCCGAAAAATGGAGAGGGTGCTTGCTTAGCATTTTACATTATATTCACACATAAATACACACATGCATGCATGCAAGCTGCCTAGTGCAGGTTGGGCCCCCTGTGAGCTAGCAGAGCCTTCTTCGAACTGTAGGGCAAATGAAGCTCTGCTCAGTTGTAATAACTACTCATGAACAGTGGCACAATTTTTGGAATTTATAGGGTGCTACGTGGGTCTGCAACTTGATAGGCAGAACCTAATGAAGTCCTTGAAATGGGCACTAGAGATTGACCAATATTGACTGCTGGCTTTCTGCAGTGTGTCATGTAATGACATATGCCTCTGCGATAGTGTCAACGTATGAAAAACATTGCCAATGTGTTACAGTGCTCCTTTGATTGATATATGGGGGTTTAACATGCCAAAACCACCATATGATTATGAGAGACGCAGTAGTGGGGGGCTCCAGAAATTTCGACCACCTGGGGTTCATTAACGTGCACCCAAATCTGAGCACACGGGTCTACAACATCTCTGCCTCCATCGGAAATGCAGCCGCCGCAGCCGGGATTCGATCCCGTGACCTGCGGGTCAGCAGTTGAGTACCTTAGCCACTGGACCACCGCGGCGGGTGGGGTACCGTGCTCCTTTATCAATCGTAATAATTGTATCGAGGATGCAAATATTGATACAAGGTTTCATGGGACTCAGCACCAGAACAGCACATCTTTGGCTTATAGTATTTCTGACTTTGTACCAGGTTGGACGATTTTGAGCTGTGCCAGAATTGTTTTCGACCATTTACATGTTAGTACTGGGGCTTACAAAAGCCTGCAATGTTGACAGCACTGCCTTAAGGAGGCAGACTGGTCTTAGACATTTTTTGTTTATTTCTTCAGTGATCTTGATCAGACTGCACAGGATTATCAGTTTTTTCTGCTGATTTCAAGTATTTAATTAATTTTCTTGTCACATCTTGTTCCTGAGATGACATAACTTCGTCCCTCTATCTGTTTAGGCTGCCATAAGGTAAAAAAGGCTTAATTAAAAGTGATATTTAAGATATGCAACTTATACTAATTAGTAGGGATTGAAGTTGCAAGAGTTTTGTTTTTATATATAGGTTATATTTTATATATAAGTTTTATAGGTTATGTTACAGCAAAATGAACTATTCATTTTCAAAATCAGTTTGAATTGTGTTACAATTTTGATGAGTAATTAATTTAAAGAACTTGTTCTCTACATTCTGCTCCCTTACTTGCATTCTACACACATACAGGTTTTCATTGAAAAAAGAATTATTGTGGTACCTGCCCTAGCTGCAGAGGTATTGAGGCCTCAAAATTGAACAGTCGCAAATTTGGAAAAAACAAAAAAAGCAGAAAACACACAGCTTCTCCGAAAAGTAACATCATGGTGCGCATGTTTTGCAATCCTCATAAAGGTGCTTATAAATTTGTAGTACAGTTTCTAACACAGGTGCTGGCAAGTTATAAAGAAGGCTTGAAGTCTGTTCCCCATTTTTTGCTTCGTTCCGCATGTTCACAGCACCAAGAATCTGGACAGTTAGAATGACATTACAAAAAAATTGCCCCTTCCTGGTGTGTGAAAATTTGCAGAGAGATGGAAAAAATGCTTGCAGAAACGAAATATGTCAATTTTAAAAAATGAATTTTTTTGTCGCTTATTGGTCCCAAAGACCAGTCTGCCCCCTTAAGTAGTCACTCAAGGATATTGCCCTGCGGTAAAACCAGTCATTGTTGTGTAAGGTACACCACTGAGGTTGATGAGCTATATTTCTTTAAGGACATGTCTCATGAACAAGATCATCACTCTCGATATTTGTGATTTGCTGCTGTGAGTGACCAGCTTAACAAAGCTTTGCTTAAAGAGATGTTCACAGTGTAGCGATTTGGTGGGTTAGGGGTGTAGGTATAAGGCCTAAGGCCCTATGATGCCCATTCTCTAATATCATCCCTTTAATGATAGCTGCAGTTGGCATGAGATTGATCAACTTATCTACGTCAGTGTTCTAGGGTGCAGCATAACTGTTCCTTGAATTCTATAATGCATGTAGGCTGCATTGTGCGCACCCACAATGCCAAAATTATTTTACTGAACTCGTGCGAAATTTAGGATTCAGTGGCATATATTTGAGTTCTCAGCCATCTAAATATAAGACAAAAATTTTTTTGACAACATTTTAAGAACATGCAATATGCAGACAGTTAGCAGGAATTGCTGCACTTTTTGTCGCTATTGGGTACTTTTTTTTATCAGCAGCTTTCAGTTATTTTTTACTACACTCACAGAATCTAGGGAGACTAGCGTAAACATTTCTTCCCTTAATTTTTTTTGTCTTACTTTCTCAGTTGTTGCTTGCTCACTCGGTAATTTCCAGCCAACTTTCAACTTTTCAGGTTGTCCAGAAAGCACTCGAAGCCAGCAATGGCAAAGAGGTGAAGCCTTGCGAGGGGGTTGGCAGCAGGTGCACCATATTGTAGCATGACACCTCGTTGGACATTTGCTCTGCTGGACGACCGTGCAGTTGGCATTCCTGGACAATAGTCGAAGGTTCGGGAAATACGCAAAAATGATGGCTTGGCCCCAAACCTTGAAAAGGGTCTTGCCTGAAGAACCGCCGTCTTCCTACCTGGTGCTACTTGCTCTGTGGAAAGCCATTCATGTATGGACTATGCAGAAGTAAATGAATAGTTGTTGTTGTTTCTTTTTTCATTTCGTGTTTTTCTTCTGGCGGTTTGTAAGTTCATGAAATAAGAGCCAAGTTAGGAGTTGCTTGACGATCCATACTACTGAAGGCTTCTATAATAATATTTTCTGGATTGAAACTCGTTCGCGAAACCAAGGCATGTTAGGTGACATTATGTCATTATATATTGTTGAATCTTGACAGCTGTCACTTAACGTATGGAGCAAATGGGAAGACTCTGCAAGCTATCAAAAGGGTGCAACTGTTTAGTAGTTTGAGATTGACTTGCCGTGGGCAGCATAAACGCTGTTAAAGCGTAGCTTTCGGTGCGTAACAATGAAGCAATTTTCCCAGCTAGGTCGCATTATCACAGCTACTGCACCGATACCTCTGAGCACAACAGCGCATGGCTGTCTCTTCACCAGAAGCTCTGAAGCAGCGCTATTCTTTACTGAAACTTGTGTCTATTTCATAAGTGATGCATTGTGCTGCAGAAACTATGCAAGAGTGTAATGCTTAAAATTTTGTGATTGGTTTTCGTTTCAGATGCTCATGCTAGCCTAGCGCTAACGTGCATGTGAGGTGCCTTGACTGGCTGCTAATAAAAAAAACCCAGAAAGGAAAACAGTAAAATGCAATACGTTCAGAACAACACATTAACAACTGCACATGGTTTGTTTCTTTTCTAAGACAAACATTCTTCTAAGAACAGTTCATCATATTTGCTGGTTAAAATACCGAGCTATTCTTTGCATCTGCCACGAGATGTCTGAACGGTCTCCACTATATTGCTGCACCATGTATCAAGTGGAGTTTAGATGCAATTATCAGGCTCTATTGCAACTCCTTGTTATACAATGGTAGACATGTGGAGCTTTCTAGGGAGCATTCTGTCGATAGAATTTTTCAGATCAGTGTATTATACGAGGTGTGAAAAATTGAAATGTTGCTTTGCCAAGTTCTTGACTATTCCACTGCCAAAAAAGACGCTGTTTTTTTTTCTGCTGAAATAGTCTAAAGTTTAAATGCTGCGCTCCCGCCACCCATTGATCAAGCCCGAAGGACAATAGGCTTCACTATGGATTTAAAAAATGAAAATAAGGCATTGACGTGCTTGTCGCAATGACCTGTCATTGGTCCCTGGCTTTCCTGAAGTAAAGAGGGAAAGTAAAAAATCTTTCGAATGCAACATCATAGTAGAACAGAAGATATAGAACATTACAGCCATTATGAATGGACTGCTATTGTCGAAATCCTGAATGTCCGCACCCAAGTATAATCGCATAGGCAAGACTATGCACCCCTGGCTGCTAGGTGACTGGAAAGATGGTCACCCCCTTTGCCACCCACGTGAGCACGCCTATGATCATCATTACGAACTGGCACTTCTTCCTCTTCTGCTCGACCTCAGAAATACAGTGCTTGGAACATTATGCTGATTTGTCCAGCCGAGGAGGCACTAACTCAATGATCTTAGTGAAAGAAATTGCTGTAGCTTGCATTGGAGGTGCAATACTGAATCGGAGCAAAGCTGATGAGCATCTATGGAATCCCGGCTTTTGTGGTGTTACCGAGTATTGCTGATTTTCTTTCTTCCTCTGTTTCTCCTCTTATTTCTCATTCTCTCTCCCACTAATATTCACTTGCTTCCTCCTTTTTCTACCAATTTCTTTCTTTGCTTGGTCTCTATATATTTCTTGCTTTTTCTTTCTTTCTTGCTTTCTCCATTTCTTTCTATTAATCTTTCCCTTTCATTTTATACTATTCTTTACTCTCTTGCCTCCTCTTTTCCCCCTGCCTGGATGGCTGAGTGGCTCAGACACTTGTTCAAAGAATGCCACCTTTTGAGGAGTTAGTTGGTGTTTGCTGCTTCTCGTGTCTTCAGCTCGCCTCCGCTTCACAGTCATTTGTTAAGCTTAGTGCTGCCTTCTTATTTTTTTTCTGTTTTGTGAACTACTGTGGGGAGTAGTAGGATTTACCCAATTTCTGTGGCGCATACCCATTTAGGCCACACAGTGCCACATAGCTGTTTTTCGAAAGGCTTCATGGGTGTAGCAAGGGGGGGGGGGGGGGATTCACCCTCAACCCCGAATTTTTAAAATTTTGCTTGTGTGTATATATATAAACACATACCAATACTTGCATATCGACACAACCCCCTCCTCCTAGAAAATAATAAATTTCTGACTGCACCCCTGATAGGCTGCACAAATTATGGCTAGCGTGAACAGCGTCCCTGTTAAATTTTGGAATTCGAACCTGCACACCTATATTCTGCAGGTAAGGGTCAAAACCATTTGGCTATCTAGACTCTAGCAGAGAACATAGCTTTGTACAAGAGAGTGGCAAAGGAAAGTAAAGGTGAGGAGGAGAGAGTATAGCGGATAAAGAAAGGAAAAAAAATGACAGATAGAAATAAAGTAGCTCAGCATAAGTAAGAGAATTGAAAAGGTAGGGTAAAAGAGGAAGTGAGAAATGTAGAGGAAGGGATGAAAGAGACTGAAAGAAATAGACTACAAATGCATAGAAAAAAAACATGAGATGAAGCAAAATAATGAAGGCTGCACACCTCCACCCTTCCTTCAGCTTTTGCATCGCTAGTGCAAGTCTGCCTTAATTTTTTCAGTATTAGTTTATAATACATGAGTGATTCTGGGTGAACCTGGCTCTCGCATAGCCTACCTCACGTGTTTTTACATGTCAATAAATGGTCATTTTGAAGGACTGCAAGTGAGGATAGCAATGTTTAAGTAAATTTTAGAAGGGGATGAACTGTTTACATAAGTGCATTGCTTTGTGACACTGCACACAAGACCATCAGCACCAGCAATACAAAGCATTTGCCTGTGTTCGTCTACCCAAACTTAGTGGCAAGGTTACATGAGCAGTTAAATGAAAGCATTTTTATAACACTTTTTTTTTATTAAATCTGGTCTGTGGCACACCAAGAGCAACACTCCAGATACTCCCGATATGCACTAGTTTTGCAGAAAGTACACGCTGTGGACGGTACCCGAGGAAAAGTTCCAGTAGGTAATTTTTTTGCCGTGTGTTAATATAGCTGGTGAAACGAAGAATCTGACATGCTGATAAAACTGATTACACATTCGTCTTCATTTATTCATGAACAATAGGCGACACCACTAGACTGCATTGGCAGGTAGAGATTTTCATTGCAAGAGGCTCCTCGGGGAACGATCTGGTTTCACCGATGAGAATAAATACGTCTATTTTCTGCTGGCACGGGTACACAAAGGCTGATCACTGCCTCGGCATTTTTTTATTTTTATTTTATTGTGGGGAGGGCGGGGGGGGGGGGGGGCTCACGACGTTTATTTAGCGTAGCCCAGAGAGGATAACGGCGGCGTGCTTTGCGATTGAAACATTGAAATAAATTAAGGGGATGTTTGTAGTTAACTGAGTCACTGCAGCACAGCGATTAAGGTTTGCTTCCCTGCAAAGGCGGCAAGGATGAGCTAAGCGTTATGACCGACATGTGTGTTTTCCGTGCGCCAAGGCTAATCTCGGGTATCTGCGGCAGCGCTACAGTGAGCTGCACGTACCTGGGCGTTGCCCATTCTACTTTGTGGGTGAGTGCCATCATGAAGAGGATGCCATATCATCATCAGCCGTTTCTCTTTCGTTCCACCGCACGCATATGCGCGTATCGCATCGCTCGGGTACCACGAGAACGCTTGCGCGTGACTTGCCGGGCTCGCGTTCCGCTGTCCAACTGCGTGCCGCGCTGTCTTGCTGCGGTCGTTCACTCGCTCGGCCGACAGATTCGAGGTAGGCCTGTCTGGTTTATGGATCCCACTTTTGTAATTGCGACTTTATTCTCTGCAGGTTTTGCCCGGAAGTGGTGTACTAGCGTGGATCGGCAAGAATGGCTGGAACGAAGCCAGTTAAGGTCGTTGTTGAGTATTGGTAAGTCGGTCGGTACTGCTAATGCTTCGTTCTAAGGCAGCGGGTATGATTCCGGTCGCATTACGAACCGAAGTGCGGCTGCTGTGTAGGACATTGTTAATTTAGGGGGAAAAAAATCGAGATGAACGTGTTGCTTTCTTAATTTCGCGCTGTAATTCCGTCGTCTTTACGTCAGTGTGACGTACAACATGGGCTTATGTTCTTTTTTCTTTACATGGCGACCGCATTCGCTCAACGCGAGTCAGTCACGTATATATCGGCTTTGTCACGTGTCATTCCTTTTCGGGATTTTTTTACAGTGAAGTGGTATAGTCAAATTATGTATAAAGGCTGTCGTCCGGAAGAAACCACCAGGCCTTGCCGCGCCTCGCTATCGTGACGTCACGTCAAGCCGCGCATGCGCCGTATATTAGTGTACCGAAAACTAACGGAGTCGCCGTCGCGCCTGACAACCGCGACAAATGGGTAGATGTCACGCCTAGTCGTGCAGTAGCTGTGCATATATATATATAGGCCGCACCATATTTGCGTCGCCAACTGTGTAAGTCATAGAGTTAAGTGTACATGTGAGTGAGATGCACGTAGGGTACGTTCCCCTTCCGGGGGGAGCGGGGGGGGGGGTGAAGATTCATCGCAGCGTTTCCGCCTCTATTATATCAATGTATATGGCTAGCTGACTTTGCGCCCCCCCCCCCCCCCGCCCGATTGCAATGCCCCTACACTGAGTAAGCGGCTGGCTTTGCGCCCCCTTCTCTCTCTGATCCCAACCCCCTCGCGCGCACACGCCCATGTTCGGAAATACTATAAACGATCGAGCTGCACCCCGTCGTGCCAAGGCAGTTCTAGTCATCAATGTCCGAGTAATTAAGGTCCGTACACCCAAAGGAGGGGCTTTATCTCGAGACTCAGCATATGTCACCTATCGAGAATGTAGCCGTTGATGACAAACTGATTCACAAAATCTAAATAACCAAGCGTCATGAGGTTAAATGGCTAACCATGTAAAATTTAATAAAACGAACTAATAAATGAACTGGCTGCACAAGACTTGAAACAGCAAAGTTGGTCGATCCAATGTCTTATGCATATTAAGCTGAGAAAAAGCCTAGCATAAACCAAGCTCCGACATAGCGTCAGACAATTTCAGACCTAACCAAATTCAAGCCTGGCAATAGTAATAGCTATAGTTCACTATAGTAATAGCCAAGCTTGTGCCTAGCACTAGCCGAGTTCACGCGTAGCACCAGTTAGGAAATCTCATTCGATCGGTCAGCTTTGCTGTTTCAAGTATTGTGCGATCAGTTCAAGCTTTTTCACTTTGACTTTAATTAAGCCGCTCTCCGTAGAGAGTTGAAGAACTGCACAACGGGGATGGTATTGTGTGTTGCTGTGGCACAGCATCAGTTGAATTCACTTTCGTGGGTTGTGCTGGTGCTGCCAGTGGCATTGGTATCTATATTGCACACTGTAGCTGTAGTAAGTAATTTTTTTTAATGGGGGAAAAAGTGGAAGCAATACTTCTATATTTTTATTAAAATCACTCATTTACTATACGATATCTTGAAGTACCATGTAATAGCCAATATTTCGTTGCACCAGTATTAACTTCATGAAAACCGATGAAAAGCTTTTGTGCCTGGTGCAATCTAAACCTTGACTGTAAAGATAGCTGGAAAAAATCCTCACCGAACATTGCCGTAATGGCACACAGCAGCAATCACGCGCAATGCTGAAAGCAGCATTCTGCCAGCGGCCTTCTCAGTTTTAGATGACCAGTTCAGTGAACTTTGCATGCACTGATTTGCAGAATACATTTCAAACAAATGCAACCTCCTTGTGGTTGCACAGGGCTTCAAAATGACTTGTAAACATCACTCCTACCAAGCAGTGTTATGACAGAGATATGTATACAAATGATGCCAGCACGGACGAGGGTAGCTAGTTCTGCAGAAGTTCACTAAATTTTGCAGTGCATCTGGGACCGTTATCTAAATCATTTTTGCTTTACTTTCTTTTTGCAGTACTGGATGAGGGTACAAGAACCGCTTTGATGATCTGAAGAAGCAGATCCTCGCAAAGATACCAAATGCCACTGTGATTGGCAACGTAGGACGCAAATGTAAGTTCATTCTGGAAGCCATTCTGTGAGCTACACACATATAACTATCGTGTACCTTTTGTGCTTTCCTTGTCTTATCGCTGTGGTACGTCCTGGCACTTCCTGTTTATGGTGTGCACACTAATATCAGCATGCGAGCAAGCCAGATGGTGGTCATTGCTAATTGCCTAATAACATTTCTTGCAGCGTCCTTTGAAGTTGAAATCAATGGCGTCCAGGTATTCTCTAAGCTGGCAAAGAATGCCTTCCCAGACTTGGCGGAGGTAAGTTGATACCACCTTCCCATAAGTTTTGTCTGTTATCATTTATGTAAGAAGCGCAC
Organism: Rhipicephalus microplus; assembly: GCF_013339725.1. NCBI lineage: Eukaryota > Metazoa > Arthropoda > Arachnida > Ixodida > Ixodidae > Rhipicephalus > Rhipicephalus microplus. The sequence goes on from NC_051170.1 coordinate 65,477,256, forward strand.
GTTCAACACTTCTTCAGCCGCACTATTTCCCATGTAGACATAGTTATCTGCTGCTCACCTTATGACCTTAATGGCGCTCTGCAACACTTTTTCTTCATCATCATCATCATCAGTATGACTATGCCCACTGCAACACAAAGGCCTCTCCCATGATCTGTCAATAAACCCTGTCTTGTACTCTCTGCAGCCGCTATATACCTGCGAACTTTTTTAATCTCATTGGCCCACTTAAGTTTCTGTCTCCCCTTCGTGTGTTTGCCTTCTCTTGGAATCCAGTCAGTTACCGTTAATAACCAGAAATCACCCTCCTACGTGCTATGTGCCCCGCCCACGTCTATTTCTTCTTGATTTCAACTATGATATTGTAGCGGCAAGAGAAGAGAGACGTGAGACGGCGTCGAAGGCGGCCGATGGGGCCGTGCTGATCTCGCCACTTTATTCCACGCCTGAAGAGCAGCCGCGGTGGCTGTCCACGTCCGACGTGCCAGGTGCGTGAGCTCGTTCTAATCCTCGCGCAGCTCGAGCTAGCACCAGCTGCGCGAGAGGCGCGGCGCGGCGATTGAGAAATGATGATGGTGATGATGGCACTACAGGGCTCCCCCCCTAGCGCTTTACGCGATTTGAAGGCATATGAAAAAAGAAAGAGAGCGACAAATGCTATATACATGAACGGCAATCCATAAAGTGTTCATTTGGCAAGTCCAGGTTGTCAACGTTTATGGGCCATCAGTAGGCAGTGTGTCTCCGGTGGGCGACTCTGGGAGAAGCGCAAGGGACGAAGAAGGAAGTGCCGGGTCGCTGTGTTCATAGACACGTCCATCCCACAATTACGCGGCGGGACCATTCGAATGCGCACCCGCCGTTTCGAGTAGACGCGGCTGACAAACGTGCCCACAGCTGGAACTGTGGACAGGCGCTGAAGAGCTCGCGCCGGCAATGTGGGCGAAATAGTGTGAAGGATCGGAACGCACCCATGATGACCGAGCACTGAAGTTTCACAGCCACAGCGGGGTCTCGGACAGCGCACAGGGTGCCGAGCATGCTGTCGACAAGGAGCAGCGTCGCGGTCGTGCTGGTGCGGACGTCTCTGTCGATGAAACACCGGCCTCCGCGTAGCACTGCGACGGGCATGCCGGGGCGTGTGGCAGAGTCGACGGATGCGGAAACGCCGTGCATTGCGGCTAGTCATGTGCACGGCAAGTGGTTGGCCCTTGCGTCGGGAAAACCTCGTAGGTGTTTGCGCCGTCTTGAAGGCCAAGGCTGCAACACATGACTGTTTAGCAAGAGGCTTGAAAAAGGGCCTCTCTGTACTATGCCGAACGTGACGATTTCGTTGGCATACTATCAAGGGCGGCAGATATGCAGTTGGACCGCACGTCGTCGCTGTTGTTACCAACGAGCCTGTGTGGCGGACTGCATCCGGCGCCAAATGCTCTGGGGAATAGTTGTGAAGCTCAGAAGACATGAGCTTTGATGGAGGATCGGGTGGCACAACTGAAAGACCATCGGTTCTCCGCGCATGAGGGTTGGTGTGCAGGTCTGCATGATCGAGGACAACCTCTACAGCATCTGTGGCATATGTAGTCTGCAGTGCCATAGGCGCGCCAGGTACGTCGTCCTCAGCTGCGTCAGTCATAGTCGCAGCCTCTCGGAAGTTTGGCTGTGGTTGACGGCTTATGACTTTAACTTCGGCTGCGGGAGACTGAGGGGCTGAAGATGGTCGCTGCTGGCAGGACGCAGAGAGCGTCGAGGTGGGTGGGGAGGCGCCTTCAGACATCGTCGACGCTGAAGTCTCCGCGACCAAGGGGCGAATAGTGAGCGTGAGGATATCCGTAGTCTTGGCAGACTCCGGGGCATGCGGCGATGAAGCCGTCGTGGAGTCTGACATGTCTGAGAAATCGTGGTCTGTGTAGGCCGGAGAAGACATGCGGGTGGCGAGAGTGCCCGAGGGACAATCCGCCGAGGACTTCGAAAAAATGCACCTCGTGGCGACCCGGTCGTTAGCTACAGGAACGTATTGAAGAAGCTCGTCGGATTTCGTGGCTGACTGGTCGCGTGCAGCACGAATGTTCTGAACCTCGTCGGTTGGGCATTCGTACGCGGGACTCGCGTTGATAGCGGCCGGACGAGATGTTGTAGGAGACGTAGTCGCGGAAGTTAGGTCCCCGGTCAGTGAAGACTTTCGGGCCGGAGGGTACCGCACGCTGCGACGCAGACGAAACCTGTAAGTCGCGGGTGAACGGCAGCGGGTGGTAGGTGAGGCCATAGCTGGCAAGCACCGCAGAGCAGAGGTCATCGTAAGGCTGCTGGCTGGAGGTTGAAGTGCCAGAGAGATGACGCAACTCTACCAGAAGGGCGTCTTGAAGAATGGCGTGCATCAGCGGCTGGTCCGTGACGCCATTCAACGCCAGAACAGCATCGAGCTACATGAACCATACCTTGGGGTAGGTCGATTGGAACGGCGGCACTGGCGGGCAGAGTTGCGGGGGAAATGGCCAGCGGGCCGCTCGGACAGCAAGGGGTGTTTCTCCGGGTCACCAAGTAGCGGCAAGAGAGAGGAAGGAGATGGCGTCGGGGGAGGACGAGGCCATGCTGATCTCCCACTTATTCCACCGCTGAAGAGCAGCCCGCGGTGGCGTCCACGTAAGACGGACAGGTGCGTGAGCTCGTTCTAATCCTCGCGCAGGATCCGAGCTAAGCACCAGCTGCGCGAGAGGCCGTGGCGCCGGTGATTGAAAATGATGAGGTTGATGATTGCACTACAATATCCTTAACCTTGGTTTGTTTCCTTACCCACTCTGCTCTCTTCTTGTCTCTTAAGGTTACACCTATCATTTTTCTTTCCATCGCTCGCTGCATCATCCTCAATTTAAGCTAAGCCCTCTTTGTAAGCCTCCAGGTTTCTGCTCTGTAGGTAAGTACCGGCAAGGTGCAGCTGATATGCCTTCCCCTTGAGGGTTAGTGGCAGATTACCATTAATTATTTGAGAATGCTTGCTGAATGGGATTCATATTGTCCTAGCTTATTCTTCTAGTTATTTAACTCTCATGGTTTGGCTTTGTAGTTACTACCTGTCCTAGACATATTCCTTTACAACTTTAAGCATCTCTCCACTTATCGCAAAGTGCTGTTTTTCTGCCGAGATTGTTGCAAATAACTTCAGTTTTGTGCATACTAATTTTCAGACCGACTCCTCTGCTTTTTGTGTCCAGTTCAGTGATCATGAGTTATAATTTGTCTGCTGTGTTACTCATCAAGGTAATGTCATCAGGGAACTGTAGGTTACTATGATACTCTTCATTGACTCTTATCCCTAACTCTTCCCAATCTAGGGCCCTGAAAACTTCCTTTAAATATGCTGTGAATAGCATTAAAGAGAATGCGTCTTCCTGCCTTACAACCTTTCTTATTCAGATTCTGTCGCTTTCTTTGAGATTTTGTTGGGATTCTGTCTTTGTTTACCTCCCTTATGAAAGTACACTTTTTCAAGTAATCATCGAATGGATTCATCCTAGGGCATTAACTGCCATAAAAATGTTTGGTATCGGTCTAGTACAAGGCGAGTTGCACGGCTTTTTCGCACACTTCTAGTGCTTTTATCTTTCTTTTAGTACCAGTGAGCGTGCTGAGAGCTATACAGGTACAAGTAGGTACAAGAAGATGCATTCAAAGCGCACTGTCGTTGCTTTTTTTTTCTATGAATGTGTAGTTTTCAGCATGATATACCAAGTGCATGCACATGATGACATCTGGTGGTGGCTGCGGTAACTATGTAGCTTACTATGGTAAGCCACTAGCCATGAATTTTGAGGCTATGGCAGTCATTTGGGTTTACGACATCATTTGTCGAGTCAAGAGAGAACCATTTTTAACCGACTTTAGTTGTTGAGTCCAGGTGGCATCCTCCGCCATGCTTTGCCCACATGCTCTCAGTTACCAATTAATATAGTTCTTTAACAATGCTGAAAAAGTGTTGCATCACCCCTTTGATTGATACTTTTATGATACATCGTCAGTTGAAGCAGTTCCAGGGACTGCAATTCTGGAGACTCTGCTTGCTGTATCGTGCTGTTACATTTTTTATCCTTGTAGTTAGGCCGTCTCTAATCATACTGTATATTATAATTTGGGATTTTGTGTGTTCATTGGGTTCGCGTCGTGTGATACCTTCACCAGTAGTTTTGCATCATGGTTCAAAATTTAGACATCGAGCCACCAACTTTGAAGCAGTTGCTTGGGGTGAGTTTTTATAATATAATACATTTTGTAAAGGCTTCTCTGTGTTTCAGTAGATCTATTTTCAGTAGGCTCTCATTGTGTATGTAGCAGTTTCTATTGTGCAAGAGAGAAATGCTAATTTTCATGAAAGTTGCTTTTTATTCACACTATGTAAGTATGTAGACACCCTACATATTTGAAAACTTGAACACATGCTGCTGAGTTTATTCTGTTGATCAGGTTGTTGCTCGAGCTTTGGATGCCAGCCAAGGGAAAGCGGTGCAGCCTGTAAATGGTGTCGAGAAGTAGCCTGGACATTCGCGCAACTGTGCATGTTACCCGTGAGTGGCTTATGCATCTCACATGTTGCACGCCATCTGCCTATTGCGTTATGTATATACTACGCATATATGCTTCTTCCTAACTTCTGGTTACAGATGATTATAGTGATATGAAGCATCATAGCTGTATAAAGAGGCCTCAATTTTCGTTATATAGAAGCATAGGAGTATAGCATAAAATTATCCCACACGTGATGTGATCTACCAGATCGATGACCAGTGAGCATTTTCACTAGCCATATAGCAGAACCAGAATAACACTAAAGGCCACTGCAACACCCTTTGTCCAAAAAACCGTCAGGCCTGCGCGAAACTCGCAACACAGTCACAGCGAAAGCTCGAAGAGCGGCCTTTCAGAGTGTTTTTAAATGCTGTTTGGGTAACTGCTGCAAGCACACTTGCTTGATACCCACTTTGGCATTAATAATAAACACTTTTGGGTAGTAGGCCGGCATTCGCTATGCTATTTTTCGTCATTCTCCTGAGAAGCATGGTATCCCCTACTAAACACATGCAAGGAGTTTAGTGCCAATTGTTCATGCAGTGGCTGACGATGACAAATTATGTCTGAAGTGGGTATGCACCACAGTTAATATGAAATCAAGAACAAGCTCTTGTAATGGGTTGGAGCATTGGTCATCCAATTGAATGACCCAGTCGTTACGCAATTCGCATTGTGTGACGCCTGGTTGTTCTTTTGCTGTTCTAAAACGCTTTATTACTCATATTAACTCGATTCCTTTCTTGACATCAAGCCTGCCTAGGGTCAATTTGCAACTGGTGTTTTTATTTACCGAGAATTTTTTTTTTTTTTTTTTTTCATTTCATGTGACAGTGGTTATGGACACCGATGGCGGTGGCAGACAACTACAGCGCCGCACGCGACCCGTGTTGTGATTTCAAAACGACTTTTGCTGTAAAATTCGAAACAAAGTTTAATAACAAAGAATGCATAAGTGCAACGCTTGCTCTGTTCCTTAGCAACACCATTTCAGTCATTGCAGTTACCATCAATAGTCAGACCCTGTGTAAATTACCTCAATTTTACATTTTCTCCTATTGTGGTGGACTTACAGCAACCCTTTGAGATGAGCATCTGAAAAAGATGCCTGGGTGCAACAAGAAGGAGTAGTGATAGTATGTCAAAAGATGTAAGTTATAGTATGCAAGATTATAGTTAGTATGGTGTGGGAATCATTGCTATATGATATTGCAAAATGAGAGTTATATACGCTGTATATAACATGTGTGACCTCACCAAGAATGTTTTACTTGCATGAATGTTCTTCCACATTTTTTTAAACATTTATACGAACTGTTATACCACTACTGAAGGTACTCAAAACATATAGTTGTGATATTCGTTGTGTTTGTTTGCAATCTTTTTCCTAATTTCAATCCTATAACCTAACACTATTGCATACTAGTCACTTTTTCTCACCCTATTGTGTTTTCTGTGCAAGTTTGTCTTGTCAGTAATCCTGATCATACCTTTTCATTTCAGATTGTACAACTTCCCTTCACGCACCTTCTCCAGTGGTCTGCCATGCCGTTGGCATTCCTGAACAGTAGCTGATGGTCCTGAAAGGTGCACAGATGATGGCATGATCACAAACCTCAAAAAGGGTCTTGCCTGAATAACCAGCACGTTCCGGCCCATTGTTATTTGTTCTGATGAAAGCCATTCGTGTATGAAGCCTGTAGAAGAAAGCTCATTTGTTTGTTTTCGCTTTGTGTGTGTGTGTGTTTCCTAACAGTTTGTAAATTAAGAAATTTCTTAACTTTAAACACAAACTATGCACAGCAGTGGACCCTGAAGGGGAGCTTGCTAGTGGAAATAAGATCGACTAAGTGGCATGCCTACGCTGAGTTGTTAATGACCGACGCGTACAGTTTTTTCAGATATTATGGACAAGCACAGAGAGTTATTAAATGTATGCAACTATTTGGTGGACTGCATTGCAACATGCTGCGAAATACATTAGCATAGCCAGGCCTGAAGTTCTCATGGTGACGACGGTCTGGATCCTTCATGCTAAAGCTGTCAAAAAAGCATTCTGCTCATATAACAGATGAATTAACACTTTAAAACCACCATACGATTGTGAGAGACATAGTGGATGGCTCCAGAAATTTTTACCAACTGGAGTTCATTAAAGTGCATCTTAATCTAAGCACACAGGCCTCAAGCATTGTCACCAGCACCAAAAAACACGACCGCTGCTGCTGGGATTCGATCTCGCAACCTGTGGGTCAGCAGCCAAATGCCTTAGCCACTAGATCACTGTGGCAGGTCAATGTATCAACTTAGAGCATCTGCAACGCTGTACCTTTTCGTTTACTTAAGGACTTCAAACTCGCAAAAGCTAGTGCTTGATATGAAACCACCATAATCATTCACTGGAAATCACGCAAAGCCTGGTATGTTGAGTCTGTAAAGCACTTGGCCTGTTGTCCGAGGTGCCACGAACATTATAATTTGTTCTCCAAGACTGGGAAGTGCATGCCATGTTCGGAAACTCTTGACAGACCACCTTCTAAGGTACGCTGTTTTTATATACCAGACCAGCAGCTCGACAAGATTGGTTTACTAATTTGGAGGTCTGCAGCTATTTTAAAAAAGCATTTTTGTTCTAATGAATTTTTAAAATTGAACCACTTGGAAACGAACACGGTGTTACTTTCTGATGCTTTATTGCTAGTTGATGTCTTTTTCCAGTCACTGACTACATCATGTATTTTTTGTATTTTTCTTTTCTGTTGCTGATTAAAAATAGCACTCTGCACAATTGTACTGCCTGTACGGTTTACTTCATCAGTACATTGAAGTGAACATTGCAGAACCCTGTTGTCAAATAGTTTTTTTCTTTTCTGCAAGAAACTTCCTTCACGTCTGGATTTATGTGAAAAGCATTTCAAAGCCACACTGTTCTCTCATAGTACCTAGATCTAGTCTAAGCTGTAGGGTTCTATACTACTGTACACCGCTGTTCTTTATGAAAGAGAACACGCGATCGTGTGGCCTGCTCTCTACAATGATAGTATCTTGCGGCGCTTGTCCAGCGGCCACAACTCGTTGTTTAGTTTGCGAATAGACTACGCCAAAAGCCAACGTCTTTTCTTTCGCTGACGATTGATGATGGTCTACTAGACAGCTGCTACAGAGTGCTGACCATGCGCTCACGTGTTCCCCTTCATAAAGGATGACAGTGTACGTGTATGCACCACCTCTTCCTGTCCCCATCATCATATCCTTCATCCCTCCTTCTTTCACCCTTCTTTTATCCCCTCTGTAGAGTAGCAGGCTAGAATGCACTAGCTCAAGATGACCTCTCTGCCTCCTAATAAATTTTCTCTTTGTAATAGGTGCATGCACTCAGTACAATGTTGGCTCACACATGTCAGTTGTTTGGACTACAACATGACAACGCGTTTAATTCCAAGGTACAATAAGGCTGCATTGTACTGCACATGTGAGCAATTTAGACTGGGTTGAATTTATAGGTTCACGGTCATCTATATAAAGAGAAGTGGAAATTTCACAACATTTTCTTCAATATATTATTGTATGAGATTCTTCATCAAGATTTGCAGGGAAAGCATCAATGTTAGGTGAATTGACACTAATTTGTAAAACTGGAATGAAAATCATTTTTAATTTGAGCAAAAATCTAATTTTAGGCCGAGATTGCCATGTCGACTTTAGAGTTTTCAGATAAAGAAGAAAAAACATGGGGTAGGGGGGGGGGTTACGCTACGCGGGGGCCGCATAATACTAAAGTTCGCATGGTGACAATGTTAGTCGAGATCCTTCATGCTAAAGCTGTCAAAAAGCATTCTGCTCATATAACAGATGAATTATTAACAATGAACCCCTGTATATACACCCAAAGCACCTCAATCGACCTTCATGTCTAGTTTTTAGATGCGTGTCACACATGTCCCGTTAATTAGGGAGGCGATCGCCGGGCTAATTCCAAGGGCCGAAGTATTGGCCCTCCGAACCGCACCACGAAAGCGTGGACAATTTAGAAGTGGTCCTTTTTGGCGCGCCAGTGGACGCCGGCTGTGGCCCAAAGAACAAGTCAGAGCCGAGAGTTGATAAACAAAACAAATACTATATTCTCAAAAAATGGCAGATCGAAAACAATACACAAGAATGCACACTCCACAATAGTTACATACAATACATCACCAATCAAACAACGTACTACACAGTACAATCAGCCACACTCAAAACAACGGACACAGACAACGATACGCACTACAATGCAGTCGCATGCATTGAACCACCGAGACACTTAAAGACTAAAGAGATAGAAAACCTATCCAGTCCAAAGTTCTTGGAACAAAAGTTTGAATGATACTCTTCCGAGAATCACTCACTCAAAGTCCAGTGTTGTTGTCGTGCCGCAGTTCTCGAAGTTTCTCTTCCAGGAAACCTCGCCGGAGTTTCTCTTCCAGGAAACCTCCCGTCTTCAATAGGCCACTCTCCAAGCTTCAAACTTCTTCGCCCGAACGCGTCGGCTTCACACACGCAGCTGTTGCCACGCGTCCTCGCTCGATAGCGGTAGACACACGCTCTTGCCTGTAGCTCGAGCCTTCACCCCTCAGGTGGAAATCCTCTTCATTTCCTGCTTCGTCCCTACGGACGAAACCTTCGCCGACTACACGGCGGGATCCCTACGCACTCTGGCGCTACTTCCGTCTTCTCCTGCTTTCTCGTCTCGGCGGCTCGATTAAATACCTTCCGCGCCACCTTCCAGAAAGTTCTCCTCATTTCGTCGGCGCGATGCGCAACGAAGGCTGGGGAGAGGCGTGAGACGGTTCGACTGCCCTCCGCGTCGGATGACTCATCTCGGCGTGGCCACGCCTCCTTCGTTCTAGAAAAATCGCGGGCTTGCTCGGCCGCCGTTGTGGGGTGAGGAGGTTCGTCGATGAAGCCACGCTTCTGCGGGGAGAGCGCGCGCCCGGGGAGCCCTGGGCCGTTTGTTTTCTTTTTCTTTCCCCTTTTTTTTTCTTTTGACTTCGCGGCGTTTCTTCCGCGCGTTACCGCAAGAATTTGCGGCGCGCCTATTTTTAGCGCTCGTTCTGTGACACTGCCCCCCACTTTAAGAATATTATCTCATAATATTCAAAACCACACAAACGAGCGCGAACAGTCACCACACACTCTCACGGACTGTAACATAGTCCGTCGCTCATGACACTTCACATTCACAATATATCACTCAATACGATTGGACATTGTAATTCAATTACACAACACGTGAAAACACAACCACAAGCGCATGAGTACAACACTCCACCACACATTCCCAACAATACAAATGTACAAAGTTCTCTCATTACAACAATGGTACAATACTATATATCACATCACAGCACAACACTTCGACACTTGTGACACAGGATAACACAACATTAACACAACGTATGGCACTCAGCACTGCCCAACACATTCTGATTCGACTTCAGCACTTATCCCGAGTACTTCGAGCAGCGCTTGCGCCCTTTCTTGCGGTGCTCGCTCGATCTCTTCTTGTGTTTCCACGTTCGGCGAGCCCTTTCCAACGACGGTATCTGAGGCGGCGTCTCAGCCATCGTTGTCACTTCCGACACCGTTAACGGGTCATAACGTTCAAGGGGTCCTATATGTTTATTTACCAGCTCGTTCATGTCATGGCCTTGGGCTTGGCTCTCCAACTCCGTCACCATTACACTGTCGGTCGGTTGGGGTCGTGCCGACGTACGTCCAGTTGCTCGGCCCGTGAACATAATTATTCGACACGATTGTCTTCTCCTTCGCTGTCTCTTGCGCCGCAGCTTCACCTCGGGCTCTAGTGAGATCCGCCACGGGATGCTCCTCCCTTGTATCTCGCGGCCGCTGTGTAGGCGAGGGCTCTATCTTCGGGTCTTCTCCCAAACATTCTGGATCATTCGGCCCTCGCGCCCCGACGATGTTTCCGATGACAAGGTCATACAGGGGGGTCGTCATGCATAAAGCCGTAACCTTCCCGCTGAAGTACGGGGTTTCAACCTCAATTTCTGCTTCGGGAAGCAGCCGAACTGTACGGTCAATTAGGCAAACCGGTTTCGTTCTGCCTGTCAACTCACTTTCCCGTACCAAATTTCTCCGCACGATAACAGTGGAACTGCTGGTATCTCTTAACACCGTAATCTTTTTGCCCGCGACTTTTCCAGGCAGTGTTAGCATTCCTTTCGTAACACCGGTTGGCTGTTTTGACATTACAGCACCCACAATAGGAATTTTTTCCCCATTTTTCAACTCTACGAATCCATCAGGGACGGCATTATTATTATCAGATTTCGGTGCCGTTTGCACACAAGATACCTGGTGAGTTTGACTCATTCCGTTCCGACAAGCGTCTGCTTTGTGCCCAGTCTGACCACACTAGAAACATTTTACTGCCGTAGGGCTCGTAAAGATCGTTCGACAGTTTTTCGCGCGATGACCCACTCGGTTGCACAGAAAACATCGCGGAATGCTCTCTGGTGCACGATTCTTTTCTTCGGGAGCCAATTTCTTCGAATCATCGGGACAATCCTTCTTGACCTTGGCCAAATTAGTTCCACCTTGCGCTTCCAAGAATTGATCAGCCAATTCAAGCATTCCTTCGAGTGACTCAGCCTTCCTCTCTTTCAAGTACAGCGACAGGCTTGGGTGGCAACTAGTAAGAAATTGTTCTCTAATTAGGAGCTCTCTAAGCTCATCGTACTCCTGTGCTGTCCCTGAAAGTTCAATCCATCTGTCGAAATAATGGCAAAGTCGGGCGGCATACTGCGTAGCCGTCTCCCCATCAGCTGGCTTTCCTGTCCTAAATCTGTCCCGGAATCCTTCCACGGTAAATCTAAATCGCTTCAGCAAAGCAGCTTTCACCTTTGCATAGTTGGCTGCATCGGTCGGCGTCAGCCTACCGTACACACTGAGCGCTTCAACACTCAAGCAAGTACTCAAAGCAGTTGCCCATTGATGTTCCGGCCAATTCTGGCTCTTCGCAATCGTCTCAAATCGGTGAAGGTACGCGTCAAGGTCGTCCTTCCTTTCATCAAACGCTACGAGCAGCTTGCTTGGGTTCAAGCGGAAGCCATGGTCTTCCCGTTCGCTGCTTTCAACTCTAGCTTGGACGGGAGTTTCGTTTCGCTGTTGCAAACGTAGCCGCTCGAGTTCAATTTCGTGCTGCCGCTGCCGTTCCCTTTCAGCCATCTCCGCTTCTCTTTCTTCTTTCAGCTGGCGCTCCCTCGCTTCTCTTTCTTCTCTCGCCCTTTCGGCTGCCAACTTCTCTCTCTCCAGCTCCAATTTCAATTGCTGCTCTCTTTCTTCTTTTAGCTGTCACTCCCTTGCCTCTCTTTCTTCTTTCAGCTGTCGCTCCTTTGCCTCTCTTTCTTCTTTCGGCTGTCGCTCCTTTGCCTCTCTTTCTTCTCTCGCTCTCTCAGCTGCCAACCTCTCTCGCTCCAACTCAGCCGCTTTTTCTTCCTTGGCTCTCTCTTTTTCTTCTTTTTCCTTCTGGGTGACCCACTTCCGTAGTTCGGCGCCAGAAAGCCCCATCTTCTCACCAAGAGCGACTAACTTTTCGAGATCCATTGTATCTCGCAAATAAAACCTTGCCTTGTGCAAAAAATATCTGCCTAAATCGGTCTATCGGAACACTCCCCTGCACTCGTTAACGAGAACACTGAACAACACACCAAATCGTTCCGATAGCACTATCAACAACTCGAGGTTCTTTCTCACTACTTTGGACACACTGTGCGCCAAAAGGTCCTGTCGCGGACGCCAGATTAATTGTCACACCTGTCCCGTTCATTAGGGAGGCGATCGCCGGGCTAATTCCAAGGGCCGAAGTATTGGCCCTCCGAACCGCACCACGAAAGCGTGGACAATTTAGAAGTGGTCCTTTTTGGCGCGCCAGTGGACGCCGGCTGTGGCCCAAAGAACAAGTCAGAGCCGAGAGTTGATAAACAAAACAAATACTATATTCTCAAAAAATGGCAGATCGAAAACAATACACAAGAATGCACACTCCACAATAGTTACATACAATACATCACCAATCAAACAACGTACTACACAGTACAATCAGCCACACTCAAAACAACGGACACAGACAACGATACGCACTACAATGCAGTCGCATGCATTGAACCACCGAGACACTTAAAGACTAAAGAGATAGAAAACCTATCCAGTCCAAAGTTCTTGGAACAAAAGTTTGAATGATACTCTTCCGAGAATCACTCACTCAAAGTCCAGTGTTGTTGTCGTGCCGCAGTTCTCGAAGTTTCTCTTCCAGGAAACCTCGCCGGAGTTTCTCTTCCAGGAAACCTCCCGTCTTCAATAGGCCACTCTCCAAGCTTCAAACTTCTTCGCCCGAACGCGTCGGCTTCACACACGCAGCTGTTGCCACGCGTCCTCGCTCGATAGCGGTAGACACACGCTCTTGCCTGTAGCTCGAGCCTTCACTCCTCAGGTGGAAATCCTCTTCATTTCCTGCTTCGTCCCTACGGACGAAACCTTCGCCGACTACATGGCGGGATCCCTACGCACTCTGGCGCTACTTCCGTCTTCTCCTGCTTTCTCGTCTCGGCGGCTCGATTAAATACCTTCCGCGCCACCTTCCAGAAAGTTCTCCTCATTTCGTCGGCGCGATGCGCAACGAAGGCTGGGGAGAGGCGTGAGACGGTTCGACTGCCCTCCGCGTCGGATGACTCATCTCGGCGTGGCCACGCCTCCTTCGTTCTAGAAAAATCGCGGGCTTGCTCGGCCGCCGTTGTGGGGTGAGGAGGTTCGTCGATGAAGCCACGCTTCTGCGGGGAGAGCGCGCGCCCGGGGAGCCCTGGGCCGTTTGTTTTCTTTTTCTTTCCCCTTTTTTTTTCTTTTGACTTCGCGGCGTTTCTTCCGCGCGTTACCGCAAGAATTTGCGGCGCGCCTATTTTTAGCGCTCGTTCTGTGACAATGCGGAAGCATCTTATACTCGCGCCTTGTAGTGCGCCGTCCGCACCGCTTCTCGAACATTCGACAGCTGACGCGCGCGCATGCGCCGTCGCGCCGTCGCCCACTCTTCCACCATCTGTGCATCCCTTCCTCCTCTACACACCGCGCGCGCTTCACTCCTCCACCATCTGTGCACCCTTCCTCCTCTACACACCACGTTCGACATCTACAATTCTCCTGATTCTCCAGTGGACGCGCATGTGGCGTCGCGCTTCGAGAACATTCAACAGCTGACAGTGCATGCGCCGTCGTGCTGTATATATACTCAAGGTCGGCGCTCACTCGCTCAGTTGCCGCTCGTCGGTTGGTTTGTACGGCGCGTCGACGTCCAAGGTCGCGGTGAAATGAATTCCAACGAATCACAAACACAATGATCGACGTCCCTTCGACCAGCGCCGCCCTTTCGCATACGTGTGTACGTGTTCACTCATTTAACACCCCCTCCTACAACCACGTTAACCAATTTAGCCATCGACCCAAGTAAGTCGCAATTTAACACCCCATTTCACAACCACGTTAACCAATTTAGCCATCGACCCAAGTAAGTCGCACTTTAACACCCCGTTAACCAATTATATGGTCCGCATCCTCCTCAGTGTTCCCCCGAGGGAAGCTGCGGGCAATTTTTTTTTTCATTCATATTTTCAACAGACCGTGACAAAGTCTACTTTCCTACTAGTCATGCGGGCCGCATGTTGCTGACCTTTGTCCTTTGCCGACCTCTGATGAGGTGGTTTAGCGTGAAGGATCCAGACTGCCACTGTCGCCATGAAAAATTAAGACAGGTGAAAGGAACGTCAAAATTTTCAGAGAAAAGGAAATGCGACCCTCCCCGATCCGAGTCGACTCGGATCGGGGAGGGTTGTGTTCTGTGACTGGTAGGTGTTCTGTGACTCGGCCAGGAGGCCTGCCAGGCGGCGGTCGGAGAGCTTCGGGCTTATTCGGGCTTAGGGAGCCTACATGAACGGCCGTTTTTAGGGTGGAGACATCTTAATAAGTGCCTTCAAGAAACTCAGCCAAAACCAGCGGGCAACGGGGCACGCTGTTGCCAGCTTCCACCAAATTCAGCATAGTTTTCTGTGCGCCGCCATTTTAGAGCCAGCCGCCGCTCCCTCCAGCTACGCGAAGTACGGCGCAACAAAAAGGAGCCGACCGTGTGACGTCATCTGACTGCAGATGCATTTGCGACAAACAGCTAGAATTTAATTCAGCTGGAATATTCAGCATTATTGTAGGGAGGCGACCGAGCATGTATACCTACGTACGGCGTCGGTGCCCAGCCCTTGTAACAACACACAACACCTGGGCTTTTGACAGCGGCGGTTCTCAGGGTCGTGTAAGCGACCCAGTTCTCAAAGTGAGCGCACGAAGAAATTCGCAGCCCACACACAAACGCTTGCGACATAATACTGAGGTTACGCTGACACGAACGCAAGCGTGGCAACAGCTCAGACTAGCGAGCGCGTCTCCGTACGAACGCGCGGACGCGTCCCGTTTGTGGGCTTCCTACTCGCAATGCGTGGACGCAGCAACGACAACTTCGGTTATCTACTCATTCGCGAACACCGCGAAACACATATACGTGTGCCGCAGGAAAAAACAGTGAACGAAATACGCAGTACTCACAGAGCAAATACGAGACGCACTGGTGGGCTCCCAGCCGTCCCGCTTCACTTGAGCCAGCCATATATAGTTGTCGTCGGCCAGGGCTCGCTGGGAAGCGGAACATTCGCACCCCCTTTCTGTTGTGGTTAGTACAGAGCGGTACGCAGCATCGAGGCATTCTAAGGCTTCACCGGCAGCGTTTAAGACGCTACCGCAACGTTCGATGCTGTATTATTGAGAACTAAACGCAACCGGGCGTAGACGCAGTGCGGGCACCAAGAGTGGGCGACAGCGTGGCGTTGCTGTCTGGCAACATTTTTTTTTGGTGGGCGGCGGTGCGTTGGCGGCATGTAGTGGGTCAAAGGCTGACATCACCCTAAAAACGGCCGTTCATGTAGGCTCCCTATTCGGGCTCTCTGTCTGTCCCGACGATGGAGATGCCCTCTATACTTGTACGTACTTTATTGAATTTCGACAAGCAAGAAAATGCAGTGGCGACATGCGCAAAATGCGCCTTATTACTGCAGCGCCCATCGGCAGTATCGTGGGCTGGATACTGGTGTGTCGCTCCTGTCGATGGAACGTTACCCGTCGTTCCATCGCACGTGCTCCATTTCTCTATGCGTGCTCGCAGGGGCTCGCCACAGAACGGCTCGGGGAAGTGACGGCTGAGTCTCACGTTTTGTGGCCGCGGTCTCTGTCTCTCTCGGCCGGAGGTACTTAGGTAGGCCCTATTATATTAATGAATTTTAGCCTCGTTGCTGGTGCCGACGCTGCATAATGGCGTCTTCGATTAATCCTGCAGGTGTTTGCAAGCCGCGAAGAGGTTGATACAGCGCAGACCGGCACGGATGGCTGGGGCGAAGTCGGTTAAGGTCTTTGTTGAGTATTGGTAAGTGGCACCGGCATCCTGAGCAACAACAACTGCTAATTGACCGTTTGCATAAATCTGCAAGGCGACTTTTCTGCAACGTTATTAAAAAAAAAAACTATTGTGCCCTGATTGCTTCTCTTGCTCACGGTGCTTTTACCACTATTCCAGTGAAGGCACACGAGTGTGACAAAACGACTTTTTCGAGGTGCCCACCTCGAACGAACCTTCAGATTGCATGGCGGCCCAGGCGAGACACCTGTATACGTCGTTCGTAAAGAAGGGAGTGGGGGAAGGCAAATAGACAATGAGTGGGAAAAGCAATGTGGGAACGAGACCTTTTGGTTTGAAAACATTGTTGCAGGAAAGCCAGCTTGCAGATTTGCGCAAATGGTCAAAATTTGTCAAGATCGCCGGTTTGATATCCCGCGGCCACAGCGGCCGTATTTTAGATTGGTTCAAAATTTAAGTCAAGGTGATAGGCTAACACAAGCGAAACACCAAGTCAGTTTAGCCGACAAATTATGTGATAACTGTATTCTGAATTTCGCGATAACGAGTTGCCAGAAAACGAAACTATGACCTAGCTACGCTGTTTTTTTTTCTACTTTTGCGTCGTAAGCGCGTCGTTGTTTCGTCAATGCAACGTCACGAAATTCAAAAGCGCTTTTCGTACTTGAGTTTGGTTATAGGTACCTGAAACGTGCTATGTTCAGTGAAGCCGTAGGATACGCCTTTAAATATTAGTGATGTATGGTGACTTGGTGTGAAAACTTGAAGGTGGTGTCTCCATCCATCTTCCATTTTGCGCTTATCCCTAGTTAAATATTAGCTTTTGTCCCTAGAATGCCTCCCTCCCCTCTTCTTTTTATCTAAAGCAACAGCTTGCTGCTGTCACTACACCATTTTTAGTTGAAGACTTGCGACACTAGGTGTGATGCTGTATATGGTTCTATACTGGTTGTTGGTAATCAAGTGGCTTATTGAGTGCTAATTGGCTCCATTGTATAGGCGAAAATGATGTAGGAGCGTGTGAAAATGAACGAAAGATGTACCAGATACCCAAAAGAGAAATGACATGAACACATAACATGTACGTACACCATCCTCTGTGGTGCTCTAACTCGCCTAAAAATAACAATTAATGAACATGAACGAGCTAGTACATTCGGACTTCTGAGTTAAGTGGAAAGGCGAGCGCTACTGATAGTTGTGCAACATAGTGCTGCAAATGGGCACCTCCATATGGCGTCAGCAGTGGTGTTTGAATGGGTCACTTGCCCCCTCAAGTCACGTCAGGACAGCCCCCCCCCCCCCCCAACCCAAGCTACACCAGTGATACCACACCTCCCCCACTGCGATGCAGCATGGGTTTGCACCAAGACAAAATTCTGCAAATGCCCATGGCCACCTCTTGAGGCATGCTTAATGAATTCCAGAAACCTGGATTAGGCCATCATAATTTTTTTTAATTCTTCGTAGTATAACTTTTTGTGTACCTGTACTAATTTTTTTATTATTTGAACACTAACTCAGGATATCGGTCAAGTTAGAATGCTTCCCTTTATCAGAGTGAACGTAATGTTCTTTTTTTTTATCTCCTTGCCTTGAAAAGCTTTTGCATTGTACTCCGGACAGGATACCAGAAGTAAGATATCTTCACACACAAAAAAAAATAGTCAATGGAAGAATACTACAAATAACGTTGTTTCAAAATGTTTAAAGGATCACGTGACAGGCTTCTAATTAGTGCTTAACCGTTCCCATTCAATGCAATGAAAAATGGCAGGAAATAATGCAAAACCTGCCAAATCATATGACCTGCAAAATGGTGCATTTAATGTGGTGTAAACATTATTATTTAGACAAATTTCTATAATTCTCTGGTGCTCTTGATGGTCATTCACGCCTTGCTTTTCTTTAAAGTAATTGCGGTGATTCACTTGTAACTGTTTTTTTACAGAAGTCGTTGTTCAACTTTGGTACCTCTAGGTGTCTTGTCTTACTGTTATTTACAATTAATAATTACATTTAATATTAGAATATACACTACTTTATCATTTGTAATGTGATATGTATGCTTAATCAAGGAAGTAAGCATAAATTTCAGGACCTGTTTTCTTTGTTAGGTACAATATTAAAGAGAACTAACCATTTTTATTATTATGCACTTGATCATGTCACATGTATCAACATACATCGAACATGGTAAAGAATTAGGGTATTATTGGGGATAATGTTTGCTCTATAAGTGAACTATAAAGATCCACTGTGACCGCAAACAAGCATATCGTTCTTAGTGTATCATATATCCGTAGCAGGTTTTTGTATTCTTCTTTCTTTCATTTTGTTTCGTGTCTCAGTGGTGGATGAGGGTACATCACTCGCTTCGAGGAACTGAAGAAGCAGATCCTCGCCAAGGTACCCACCGCCAGCGTGACTGGCAGTATAGGACGCAAAAGTGAGTGAATTTTGCCATCCAGTGTGACTCGTATGTGACCTTACCTGACATGCAGTAACTCGTTTGCGAGAAAATGCGTTGAGTTCCTTACAATGATTGCCAAAAGGAACTCTAGGGGTATGTTGCTTTGGGCATGACGACTCTAAACCTCAAGTGGCAAACAAATAAACACGAATAGCGGACAAGTTTAAATTGCGAGAAAAAGACACGTAAAAACATAGAAATATGCACACACGTGAGGCACAGATTTCCAACTCTGTTTATTTCTTGAAGGTAGAACATTTTCGAGGTATCACAAGCAGCAGTTGAACTACAACCTTACACGAGGCTGCGGAAATATTGCGAGACCACGTGGCACATTAGAAGCCCAGAAGGGCCCTGATGTGCCCGTTCAAGAAATCAATTGCTCTGGTTAATAATAATGAGTGTGAAATAATGTCACCTCTTTTTTTTGTGATGTAGAAACTTTATCACACAGAATAATATTGTTTGTTCAATCTGTGAACTAGCACAACAATGACAAAACAAGATCTACATGTCGTTACGAAAGTAATAGTACCAGCTACTTTCAATTTATAAACATGTCCCATTCATGAGTTCTAAGCAGTAGTCAAGCAACAATAAAGAGTATAGTTAAGTTTCATTTCAGCATGAAAGTTTGGCTATCACAATATTTTATAAGATTACCTGCCTATTCTAGCTTTGTGCACATTAAAAATGCGAATATATATAGGAACACTTTTTTGGTGGTTTCATGTACCCACCAGAAGCTGTTAAGACAAAATTCCTCGTCAATATATCATATTCTGAAATATTGCTCAAATTCGGATGTTATGATTGAGAATGTACTACTTTTTCATGGCACTTCTGTTAACAGTTCGTGTTGACACTACATAAAAGTATGTTTCATCGACCTTGCTTTCAGAAGTGGTTCACCTATCGAGAAATAGTACTCGTACACTTGCTTTATCTTCATGGAGCTTTTTAGCACATATTTATTCGTGGAATCAGCCTTTTGTGAAATAGAAATTTGTATCTTTTGCTCATAGCTTTTTATTTCATCTTAATACTTTATACTTACTGACGTGATTTCTATCACACATTGCATGCGCTATTCCGCTTGCCAAGACGAGATTTCTAAAGCAAGAAGGTTCATTAAAATATTGATATTTAAAACATATTGCATACTTCATTAACATCTATTCAAACATGTGCTAAAATATTTGGCTAAACAAGTTGGTATGTAGATGCTGGTCGTTTGTGCCAAATATTCATATGTGTCATGGAAAATGATTGAAACTCCACCCAAATGTTTTAAAGAAACCCGACGTTTCAGAAACGACTTGATTCCTTCCTCAGGGGAACTGGGACTAGATCATTTCCCAGTTTAAATGATTTCCCAGTTTTTATACTCAACCAGACAGACATCGGTCGAATGTTTACATTTAAGTCATATATGTGTCATTTATTGTGGGCTTGCACTAATGGTTCTTCATTATTTGCTAGATCAGGCATACTTTCTAGATGACTGAATGTGTGCTTTTTAAGCAGATTTATAGATGTGAAATAAGCGATTTCCTGATGTTTCACCTTTATGCTCACTGAATGTTGACATGTAAAGTTGGAAAATCAACTGAATCACTGGTAACCTTTCATCAATCTTGCAGCCATTTTTCTTTGTTGTTTTAATGGCAGAAGAAATGCAGCAAAATTAAATTCGCTAAGGGTGTAATTGAATTGCACTCGAAGAGGTAGCCATAACATTTGTCCTCATCTAACATCGCTTCTGAGATGGTACTTATGATGTTAGTTTTCTGGTGTTTATGATCTATCCTAGTTTTACTACCTCATTGGATTACATAGGCTAACTGGTTTACCTCTCCCACAGCGGCCTTTGAAGTTGAAATCAATGGTGTCCAGGTGTTCTCCAAGCTGGAAAAAAATGCCTTTCCAGATTTTGCGGAGGTAAGTTGATGCCACTTTCACTATGAAGAAAAGCAGCGATCTATGAGCGAGAAATTTCAACAGATGCAAAGCATGAAAACCAGGGATCGAGCTCGATTGGAACCCAGGTATTCTGTGCGATTTTCAAGTATTCTATCCCTAAAGTCATGCCATTGCTCAAAACCGCCTTGGAAAAAGACCCCTCAGAAATTATGTAAGGCAAGGAGTCACGTTAAAAGGCATAACGTAGTCTGGAGGGAGTGTAGAATCGTACTAGGCATCAAATATACTGCGAGTGCGTAACATACCTGACAGCTGCCGACCCATTACAAAAGGGCTGCTCTACAATGAATCCTTTTCATAACTTGCAAGTGCGCTTCTGTGCACTGCATACTTGCCCATGTAATGGCGGCACCTTAATTTCGTGCTTCAAGCGGAGACGTGGTCTAAGTTGGATATGCTTGTATGCTTGAGCTTCTGTGTTTATATCAAGGAGAGCCAACTCTACATTTTCCATGTTATTGCGTAAGCGAACCGGACTTGAACTGGATATTTGCAGTAAATGACTGACCGCCATTAGTTGTTCGAACTGCATAGCAGCAAAGCTAACATTACAATTTGAAAAGGGTCTATTCGTCGTCATGATTGTCCACCGCAGCATCGGCTAGCCTAGCGTGCAGCTATGTGTACCGAGTCCTTCACAACTGTTATTACAGCAGGTTTCGGAGGAGGGGCTACGACCACAATGTCATTCGCATAGACGCGCCTTCCCTCGCAGCGTGGTCGAGATGTCAGCCAAGAAGTGAAGCATTGCAAGTGAATGAGAACGCAATGCGAACGGGGCGTAAAAATGATATTGCATTGCACTGTTGCGGCAAAGAAGCTTAAGGGTTTTTCATGCTTTTTCTATATTTCTTAAAAGAGCTTTTATAGTGCAGAATAGTATGGCAAGATACACGTGTATATCATGACATGTTGCCTTCAGTGCTTCCACTGTGACAAGTGCAATGCCAAACTTCGGATGTCATTCACGTGGACTCGCATGTACTGGTACTCAGTGCTTGTCAGTTTTATGTCACAATCTGCAAAAAGTTATGGTTCTTTATTTTTTGAGTATGTATGTATTGCAAATATGTATTTTTGCTGGTTTCTCAATTGTGACCAGTGCTATACCTGTATTTTGAGCGTGAAAAAATTGCACACTTTGTATCTGTATTATCTGAGTGTAAGGCTGTTTCTACACAACGAAAATTCATTGTATCTATACTTAATAATGCAATCTACATATCTTGCAACAGTGGCAGTTTACAAGTACAGTTGTGCTCACTGTATGCCTGTAGTGGTTTATGGATGCTCTATTGATCAGGTTGCCACTCGAGTTTTGGAGGCCAGCCAAGGCAAATCGATCAAGGCTGTAACTGGTGTCCAAAAATAGCCCTGAGGGTCGCACTCTCATGCATGTGGTCGGTGAGTGCCCGATTGCATGCTGTATGCTTTCTGCTTACTGAATTCTGCCCTATATACTTCAGTGCACTCCTTCCTGAACTCGGTTTATTCCTCATCACTTCATTAGTCGCACATTAGAATCTTCTTGACATAGCTGTTGCCAAATCTTTTCTTGAAAACTTGAAAACTTGAAAGACCCAATAGCATTGTAAATGTGGTGTGTAGACTTGTCAGTGGCCACAGGTGCCACCACAGCACATCCACACATACTCTTTCAGTTTTTTTCTCCTGAACATGTTTTTGGCCAGCTGATTGTCACAGATCTAGAACTTGATCTGGTGAAAAGCCCAGAGCCTCAGTAAAATGCAGACATAGGCAACAACATGCTGTTGTCTGCATCCATCTCTTACTGGACTTCTTGTTTTTTGTGCTGTTTTAATTTCTAGTATGCAGTAGCAACTTGTCCAAGCATTCACTTCAGTTGTAACTATTCGCATTGCAGCCCCGCCGCGGTGGTCTAGTGGCTAAGGTACTAGACTGCTGAGCTCACGGGATCGAATCGCGGCTTTGGCGGCTGCATTTCCGATGGAGGCGAAAATGCTGTAGGCTCGTGCGCTCAAATTTGGGTGCACATTAAAGAACATTAGGTGGTTGCAATTTCCGGAGCCCTCCACTACTGCGTCTCTTATAATCATATGATGGATTTGGGACGTTAAACGCCACATATCAATCAATCAACAATTCGCATTGCCCTCTCTCTATTACTTACTGGCATTAGTGCTTCCTAGTTTTTTTCCTATGGTGCACTTACAGTAGTCAATCGAGGTACCATAGGTGTTTAAAAAAGGTGGCAGGATGGATTGCATAAATTAAAGCTGCTGCTTCTCTGTTAGCTGAAATACTTGAAAGGGTGTGTATGCCTCAGCTTTCAGTCCAACTTATAGTCATGAACATTGAAGACAACTCATTCCCAATGGCTGGGATCGCATGGCTGTCACATAGGTTTATGATGACTGGAATTGTAGTATACAGAGCCTTAATAGCCTCTGTAAAACAAAAAAAGCCATCCTTTATGTCATTCTGTTGACACCCTGCCAGATGCGGTGAAATAATACTTGGCTTGCGTGTCCGAAGCAGCATTTCAGTTGGAAAAAGAATGACCTGATAAGGTTTTGAAGACATTCTGTGGTAACCTTAGTGTTCCTGTGGCCGATGAGACAAGCTCATTCAGATGCCATGTTTATTCTTCATAATAACAGTTGGCAACATAACATTCACTTTCACATAGACACAGACACTGCAAGCTAATCTTGCCGATCATGCAATTTGACAAAGTACTTCAATATCGTGTGCTGCCCATTTGCGAATAGTTTAAAAAAGTAAAATTTTTTATCAGTTGGCCTTACATAGCAGTTTGATTTAGACTGAATTATGCAGCTACTGGTGCTTCATACGAACTGACGTGAACGTTTTTTTAAGCCACTAACATTGTTCTGTTGGAGAACATGGCAAGCAACCTATCTTTCGTTTTTTCTATTCTATCACCCCGTTCATTTTAGAATCAGGAGTGATATACTGTTTCCAAACTTCACTTCTCGAGGAGATTGGGATTAGTGTCATTATGAAAATCTGCTGTGGTCATGCAGCAGACAATTTTTTTTCTTGACGAAAACTTGTTCTGTTTCATGGATTTACAGGGAAAAAATGCATTTCATTGAGCCACTATACCCTATGCTTTGCCTAACATCAGTTGTGCTCAATAAAAATGGTTGTATAATGAAGGAACGTACTAGTCACCGATTTGGCTTAATTGCATGCCAGTGGTGAATGATACAACCTTGGTCAATAATTGTGTAGTAAACCTGCATGGTACTTGGTGCATGTTTTGAATGGGCTGCGCTAAAATATGGTGGTGTCATTTTAAGAAAATTGGCCCGTCCTACTATACGTGATTCTAATGCCTGTATAAAAAGTAATGGTAAAAAGAGATTTTTCCCAGCTACTGCATGCATGACAGAGGATGAGAATCATTTTGCTTTCTTTTGTGACTGCGTACATTACTTTTCTTCATTTTTTTACTATTTCAGCCACTGCCTTTATACACTTAAGCATTGTAACCAGCATCACGACTAAACGTTCGTTCATATTTTTTTCTCTATCTTGTTTTTTTCTTAGTGCTTTGCCCCTGTCATTAATCCTGACCACACCTTTCTTTTTCAGGCTTACAACTTTTCCGCTAATCTACCATGCAGTTGGCAACCTTGGAACAATAGCTGAAGGTCCTGGAAGGTGCACCGATGATGGCTCGATCACAAATCTCAAAACGGGTCTTGCCTGAAGAATTAGCACCTCCCTGCCCAATGCTTCTTGCTCTAATAATTCACGTATAGACTATGCAGTAGAAAATGCATCTATTTTTTACACCCTGTGTGTGGTTTTCTGAGGTTATATAACTTTTTGAAATTTGGAACTGGCTTACTACGTAAAAAAGACACACAGTTATAGTCCGACTCATATCAAAACCTTACCTTCATTTTGCAGCCAGTGATGGCTAAATAACATTACATCTATGATGTATTGTTAAAGGCTGATGTGTACCTGTTATATTTTAAGTATGTATCGGTAGAATGGAATGACTCGGTTGCAAAAACATGCGACTACACAGCATGCTTACATTTGGCATGCTTGGCCTTGCACAGGCTTCACGGATATGTTGCTTCTGTTATACAACAACAAACACAGTAACTTTCTTGCTAGCTTGTACAATGTGCATTTCAGCACGTAATACAAGCCAAGTGGCATGATTAGTTAGAAGCGGGTCAGTGAAGACAGCAAGGATAATAAGCACTTCACATTATCTGTACCTAATCGTCAATGGTTGTTTTTAAATAGCCTCAATCTTACCCAGTTTATCAGGCTCAATTGTACACAAAACTAGCTGTCAACACCTTCTACACCCTGACGCACCTCAGGCATCAGGTTCACTGATGCCTGACGGAATCTAGTGGGAAACGAGACACCGTTTGTCCTTAAGAATATCAGCTGCTTGAGACCATGAAGTCTGCTTTGCAAGCAGATGTGCAGCAAAAATTATTGCTGCAGTCCCACAAGTGCCAATCTGCCATCAGATATTCTAGCTGGTAGTGCTCGAAAAGACAAGCTGCAATTGTAAATCTAGTGCTACATTCCTTCATGGTGAAACAAACGCAATATGCATGAGAACTTGGAAAGAACACAGGACAGAGTGCTTACTAGCTAACGAAAATTTTATTTCGGAAAGAACATTCTTATTATGCATCACACGAATGCACATCACCGTAAACCACCCTTACTATCATAAAAAGTGTGAATCAACGAAAGATCGTTATGATAAACGATTGCATACGGCGGGGAAACATTTGTCAAACCCCGAAAATAACAAGAAGAGAAATTCACCGAGTCACATTACGTCCAAAAAAGCCAGCTCATAATCTGTTTGGGGATGAGACGCCTGGCTGATGCACTTATCACCTGCTTTTGTCATTAAAAAAGCTTAAATTATTTCTCTCATTCGCTTCTTGTGCTTGTCGATTATTTCTTTGTCGCAATGTTTTGGCTGGCAAGTGCGCTCCTTGCAGTGCATTGCTAAGTGCGCACGGGTCCCCTTTAACAAGCTATGTTTGCGAATGTGCACATTCAGGCAACTACCTGTTTGCCTGATATATTCCTTTCCACATGGAAAGGATGTGACACGCTGTTTCATCATGAGCTTTTACTAACACGTCCAACTGGCAGTCATCTATATCCCTTGCTGTAGAACAAACTTCCCCACTTTGGTTAGGCAGACTATCAACTTCTCCATGTATAGTATCCTCACGAGCAACACTAGCTTGCATCCAACACTAAAGTAGAGAGAAAGAAGCCCTATTTTGATAGGACACAAGTGTTGATACCCATGTTGAATGAAGATTTCGGTTTGGGTGGGCCTTGAAAGCAGTGGTTGTATTCAGCCGTAATAGTCTGCCTTGACAGGTCATTCAATGCCGAGATTGTCGGCAGTCTCCCATGGCTTGCGTGTTGTAATTTAGATAAGAGGTATTTTGACAGGCCCATGTGATGTTCTTAAAACTAGGTTTAGTGATTATGTAGTATAATCTATCAATGTATTTTGCTTGGTGGCAATAGTAGAAGCCTTCAGGTGATGATCAGAGGGCTTGCATGGTAGTTTAAATATTTCAAAAGTACATAATTGTTGCTGAGATATTTAAAATATTTGAGCAACACGTACTTTAAAAGTATCAGAGCACATATAACCCTCTCAGTAACTGGCATTTGAATGCAAAAGTGCATTGGCTGTTTGAGAAGGGAGCTCAAACTTGCCGAGATACTTTTCGTCTGAGCTGGCCCACAGATCTGGAAAAACACATTGAAGGTGTTTCCTTTGCGGTTACCCTAGGATTGAGTATTGTGCCTAGGGCAGCTTGTAGAGAATTTGGTTCATAACGAGGACCTTCATCAACTTGACCAAGCAAAGTTGAGGTGACAGGCCGAGATATGCAAGTCCCTGATCTCTCAGGATGCAATTGTAGTACTACCCCTCTTGTCCACCTTTGACGCTGAGTATGATTTTGAAATTTTTACTCCTTAATTTAATAATTGGAAAATATATGCATGGGCACCACTTACATACAGGCATGGGAAGGGGTGCTCTCTTCTCCCTTTGATGTTGCAAACCTAGGCAGCTCCAATTACCTTTAATTTGTTCTGTATGCGTGTAGAATGTACTTTGCATATGAACAGTGGCACAGTGGTGTGTGAAGGAAGATTTCAGTCATGACGTGCGTTTAGTTCATTTTCCACCACCTAGCCTGTTGGCCACTTATTTTCACCCCTCACCATCGGAACATGGTAGAGGAGGAGGTAAAACTTTATTGAAACAAGGGATTTAGGCACATACGTCCCAGTGTCCTTGCACGACCCCACTGCACTAAGCTTTCATGAGTTCATGTAGTTCCATGACGTGGGCTGCCCGACCAGTGGCGATCTTAAGGTAGAATCTTCACAGACTGTGTGGCAGGACAAAGACCAGCGCTATGTTCTTATTTTTGCCTCTTTTTTCCTTCTCTTATCTTTTACACCCCTTCCCCCCCCTTTTTTGGAGATCAGTACAGGGCAGAAAAGTAGGAGGATTGAGATTAGAAATGCACTTTCCTTGTCTCGTCAATACCTGTCCTTGTTTTGTGTACCTTATCCTCTGAGAGCTTATCTGTGCACATACGCCCTCGGCTGACATATTTCTATGATGCTACAGAATCACATAAAAAACTATGTACATAGAAAAAAAATATAGGTCATGCTTATGTGAACATTTTATATTTGAACTGCTGCTGTAGAAAATGGGACACGGGAGTACGAGTGTAGTCGGTTGATATGTAAACCACCTGGTGCTTTTCTGCACAGCTGCAGCTATGGGTGCATGGTTTCCTGTTTGAAGGAAAGCTGACTAAATGCTTGTGACATGTCACATTGCCTTTGAAATTAAATGTACTATATTTATATTTTTTGAGTCAAAATCCATACACACTCATTGCTTTATCAAAGAGATGTATGCTCAATTGCTTTGAGGCGCAGCAGCTTTAAACTAGGGGCTGAAACCCGACTTCTCACATTTCAATGAAATAAACTATAACCCATTAGTATCTGTAATTGAATAAATTGTCTCGATCAAACAGGATTTTATTCGTTGACACACATTGGTGGTCAACAGAACAAAAAAAAAAGAAGGGGGAGCGGTCAGCAGTAACCATGAAAGACAATTATGCACACACATATATAAACCTTTATTGTACTAGAACGCAAAATGCATGATTATTCACTTCAGTAAATTAATTATACCCTATATATGAAACGTCTTACTATCGAGATGAAACATGCACCAAGCAAGAAACTTCTCCGTTGAAGCGCGACACGATCAATTAACTCGATAAACATTCGTAACTTTTGGTAGTTAAGAAAACCAGCTTATATATATATATATATATATATATATATATATATATATATATATATATATATATATATATATATATATATATATATATATATACAATGCTCTTAGAAGAAAATATTTTCTTCTAAGAGCATTGTGCTGTGGGAAGTTCTGCGTAATGAGGTGTGCCGTGCATGTAGTTCTTGTTACATATATGTATTATACAGTGTCAGACCTTACTGTGTGGTATGCACACTGCACGAACCAATCTCTCGCAATGCCAGGCCAAGTCGCAAGCCCAGTGTAGGTAAATGTGCGCAAGTACGTAAAAAATTTACATTGTTTACCTGTGATACGTAAAATGCCTGTAGCCAGAATAAAATTCAGAATGATGGAGAAGCACACACACACACACACACACGCACACACACACACACACATATATATATATATATATATATATATATATATATAAAGCCATGGTTTTATGGTGCTATATGTGTATGCGATATATGCGCGCGTGTGTGCGGACGCACGTGTAGGAACTTGGAGCCTACCTATCATCCTATCATGACTCACTATTGTTATCCTGTTTACAATGTAGCTGCGCACGTTTAGATCGTCCTTGAGAAGCTTCGAGCAGCGCCAGCTAGGCCAACGCTGCCAATACCGCGCCAGAAAAAGGGAGAGGAGGATGGTTGCGCTCTTCGCGCTATCTCTGCGCCCTCTCCGCTTCATCCGCAGCGGCATAGGTGTTCTCCGGCGGCATTCCGTCGCGTTGCGCTGCTGACTCGCTCGTTTGCTTGCGGACAGACCTGCGGTAAGACGGTAGTATTTTAAGTGTTCTGTGGTAGTACTTTTACTGCGTCCACTTTCTGCAACTCGTGCGCGATTTTCTCGACAGGTTACCGTCTACGATGGCAGGACAAGCGCCAGTCAAAGTGCACGTTGAGTACTGGTGAGTCGCGGGTTTTGCCTGCCTCATTCGCGCTTTTTCACGGGTCTTTGTCGCCATGTGGTCGGCATTGAATGTCTATATTAAATGTCCCACTTCCGCCTGAGATATGTGACTAGGAGGTGTTGTCATTTTAAAAACTACTGAAAGTTTCGGACAGCCTGCGGGCGTATGCATGCAGTGTTGCAGCGACCCAATTAAGGGTCGCCGCGAGAATAATCGCATACGTTTGCTGTGTTGTAGCGTTGACCTTATAAGCGCAAGCACTGCCGAGCAGAAACATATGTGTGAATGATGTGCTGGCCTGGCGTTGGCTGGCCTAGTTGGTTTAATGCGGGGTTGGTGTAGGTCGGGTGTCATTTACAGCTTCACCTAGGTCCGTGCGAAACATCGAGCATCTCGAACGCAGAAGATGCGGGCGCTCTTCGTTTAAGTTAGAATAGAAAAAAGAAGGGTCACCTTGTGCATCGGCATTTCGCATGACAGCACGTGCGAATCGCATTAGTGCGTAGAGGTGAGCGCTGCGTATACTATAGATCTCGCTGCAATATATTCGTGCTGCACTGCGTCGTATTTATGGACTCCCATTTCTCTCGATCTTCGTATCTTTCACCCTTCCCAGCTCAATGTAGTGTAGCGGCCACGTAGCAAACCGGATTTATTTTTTTCATCCGGCTAATTAACCTCTCCACCTACTTCGTCTCTGCAAAGGTGTGGTTGCATCGCGGCATAATCGTGGTGTCGGGTGTTCGCACTCTAGCTACGGGACAAATTAACTATCTAATTTTGTTTCTTTCGTGGATGAAAACTGTGCCTGCGTGATCACCGTTCGCCCTGAAATTTTTTGTGAATGAGCTCTGCTTGCAATTCTGAATAAAATTTGTGCCCCTGCTGGTTTTGTCCTTGCATGACATTTGTTACAATAAATAGGGAAATATATTAAGTGCACATATTTAAAACTGCGTGTGTCCAACTCGTCTGTTTTGAACACATCAGACTCGGCTTAACAGAATTTTAGTATCTCTCTCTCTCACACTTAATTCGTAACAGTCTATATGTGCAACAATCTTTTATTGTTACTCTGAGCATCAAGTCACGATGTTCCCACTACAGTACAGTACAGTTTTAAATGGATTCATTCACTTGGGATGAATGGCTCGTACATTGTAGCTGCACACAATAGGTATTGTGTGAACCCTGCATGAATGATACAGAATTGTGCTCGTGCACTGTGTCTGTGGCATAAAAAAACGATTGTGGCTAGTAAATACACTCAATACCTTTGTTAGCTGTGGAAAGCAACCAGCTTAGCATATAGGGCATCTTTGCATCCTGAGATAAAGTGTTGTAGCATTAATTGTAGCAGGCCTCTTGTGTAACATATATTATGTGCATTGTGACAGAAAAGCAATACTTTTATTTGGAGCAGTGAACACTGCTTTTGCAATTTTTGGGCTTTCTGGGTGATCAGATTTTAGGTCTGAGAAAAAAATCTCGGCATATCTACTGGTGTGCATGATGATGAATGGGAACTTCTGTGCATGCGTCTGTGCGTCTGTCTGTTTGTCCATCCATCCAGTGAACACTTCAAGTACTGCCATCTCGCATCTTTTCAGCATATAGAAGTACCGAGATCCAGCGGAAATTCCAAGTACTACACAAGAAGTGGCACTCGCGCACTTTCTTACAGACTGTGCTTCGTGTCTACTTCCCACCTTTCACCGCTTCTAGTTCATGGCACTGTGGCCCAACCATCTCTAAACCTTGCTAAAACCAAGAAGGTTACGCCCAGCGAGTTTAACGTGCAACCCTTTCTGGTCAGATAGTGCGTCCTTCTGGTACTAGTTTTTTTTTTTTTTCAGTAAACATGCAAATTCAAAGCAAATTTTATAGGAGATTCACCAATACTTCATCTGTGCAAGTTCTTTCATCAGAAACCACTATCATTTTATTTATGACTAACGGGCACATGTTTCCTCCTCAATTGAAAAGGTTGCGCGCGTGCTTCTCCTATGGTCCGGCTGTTGAGGTGGCTATTTACTCCTACTACTACTACTACTACTACTACTACTACTACTACTACTACTACTACTACTACTACTACTACTACTACTACTATACTACTTCTACATACATCACGGACGCATGACCCACGGCATAGGGAGCTTTGCCCCCAAAAGTCAACATTAATCGAAACCTCATGTACTTAGAATTTTCTTGTAATAAAACAGAGGTGTTTAAAATGTAGCATTATTAACAAAAGTTTACATCGCTCTAGCAAACACTGTTTCAAATAGAGCTCTTCTGCAAGACCCCAGCTGTAATCTAAATATTGAGAACTTCTGCACATACTTGCACATTTGAGTATAAGACCTGCTTGACAAATAACTTTTATTGCACTAATAGTCTCAGTGTTCTAGCTACCTGTAATATTAAACTCTAGGACATATATTGAGTTGAAGTTTTTCTTGGTGCAGTGGTTGCAGCACTTGACTGCTGACCCCAAAGTCATGTGTTTTATCCTGGTTTCCGGTATTGCATTGCGATGGAGGCAAAAAGTTGGAGGCTTGTGTACTGAGTGATGTCAGTGCAGGTTAAAGAACACCAATTGGTCGAAATTTTTGTGGCCCACTACAACGGCTTGCCTCATTATCTAATCATGGTTTTGGCATGTAACATCTTGGATATATTATTATCATTGAGTTGAAGTACTTCTGTAATCATAACGGGTTCAGTGTAATCTAGGGAACTGTGGCTAGAGCACAGAATCAACATAAGGTTTTAAACAAAATCGATGTGTTAGGCTGAAATGCTTATTGTGTTACTCATTTGTATAGTATTTACAAAGTTGAAATTCTTTTTCTTGCATGTGTAGTGGTGGATGAGGCTACGCTCCTCGTTATGAGGACCTCAAGAGGAGGATCCTCGCACAAGTACCAAGTGCCGATGTGACAGGCAATAAAGGACGTACTAGTGAGTGCACTGCTGTCCTTGATCTGTTGTGGTCGTATTGTTTCCAAAGGTTGCAAGCGGAACAAGTCTAGTTGGTTTGGGATGTAAAACACCACATTTTATTATTAGAACAAGTTTGGTTGCAATCATGCCGAAGTGAACAGCAAGCACGCCTAGTGAAAAAGATTCACGGTAACTCACGAACGTGGCAGACCAACTTGACTGTATACCTCTTTGTATCAATCTACATATCGCCAGCATCTTTTCACTAAGCTGGTACTGTTATGCAGTTCTTATTTCATGTAAGCTGTGCCAGGCATATCAGATACTTCGAAAACCTGTCATTGTCATTAGCTCTACAGTGATGCAGACATGTCTAATAAGGTAATTTGTGCATAACTGAGGCCTGTACATTTTCAAATTTAGAAAAACATACAGGACTTGAGTGGCCCAAGCTGGAGCTTAGGAGAAAGTCTTAAAGGAGAGCATATGGTCATTGCTGCAGCTGTTCTTCAAAAAATCTCGGCGACTGTTATTTTTGTGATGTCCTTTCCGCAATGCTGTCACCATATGTCACTCTGCAGCAATAGTGTAAAACTAAATGTAGCTAAAATTTTTATTGTTCTCAGGTGCATGCTGCAGCTGTGCAGTGGAATGCTGGCATTAAGAAAAACCTTGTCAACTTGTCGTAGATCACTAGTCTTAGTGTTGCAGCATTTGAACAATCCTTCTTACATTCAGGTTGCATAGAGCTAAGTCATGTTAAATGAAACTCTGTGTCGTTAAAATTAGAATGAACTTATAGTTTCCCGACATGGCATGCCTCATAATCGAATTGCAACTTAGCCAAATGAAAGTGAAGAATTTAATCAAGTACATACTAATTTTAAATCTCTTTATGAAGTACAAGAAATGTGGTTAAAATTAAAGTGAAGACTCAAGCCATTAAGGTAGCATGTGTTAATTTGAATATATACTATAAATTGTACTGGATACACTTTTTTTGCTTTTTAAGCAATTTATTTTCTTAGGCAGCATTTTCATTTGGCAAAATGTATATGTGAAAATGATGCAGTACTTGAAGTATGTACGCTTTGTGACTTTACATAGCGTCTTGTACATCTCCGTGAAGTTGCCAAAGGAGACCCTGCATCAAAACTGCAGAGATTTCCTATGAAAGTGATGGCTAAGAAGATACTAGCATGCTCAGTGCTTACACTTTTGCTTAGTCCTTTTTGTGCTTATTTTTGTACAAGATGCATTAAATCTGGTTTGCCATCTCTCTTTCCTCACACGTGAGGATGAACAGTTGCCAGGTGTTCATAAAGTGTAAAGGCACTTATGTTGCACTGTCCACACAGGTGTGCCTTCAGGTGTCTTTCAATAAAGTGCAACTTTGTTAGTGTAGTACCTGTGCCTTCTAAGATGGACCCTGCTATGTCTAAATATTCGGTAGCAGCATTTCGAGAACGCTATAATCTTGTCCACTCTGCTTGTGGTGACGAAACCTTCGGTCAAGGCAGTAAGTACATTACACAAGTATAGTGTGAAGCAAACAAAATCGGAACTCTTGAAAGCGAGTGGATGTGATTCCAACACATTGAGAACCTTAAGTGAATGGCTAAGTTCGTAAATGTTACAATCTTAATGTCCTAAATAAACAAAGAAGACAACCAGTATTGCTAACATTTAGACAGAGCTATGTTTTTACATTAGCTGTACATCTTAATAATCACCTTGCAGGGTCCTTTGAAGTCAAGATCAATGACGAGTTGGTCTTTTCCAAGCTCGACAAGGGCTCCTTCCCTGACTTTGGGGAGGTAAGTGAGCATACTGTTATTATTTGTTTGAACATGCAGTTGTTGTTAGAGGGTTAATTCCTTTGTTTATTTATTATAAGGTCGTCTAGTGGCCTTTACATGAGTAGAGGAAACAGCGCATATCAATTGCACTCAACTCTATGCAACATTTTAAGGTAACAATAAGTATGATGTTCAAGGCCAATAAACTTAGCACTATCAGACAAGGTACAAATGTAATTGTACAATGAAGGCTTGTTAATTCGCTCCTCATTAATTCGAAACTTCAGGTTAATTCGAACTGATGGTCATGGTACGGCATATATAGGCATCTATGGGCTAACCAACTCGTTAGTTCACGCGCACATTGGCTCCTCTATCGATAATTCGAACTGCACACTGCTGCGTGGTGGTATTTTATCCTTCCGCCGCAAGCTTTTGTAGCTCAACGATAGGTGGCACAAGCGCTGAGCGCTTGCGCTATCTGTCAGGTGGGGCCACAAACCAATCCTATCTGGATACGTAGCGTCAATTTTGTTAGTTCGAATTCAGTTTAATTCGAACTCATTCGGTGTCCCCATGAAATTTGAATTGACAAGCTTTTACTGTAGTAGTATATGTATAGCTTTAAAATCAGTGAATCAGATTATCATGTTGTCAATATCAAGGCATGTAGCTCTTTCGTGTTTGAATATTTTGCACTCATTTACTTCATTACCTGTCATTAAAGGGGCCCAGAACCACATTTCTAAATAAGAATTGATTGATGTCGCTACTGGAGTTCATTGCATCACGAATCGATTGTCCCAATCATTTTTCACATTCAAATATGCGTGGAATTATGAGGATTTCTTCCGTGCTTTAAGTGCTTTCCCTCTCCTTTTATTCCAACAAGCAAGCTGGAAGCTAAATATAATTGGTGGGAGGAACAATATGCATGAATCATGAAGTGTGATCACTCTTTCTCGCTACCTTGCATCTTGCTCCGATTTCGAAGCAAGTTAGTGTCGATGCAGTGCAACCTTAGCACACTACAGAGCGTGATGCCCTGCATGTGGCAACACCCTGTGGATAGAACAAGTGAACCTGCTCCAGACGCACCTCTTTGTTTACGTCAGCTTTCGACCAATAGCAGCAATCTGTCGAGTGTTGAAAAATGTGCTGTACGATGGCCCTTTGAAGATGTACTTTCTCAAACAAAGCCATTTTCTCCAATGCCTTTTAGAGAGGGCTGGGAGTTTGAGAAAGTAGCTTGTCAACTCTTGTCGCCTTGCACTACTTCGAAATTCGGTTGAGATTTTCTCAGAGGTGTCTGCTTTTCCGTGTATGCCTGCTTTTCAGTGTATGCCTTCAGTCAGGCATGACATGTGGTTCAGGAGTGTTTTAACCAGGTATTCTGGTCAGCTGAGAATGCTTGCCCATGTGATAACTTTCTTCTGATCGCTTCACCGCATTCGGCTAGGTTGTCACACGAGTTCTGGAAGTCAGCCAAGGGAAGCCTGTGCAGCCAATCACCGGCTTGCAGAAGTCATAATCAGGTATGGTTCTTTCTATTCACATGGAGTTTTGGCATAACTGCAGGATTTGATTAATGCTTTTTAACAATGATAAACACATGAGAAATAAGTGTGTCACAAAGATCTTAATGTGTACTGCATCCTCTATTGTGTCCTTGTTAGTCACACCAAGAAATACAGTGCTTAATTAGTTAATCCATAGATATTTTTACATTAACATATAATATCACTTGAAATTTTCACCTAAAGTATGCTTTTACTGTAGCCCTGTATATAAAAGCTAGGCGCTGCTGGTAAATGTTCAGAAAGCTGAATTTTAATGAGATGTCATTAAGTAAACTGCAGAGTCTGCCAGGTGCAGCTGGTATATACTGAAAAAATGTCTCCTACTGAGATCATTAAGTACACTCTTTTCTAGCCGAGGCTATGTGAATGCTGCATATGTATTATTACCGCTGTTAACTTTGGGTGCATCACAATGTCCTCAGATATAATTTCTGTCACAACCTTATGCCATCTTCTTTTCATTTATTGTACTCTGAATGCACAGGAGAGCTGAAAGTTCCCAGGCCACTATCCCATGTATTTCTATGGAAGCATGGCCTGGAAACATTTGACCAGGACTGGAAATATTGTTAGATGGGATGAGCGAAAGTAGATACATAGACTATATATAACATGTATCTGTGTATAGATATGAAACATAAATAATTTGTAAAAGGAACTTTTGAGACAAAGTCGGCAGTAAGCACAGTGGAGTTAACAATTAATGAAAAGAGAAGCAATGAACTGTCCTGAATGTGTGGCAAATAGCTAACAAGATACATGATAAGAAATAAGGCAAACATTGTGTACAATATGGTAAAAACTAAAAGATGAATATATGACAATCATAACATAAATAGGTATATGGTGTAACATAAGCCCTATTACTGCCATTTGGTTGTCATGTTTCAGACATTATGAAGGTACTGACTGCTTGCTTTTTAAAGGCATTTGCATAGTCCAATGGCAAAGTGCACACACTCGCACCAGACAAGTGTAACTCTCAAGAACACATCGTCTTGGTTTTTTAATAATTGATATTACTGAAACGATTGCATCTTTTATTTCAGGCTACTGAATGAGCACTGACAGCAGTCTCTGCTAAGTGAACTCTCATACACTATGCGATTCAGATGTGAAATGGAGCACAGTTCTGTGGCAAGGTCTGGTTAAAATGCGGTCATGCGAGACTGGTATGTTTTGTACATGCAATAAGAACATTGCTCCTCCAAGTTTACAATGACCTTCAATTGCAGAAGTGTGTCCCATTTCACAATTGGCTCGCCTAGTGTGTGGGTGTGCACGAGACAGAAGAAGCGGTTGTCAAGTGGCCCTTGCTGAACATTTGCTCTGCTGGTTGATCGTGCGACTGGCGTCTTGGACGGCAGGTGCGGGTTTCGGAAGGCGCACCGTATGATGGCTAGGCCTCAAATCCCACAAAAAGGGCCATGCTTGAAGATTTAGCGCGTCCCTACCTGCGGCTGTTTGCTCTCACGATGTCATGCCTGTATGGTCCTGGCAGTAGTAAATTGATTTTATTTTCAGTCATGTTGTGTGTGTGTGTGTGTTTGTATGTATGTACATTGTCTGGCCTAATACATCAGTAACTGTTGCATTACATTCAGTGCAGTAGCACTGAGAAGGCTTAGTTATGCACAAATAACACTGTAACAGGTTTATAAATCTGCAGGATACATGTGTGCATTTATAAAAGATTCAGGGAACTTGAAACGCAGAGACCTAAAATGCACATTTACCAAAGGTCAACGGCCATGGTAGTCAAATTGCTATGGAACGGGATGCAGAAAGATCCCCATGTACTTGTGTCTCGCTGCATATTAAAGATGCTTGGTTGGTAAACTATAATCCAGAGTCCTTCACCACAACGTGCCTTGTAATTATAGGACGGTTCTGGTGTAGGATTTTACGAGCGGTCTGAAAGAGATTGTCCTTGTGCATAGTTTTGGCATACTAGCAGGCAGTCTGCGAGGATATTTATTACCATATTGCAGTCTTATACACGTTCCTCTTAAACTGTAATGATAGCTTGTTCCTCGTTCCTTTCCAATTTTAGAACAAGTTCCCGTTACAAGTTCTATAAATGCTAAAGGAACTTGTTAGTCACATTTAGAAAACTGCAATGTCTCTACATTACTGTTCCATTTGACTTTTAATAAATATATAGTGATGGATAGTCCCGAGGCAAAAGAAAGTAATCAGTTTGAAGCTCACATCGAGCTTCATATGTTTATATAAATGTAATATCGATGCCAGCAGGCTATACCTATGTTAAAAAAAAAATGGCCCGGTATCTGCATGTTTCACTGCAAATGTCGTCGAAAGACGATAGTCTTGCGTGTGGAGAGAGCGAACAAAACGTTTGTTTGATGTTCTGAGCAAGAAAATCGGTGAATTATATTCTGGAAGCGGCGCGTCAGAGAGTCTCAATCTGTGGAGTGAAGGCGAACGAGTGCATCGAGGCATGTTAGACACGAGCGCCATCTGACAGTAATTTTCGAAAACGAAGGAAAGCGTGAGCGCCCGCAAAGAAAGATGCGCGCCTGTCTCGAAGGCGATAAGGAATAGAACGCAAAGCGTTGGGCAAGGGCCATCACTGCGTCGTCTTGGCAAAGCATTGGAAACGCTTGCCTTTTCGAGCATCGCGTTGCATAGTCAGCGCAGCGTGATAAACGCTACGGTCCTTGGAATTAATTGTGTGTGCGTTCTCTAGCATAAAGGCACACATACAAAACATCGACGTGTTGTTATGGTGCCTCAGATATGCGCAATAATTGTTTTTCAATTGACAATCGCACAAGTATGAATGCTGAAACTTGAGCAATAATATTGGTGGGCGCTGCGGATGGGGTTGGCCGTTTGAGGTATCGTTTGGTGCCTTTAGTGGGATCATTACCATGGACAAACAGACAAATGTACAGACAGACAGGAAGACAGATCGAAATTTTGGCGTCAAAGGTCCCGAAAAAAGGCTATCGTCTTTAAAACTGGGGAATGTCTTCTTCAGAACTTCAATCAATTTTAGTACCTACCAAGAATTTTTTCTTAGTCTACTGCGTATTTTCTTTCACTCTCTGTGCCTGTTCTATCAGAGTTTTTGCATGCTACGCCGCACAAACCAGGGCACGTGTCCTGGGAGCGAAGCAGAAGAGTAAGCGGACAAAGAGAGCGCGTCTCAGTTCATGATGATGATAATTTTCTACGACACTCAGCAAACCTCGAGCATAACAGCTCTGTAAAAAAATAAACTGTTGCCATAGCCCCGGCCATGACCGACCTCTCCTGCACCAATGTTTTTACCGACTAACGAGCGGCCATCCCAGCTTCTGAATTGGGTCACCTAGCACGAGAGGCTAGCTCCATTCTGGAAAAAAGAACAAACCCTGGTGCTCACTTACCTCTTGATTTCCCGCCCATATGGGTGTAGACAGACGTTTATCAGACCGTACCTAAACTCAATATGCCGTGCGCGAGATCTCATGCGCCATGGTGGCATGGAAGCCCTATGGGGACACAATGAAATCCAGCTGAATGATCTGCCACTTACTTTCGATGAAATCACCTCCCACTATCTGCTTAGTAGAAGGGTCTATACTCTTCCTCATTTAAAGTTAGATAGGTCTGAGTTAGTCACACTTGGAATGCTCCAGGCATGCTCATTCCCCTCGCGGGGATTTCTCAGCCGTGTCTCAACAAAGATTCATTAAGTTATCCGGACTGCAATGAACCATATTGTTCCTTAGCGCACATGCTTTGGCAATGCCTCATGTTACATAACTGCCTTCTATCCAATGAAGCCCACTGCAAAGAGGCGCTCCAGAGCTCATTGCTCCATGCACAACTCCAGGCAATCCAGAGGGCCCAAGAAAGGGTGAAACATCACGATGTCTCAGCCCTGACTTGGACATGGACAGCAGTTTCCCCGGGTCGACGATAAGGGTTCACGCGAAAGCCACTCAGGATCAAAAAATATTTCTTTTCTGTCGGTTCGTTGCTCCTGCACGTGGACAATCTCGGTGTCTTCCGCTACTCTGCGTTGCATTCAAAGTGAAAACCAGGATGCATCAGTGGGTGACTGGCGAGAGGTAAATTTTAGCGCCTTATGCACTCGCCCATCCGCCCTGTTCTGCATGATGGGCTGCGTGCATGCGCCAGTTGAATGTTGTGGGACGTTTCCAAAAGTAACGCCGTTACAGTTCCACCAATTCTCAATGGAACGGTGGTGTTCCTCCAAAAAGAAACTATGTACTAGTTCCTGGAACATCGTTCCGTACAGCACTGCCTTATTGGAGGGTTGAGTGCTGACGAGTGCTATTGCTATGCTCCTTCAGTTGGCCACTGCTACCGTAATTGCTTTGCCGTTGGGTGGTCAACGCAGTCTGTATGAAAGGTGCCACATTCGTTGCCACATGCTTGATGCAATGCTTTTGAATGTGCTTTCGCACCTGCCCTTATAGCGTTCTGGGTGTGTATTCTGAGCTATGGATGCTATGGTGATATTGTCTTTGGTAACTGGTGCTATTGACTGGTGTTCACATGTGGCAAACATTGATGTGCATATCCTAATTGGCTGAAGTAATGCCTTCCAGTCGGTTTACAGTGTGGTTGTCGTATCCACTTGACTTTCTATGTAGTAGGAGCATGCGAATATCAAATAGAATTATCCTTAATCAAATAAGTTTGATTCTACGGTCATATAGCTAGTACTCGAAGTTTCAAATATTTTGACTGGATGAACATGTGAAACGTGAAAAATGTCAATGGTGTAACTTGGTTAGGGTGGGGTAGCTAAAACTAATGCGCTAACATTGTTACAGTAGGCCTTTCATTAGAACTTTTACCAAACTGATTGAAAAGCAAGCTCTTGTTGATTTTAAAAGAGATTGTCATTTCCACATGTCATGGATCCAGCAAAGAAAGCAAAGGCACAGTCTAGGAGACTGTCAAACTGCTAGCGTCGTAAAATAACTAGCACACTGAGCTCTGACCTTGTAGTCAAGTGGTTCAATTGTACTTAACGAGCCCTTGATCCCAAGGAGAGATGGTCCTTTGAAAATACTGGCAAGAGCATAAAGCTGCATTTTATACATGTATCACGAAAATTGCTTTGCAATACCTTCCCATCTTTGCTACTTAGGTGCCCAGGAAGTGCGTGTTTTCAACTTTGGGAAACGCTGCAACATCACGGCAATACAGCCCGATCCCAGGTCATCTGGAACAGCTAGTGTTTTTGCACGACAATTGGTGGTTTTCAGTAGCAGCCACTCACCACATTGTGCGCTCATGGATATGAGATTTTATTTGTGTCCTTTCTTTCCATATTCAATAAAGTATTTTGTGTGCGATTCTATATTCAATATTTTGGCCACTATTCAGAACTATTTGGTTCAGAATGAAATTTCAATGTTCTCATACCAGTACTTCGCAGGGGCTTATTAATTTGGTCATGGTATTATGCCGACGAAGCTGCAACATATTTGCAGCTGTTTTGTATTCGCAACATATTTGCAAATATGTTGATTCCCAAACACCAACTAGCCCAAGCATGTGTTTTATCAAGTCTTACCAAGCTGCAATAGCCTGACTGTTCGCCTATGTCAGGCAATACTATTGACTATTGCCTATGTCAGGCAATAGCCTGACATAGGCAGGCTTATCGCCAGTTTCACTGAGTGTATGAGGATGTCCAGCTGGTTTGTTCTAGATGCAAAGCAGCTTTCTGTCTGGGCTTGTCTCTTGTCCGTCGTTGTAGCCACGCTAGTACGTGCTTTCTTGGCACGAGTGGAGACCGCTAGTGGTGCTACACTGCTCTGAAGTACATTAAAAGTGCTCACTCCTCTCTCTCACACACACGGTGTAGTAGTATGAATGAAAACGCGAGCATGAGTGCGGCGGAGGTGAGGGCTCGCGAAGCGGCTGTGTGCACAACCATGAATGTCTGCGCTGATGTATGAAGAGCACCTCTTTACAAAACTGTCAAGTCGACCCATGGCTGCTTCGTGTACTACTTGGGTTCCCTTTCTGGGAGATGTGTGCAATTATTGGGCGAGTATTGGGGGAGATTATCGATAATGCGGCGTATGATTAAGGCCAGCATGATGTGAATGGTGCTCGATTCTTTTAGACCATGGCGGTGGTTGGTTATCGTTTTGAGTCGCATGGATTACCTTATTCATTTGCTTTTACAGTAATCTTATTGGGTTAACTTGCGCCTTTGTTGGTTCTTTGTGTTGAGCCAAAAACAAACTTTACTTCGTTAACTGACTCGCCTTTCAGAGTGACCGTGATGCGAGGTGGTAGGCAATGCCTCTGAATCTATGAAAGGTAATCATTAATCTTAATCTCGTGAATTAAACAATTTAATTTGCATAGGCTTACTTGACAACTGATATCACATGACAGCAGTAACAACTAAATAGGCAGAACAAACTTTTGTGCTGTGCATATAAGTACCCCTGCTCACGTGCATCAATGGGTGGCGCTCGTCGCAGCTTGTGGTATAATCCTGTATTCCACTATCCAAGCCTTTGGTGGCCCACATTGTAATATCGGCATCATATAGCGCATGCTTGATTCCCAGTATGGCATCTATCAATTAGTAGAGGTAGTCTGCTCAATACTATATTGAATAGCAATGAAGACAGTACTTGACACCTTTAGCACGCCTTTTTTCTGATTTTAAGTTTTCAGTTACTATTGTTGCTGTGCGATCTCCAAGAAAAAAACTATGAACGTAATTTTGTGTTCGTTGGCCACATCTTGTTGCCACTAGAATGTTGAGTACGTATTACATAGTGAACTAAGTCATCAAACGTGCCATCGAGGTCTAATGCAAAGATGGAATTTGTTTCTTGGGCACCGATTAGGTCATTTACAAGATTTTTAATTTGGATCAGTACGCCTAGAGTGCTATTCAAAAAACAGGTCGTGCTTTATTAAAATGGTAGCATGAAAAGTACTGTGAGGCATATGGCAGAACTGAATTAAGGAAACAGACCAGAGCTGAAGATCGTTTGTTTATTTGGTTGACTCAATGAAAGACGGTATAATAAATGCGCAATTATAAGTCTAATTGCACAAAAACAGCAGCAGGGGCATAGAAATGTACACAGCCGATTCCATTTAAGCAGACTGACAGCAGTATTCACGAGCAGTTTCCAGTAGAGTGGATGGATATACATCAAGAGCTATTTATTACAAAAAATTTTCTGAAACTTATGTGTATGAGTGCTTAACACTTTTTCTGGGTGCAATACACCTGCACCACTTGTGGATTTAAAAGGGCAAAAGTCCAGCAGTTCAAGCTTCACATAAAGATTACTGGAGGGCAGTGTAACATTCCAACAATTAAACTATGAAAGGTAATGATTAATCTTAATCTGGTAAATTAAACAATTTAATTTGCATAGGCTTACTTGAAAACTGATATCACTGTTTACATGACAGCAGTAACAACTAGTTTGTAACTGCTAATTTGGTGTAGAGTGTAATTATGGATGTTCAAACAAAACTAATTTAGTGCACATTGTTAGACTTAGCATGCAGTTTGCAACTAATGTTGGTAGTTTACATTAGGAAAAAGTCAAGTTGAGCAAGACAGTGGAAAGTTTCAGTACTGCAAATGCAGCAGAGAATGCCGTAGCATATTAAATAATGTAGCGCAGTTCGCGTAGCAAATGCGCAAAACTTTTGATCAAGCATCCTAGCGAAATGCAGCTGTCTTGCAGATGCTTTGTACAAAGCACTAAAGCCTGGTAGTTCTGATGTCTGGTAGCTCCAATCGTGGTCAAATTACCATATTCGTTCCTTGTCAGCAGGGGTGTCTGGAATTCCCTCCAATAATTTTGGTATGAAGCTCTGCACCAGCAAGTAACAATATGTTTATGTGTGTGCACTCTTGTAAGCCATACAGTGCAAATATGCCCAATTTCTGCTGTCTCAAAAGCATCGAAAATACACTTAAAAGGCAGCTCGCCTACCTGAAAGTTTGAATGTTCTTTTTGTGAGCAGGGTACTGCAGTAGAAGTACAGCAACAAAAGTGTCCTTGATTTGCTTTGCTAGATATTCAATCTGCTTTGCTAGATATTCAATCTAGCAAAGCAGTAGGCTCGGAGCAGAAAATTTAACTCTTTCAATCACATTGAATGTCAAATATGGCACAATTTTGGGAGGTTTTGATTTGTACAAGTTCTAAAACAATGAATAGCAAAACAGATAAACAGCAGATAGAAACCCAAGAAGACGCACTTAATGCAACCTAAACTGCTGCCCACTGCCAAGCATGTTTTCTGAGCTACACAACAGCCCTAGACTGAACAGCTGTGGCAAAAAATTTGCATCAAAGTTCCAGTATCGAACAGGTAAAGACTTCTTCGGTTTACTGTACAAAATGTTGACGTTTGCAGCTGCCTGAAATAAATGCAGGCAGTTCTCGCCACACTTGACCCGAATGTGCGGGCCACCACTTTAGCTTTGTGCACGTAGCAGACGTGGGTTAGAGAGAGAAAATTTTTTTTTATAAAGCAAGGAAGCTCGGCTGCAAGTTATGCAGCACTTCCACATGGAAACTGCAGTTTAAATTAATGCGAGTAGAAAAGCGCTGAAGGCGTGTTGTTTTCATACAGGACGTTGTGCATATTGTCTGTCTGACAGAATGCACAGCTCCTTTAGCACTTGGGCTGCATATGCAGAAACCGTTCTTACACAATCAATCATTGTCCTCTGCTCTTGTCATTTTCTTTTCATCACAGCTTTCTCGACGCATACATTAGTGTGGATCTCATTCATTTCTTTGCTCAAGTGCCCTTTTTGGCAGAAAACTTTCCTGCGTGCGCGCCAACAGTCGCCTAATTTGCAGTCCTTAGTAGAACGTTCGCGGAAGCACTTCCCCTATAACCAAAACTCGTCGAACAAGCGACATTAGGGAGCAAACTCCATTTGGGCCAAGTAGCGTCGTAGAGACTGCCACACATGGTGGCACTGTCCAACAGCAAGCGAATACAACATACCCGCTGTCATCCATCACTGCATTTGCCACAGAAACTACACAAAGTCGCACAGCATTCCACAAGATGGTGGTTTTATTCATTCTTTGCCGAATTTACTCGTATACAGTGACACTACCTCTGTCCTTAAAGAGGCCCTGCAATCGCTGAATAGCTTTATTAAAGAAGCTTATTGCCTCACAAATCGACCGCTGCAGAAAATTTTGCATAAAAT
This sequence comes from Rhipicephalus microplus, assembly GCF_013339725.1. Lineage (NCBI taxonomy): Eukaryota > Metazoa > Arthropoda > Arachnida > Ixodida > Ixodidae > Rhipicephalus > Rhipicephalus microplus. The sequence continues at coordinate 65,521,632 of NC_051170.1, forward strand.
CCCCCAAGTTTAAGTAGAATTGCAGGAATTTCTTGTACAGTTCAAGCACTTTCTCTCTCCTTTAGTACCACAGAGCACGCTGACAGCTAAGGAAGGAGGGGGCAGAAAGTTGCATCCCTTCGTCAGCGCAAGTCATGACCTCGACCATCTCTTTTTTTTTTTCATTCCATCTGAATTTTTTTCAGAGTGACCACGAGCGGTTTATGGTGGCATCCCACGACAGCGGCGGTAACTATGCACTTCACAGTGTTCAAATCAGCCAGTGGCCGTGAACTTTGGGTTTATGGCATCATTTGTCAATGCAGAAGGAATGCTTTCTATCTGACTACGAGAATCGATTGTAAACTCCAGACCATATCCTGCGCTATACATTTTTGCTAGCCCTCTTCTCGGGACTCTCGACTACTGATCAGCAGAATTTTTTGATGATACGCAAAGAGTGTTGCAGGGCCCCTTTAAGCGATTTACTCTGTCACTTGATATGAAGACAAGCTATGGGGTAGTTTCTCCTTTGAAGTGGCCTCTGCACCACAACTCGGTACAAGTATGTACTTGCCAAATCACAAAGGAAGGCGTGCATTGGAATCGCTGCTACAGCTGTCCAATTTTGCCAGTACAACGAAACTGGGGCACTAGTGCAAAAAAATTCCATAACGAGAAGCACTCGAAATATCCTGGTGTGGTCTCTGGTACCCCTGCGCTGTTTTTCACACTCAAAATGGCAGGTAGTGTACACGTATAGACCAATGGCCCCCTTCTTCCTTTTTTTTTTTTTTCTCGTTTCGCCTTGAACTCCCGAGTATAAAATGCGTAGTAGTTGTAGTGACATCTAGATGATAGTAGTAAAACTAGGCTAGGATGATAGATTATTCATCTGGCTGTGGCACTTTTATGCGAGTGAAGTGCCCTCACAAATGCCAAGGAGATGGGGGAACATCTAGAGTAAATGTGGGAAAGCGGGTTAGATGGGGGCTGATGCAGAAGTGTTCAGTGCAGAAGCTTTACAGGTGAAGATGCCTTGAGAAAAAGCAAACACCGGGCATAGCTAGAAGGCGGAAAGCAAGCCTCGCGGAGATATCCTTTGAAAAGTTTACTAATGAAGCCAGCAAAGTAAAAATCGCACACAGTCCAACGGAGATTCCAATTTGAAGAATCCCCTTCAGATGCCTGCTTTCAGGGTACTGCTGATTGTAGCAGCCTTCATAGAGAAACAGAGGAAGATTACAGATGACAAAAAAAGACATAATCTGGCAGACATAACAAACAGTCATAACTTCAGCTTCTTAGCTCTGCAGTGCAATTGACCAAATTGTACATTTTTTTTTCACCTACAACTGTTAAACACAAACAGTACAAAAGTAAAGGGCACGCATGCACGCAAACCAATGTCCTTCGGGTCTTTTGGCTGTCTAGCAGTGTATGGACCTGATGCCACAACAATCAGCTCAACAAACGCCTTCTTTTACGCGTGCATGTGTCGGCATGCTTTCGACACAACACATCTTCGAGCTGTGCCTCTCTCTTTATAGAAAACAACAACAAAATGCAATGCAGCAAGTTTCACAACATTCAGAAGCGACATGCTCAACCCTGCCTGAGACTTTCATCGTATACGCCACGCACTGGCCAGCACACATGTGTACATAAATGATAGTGAGATCCTCTGGTAAGCACACGCATTAACACATATTATTTGATGGCACTCAAGCATTCATCTCTTTTCCCCACATTTTTTTGTGTTTTTCTTTTCCGTTCCCTGGCATCCAGTTTTTAGCAAGAGCTTTTTTTCTTTTTTTAATTAAACTCTCCCACGAACCAACAGCAGCACACAGACAACAGCTATGCTCGTTAACAATGTGCCATAACTAACAAACAACAATCTAAGAGAGGCGAGCCTTCTCATCAGAACGACTAAAAAGCATACGCAGTTTCTACAGCTGGCACGTTATGACAACATGTAGTGATATAGCACAAGATGAAATGCCGTGGCCGACGTTCCACTTCGGTCCACAGCTGTAATGCAAGGCAGCAGTCCCCTGCCTCGACCGCAATACACGCAAAGCCAGTCAACCCTGTTTCAGTACATACCCGACAATGGCTGGAAAGTTTTGAATGAGTTATGGTAGCCCACATTGCGACTTTCCAAGCTGACTGCAGTCAGCCATGACTTGCATGAGAAGCTATTTTTTGAACATTGGAATCGTATTAAACTCAGTTAAATTGGTTTATTGCTAATGTGAATTGAACTAATGGAACTGCAAAAACAAGGTGGACAGGGGAGATAATTAAGGATGTTGCAGTACTAACAACTGACTCATTTTTGTGCATGATACGCTCAAACCTCATAATAAAAAAGTTGCATGTTACACAAAAATGAGTTAGTTATATCCAAAAATTCATTATAAAGGTTTATTATTAACACTATATTTGTGTCAAGGCTTTTTTCACATACTTTACAACCGATATTTCGTTATATCCCAGTTTATTACATCGAGGTCTGAGTGTAGTACATACATAGCGCACAGAAATAAAAGTTGGTCGTTAGTAGAGTGACATACTTGTCTATCTCGGTGAATTCCCGTTAGTTATGTTACGGAGCCTGGAAACTGCATCTGGCTCTTTCAGAAATTAGAATGCAAAAGAAAACAAAAAGTTACTGGCCAGGAAAGTTTCCATGCATGGAGGCAAAAAATTTTAGCAAGAGAAACAATTGCATGACAATTTCTGTACGCAGTAAAATAACCTTGTTTTCCATACATTTGCTATTTTACTCTTACACATTACAACAGTGATTTGATGCAAGATTTCCTTAGGAATAGAGACAAGTTCTCTAATAGCTAGCTGTGAACCATCTACAAAACTACCTTTGTTCTTGCAAAATTTGGGGCTTCTGTACAAGTCTACCGAACAGGAAATACCTGCAGGTCTCTGTTCTCACAACAGCCACGCATGTGTAAATGAGTATCTGCTGACACAGGCAAAACTACACTCGTTAAGCACTGATGCAGGCTCCCATAACTCGTTCAACACTTACCAGCCGAATAGTAATACGCACCATTCCACATGCCACAGCCCATTGGTACTCTACGGTACTTTCACAACATTCCCTTTCCCCTCTGAGGGCAAAGCACAATGTAGAAGCGTTTACTCCACATTCTACAACTCATCACAGCAGTAGAATGTGTAAAGGCATTTATAGATACATAAACATGTGAGTGAATCGCACCGTACTTGATGCTGTGGTATATCGCCAAGCATACCTACATCAATGCAGGGGCGGATCCAGCCGCTTCTTTTAGGGGGTAGGGGGAAGTAAAACGGAGTGAGGGGTGTGTCATGACTTCTTGTCTTTACTAGAAGAAAAATCCCATTATAGCATAAATATTATTAATGTATGCTCATAGTGGTTTCGCTAATTTATACTGATTGGCGATAGGAGGTGGACTACAAGCATCGAAGTGAGAGGGGGGGAGGTTCTGACAGAGACATTGAGAAGGCTATTCCCCCCCCCCCCCCTTCTGGATCCGCCACTACATTGACGCAGAGCTAGAGCACAGTGCTACTGCTTCGGCCTATGCACATAAACCTCACGGCAGTATAGCAACAAGCAAGACTTAGGCTAAACAGTACCTGCACTGAAAAGCATGTGTGAATTTGAAAAGAATCCATAACAAATCAGTTCTGTCCCTCCAAAGAAGGAGGTTACACTCAAACCATGCAGGAAAGCCAGCTTGCAGATCTTGCCTATGATCAACAGTAGGTTGGCTATTTCTATCAATGAACATAGGATTATCACCTTACAAGGTTCCTCTGCCCCCTTTATTTGCAACTGACATTCTAGTAATCTTGCCACCTGAATTAGAGATTGCACTTCAAACAACAGTCTGCTCAGCAGGTCCAAATATGTTCCCTGCATTCTGCAAATAAAACAGAAAAGTAAGCTCTCGTACAAGTAAATTGTTATGTCCACTCGTTAATGTTGGAATTCGTCCCTCAAGGGTGTGTACCGAGAAATACAATTCCTTATATCGATTCGATTTCCGAGACAAAAAAAATGTACAACGAAGGATAATCCATGAACTAAGCAATGAGAACTAAACAACAACAAAAACATCCTCCTGGTCTTCTCAAAGTGTGAAAACAAAAAGGTGTAACACATTTGCACTTCTTTTTCTTTTTACAAATACTAATATATTTTTGCAGCAGGTACAGCAGGTCAGGTTTTACAGGCTCACTGAGAGAAATTTGTCAACAATAGCATTGTTTTTTTGGCACATAAGTTTGTCGATGTTATAATTTCTTGTACATAGGCGTCGATGTCACGATGCACTCGCAAGCTCCCTTCGCATGGCTAGAAAATATTTTATGCGTCCCTAGTAAAAACTAATTGTACAAATTATACTTAACGTGAAGAAAAAAAAAAAGAATGACCAAAGTATTAACCATAATTAGGGGATCCCCAAACCTACGCTTTTAGGAGTTGAATGCGATAGCGACATCCTGTTCCTAGTGTGTACTTCAAACACTTGGTGCACGAAACCCTTTTGTATTTGCTATTCACCAACTATACATGGCCTTATGGGAATAGGCACAGTAGCATGTGTGCCTTTTGTAGTGTGGTACTGGCTTTCAAGCACGAAGCCATTATAATAAACGCATATTCTAATGCTCAGTTGGCAATGCATGCTTGTACCACGCATTATTACTGCAATATTTCATGTTACATTGTGAAGCATGTATATAGGACTCGTGTGTTTGTGAAGCATGAAAGCTACTTTCACTGCATTTCCAAACAGAGGAAGTCCTTTTCACTGGTTTCACAAGCAGGGCGTGTGGTAGAACATCCACTTGCCATGCAAACGACCTGGGTTCGATCCCCACTCAGACCCAAACAATCCTGGTCCCCGCTCTGCTTCGGGATTTTTATCATTTATTCGTTTTACTTGCACCATTCTCGATTTTTTGGTCACGCGTAAGATGACGATTTTTCGCTCACAACCAACGCCACTGACACCGGCATTTCTGCGAAACGAGCTCTATAGCACTATCGCGTTAACAGGAAGCTCTGTGTTGACACAGTCGGAGCAACCAATGACCTCTCAAAGTTGAAAACAAACTAAAAACTGTATGTGCGTCGCTGACAAGAGCCTCTTTCTGCCAGGACAACAGTCGTGAAGTTAAACTAATATCGAATGAGGCAGTGCAGACATAAAAAAATGGAGGAACAAAAATGTTTTGTTCATCAGTGAGCAATATACTAAGTTCTGTTGGTGTTTTCCAACAAAGTGCAGTGCTTTGGTGACGGCAGAGCTCTAAACCAGCTACCCTGACGTATCATCTTGAGTTTTCCCCTTTGCATCTTGCATTTCAGTATCGGTATGCCGATTTTGAAAAGGTTTTGAAATAAGCGAAAACTTGTCATTAATAGGTGCCCAATGGAGCTTTAACTGAAATGCCATGTGTCTGGTCACCTTGCGGTGCGTCGTTCTTGCATGTCACAGATCAATGTGGTTCATTTACACCGATCAGATGAGTTTCGATTGATTCATATATTTAGATCTTCCTGTGAGGATAGATCTGTATTAAAACGATACACTTAGCATTGGCAGTTGCCTAGCTCGTATGGTTAAAGAACAAAAACAGAACCAACCTCTACAAATGCGCACTTCTTTGTCCTGCCTATCAAACCTACAACTCTTATTCACATAGTTTTGGTTTGACGGACAAGACGACGGCATATCACCCTCACGGGGTTAGTTGTGCCACCAAGTGATTCATTACCTCCGCTTGGAGGCCAGGTCTGATGCAATCAAGTACGTGCCAATGACGGACCTATTAATGCAGATTGTATGCGAAACTCTAGCATTATGAAGACAGAATCAAACACGAAAAGCTAATTTAAAGTCAACTACTCGCATATTTGGGCCACCATATAACAGATGGTCGATTCTGTCAAAAGGTTTTCTTTTGCTACTTCCACCTGCATCAGGTAATTCTGGCCTGAATGTACACAACAGGATTGCATGTTGACTTTTTTTTTTTTGCTCACTATCTCTCTATTGCAAAGCTCAATATACTACTGAGCAACTCGTAAACTAAAGTAATGTAAAACAAAATAGACATGTTGCATGAATCCTGACACGAGCAAGCTGTGGAAATAAAAAAAAAGTGGGGAGGGGGAGGAGCTTATATGTAATGCATTATGAAAGCCATCTAGTGCCTTTGACATTTCCAACACAGCACTGCATGGAACAGAAGCAAACAAGAACAATTCAAGAGACTGTTTTCTCTTTCACAACAAAGTCGTTGGGCATTGCACACTCGTGTACAGCTTTTTGTGGCGACGAAAGTGGTAGCGCTTCTAGAAAGAGGTGTAGTCCTGATGTGTATATGATTAAATTCTCACTTGTAGCAATAATAGTATAAGATATTCTGTAGCACTGGGTGTTACATTTGATTTCACTTCTTTTCTCTGCCATTATTGGGCGAAAGGGAAGCAGTCATATGTAGACGTTATGCTGATTACACTATCTGTTCCCCTAAATTAAAAACATTATAATGTGCAGTGAGAATTTGCATACTTTCCTCTCTCATTACCATAGAAAGCTGTCCACGAGTATAACAGTAAGTTTTGTTCTGCCCAAAACTTCCAAGAATTGCGGGGGCATACTTGAACCATGCAAAAAAAACAAAAGTATAATTTAAAGATTCAGCATATCCTAAAACTCCCATATCCTCAGTTTTGCGATGCAATCAGATTAAAAAGCTCTATTGAATCTGTATATCGCATCAATAAAAGAATATTAAAGAGTCTAATTGAGCGTAAAATTCATCCGCATTTTCCCTCCCCCACTTTTCCAGCACATATTTTTTACATCAAACGTCTTCCTGCAGATGCTATTGCACAGAAACCAACAAAAATACTTGCAGCTGAAAACAACAATGGCCTAGTACTATATATATATGGAGCAGTTATGAAGCTTCCGCTCACAAGATATACTAACACAAAGCATAAAATAGCATAAAATATGTCGACTAAATATGTTCTGGCACACAAAAGACTTAACAGCAGAGACTGACCACAAGGTAATGGATGGAACACGTGTGTGCAGCAGCTCTGTGGGCATCATGCGAGATTATGTATTTTCAAACGGGCAACACGCTCTCCTGCAGCAGCTCTGTGGGCATCATGCGAGATTATGTATTTTCAAACGGGCAACACGCTCTCCTTGACCTTGGCTATGTTAGTAGACTAAAACATGATCACATAGAAAAATGATGAAAAGCTAACTTAGACTTCACCAATGTTAACCTTTTGAGGCTGTGTATGAGTATGGCAGCAACCATCTGCTGCACACGCGTTTATGCACAAAGCCTGAGAGCATGAATATCTCGTCTAGAAATTTAACAGTATAACCTGAATGCTCACGTTTTGTTTTGACTAACAATCAGCCCTCTAAGCCAGTATTCTTCCATAATGCACTTGTTTCCGAATGTTTTGACCCTTCGCCACTGGCTTGTACATGACTTGGTGAATCCGTGCACCTAATCTGGCATCATATGCGAGCTGCCAATCGATTTTGCTTTGTACAGCACAACAGATCAAGAATCACTGAACAAGAGCTACCAGACTTGCAGATGTCCGTCACAAACTTTCAGAAGATAACTAATACATTTATTTGCCAGCATAGAGGTGTCAGAAACATTGCGAATGCGCTTGTACAATATATTTTTGGAATTGTGTAGTAAGCAAGCATCATGCGAAACAAAAATGTTTCTAGCGACGAATAATTTGTTGCACGTGTGACAAGGTGTCGCCACAGATGCAGCAAGCATTCTCGGATATACCTTCCAATTCATGCAGTCTGCCCCTGTGCTGTTATGTCTCCACTATGCCAGAGGCCCTCCGCGAGGTAATATCTAAAAACAACGTAATTCATAAGAAAGCGACTGTGTGTTTCCAGTCATGCAAAAAAACAAAAAAACAAACAAACAAAAAAAAAAAACCTGGCTCGGCTTTTTTACAGGCACGAATCACAAGCACGCATCACAAGCACACTCAGCTCCTCAGACAGGACTATGAATGAACATCCAATGGTGAAGTTTTTCGCGAAAGCGGTATGTGTATGCCGAGATGCAGTGATGCAATCGATCGGTTAGGTGCCGAAAAAGAAAATATTCAAAAAGGAGATGGGCTCAGACCACATATATACAGGCTTCCTTTCTAATGATGCTTTCCTGTCCGGTTGTCCTTCTGGTGGTATGGGCTGTTATCTGTGTTGACGTCTCGTGGCCCTGCTTTCTCTTTAGTCAGGCGGAAGGAAGCTTGCAAGATGGTACTTGTTGCAGATGTGGGGTCTCACGTCATCTCTCTGTGAGTAGAAAATGCATTGGCAGAGGTGGCGATGGTGAGAGACACTTTTGAGAAAGTGCCGGAGTAATCGGTCTACAACATATGCTATTGTTGATTGGTATATTAAGAGGAATAAGTGGATGAGATTCGTTCATTTATTTTGTACAGGTGGGACGTAAGTGCACTACCAAGCAAAAGTTCGGGACTCTGGTCATCCTTAGATTAAGATTTCACATCGAGCGTGCCACTGCGAGCTGAGCTTTAAGGAATCACTATTAGAAAAGAAACCCTTCCTTCGTGATTGAGTATTACGGCATCTGTGCTAACTGCACGAACACCCCTTCACCACACTTCAACAATCCCAGTTGGCACGACAACCCAGTTTAGACTCACCATTGACACCAAACTCTCGAGAAATGGCAGAAGCTTCAGGAGTTCCCTGTCATTTCTGTCCATGAACCACGACTCAATGGGGATGCCATTCTCCAGCTGCGGCACACAGAAAATATGGTGCGATTTGCTTAGAATGCTCATTCAGCGGTAGTTCCTGTCAGCGTCTGAAATCTGTTGTACCCTTGCTTATAGCACGTAAAAGTGCAGTCTATCAAAGAAGTGTATGAGCTTAAGCACTAGTAGTTCATGGCGGTGTTTTGTGCAAAGCACAATTATTTTTCGTTTCCCCCACCGACCCCAATAGAAAACAAGTATTTGTGCACGGAGCAAAACAGCGCCGTGCATTCTAGTGCACCACTGTTAAAAAGAAAGCTTGCGAATGACTTCTCTCTCCATGGTTCAAGTAACAATGAAGACTACACACTGAAAGCAGAAATTTCAACAGATGCTTGGTGCTGTCAGAGAGCTCACTAAAAACATCAACTTTTTTTTTGCCACAGGCAGATGAAAACACACTGTGTTGCAGTTTAGCCTCCTGTGACACAGCTTAAAATCTCTGCTAGTCACTGTAGCGTATATTGGACTGAGAACAGGGGAGAAATATAAAGGTTGTCTGAAATGTCATGCAGCTATGATTAAGAAAAAGAGGAACGTCGTTATGGAAAGCACACCTAGTGAATATTGTTCCCAACATAGACTGTTTCAACACTGTAAGCGTTGCGCCCCAAAAAACTTTCGGTCATTTCATCAACCAACTCGTAACGTGGAAACTGGAAGGTCGTTGTTTTCAATAGTAAGGAAAGTCTCTTAGTTTTTCAGGTAAAGAAAATGTGCGTGATGTTCAAGGCGATCTCTTCTTGAATATATTTTGCCAAATGATGGAAGGAAAGTGTACAAAATCAGCAGGCTATTTTCTAACGCTCTTCTCGCCCACCTCTACTATTCTGGCACATTGACGGATGAAACCAGAAGTCATCAAGCGACTGTGTTTATAAACAGTGAAAGGGTCTATACCGTAGCAGCCTAATTACTAAATTGACAAATATTCACCTAATCATTAATATGTCAATGAGACACATGTAGGTACGTTCAAATTACACTTAACTACACTATTTTCAGCAACTTACCAATTGCATGCTTTTTTAGGTTAATAAAGAAAGCCTGCAAAATCTGAAAAATTGCACATTACTAGACTGCAAGGCACATCAGGAATGGTAGTAGTGCCGCATTGCCAAGACAAGTCGTGTACGAGGGCAGAACACAAACGCACCAATGTTCGTTTTGAAGCAGTTTCGGCATGATAATGTGTTTCGGAGCAGGATGGTGCAGCAGGAGTGGATTGGCACAGCATGGCGCAAATGGCCCAGCACTTCCGACCGTGTAAACCTCATTAACGAGAACATTAGTAGTGGCTACTACAGTATACTGGAAACAATATGCATGAATTGTGCTTAGCATAACAATGTTCTTCTCGTTTTAAATGGTGCATGGTGCATGCTACTTGAGACATACTGTATATATTCCCTTCAAGCACAAATTATGAGGCAATGTCTGCGAACTTGATCAATTCACAAGGCATATTTTTGAGGCACTGAGTATTACATTGCAAAAAAGAAACTTTCTCAGTCAATGAGAACGTTCCAGCAATAAATGTCTTTTTTTGTGAGAGTTCCAGTACATTGTAGTTAGCATATAATTAAGTATGTAATTAATCTGCAGTCATTTACTGTCCCATTTTGACATAAAAATAATGACATCATAGGCTCCAAATCTGTGCACAATTAGTTTTTGGTTGTATTCATTTCAAGAAAAAAGAAATATTGGTTCTGAAATGCGACATGTCAAACGACCCGTTGATTATACACTGTCTTCACCAAAGTGCGCACACAGCTAATTGAAGTTAAGTCTCAAGTCATACTGACTCTGGAAAAGGCTAAGCTAATCCAATGAACATGGTATCTTGCTCTCGTCAGCCACAAAACTGGCATAAACAAGTTGTGTACACAACGTAGTTACCACAAATAAAGCGTACGAATAAAAATTTTAGCATAACATAAAGCCTCATCACATGCACAGAAAATTAATTTAAACCAGGTGGAGCGACACCACGTCAGTGTGTCACAGTATGCAAACAAAAAGGATGCAGTGCATGCTCTTTTGCAAATTGCTTACAAATATAGAGCAAGAAAGAGACTACTGCCTCCAATTGACCTTGAACTTGAAAGTAGAATATTACATATTTAAGTACATATTTATATGCTTTCACATATAAATATGAACACATCAAGACAAGTTAAACCAGTAACAACTTTAATATGAGACACACACACGTGCAAACATACTCTGCTTCAAGAAAAATTTGAAACAGACGCACTGCTCTTTTTCTGCACATAGTACTCCAATCTAACTTAGTATGTACACCCGACTTACCTGGTAGCCGAATGCCTGCGGCGAGTTGTCGATGATGATAGTCTTAGCAAGGTCTCGGCCCAGAATGGTCAGATCCTTGATGTAATTGCCACTGACACAGACACAGTGCTCCCTGAACAGCCGGAACCTAGACAGACAGCCATAACACATCATCGAAAAAGTGCCACCACACCACACCGTCACAGTACTTTGCCAATCCAAGCAGTGTGCGGGGAATAGCACACTATTAATTAACACGACACTGCACCTAGTGCGATAGATGGGACTGCCTGGAGTTGAAGCGCAACCCTCTCCTCATGATTTGGTAGCCACTACTGGGCACACTCACAAATGCAAAAAAGGAATCTCAAATAACGATATGAGAATGTAAGTGAGCTGATTGTAGTATGAAGGTCAACTGTAGTAGTCTTAGTGCGATCAAGTGTTGCATTGTTTAGTCTCAACTACTGACTTGTTGCAAACTTTGTTAATACAAAACAAAGACTTTGGTATGGTCTTAACGTTTGAAGAAGCAGCACAGATAAACATGGATGAAGTAGCAGCAAGTACACACGAATGGTGCCCATTGAGTCTTAACTTGTTAATTCAGTATTCACTACAAATGAAACTAACTACCAAGACATTATCAGTTGTTTCCCACAATGGACACGAACAGGTAGGCGATGACTAATCTAGGTATTTTCACTCATCCCTCTATCTCTCTCAAAATGGTGACAGTGACATTTGCAACAAAAATAATGCTCTTTTATGTGTTAAAGAGATCTGCCAGGGCAAGATCTGCAAAGATTATTACTATTACTTGATGTGGAAAAATGTGTATACACTCAAACCTTGATATAACGAAAAATAGTCTTGCAATAGATATAGTATTAGGAATAATCCTTTATAACGAATTTTTGGATATAAACTTATTTTTGTGTAAGGTGCAACTTTGTTATAACGAGGTTTGAGGGTACATTGAAAAAAGATGGACTTACCTGATGAGCTTCCTTTGAGGATCCAGGAGATTCAGAAGCTTATCTGCGTAGACCTTCTTGGAAGCCGTGAAGAGGATGACTTCGAATATCTTGGACACCCGCTCCAAGAATTCACGGAAGAAAGGGCGTGTTCGAACGTAAACCTGTAGGGAAGGTAACACATCGTTGTTGCACGAGAAGCTCATCATTAGAACAGGTGCACAGCATTAAATGGAAGAGGTGGAAACAACGTCCCAACCTTGTATTCTACGTCTTGGAAGGTGACTGGAAAGGTGAATGTTGCATCTTCCAGTTCCACCAAACTGCAATGCACCAAGGTTTCATCCTGTCAAAAGGAACAAAGGTAAAAAACAAAAGGGAAAGATTGACGTCACTGATGCAGTTGTTTCCATAAAAATACAAAATTTGGCTGTGCGAAATTTTGTATTTTTTGTTTCAATTTTTGAACATTTACTCATTGACTCTTTCCCTACCACGCGCATAGGGCATCGATAGCCCTCCATCGATGATTTATATTGCGGATTTCAAGACATTCCGTGCCATTTGCGGCGCCATTGTCGCGAAGGAGAACGTTGCTTTTCCTTTAAGTGCAGAACAACTTAGGGGCCCGAGCTGTAGTATGCTGTCATCATATGCTGTCAGAGCTTTGTGCAACGCAGGCAGAACCACGAGTAGCCTAGCCACCAGTAGAAATATTTAGCACGCACTCGTGCCAATGAGGTCTTTTTCTTCTTGTTCTTCGAGCACCTCGATGCTGCTAAGGGCGGAGCACTTTAGAGGCCTGGACAGTTGTGTGCTGCTGCTTGGCGTAACACAGGCAAAACCACATATAAAAATAGAAAAAGAATGAAGAAGCAAGCGAGGAATAGAGAGAAAGGACAAAAATAGAGATCAAAATAGAAATCAAGAAAGAGAAACAAATAGATAAAGAGAGATAGAGAGGAGAAGAGAAAGAGAGAACCAAAGAGAAACAAAGAATGCTACCCAGCTCCGTACTTACTACAAGTCTGGCACACCTAGTGCAAGGCTGCCTTAATTTCTTTTCATCAAGTTACTGTGGTGGCATAACGACAGTAAATTTCTCAAAGAACAACTGATGTATAAACTAATTCCGTGTGTCACTTAGATGCCACAGTAATAAATATTAGCGTTTGCTGACAGGCACAGAGTGAACTGACTGACTCCCACAAATAAATGTTGGCATAAGTGCGCTTCAGAAGACTCTAATTATTGATCACAAAAACTACTGAAGTTAGTTGCACAGAATGGTCTACTTAGAAATTAAGGACACTGTTCCACTGTAGGGATACTGAAGCACCACTAAGAGTGGCAGAAGTGTGAGCTACCAATTTATTTCTTGCGTGAATTTGCAAGTTCCCCGTCTATCACCTGTTCTAGTTAAGTACTAATTGTTAGACACTTCCTGAACATTGTGCATGTGCTAGTGGTACATGCAAAATGTGGCCAGCTGCACCGCACTCAATTCGAGTACACAGATTTGTCACGTAATTGGCAACGACCACAAAATTCCGAGTGAGTGCCCCATGACGCATTTCTGTGCCGTGCTGGAAAATCGCCCTCCCCCCACCCTGTACCCTGTTCGTATACCGCATCCAGGTAACATTGGTCTGCTTGAATCAGATCCGATTTCACTACGCAGCCTCAATTATAAGCGCGCGGGCCTGAATTTTGGCCTTTTTGCTTTTTTTACTTTTTTGATATTTTGAATTTGCTTTGTTTTTTTACCCCACATAATGATCGCACACTGACCTAATGATCGCACACTGACAATCTTCAAGTCTTCACGAACAAAAGCATGGCCTTTGAAATCTGTATTTGCAGTTCGAAGGAGGTGGTGCCTATGAAAGTAAGACCTTTGATATACCCCTCTGTTGCTCAGAACCATAGCGTTAGCGTGGGCTCATCATTAGAGCTGCTTCTAGTGTCATGCTTCCCACTGTCTAATCGAAGTTGCTTTACGCTTCTTGTGCTTGTGAGTCATCATGATAATGCACCATGCCACCAACGAAAGCCAGAAAACTTCTGAACAAATTCGCGTGCACTCCATTTTTTTTTTTCTGGTAAAAAAAGATTTGTTGCCAACATCTTCAATTTTGATGCCGTTTTGGGCAGGTGACTCGCTGAGGAGAAGCGATTGTACAGAATTTCACAGTATTTTCGAGAAATTTTTGTCCCTGTAAGCAACGCGTCACACTGAACAACTTGACAAAAATAATAGCCTCCTAAGAATGAACATTGGCGATAAGTACAACAATGTAATGTGCTGTTATAGACCTTAGCGTCAAAAACTACTAAAGTGTGCACAAGATACCAGTATAACTACACTCCCATGAGCACACATACACTACCAGAGCAGGAAGAACCCCTCTCACCAGATCCAGAACAAGCGAAAACTCTGGGCTACTCCGTGTCCTCAGTGGCAATGCAGGGCAGCGGGCACGCATTTCAGGTGTCAGTGGAGGCAGGTGCTTGATAAAGTAATAGCTAGGGGGGAAAAAAATCAATTACTAAATTAGTTCCACAAACTTCTGCATGTAGGTGGCAGGGTTACTGGGGCTGTCAGTGTGAGCGACTGAAGTGGGAAAGCCACCTTGTGACTCAAGTGTTCAACCACGTGAACACAAATTTTATTCTCTTAAGAAAGCAGACACTACGTCGTGGCAGGCATGAATTTTAGAAAGTCCCTTCCTTTTTATGGTAAGACTACCATATCCAGATAAAATGCATGTAATGGTGGTTATTTATTGTATTTATTGATTTACCTTCAATGCATGAAGGTTTCAAAGAAGTGCTGGTCGAAGACAAGATAAATAACTGTTAATAAATGCCAGTAGCTAGCATATACAGCCTAACTTTTCCTATAGCAAATGCTAACGCTGTTTTTGTACTATACACTGATGATTAGGTTTCATAACATTTCATTCATGACAATACAATGATAAGTTTCAGTTCACTGGGTTTTTAAGTATAGAAGTCGTACTAAAGAAACTCGATTCAATAAGGAATTGAATTACTCTAACATCCTTGGCTTCGCAGTTTACAGAGTACTGCAATCAAAACCAGCTCGTGAGTATTCATTAATAAAGCATACTGACTGCCAAAATGCATTCACTCTTTTAACATTTAGACAGCTGCCGCAAATCTCAAGCCACAGGGCATGCAGTGAGAAGTTAACCACTGGTCGTTTTGAGTAACAGGCTGGTGTGAGGGGGAGACAGAAAGTTAGGTGGGCAGGTGAGATAAAGAAGTTTGCGGTGATAAAGTGGCCGCTACACACTCACAGGACTGGTTTGATCGGAGAAACATGAAAGAGACCTTTGCTCTGTGGTGGGCGTAGGCAAGCTAACGTTGATAATGATGCAAGAAAAAAAAAAAGAATAAAAAGAAGGTGGGAGAGACTTACGGGTCAAAGGTGTCCCAGTCCTCAGCTACCTTGGCCTCTTCAGCTGTGGCACACTCGGCACTGTAGACTCCGGGTGCTTGCTCCACATATGGACACTCAACACTTGCGTCGGACTTGAGGTCGACGAGCTGATCCAAGTCGCATGACTGCAGCTCTGGAAAACCGACAGACTAAACTGTTTCTTTCTTTGAAGTATAGAGGGCAACACTAATGCACCGAATGCCATTCAACACCCATTTTTGACGCATCTCAGCATTTGCTTTCACTCGACGTACAGCTGTACGCGGCTGGCACTCGTGAAGGACTTACCGTCCACGGGCAGTGGCTCCTCATCATCGGAATTCGGGCAAGGGTCAACTGCGAGACTTTGGAAGCCCAGCTTCGTGTCTGTGGTTGCCTCTGGAAAGCCAAAAAAAAAAAAAAAAAAAAAAGCAGCAGTGTGCTAAAGTAAAGGAAGCCAGTTTGGCCCCATGTGCCTGGTCAACCATATAGTGAGTTTAGTGCAACATGGCTGCCTGAATTAGCCTTTTACTACAGAATAATGTCACTTTACTACACTGAGCACTTTATTGGAAAGAATCGACCGTCAACCTGTGCTGAAATTATTAATAGGCTCATTCACTGTACTGAATTATTTTTCACAGTTATTTGGGACATATCACAAATTGGAAACAGCTCTGGTAGGAAAGAACTCAGCCTCAACAATTTGAAGTGCTGGTCATATCAGTCAGAGGCATGAAACACATCCAAAAGTGACAGAAATTTGGACGAAGGTAATGAGAAGCAACACATATGAAAGTAGCTGAACCTGACAAAGGGACCAAGACGAGCACACTTGTGTATACGCCAGTCTCCAGTAATACTCTCTGTTGTACAAGTTCTCATCACCACAAAACTCGAACATACCATTAAACAGTTGGTAGACGGGTGAAAAGAGTGCATCCTCAGGACCCGCTGGCTCTGCCACTTCACTGGGGGTGTCATCTGGTGAAATGCAACAAACAAAACAAACGCCGGAAAATGTTAGACGTAGCTCAGTTCACTGCACGCTCTACTGCCAACATGCGTACATAACTGTCAGTCAAATTAATAATGACAATAGTATTAATAACAATGCCCACTTAACGATGATGTCTACATGAAACTGCTTTATTATTTAGTAACCTATTTAATCAGTAAGAGTTATGTTTCTAAAATGTCACCAGTGTCTTCTCGAAATCACAACTATCAAAACCTATTCAATCTGATACCCAAAATTGCATACCATATAACAAGGAAGATGAGTGGCCTTCTATAATTTATGTCTAACACATATAACAATGTTGAGAGTGGATAGCAGATGGTGCTGCACCTTTGCAAATCATTGCCAGTACTATACACAACTCCCATCAACAGGAAGAAATTTTTCTAGCCCCTTGAGGTACTGTTTCACTAAAATGACGAAGGGACATCACAAAGAGAGTCGAAAAAAAAAAAAAAAAAAACTGGTGCACAGTTTGAAAAACATAGGGCACAGTCAATCCTGCTGGAAGTGAAGGAGAAAGCCAGGAAAAGGCGCAATAAATATCATAGGCGAAATCACTTCGTTATCACTAGGCCCACTTGACAAAGTGAACTCGCACTGCATTTAAAAAACAATCACCAAACAGCACTTGAGAAATATTTAAGGCATTGTTCGAAAGTTGGTCTACAAGTAAGTTGTCTCAACCTTGAATCTTGACTGTTGACAACTGGTGGCACATATTCATGTTCGAAACAAATGAAACGAACCATACTGCTTGTTCTTCAATATAAATTAATTACTCGAAGAAGTAGCACAGAGAAAAACAGGGTGAAAAAAAAAAAGCAAAATGTACATACCTGTGGCATAAATGCGTGCCTTTTTGCAGCACTGCCGGCTCGGCTTCTGCCGAGCTTGCTGTATGCACCGGCCGCTTGTGATGAGGCTGGTGTCATTGTCAAAGCCACCAAGGCTGCCGGAGTCTCTAGGCCGTTTCAACAGCCTCTTTTCTTCGTTAGTCTGCAAGCCACAAGGGGTTCAATGGTCAGGCAATAGTCAATGACACTTCCTGGTTCTTCCAGAATAACGGTGCACACATCTTTTTACGTGCGGCCAGCCAGTTCATGCCATCTCCATGAAGGGAGAGGAGATCTAGCCAAACGAGCATGTCACATGGTCATCCACTAGATTTATTACCTTTTTATTGCAATGCACACACGGACCAGAAATAGCAACTAAGGAAACGATGATGTCTATTTGTGGTACATGTGTGTGTTGCGCAGAAAAAAAGTCGGGAATTGGTACCAACTCGCCCAATTGTCATACATCTTATAGACAGTTTGACAATGTGTTGTTGCAATGAGTTGGAACGCTGGTGCACTGATATTATTTCAGAGTCTGGCCACTGCACATAGTCGCAAAGCAACCTAGAAGTTAGATTTGGCACATTTCATGACAGACATGAAAGCTCACTGAAAGTTTGGACCAATGTAGGGTGCCTCGATGTGTGTGCCCTTGCTTAGTATCCTGCCACCTTTTGTACTCCTCCCTTTGCCATTGTAGTGCCTGCAGCGTCTTCGCCCAGCTGTAGGGCTAACATGCCTTCTTCGGCCTAGTATGCTTGGATGCTGCGTTCCTCAGGGCTATGATCATTTGCGTTAAGCTAGTCAGCAACTTCCCGCCAGAGTGAAACCAGTATACAGCAGGAGCGATAATGGCGGCCGCCGTACCAGACAACGCAGATGTCTCCACTCTGAGCGGAGGAGGGGGGCATCGAGGCACTCCAGACCATTATAGGGTGCCTACATGACCACTTTTTTTTTTTCAGGGTGGAGACATCTCAAAAAGTGTTCTAAAGAAACTCAGCTAAAATTAGCAGGCAGTCCGGCATGCTGTTGCCAGCTTCCGCAAAATAAGCATAATTTTTTTGTGTGCCACTATTTTGAAGCCAGTCATACGATCCCCGCTCCCCCAGCTACTCGTGATCTGCAAGATTATTAGTGGCTTGCAGTGTATCTTCAAAGGCCCCTTTTCAGACTACAACCTCATTAAGGCAAAAGCCTTCGGTACATCAGAAACATAACTGTCGGAGGTGTCCAGCATCAGAGTAAACATGTTACATGCATCAAGCTCAAAACGAAACCGGCGGTGGCATTGTCCAGCGTTGGCGTCAACACTAATCCTTAGGTGCATCTATGTAACCATCGGTGGCGTCCAGCATCGGCGTCAACACGTTACATGCAAAGCGCGAGACGTAACTCTCGGTGGCGTCGTCAGCGTCAACACTAATCCTTAGATGCATCAAGCGCAAAAATGTAACCGCCGGTGGCGCCCAGCATCGGTGCGAAGACGCTGCATGCAGAGCTCGAAACGTAACCATCGGTGGCATCGTCCAGCGTCAGCGTCAAAATGTTAGATGCTTTAAACTCGAAACGTAACCGTCGACAATGTCTAGCGCTACCGTCAACACGTTACATGCATCAAGCATGAAATGTAACCGTCAGTGGCGCCCAGCGTCGCAGCCAACACGTTAAATGCATCAAGCTCAAAACGTAACCATCGGTGGCGTCGTCCAGCATCGGCGTCAACAGGAACCCTTAGGTGCATCAAGCGCGAAATGTAACCGTCCAGCGGTCGGTGCCAGTGGCGTCCAGCGTGTTGACACTGATGGTGACGCCACCGACAGACACATTTCACGCCTGATGCATCTACCGCTTCGTGTTAACACTGACGCTGGGCCGTATTCTCGAGGATGAAATGGAACCAGGTGTACACGCAGTGCAGTCTACAATATGGCGCAATATCGGGGCATTGTCGTCTGGCAACATGTATGCTCCCTAGACCATTGTTGTGTCGTGCGACACCTGGTGTCATCTAAGCACACCAGTGCGTTAAAGATTCCGATACATGCCACTGGGTGGAGCTAGGCCTAAGCCATGCTGGTCATGTGACCTATGTTTCACTGACCAATCACCCTCCTTCCTCCTCCATAAAGTCGCCCAAAATAAACACGAGTCAGTCTTGCGGAAGCTCACTCTCTGTATCACCTCACTGTGCGCCCTCCTACCGCTTGGCAACTTCGCCGGTCTGCCACAAGATTACGCCCTGCACCTGCCCTACACAATAACGATAAACTAATGTGCAGCCTGAAGCATCAACACTAAAGTAATGACGCTGCTGAAAGAGCACGAATGAAAATGTTGGCTGCCATTACATAGTACTGTAACTTTAGGACAAGTGTCTTAATACTTTTAAAGAAGTCAAAACACCCAGTTACTTGGTTTTAATTTTCATTATTCTAGCAGGAAACTTTTCGATAACAAAGCACCAATGAAGATATTGGCTGCCATTACGTATTGCTATAACTTTAGTACAAGTGCCCTAAAAGTTTTAACAAAGTCAGAACACCAAGTCTTGTACTTTTAATTTTCAGTATTCTTGTATGCGATTTTCAGTATTCCTTATTAATGCATTAATTTTCATTGTTCTTGCACCATAAAAAGATTTTTCAAATCCCTTTGTGATGTTCCTTTATCCTTTCATTATTCTAAAGAAAAAAGTAATAATAATAATAAAGCAGACAATCGAGGACAATGGCGGATACATCCTCAAGCTAATTCTATATCTGTTTCGCATAGCCAAGAATTCAGTTTCCTGGAGAATAGATACTACCATTCACGCATATTACTAGAAACGTTTTATCGACTGGGTTCCTTGCTGTGCAATGAAGTAATTAGTTTGAGTTTTTTACACATATGTCAATTGAGACAAGGAAACAATGCTTAGCAATGTAAATGTTTAGTCTAGTTGATAGGTAACCCTAAGGTATGCTCACAAAACAAGGCTACGTGCGAATGAAAGAAGATTATAAGACACAAACATCGCTGCCCTTCTCTGCCTCTTTGTTCGCCTTGGACAGTAGGCACAGTTAAAAAGATATAGAGTGCGAAAATGATCATCACCCTCAATGTTTGTCTCACTTTTCTGTCTCTCTCTTTTCCCTGTTACACATGTGTGAGGCAACTAACCAGATGTAGTCCTAAGGGTAAACCTCCCGCTTTCCTTTATGTCCTCCTTTTTCCCTTCATAACCACAGAAAAGTTTTTCATGAATGTGGTACACATGTCTGTACTTTGTCGTCCTTGTAATTTTCAGAGTGCAACAAGTAGCATGCTCTCACCATTGAATTTTTCTTTCTCAGTGGAGTGGAAAACCGTGGTTTATCCAGCTTTCTCATGGCCATATATGAACCCTGCAGAAAAAAAATAAAGTAAAAATGAACAAATTAACATGCTTAAAGCACCCCACCACTTCAACACAATTGCCAAGGGGGGAGAGGGGGGGTCACTTTGTGGTGCAAGTCCACCATGCAGACTGTCCATTTCAGCATGTGTTGATTGGATAAAGCCCAAAAGCTGGTGACTACCACTGGTGCCAGTCTGCCACCTGCAATTAAGCTCTACCTAATCAGTGTGCATGCAGTAATGAACATACCCCTCCTTGTACCCTTATGGGAAATTCTCAAAAGTGTTATATGCATTTTACTGACGCATGTGTCCAAGACGTACTCCAGATAATATGCAAGCCAATACGAAAGACAAGGTCTCAGAATGCACCTCTGTCCTATATTATGTCAGCGTGCCTGATAGTGACAGAATAAACTTCAGTCTTTTTTTTTTTTTTTTTCACTGTTCACAGTAAAACATCCTAAGATAATGCTGTACAGCAACAGTCAATAAAACAATGATCTATATAGTTTCTGCCTCCTTACACAATCTGTAATTTACTATGTGCCACGCGACCAAGAATCTATTAGCACTCTGGCATGTCTTCATAGACAAAGTAGACGTGCATTAAAGAAGGCATGCATTCTTTAAAAACCACATATAGCTTTGAATACAACTTAAAGTGTAAAAGCAAGAATGCATAGGAATACTGACTGCAAACTACAAAAGACATCTTTTAGGAAACAGCAAATAACTTAAATATATAAGACTATGGCTGCTGGTTGATGGCACATGATGCGGCCTGCTGCATGGGGTGGATTGACCATCCTGTGATGCAACCTTCGTGGCAGGGACTGAACTTTCAACGTTCGGGTCAGCAGCCAAGCTCCATAACCATTGACAAAGCGTGGCGGACAAGGTTTGTTTAAAATGAAGTTTGGTGGAATTGCTGAGCTCCATTGAAAATAGTTGCCTTACTATTTGAAAACTATTTGAATAGTGTGAACTCGTATTCGATTTTGTTTCATTGCTATTAGATTAGTATTCAATTCAGTTCAAAAATTCAGCATTGGCACACCCCCATAATGTGATAAAATTCCAACTAGCCCAAAACACCATATCCCGTAATAATGTCACAGCCTGTTCTCTAAAGCAGATTTTTTTTCTTTTTTAGATAACCATATGCAGCAGGAAAGATGGTTTGACCTAGTTCCTTTATTATTCAAAAGAAGGTACCCCTACGCTCTCATCATAGGTATGAGCAAGATATCCAGACAAAGAAACAGTCAAAGCCTGTTCTATGCCAGCTCGGATCTCAGACCAGCTACTTGAAGGGCCCCTCACCAGGCTGTATAACACATTCTAGTTAGACACTGGCAGTTGTGTGTCCGGAGAAGGGCATTATGCGAGAATAATTTTCCAATCAGTTTATTATGAGCTGAGAAAACCAGTACTTTGAAGTGGCACGATACCAGGATGCGAGGAGATAAGCTCGAAACGCTTGCCGCTTGCCTTGTGTAGCCTTCACAAGCCAGATCTCTTCCCTATACTTTCCAGCATCCAAGCAAGAGGCCACGTGTGCATGATCAAGCCCGACCCCTCAGCACGCAAGCGGCATTCTTTTGCTGACCAGCATTATTTTGTGGTCTACTGCCTGTTTCTGCAATATCGATGCCTCAGCGCGTGCTCATTTGGAAAC
Organism: Rhipicephalus microplus; assembly: GCF_013339725.1. Lineage (NCBI taxonomy): Eukaryota > Metazoa > Arthropoda > Arachnida > Ixodida > Ixodidae > Rhipicephalus > Rhipicephalus microplus. The sequence goes on from NC_051170.1 coordinate 65,544,134, forward strand.
GGTGGCTTAGACGGTGTAGAATAGATGAATATAATGAATGCTCAATCATGAAGGACCATTAATTTTGTTTCCACGGCTGGCACCTGCTCAATACACCAACCGCAGGGACACAAACGCATGGGAAACGCATGCACATTAGCCCCGCATATCGTTGCACTTCACGAGAAAAAAAAATGAAGATCTACACATTGTTTCTGCGTGCCTCATTATTTATCCCAAGTTTTATTCATCTATTTAAGCAACAATTTACAAAAATTTATGCATGTCGGGTGAAATAATTTTCGCCGTGTCAGGTGCTACTGTTGGCGACGTAAAAGCACAGTTGTCTACATAGAGGATCGACGTCACAGCACTACAGTCTATGTAGAACGATTCCGTCATCTACGTCATCCCGTCATTCTCTGGGCGCGCGCTCGCGAAAAGAAGGGCAATCAGCATTCATGATGGAATGGGAGAAGGTCCTTGGTTCTTCACAGCCTCTGAACTAACAGTTGCGTTTCCACTTTTCGCAGCTTGTTGTATTTTAACCTAATAGAATGTTTGTCAATCACAGTGGTACACAACAGTTGTGTGGCATTTTGCCTAATGCATAAAAAATATCACATATGCACAAACTGTCTTGAGTAACACTCAGAGCCATGGAGAACAACCACCGACTTGACCTATTTGCTCCTTCCCACAGACGCGTTGCGTGGAATGTTCCCCCACTAATAGCGCGCTCCTAGCAAAATGCGCCGACAACTTTCAAATTCGCTTGAAAGCTCTCGCCTCCTGCCTGCATCGCAACGTGGCAGGCCGTACTGTGCGTTTTTTTCGAGCACCCGCAGTAAACACAAACACTCTGGCGACAATTCTCACTGCATTTATGTCTGATTTGAATTTGAAACAACCTGATTAATGACTCTTCAATTGATGGTGCAAGATAGTACGCAATTTTTGCTTCCCTGTAATAAAGAAAAACTAAAGGCTATGGCATAATAGTTATTGTATTGTCTCTCTAAGCTAGAGAGCTTGTTGCATGCTTAAATTTCATTTAATTCTTTTTTTACTTCTTGTCCTCATCAATAAAATTCTGTTCATGTCTAGCTGATTTGTTTTCTTTCTTTTACCTTAGGCGATGAAGTTAGCGCATGCAAAGAACTTGATCATGCATGATTTTCCTGCATATTAGATCACGAGGCTCTTGATGCCTGGGCATTACAAGCATACTGGAAAACATTTTTAATCGACTGCCTGGCCGTGGTTATTTCTTGCTCAAGTAATGACAACACATAATTTCACCATAGATAACATTTTAAATATCGTCCAGGGCAAAATCGGGCTTAGTCCTCACATTGTTCCCTCTGTTTTCCGACGATCCTCGCATGCCTGGGGTTGCGCGGCACCTTGCCAGTGTTGCCAGATTAGCCCGACGTGCCTTGCGGACCTCATGCGTAGTGACTGCTGCTGCTGCCGGTTCAGCCCACTGGTGCCCCTCACCAGCTGTGCGCCGGCTGCCTACTGGCATGCTGACAACATGGCTGCCCTGCACAGTAAAACGACAGCCACACAATACATCACTCAATCGATCAGCCAATCGGTCGGTTTGCTCCTGTGTCTACATATGTACGTGATGGATTGAAAGAAAGGCAGTGGAGAGCAACTCTTAAAAACAAGTGTGTCCACAAACTGAAAAGGCTGTTCATAAGAAAATAAACAAATTTCCTACATGGCACCAATGTATCAATCACTTGGAAAATTTATATAGCTTTACAATTTATGCAAAGGAGTTCTGCGGAGACCCACCACCTTGCGGGTCTCCGCAGAAAGGGAAAGTACACGTGTCTTCGTGCCACAAATGAGTAGTTGTCTACTTTCCCTTTCTTATATAGTTTTAATTATTGATTTGTACAGTTTAGGCATGTTTGACAGGCAGTACCAACACCAAACTGAACTAATTTTTCAGGTGACAGAGCGTGCTTACATTACACTGGTGCAATGTTGGTCAATTCACATTTCCATAATTTTTTTTAATCCTGTGAATGCACATAATGTTACCTTCTGATAAACTCCCACCCTTAATTCTAGGAGTACATATGCTTGTTATTGTATTCCAGTATTTCAATAATGAATGTCACAGTGCAATGTGTTCAAAACCTATTAACTAATGTATGCACAGAAAAACTGAACAGCACAAAATTATTAAGGGTAAAAGAAGAAGCTGTTGAAACAACCAAAACTTTTGGCACTGTGGTTTGTTCTCGTAGTGCCAAGACACATTAGCCTTACTAACGGATGCAGTTGTAGCTTGCGAGAGCTGTATGTCATAACCACAGGTATAGTAGTACAGAAGGAATGAGCACACAATAAGCACACAAACCAGGACTACCAAAGCTCAGTCCTTTGACTTGATGTAATGATGACTACTGTGGTGTGTGCAGTATGTTTGTAGTTAATACAACTGACCGACGGGCAATCGTGAATAGTGTTTCTACTAGCAGGAATTGCTATAACTATGATATTGGTGTGTACCAGTAAATCTCCTAATCACACTTCTAGTGCAAGAGGTTTCTGCCTCAAGCAGCAAGATTTGTTGCACAACACAAGCAATGACAACATGTATAAGTACTACCAGTCACCCTGCTCTTTCAGGAAAAGAAAAAGATTGGCCTAGCCTACAGTGTTTGGACCGTGTGATTACACACAATGCACAATAATCGGCACTACTTCAACACTTAGCACCACCATGATATTTACTAGGGTACTACGTGCCAAAACCACAGTATAACTACGAGGTACAGTGCAGAAGGGGGGGGTTATAGGGACAGACATCCAATATTTATGCCAACCTATTTTCTCTACACCAACAGAAAGCTTACCATTCATAGTGTCTAACCTCAATATGGTAACACGGAAAACACCATGAAGCCTTTGTAATCAGAATTTCTCTATGTGAAGCAAACTTGAAGGCGTATGCGCATGTGACAATACGAAATACTGCACACAATCCGAAATGGATGCTCAAATCTGTCACTATTTTTCACAATCATTTCATTTCCACCAGGATCTAATCTTACGTTCTGGCCAGTTGCCGGTCCCTTTAATGTGCATCTAAATCTAAGCATGCACATGTTCTTTGCATTTTACTCCCACTGAAATGGGTCTGCCATGGCTGGGTATTGAACCTGCGCCTTTGAGCTTAGTAACATGACATTCTACGAATAAAGTTACCATGGTGGGTTCTGCACACCACTGCGAACACAGTAGCAAGGGCCCTTCTGGTGATCGCAGTGTTGTCACCTATCGCTTCTGGAATTGCTGAGCAATACTTTTGAACATGCAAACAAAAGGGTAGCCCTTACCAGAACTATGTGGTTTCACTGTCAAAGGGACTAAATAAGAACATTTCGAAGTATATGTGAGCAGTCCCGCCATTTACCACTTTCTTGTTTTAGCCCTTTACTATGCGGCTGGGGAGTTAAAACTAAGGGTGCCAGTGGCTAGTCTCCTTCCTATATTGCCATATACACAAAAGGAAACACCAAATGTGCAGTGCTTATTAATATATACCAGAACATATATACTCCTTTATTCTGCAGAGCTGTAACACTTTTGGCAGCACTAGTTAAGTTGACCCGTACTTGTAAAGTAGCACATCACTTTCTGGCTGTTTTCTCGTGCACTGTTCCGAGTAATCAATGTCACTGACAACGATCGAAAGGTTAATTTCCACAAAATGCACAGCTGATGATGACTGGCAAAAAAGAGTGGAGCATGATATGGATTGTTAGAAGGCATGGATGGCTCCAATGCATCAGCACTGTACTAACAATGTGCTAGATAAAAAATCTGCTTATAAGTAGAAGTGACACTGCAACCTCTTTCTCAAATTATAAATAACAAGGGTGTATCTTGAACTGCCGAACAATACATACGACGGTAAATATAATTTCTTATGCCTGTTGGACAAGTTATGAAATGTCAAAGATATATTATATTGGAAGGACAGCTTTAAGGCGAGAAGAGATTATGTACATTTGGCCACACGGCTTTCTCTCAGCTGCAGAAGATTCATTCTACCGAGTCTGTGTCAACAATGACCTTGCAAGAGGGACTCGTTCAGCCTACAAGTCCTACATTATATTTGTCGCGCAATGGCTGATTGGCCCGAATTGGCCCTCCCCAATACTTGCAATACAAGCGCATAGGGACACTTGTGCACCTGTCCCAGTCATATATGTGTTTGTCGAGCTCGTATTTCAAGTACACCGCATGAACGGCCGGCACAACTGCTACGAAGGCTGGGCCCGTCGCGGCTCCACGGCGCTGAAATCGACAACGACCCACCGCGTGGTCGATGCATGCGCGCCCACCCACCCCCGCCAACGCACATTTTCGCGCCCATGCTGTCTCCTCTCCCTTTTCCAATCTCCCGTCTTCTATCGGAGGAAGGAGACAGCGCGGCGTGCGAGCGTGGGCGGCGATCAATACGCACGACACCGCGATTACGCCGCCCCGGGGCAGCGTCATTGCCGTCACTACTCGCCCCAGAGGAGGGGCCCCCTAACCTCCCCGATCTCCGCGACCAGCTCACCAGACGCACGAACTCCACCGCGCGGATGGCGGCGCCCCGCCGCGGTCGACGCGAGATCGAAGTTGTTTCGCTTCGCACTCGCCATGCACTTCGCCTCGCCACCATTCTCTCACCAAGTCTCCACTCGGCGGCGCTTTTTCTGAACACGCTACGCTGGCCTTTCGCGCCGGTCCTGCGCGACCCCGCGGCACGCGCGGTTTAATACGGTCCCGCGATGCGCGTGCGCCGAGGGAAGCTCAGCGGTCTTCCTTCGTTCCATGTTGTTGACGGCTAGCACAGAGATCATGTCTTCGTTGGTTGCCATGCATCGGGGCGACTCTCTCTCTCTCTCTCTCTCTCTCTCTCTCTCTCTCTATATATATATATATATATATATATATATATATATATATATATATATATATATATATATATATATATATATATATATATATATATTCTTGACACTTGTCAGAGTCGTGTTAAGATCGGGAACGGGAATGCGGGGATTATGCATATTGAACTGAACGAGCCGAATGAAAGTGCGGTTACGAGCGACAAAAGATTATTTCGAAACTTTATTGCGCTGCCCCATAAACTTTCGGGTCTTTCCTTTCCTTCTTCTTTTTTGAGACAAGTAATCGAGCACTTCCACGTAAGTATACATACGTTGCTAAATGTTGTGGCATAAGTGACCTTTAGAAATTGTGCCATCTAACGACCATGTTGAATACTCTTCGTCCTACTAGCGCTAAAGCAAGAATGGTCAAAATGGAAGACACATTTTCCAACGTCATCAACAATCCGCTATCATTCCATGACGCCGGACACGAATATCTGGAGTCCCTCTACACTTTGGAATTCGCAGCGCACACTACCGTTCATAAATAGTATTCGTAGGCCCACTTTGACTTTCGAAAAGCGAACACCAACAAACTTCGATGCGACATCGGCCTAACCGCAAAAATTGACAGCAGCGCCATCGCGCCTCTGTGATGTCATACTATCCGGGACGCGTACATGCATATGCACCCAAGCGCGCTTAAGGGCTAACATAGTAGACTGTATGCATGCCCAGTCTTCTTACGGCAAGCGGGAGCGTCCCTGGCGACGGGAAAGGCGCAGCAGAGCAAGAAGCCCCCCTGCGGCAGTCCTTCATCGATCCCTCATCTTTGCCTGATCAATACCGGGCTCGCGCAACAGGACGATGGGCGCCACACACCAGCTGTCCCACGACGCGGATGCGAAGCGACCACGCACACTCCTCTCAGCGCGTCTTCTCAGCCATTGCAGAAACCGTAACAGAAGAGACGACGTCTCGACTGACTCACCTTCGCGAACGTCGATCGGCTTTCTTTCAACACCTGCTTTAAAATGTTGTCCTCTGGGAGACGATGTCGATTCAAGATCTGACTACACGTGCGCGTAGACTCGGCGCCTCGCCCCCTCCCTACGGATGGAGAAAAGTAATACCAGGCGCCATCGCGCCTCTGTGACGTCATACTATTTGTGACCGGCCTCTCAGCAGAGGGTGAGGGCACGCGGTTACACTAAGCAGCACACCCTCTCTCTCTAAAGCGAGAGGGCGAGCCGGCCAGTCCGCAAGCCACGCGTTGACGCGCTGCAACGCGTACATGTGGTCAGGTCTTTACACCAGGCACTGCGCCGTGCTCCCGACCGGGTTGCAGAAATTAAAATAGGTGCCTTTTCTCATCTTCTAACCACTACCACCACCTTTACACCGACGCGTACGAAAAGATACCTATATAACGCGCAGCAGACATCATTTCAAGACAGTTCATAGAAGCCCGGAATCTGAAACGGAAATCGAAGTACACGGCGGAAGACAGCAAACTGTAACTCACCCGGCTGCGGCACGAACGTGGACAGCACGAAGCTATGCGAAGTATGTTGATTGATATGTGGGGTTTAACGTCCCAAAACCACCATATGATTATGAGAGACGCCGTAGTGGAGGGCTCCGGAAATTTAGACCACCTGGGGTTCTTTAACGTGCACCCAAATCTGAGCACACGGGCCTACAACATTTCCGCCTCCATCGGAAATGCAGCCGCCGCAGCCGGGATTCGAACCCACGACCTGCGGGTCAGCAGCCGAGTACCTTGGCCACTAGACCACCACGGCGGGGCATGCGAAGTATGTTCGTACTACGGTCGGGTGGATGGCGGTGTTGTCTTTTCAAAAACAAAGCTAAGTAAAAGGTTGTAATATCTATCTATCTATCTATCTATCTATCTATCTATCTATCTATCTATCTATCTATCTATCTATCTATCTATCTATCTATCTATCTATCTATCTATCTATCTATCTATCCCTGCCCATTTCCTCCTTAATGCAGATTAGTAGACTAGACCAATGAAGAAATCCGCTCTTCCGGTAAATGCCCACTTTCGCTCGTACATCGCGTTAAACGAGTCCGAGGTACCACCACTTTCCTCACGCGGTGCCTGGTGGCCTCTGATGGGTTTCAACAGCGACGTCCGCTGCTAACAGGACGGCGGCGCAAGCGAGACAGACCCTTGTACGGCGGTTTGCGTGCTTGCTGCTACGTCGCAATCGCTGTCCTGGCAGGAAAAGTGCCACTGCCACCGACCTCCCTCCTCTCCACTACGTCCCACCCCCTTCACCTCGCGCCGACAACGGAGCGACACGTGCAACGCGCTCATGGCCTACTTCGGTTCCGTGGCTGCCGGAGCAGCCCCGGCTCAATTATACGCCCGTTGCGACAACTGCTGCTGCTGCTGCTGCTCGAGGCTGGTATCGCGCCATATGACGCACAATGCCCGCGCGCGGTTCTGCACATGCACGTACAACAGACAAGCGCGCGGACTGCTCGCCTGTGCGAGTGTAAGGTTTCCCCGGCCAGAATGTACGGGCGTCCTCGAGAAAGCCGATCGGATTTAGCGACTGTACTGGAAACACGGATGAAGACGCCACAATAGTCATTGAGCGAACACCACACGAGATTCGTACATGAGAAAAAAAAAGCAACATTCTGATGTTGCGTCTTTTCTACATAACACATCAGGTGTCTTATGTGTTGTGTTCAGTTTCGTTTACGGTTTGTGATGTGGCGCCTCGCACGTGCGGCAGCCATGTGCGAGGCGCCACTAGGTGGCGCCTAAGAGGCATGCGATCATTATATGTACTACACAGTTGTAAAAAAATCAGTTGGTGACGAGGCGTTGTTCGTGGCGCTCGTTCTTTCTCTCGGCGCTCCGCGCCCAAGTCGTGGGTGGCTGCCGCGACAGCGTAGGCCTGCTGTGGCGTTTGTTCTTCGTCGGCATCGCGGTCAACCCCGACACAACATTATATACCAGCCGTCCCAGCTAACTCGGACCAATATTATTAAAGAAAAAAGGCCTAGGAAAGTTATAGCTGTTGTATACAGTGTCTTTGGTTATCTTATACATAATAATATTTAGTGTCTTATGTTCTTGAGTATAGTACACAATGTGTCGTCCCTTGTAACTTGTTTCGATGTCTTTTTTTTATAGTGCAACCACGACAAAACTGTCGCTTAAGCCAGACAAATCTTGCTGCGTTTTGTCAAGGTTCACAAACTTGACGACTAGTTACAACAAAAAGACATTCGGAAAAACTGCGGATATTGCTTCTCGCTGTTTTGAACGTGATACGCAAACATTTCTTATTTTCTTTTCTGTTTTACTTATTGAGCCAGGACGAAGGCCGCAAAAAGGCGAAAAAGGGCAGCTCAAAACGGACGCGAAGAGCTCGTGCGCGTGTGTTACATATTTTGTCAACCTCGATGACGTGTCCAACGGTATCGCCGTACACGGTGCGTCGCCTAACTGTTCGCGCATGCTTTGACTTGCCTTATCGCAGTGGCTCGCAAAGCGCTATGCTGTTTATAACGAAAGTGTTTTATGCCGAGCTCCACCCAGAATTAGCAGACTAGATGCAGGCCAGATTTCTTGCGTTCGTGCGATATGTCTTTAAATTCATATCCAGTTTGCACTTGCCGCTGTATAGCACATATATCGCAGAGGATACGCTTCTCAGAATATTCCGGTCAGAAATGATCACCAAAATAGTAGTGCTTATGCCTCGTAAAACGGCTGGTAGCGCAGAAGGACACGCCGAGTCATGTGCATTGGGACATTGAATCCACAAGTGGTGTTCTTTAAACCAATGTTTACCCCTTGTGGAAGCGTTATAAACAGCAGTCGCTTGAAGGAGGTAGCTATGTCGCTCGCGATGGTTACCATAGCATATACGGCCTGCCCCCATCGCATGCTGTAGTCATGCAGCTGTCAAAACACCAAAACCACAGTGCCTGTGCTGGCTGCGCCCACAGGTCAATTATTACAAGTGTAAAACTTATACATGCGTGCTATAAGAGCGGGTGCAACCGAGCGTGAAAGAACCTGCCCTAAAGTTATCACAAAGAGGCCGTGGGGACTGTTTTCAAACCCCACCTGAGGAACCTCTTCCAAATCATTACCTCCCTATGAATAGTCAAATAGAGGTATATAGTATATCGAGGTATGTTTATTATCGCAAATGAGTTTTCTTCATGCTTTACTGTTTTTGCCCTCTCTTGTTCTCATTGAAGTGTATTTAACAAAGCCTGCTCATGCAATCGCATATTTATTTACATACAAGCCCAAGACTATGGATCGCGACAGTGCTGCATATTTCCAAGCACTAACAGAATTCGCAATAGCAGGTGATGATTTAAAAAAAGAAAAGGAAGACCTTCTTATTTGGGTTAAAAACGGGGGATGATATCCGGCACCTCTCGCGGAGGTCTAACGCTGTATCGCAGAACACCTTGGCTGCAGCTGAACGAGGAGCGCCGATAAGATACGGGGCAGCCGCGACAGCGGAAACGCCATCGAGATGCTAGTGTGCGACGGGGATGCACGGAGACAAACAACACGCACGCCCCTTGCAGCGATACATGTGTGTGCGCGCGTGTGTGTGTGTGTGTGTGTGTGTGTGTGCGTGTGTGCGTGTGTGTGTGTGCGTGTGTGTGTGTGTGCGTGTGTGTGTGTGTGTGTCCTCCAAGATGAGGGGCGCGCGGCGGGTCCTCACGCCCACCATCTCGGAGGCCGTGGTGAGTGATTCTTGAAGAAAGGAAGAAAGACACCTAACTTCTGTCAGCCATAAGGCGACACGGCGCAGTGCCTGACGGCAAGAGTGCCCACGAGACACGGTGCTATGAGATGAGCCACCAACTCTCCTCTCGGTCACATCGCTCGCGCAAGCACGGCGCGCGGAAAAAAAAAAAAAACGAGCCCGTCAAGAAGGAGTAGTAGAGTGTACTAGAAGCTTCTAGTACACTCTAGGAGTAGGAAAAGAGAGACACAACTGGCTGAGAAAGCAGCTGCGATGATGAACGGCGGCGAGGAAAAGTGAAGACCATGGGTGAAGAAAACGAGGAACCTACTATTCTCGGTCACGAAATATGCCCCAGGCAATCTGTTAAATACAACCCGGGAAGAGTTCACGCGGTGGGCGGTACGAACAAAACACGCGACATCACTCGCCATCTTCGTGTACGCGACGACATCGCACTCCCCACGGTGCGGCCACGACGAGGTATACAACCGCCGCAACGGCCTAGCGCCATCCCCGGCGTTCACGCCTGTCCTCGTTCGCGCCCCCGATAGGTCGCACCCTCGCGCACGGAACCCTCGCTGTGTCGACGACGGCGACTCGGCACAAGCAAGCCGCCGACGGGGAAATCGTTGGCCGCATTCTCCCTACCACCTGCCTGCCGAGCACGAGGCTAGCGGGGTGCGACACCAGCCACCGCACTCTAGCAATGCTTAGCGCCGGAGGTGCTCTTTCCCACGCGGATCAGCTTAGACTGACAAAGCGTTTTTAAGGATGGTCACCGTGAAATGACGAGGACGCAACACAAAGAATACACACAAGCAGTTGCGTGTACTCTCCCGGTCACGTCCTCGCCAATAGAGCGCCGCGCTTGATGAACATGTTACACCAACAAGCTACCCTTGCGAAGTTCGTTTTTTTAAAAGAGATGTTTTCCTTAAGACATTGACCATTGATAGGGTGAATAAGTAGTAGCTAACATTCTTATTAGGGAAAACTTTCGCTGCTCTCAGTGTTTTCCACAACGGGAGGCGAAGTTCCCCCCCTGTTCTCCTGCAACCCCCTCCCACTGAGGCCCCTATACATTCAGTACGCAGTGCAAGAACATGATTTTATGCAGCGTCTAGTAGCATTTTCAGATAGCGCTGAGGAAGACAGGAATATGGCGCAAGGAACGATTTACGAAAAAAAAAAGTAGGCGGGGGGGGGGGTGCAGCCGGAAGCGTAACAGCAACTTTATGAGTTTTTATGACTACAGTAGCAGTGCTCGACATTGCGGTGTTCAAGGGTGACGAAAACGCGACACAAAACCTCAAGCACCCGACCAATATCGCACCAAACACCAAGCAGGCGTGGTCGATGTCTATTCGTAGGTTTGTCGACTATATATTAACCTTTTACGCCAAGCCCGCTAGTGATCACATTTCCAACATAACGAACGGCACAACCTGTGAAAAAGTGTGTAACGTTCACATATTGACGACGCTCGACCTATTATAAATAGGATAGTAAGCAAGGAAATAAGGTAGAATGAAGACAGAAAAACGAGAAAGAAAAAAAAATTGGCAGATCCTACGTACAGTGGGAATCGATTATATGCGAAGCACGAATGAGAAATGTTGATATGTCACTTTAAAATCAGCACAACGTTACGAGGTGGAGGTAAATGATGCCGTATACAAACTTCCGTGTCACGATTATCATGTTTGGATGTGTCACTTACCTATGTCGTCCGTTCGCGTCGCGTAATACCGAGTTTTGTACTTGTGAATCTAGCGAAACGGACCGCGAGCACATCATGATCGTAGCGTGTAGTCATGTTACATGACGCACATCTCATGATTATGTTTGCACCAGTCACATGCCTTCGTCATCCATTCCCGTCCCGTAATACCAAATTTGGTATATTGGCGCTAGCAAAACGGCCGCGAGCGCATCACTGAGCGTGGCATGTAGTCATGTTGTTACATGACACGCATGTCATAATTTTATGTTAGGATCTGTCGCTTGTGTTCGCCATGCAATCATGCCATACCATACCAGTTTTGCAACATGCCATGTGAACAAAACCACCGCAAGAGCTGCAGGACCATGAAATGTAAATCATGACATTCATGACATACATATGATTTTCACGTTATGACTAGTAAAATATGTTCTTCATACAGTCATGTTATGCCATACCTATTTTGGTATCGATACCATTATCGAAACGGCCAGGAGAGCTAAAGGTCGTAGGCGGACAGACAGACAGACAGACAGACAGACAGACAGACAGACAGACAGACAGACAGATAGATAGATAGATAGATAGATAGATAGATAGATAGATAGATAGATAGATAGATAGATAGATAGATAGATAGATAGATAGATAGATGCGCTCAAAGTCGCCGAAGTTCGCTAAAAAATGCTTCGCCTTTAAAATATGGCAGTAATAAGGCGACGGAGGTCGCTCATGCTTGCAGTTTTGCCGCGCCTTTGTTGACGACCTTTCGGCGTTTGACCGACGGCCAGGGACCACGCATAATGTGAGAGGTTTTGACGTCTCGCGAATTATAAGGTATGTGCTCGAAAAGTGCCGACATCTGTATCCTATACAATCTCCTGGAAAGCAGAACCGTACACATGACCTACGTATGCCGCCGCCTGTTACGCAGCTATTCGACCAATAGGGCCGTTACGTTCCACCACGTTAGGTACGAAAGCAAACCCTATACTCTACGAAGTCCTTGAGAAAACAAACATGTGGTACAAAGAGAGAGAGCAGCGCCACACTGCAGGCACCGGCACACTGCTAGTGTCGCCTGAGGCGACACAAAGCAGTGCAAGAAGAGGAGGAGGGAACACACTCTATAGTGGCAGCAACTTCACAACGGCGCACACGCTGACAGGTACACGAGGCGTGTACGACCCATACGCAAAGCCTTAGAAAGGCATCTACCCAGGATGTTGAAAAAAGTGCCGCCATATCCACGAAGTGAATGATGATGAGTGGGCGAAGCTTCGGAGGTAAACCTGGTAAACCATGAATCCTCTGTACATTTTGCCCACTCGATTTTATTACATCGCTCCCCCTAGCGTACGTCGCCGCACTAAATCGAACGATTGCCTTCAACCAATGACACGCGCCATATGTGACATCATTCCTATTTTATAAGATCTCGCGTCTTTCATCAACTACAAGTACCGCTTTCTAGTTTATAACATCTTGCATCTTTTCATCATCAGCTACAAGTACCACCATCTAGTAAACACTACAAGAACTAAACGAGAGGTGGCTACATACAGGAGACGGTACCGCCATCTAGTGAACACTGCAAGAACTAAACTAGAGGTGGCTACATACAGGGGACGCACAGCCCACGCCCTAAGGAGCTTCGCCCCTAAAACAATACTTGGAGAGAAAAATCATGCCTGAAGAGCGAAGCCACGCCCCGCAAAAGATGGCGGCCGCCACCTTAGGAGGGGCACGGTAAAACGTCAGCGTTGGTCGAAAAAAAACGAGGTGCGTTTTCCTCGCCCGCTCGGTGAGCTTTAAATGTGGCGAAATTTTCCGGATAGATACCGCCCAATTTGTGTCTGCCTCACTGGTCTCCCGAGTAGGCTTCGAAACTTTGGAAAGTTTTACGCACCGGTTGTTTATTTTATGCAACCATTGTTTTATTTTGTATTTAACCCGGCATTTGCACCAAGGCATCAAAAAACAATTCACCCCTAAGCGGGCAGCACTAGAAACGATTATGCTCCCGAAATTAGCTGGGGAGGGGGGGGGGGCACACGCTGGTTTCGCGAGAGTCGTTGCGAGAGCGGACACTACACCTGCGCTGCAGCAAATCACTTGCGCCTTTTTCTTCAAGAGCAAAACGACTTTGGTGACACACCGGAGTGGTGACATACCGGAGGACGCAGAGAGAGGTATAAGTGATAACAAGTAGCCGGACGAACGTTCAGTTTCGTCGGTAACATTACATTTAGCGAGACCGTCCTTGACTTCCCGCGCCGCAGTGCGAAAGCGCGCCATCACGGTGTGAGCTCACCACGCAAGTGGAATTCCACAGTGCCTACACTTTACTCTTCCTATACGACAAACTCCCGATAGCACTTGATGTTGCTGCTGTGGCAAAAGCTGACACATAGCACTTGAAGGCTTTCGAAAGCTCACTCCCCCAGCTCGCTCGCTTGATTTTAACCATCAGGGTTAAAAAGCAGGCGCACCGCATGGAATCGGCGCCTCCATAATTTGCATGTCGCGTGACGATGCTGCGGCAATTCGCGACTCAATTCAGCGACACGAAAAAAGAAGAAAGGCGCAGAACCATGCCTTGCACAAAGAAATGCGTACGAGGATAAACCTTGAAGGGCGAAATTTACGCAACGCTCGCGGTGAATTCCCTGCTCGGTTTCGTCAACCATGACCGCTGCCTCAACAGTCAGCGCGATAGAAAAAAAAAACGAGCAAAAAATCTTACACATTTATTGTGCCTGGAATAAACCCAAGGTAAATAGGAGAGCAAAAAATCACAGCATATCCACTGAGTGAATGATGATGAGGTGGGCGAAGCGTCCGTCCATGCTTCCGTTCGTCCGTTCGTTCTTGCTTCCGTCTGTCCATGCGTTCGTCCATCCGTGCAACCGTCCGTGCGTCTGTATGCCCGTCTGACAGTCCGTTCGTCCATCTAGTGAACACTTCAAGTACCGCTATCTCGCATCTTTTCATCGTATACAAGTACCGCCATCCAGCGTAATTCTAGGAACTAAACTAGAGGTGGCTGCTACTACAAACACGGGACGTATAACCCACGGTGTAAGGAGCTTCACCCCTTAAAACATGAGACAAAACGCTGTTTCACTCGAAATACGGAGTAACGAAAGCGAGAGAGATGAAAGAAAGAAAATTTACGAATCGAGGTTAACCTGAACGAATCTCCGGTCAACTGTTCTACACCTCAGCTCATTATTAGTGAACTTGGACAGGGAAAGCAGAAGAGTGGGTCTGAAAATTAACATGCATAAAACTAAAGTAATGCGCAACAGTCTCGGCAGAGAACAGTGCTTTGCGATAGGTGGCAAGACACTGGAAGTTGCAAAGGAATAATGTACTTAGGACAGGTAGTAACCGCGGAGCCGAACCATGATAGTGAAATAACTGAAAAATGAGGATGGGGTGGAGCATATTAGACAAGCATTATCATATAATGAATGGTAGTCAACCACTATCCCTCAAGAAGAAGATATGTAACAGCCGCATGAAACCGGAAACCTGGAGACTTACAAAGAGGGTTCAACCTAAATTGAAGACGACGTAGCGAGCGATGGAAAGGCAAATGATAGGTGCAACCTTAAGAGCATGCACAGTGCGTCAGGGAACAAACGGACGGGGGTTAAGGATATCAGTGGAAATCAAGAACAACAAGTGTACATGGGCCGGACACGTAGCGCGCAGGCAGGATAACTGCTGGTCATCAGGGGTAACTGACTGGATTCGAAGATAAGGCAAACGCCTGAGAGGGAGACAGAAAATTAGGTGGGCCGATGAAAAATTAAGAAGTTTGCAAGTGTAGCGTGGCAGCAGACAGCACAGGACCGGATTGATTGGCGGAACATGGGAGACGTGGGCCTTTGCCTCAAGGTGGGCGTAATCAGGCTGATGATGATAATGACGACGACTTTCGGTATGAAGGAGGCGTACAGTGCCTCCGGGATCGGAGACACTGCGAGCTTTCTTCACTTGACGTGCAGGTTGTGTGCACTACTACCTCCGTTGACCGGCCCACCCTAAAGTCCCTAGATTCTCCCCTGTTCTCTGGGGACATTAGGCCCACCCTTTGAACGATGTGATGACGTCGCGCTATGGTCTCGTCATCACGTGACTATGCTTTGCATCACTCGTGTCGACGCCGACTTTTCCATTTTCGTATCTGACGAGGCTACGGCTTTCGCCTTAATGACCTGCCGACGTCCATGCACACGATGTACGTGTTGCGGGCGGCCGCGCGTGCCGAACGCCGGCGACGACTGGGACGTCCGGTAGCGATCCTGTCCCATTCGGGGAACGCAAGCGGCGCCCGGAAAAGCAGCGACGGAACCTTATCGCAAGGTGCAGAGTTCATCGAACGCTACACGAATGGTATATAGCTCCAATAAGGCGAAGAAAGGGGGCTATAGGAGTCGGTTCAGTAAATGGCTGCGCAAGGAGGTGCGCGGTAGATACCGTAGTCGATGGAACATTCATTTGTCATCAAGCGATGTACATAATTCACGGGTTGAAACAGGACAAATGTGGTTGAGGCTAAGCAGCGGGCATACCTTCGTTTTCACCATCTTCAGTTAGGGCCGTATCGGTGTAATTTGGACTCAAGCGCATAGATCAGCGTCAGCAGGAGAACAGATTGGTCATGACATGACGAGGTTACTCAGAGAAATGGCGCGAATTCCAATCGTAATAAAAAAAAATGTCGCGTTTGAATTTGAGGGTGCTGTAATATTCACGACCCAATCATGTCAAAGTGCAGAATGCGCTAATTAGTAAACAGGAAGAAGGTGGGGTTGACGCGGTTAGTGTTGGGAAAAGGAGCATTTCGTTAAAGCCCCCCCCCCCGTAAGTTTAGGCAGAATTCGCTCATCGCGTCTACATAACGCAGATGTACAGTATTGTTCCACTTATAAATTAATTAAGCTTGCGAACCTGTAACGGAGAGGCAGAAGAAGGATGATGCTGCTACATTGAGTTACAAAAACTAACTGCTTTATTCGATGGACCGCGCGCTCGCCTCCTCGCACGTACGCGGCCCACTTCGTCCTCGTCGCTACATCGGCACGGCCGCACGCGACAAATTATATTACTGTAACAGCTAATAGAGCAGACAACGGGAGAAAATTCCCATGGTCAGAGTACACACCAACTATACCGTAACCTACAGGTGGCGAGCATTTATTCATTGGAGTAGCTTTATGTAGCACAGTTCAGCGCAACGTGGAATGAAGCAGTAAAATATGACAGAACGAGGCAGGGGCGATAAAATATTTTGAACCAACATGAGCGTTAGAGGCATTCAGTGACAGGCGCTGGCCCGTGCTCCCATAATGGAAGGCAGAAAATAGCGTTTTCCACCTTTCCCAAACCACTTACACAGCAACTGACATGCCACGAGGCACTGGACTGGACAATAAAGGAGTGCTGGATTGTTGACGGAATTATCGATTGATTGACTGACTTATTTGAATAAGTGAGTGATTGAGTGAGTGAGCGAGCGAGCGAGCCTCAGCCGTGGCTGACCGACTGGCTCACCGTTGGACCGCTGTACTGATCGAGTGACCAACAAACGGTTGGAGAGATGTATACTGTAGGCTCTGCAGGCGTAACGAAAGAACTGAAAGATGAACTGATCTTTCCTGGGGGATGGAGTCAACCGTCGTTCCTTCTACACCCTGTATAGCTCAACCACGAAACAAACAATGACTGACAGGCGTATTGCGTTACTGCCTCGCGATCCCGGGCACGGAGTCTGCACGTGCGCTGCGCGTGCACGACGTGTCGCAGCGGTGTCGTGTCCTGCGCAGAAGCGGGACTCCCTGGGATGACACATTATACGCCGGATGCGACGCTCCGATGGCACCGTCGTTGCTGCTGCAAGGTGCGGACGTGTACCTACCTGCCCGCGCACGTTCGCACGCGAAACGCCAAGCATTGGTGTACTCGTTGCGGAACAACTGCTATATTGCGTCGCACGTATACAAGACGGAGGCAAAGCGGTACGCGATTATCCGAGGATAAAGGAAATCACGGGTGCCCCCTGAAAGGATGGCGTCAACGTGCTGATCACAAAGCGTTATTCGACGGGAGCTTCGGAGCAAGTTACACTATAGATACCCACCGCTAAAGAGAATATATGGTGTTTTATATCGCTGGAGCCATTTGATGGCCAAAGAGCGCCAGGTCGAGGGACAAGTGTACACACACCCAAGCACAGTATTTAAAATAAATAAATCATAAAGAAAGAATAATGGTAATACACGCGGTGTTACGTGCCAAAGCCACCATATAATGCATGAAGCACGCCGTGGTGGAGGGCTCCCGAAATTTCGACCATCCCGTGTTGTTTAGCGAGCACTAAATCGCACAATATATGCGGGCATCTACCATTTCCCTCCCCTGCACCGAAATGCGACCGCCGCACGCAAAAGTGAGCGAACCCGCGACCTTCGAGACAGCAGCTGAGCGCCGCAATCCCTGATCCACCGAGGCGGCCAAAAAGAAAGAGTGAAAAAACAAACACAAAGCCTTGCTTTATAGAACTGTTCTTTGCCAAACTACGGTAGCACGTCATAAGCGAAACCTTTAACTGTGAATGATAAGTTCACCTACGAACAAGAATAAAAAAAGAGAGAGAAGCGCATAATTGGTCAAATCCTAAATATGTGCTCATTGCGCTTTATTTGCTTTTTTTTCGTGAGCCGCCCTGCGCCAGAAAAAAATAAAAGAAAGCGATTCTATCACGCTGCTCAGGCAGAAACGAAAGAAAGCGAAAGACAAGGCTTCAGTTGTCATAACTTCAAGTTGGCGTTATAGTTAAATTAATGGTATTACTTTTTTATTACTGGGATTCATTCCAATTTTCTGAATATTTCCTTTGTTCATAGTTATAGAGTTAAACGCTATTTCACACTACTTCATCATACTCTTGACCAACCCACGTGGGAATACGAGCAATTCAGCCTGACCACGGAAAGCAAACGGAACGTTAATTGCGGCACTTTCGCGACTCAGTACGAAAGCATGGCCTGAACGCCTTGGAGGGACAGCTTATTAATTTCGCTCCCTCTGTTCGCCGTGCTATTGGTGGCCGTGCGTGCTTCCGTTCGTAATAACTTGCTACCACTGACGCAAAACACTTGCGGAACGCAGGGAACGCTTTTAAAAATTGTGTCACAACACGCGTTCGTTTTCCTCGAAGTGCGCCCTCAAACTATCAATCAACGTTTTTTCTCTTTTTTCTATACACAGCTCAAAGCAGAAAAAAATTAAAAAATAAAACTTTAGTTGAGTACCGTCCTCAATTACTCAACTATGAAGTATGTACGCACCATATCTTACCGTGACATGAAATAATACAAAAAACAGTAGCAGCCGCATAGTTTCCTTTTCTCTATCTCTTCAGCTTTGTAGCCCCGCCACGGTGGTCTATTGGCTACTCGACTGCTGACCCGCAGGTCTCGGGTTCGAATCCCGGCTGCGGCGGCTGCATTTCCGATACAGGCGGAATCGTTGTAGGCCCGTGTGCTCAGACTTGGGTGCACGTTAAAGATCCCCAGGTGGTCAAAATTTCCGGAGCCCTCCACTATACGGCGGCTCTCATAATCATATGGTGGCTTTGGGACGTTAAACCCCACACATCAATCAATCAATTTTGTAATTCCGCTGTTGTCTTTCCCGAGGCCTACATAAAAATAATTACGCCTTATTTTCACAATCGCATGGCGGCTTTCTCGAGGAGTCCATGGCCCCATCCCGAGGCCGAGAAATGCTCTTCTGTACGAGATGTTCGCGATTAAATATTGATCCTGGGTATACATGTTCGCACTTGCACGTTATTCCTGTGTACCCATTGTAGGGTAGCACACCGGTTCTTATAGATTGGTCAACATCCCTGCATTTCCTTTCTCTCTACCTGCTGTACATTAGCGCGGCTCTTACCGCATGCAGGCCGAATATGCTGGTGCCATTTAAAGATAACAAGACTAGAACTTGCGTCGAGATGTGAACGTTCGTTGTTGTTGTTGTTTTTTTTTTGTCACTTCAAAGGTGGGAGATAATTTGGACTCCAACCAAAAGTTTTGAAGAAACCCGACGTTTCAAAACCAACTTGGTTCCTTCCTCAGGGGTGACTGCAGAGGATACGTAGCAGCGGCGTCTTCAAAGCACTCGCGAGGTGGATAATGACCCCCTCTCTCTCTCTCTCTCTCTCGATCTGCCTAGGAGCGCAGTCCGTGTGTATACACTGGGGGAAGGGTTCCGAGAGAGCGGTTGATGGTATAGGCTGTCCTCTGTATGTGCCACGACTCGAGTAACAACCTTCTCCTCCAGTTCGGCTCGCTATACCCAACCAGACAGACTTCTGTCGAATGTTTACATTCAAGTAACTTCAAAGGTGAATGTGTCAGAATGAACCTAGAATGGCTTTGGGCAGATAATGGTGAACATCCTGATGCCAGTGTCCAGGCAAAATACTATGTCGGCTGAAAACAAGAACATTTTATATTCCAATTCAATTAGCCTAGCCCTTATATCTGCCCCCCCCCCCCCCCACACAAAGAAAATGAAAAGCTATGAGAGGACTTCAGTTGACACGGCAGTTATTGAAGGGCATTTGTGTAGAGAATGAAAAAAAAAACAACAACAAAAAGTAACAATGAATTTTTTTTTTTTAATGCGAAGCATTTCTTAGCGAACTTTGGCGACTTTGAGCGTATCTATCAATCTATCTCTCTATCTAGCCGCCTACGACTTTTAGCTCTCCTGACCGTCTCGATAATGGTATCGATACCAAACTTGATATGGCATAACATGACTGTATGAAGAACATATTTCATTAGTCGTAACATGAAAATCATGATATGCATATCATGAATGTCATGACTAACATTTCATGATCCTGCAGCTCTTGCGGTGGGGTTCCGTTCACATGACATGTTGCAAAACTGGTATGGTATGACATGACTGCATGGCGAACACAAGCGACAGACCAACATGACTACATGCCACGCTCATGATGCGCTGGCGGCCGTTTCTCTAGCGTCACATATACCAAATATGGTATTGCGGTATGTGAATGGATGACAAAGGCATGCGACTGGTGAAAACATGATAAACATGAGATGCGTGTCATGTAGCAACATGACTACATGCTACGCTCATGATTCGCTTGCGGCCGTTTCGCTAGCTCCACATGTACCTAACTCGGTATTACGCAACGCGAACGGACGACACAGGTAAATGACACGTCCAAACATGATAATCACGACATGCGTGTCATGTGAGAACATGGCATGCCACAGTGAAGGCGCCAATACGTTTCGACATGACGCGGTGCGCGTGCTCGCCGGCGTCCATTTCGTCGCGTCACGCCGGCGTTGCCACGCCAGGTGCCCGTCCTGCCGTATACTCGCAGGCGCGCGCCGCGCTGCGTTCCTTCGATGCATGCGCGTTTCAACGCTTCCGGCGTCTCTTCGTCACGAAAAGAGGGAGACGCAGTGTTGTCTGGGGAACGCATCGGCATAGAGAAAGGCATCGGCGCGAAATGCAGCATGTCTCATTTCGCGCCGGTTGCCATCATCGGGCCGCGCCGACGGACGCTGGTCGCGCCTGGCGTCAGACTATATAGCGTCGCTGTGCCCAGCGTGCGCGCGCGTCAACGCTACATAGGAGTACATTGGACCCTTCATGATTTGCTTTCAGCCATTTTTCTAGCTCCACATATACCAAGTTTGGTGTTACGTGACGTCAATGGATGATAAAATATATGACTGGTGCAAACATGATAATCCTGACATGTGTATCATGTAAGAACATGACAGCATACCGTGCTCGCAGCCGTTTCGCTAGCTACACATATAGTAAATTTGGTATCACGTTACGTGAACAGACCCCGAAGACGCATCCAAACATGATAATCATGACACGGAAGTCATGTACGGCATCATGTATACCTCCACCTCGTAACGTTGTGCCGATTTTAAAGTGACATATCAACATTTCTCATTCGTGCTTCGCATGACATCGATTCCCACTGTACGTGGGATCTGCCAATTTTTTTTTTTTTTTTACGGAACGCAGCGGAGCCATAGCACAAAGGGGGCAGAAAAGGACGCCCCCTTCGCCCCCCAACCCCTCATTCACAGCTCTATGGATGGCGGCAAAACGTTCCTGCCCCGCCAGCGGAAGAGGTACTGCCCCTTCGACTGCATGTTCGAGCGCACTCCGTACCGATCTTGTTTGCGCCAGCGACCGACGCGCGCATGCGTCGACAGCGCGCCGTCAGCACGAGAGCGCAGGTAGGGGCGAAACAGCTGAGCGGGTCGCGCCCGCCAACGAGGCGATGGGTACGCGCGCCTAGGATAGCGGCCGAAAAGAGGCGGGCAGGCGCGCGCGATAAGCGCTCCCGCTGATTCGATGTTTACGGAGATAGGCGCGAGCCCGAAGCTTTTTCGCGGCACCCGACGAGATGCGATACATGCGCGCATCTTATCGCCGCTGCTGTTTTCCACGGGGCGCGCACACGATATATCGCGCGTCTGATGATAGGATGATTCGATTAGGCGGTCCAGGTTCCTTCCAAGACAATCGCCCAAACACCGTCGTCGAAATGAACCTGGGCGGGCCGGCTTATTCGCGACACTAGCAACCACTGGCAACCTGTTGCCGCGCTATTGGACGGTCGCGTGTTACGAGTACAGGTCCCTCCTATATTTGCACTTCGGACAAATGCATACTCTGTGCCGTGAAAACGATGTAAGCTTTAGTTAACGGTCCCTTTCAGTTGCGAACAGTGGCTTGTTTTGATAGCGCGGCGATTGTAATCCAGCATTGAAACATTCGTGAAGTGTATGCGTCAGTCATACTCCGTAAAGCACCTCGGTTATCAAACGATTCGGACCCATATTCACAACAACATGCTACGCCACAACTGCTGTTGTGGTAAAATTTAAACGACGAAAAAAAAAGCGTCCCCAAGAAAAACAGCTGTCACACTGAACTTAGTGTTATTGAGAAAGGCAATAGCAAACTTCTTCGAACACATGCTGTTTTGACGCAGACACAATCAACGTCCTAATCAGAGTGACGGCTTAACAGCGGAAACGAGCACGGTTGCATCGCGTTTTGCGAAATCGTCATCTTCCAAAAAAAAAAAAAAAAAGACCAGGAAGTATTTTTAGGCGCGATGCTCGGCCTGGAAGCCTGAGGTCCTTCGTGGCACTCGGCAGTCAGTTTATACACTTTTGCACAATGTACACACTTAGCTGAGTACGTCATGCGCGATACACGTGTACGTATTTCACACTATACAGGGCAGCACCCCACCGCCTACAAAAAACTTGTTTATCTTTTCTTTTTAGTCAGGCTGCACACAGTCGATCGTTGCACAGTAAATATCGACAGCCTGCTTCTATTTTGCAACGTATTTTCACAGGAACTTTCGCAACATGGTATTTTCTAAAAAAAGCCCGATAGCTGGTGCACATACTGCAAACGCGCGCTTAAAAAAAGTTCGTCGACTCAGTATGTAGATGCAAGGAGCAACAGTTTTTTAATCGCATATTTCGTGCAGTATATTTCAAGCAGTCATACCACAAAATATTCGCTGCAGGAGAAAATATGGTGATTTTGGGACGTTATAAACACCACATATCAATCAATCAATCAACGTTGCAGGAGAAATGGTAAAAAGAGAAGAAAAAAAAAGTATTTCGTGGAAAAGAATTCAAGATCTCTATGCTATCTACACCATAGCATGTTTATGAGCAAGCGGTGGCTGCGTTTTCAACACGCCGTACACTTCACAACGTGGGGTTGAACTTCACCAAGGCATAACTACGAAACCAGTTTCAGCTCTGCATTAATTACACTAAATGAAACCGGCAAACAATGCAGGAGCTTGTTGCGTTGTACGGTATTTCTAATAGGGACCATGTCGCCGCGTGAGGCCAAGTGTGAATTATCGCACCTGTTGCAAACAGGACGCGTCAAAGGGGAGGCACGCCGCGAGACAGGATAAAAAAAGTTAGCAACACTTCGCGGTACTGCGCCACCACTAAACACAACACATTCTGCTCTCCACAAACGTTGTGCTGTTACCTACAAAGCCAGTAGCGCAGACACACCGAGCCTCAGGCGTTGACGTCACGTGATCTCGTATTAAACTACAGACCGGCCCTCGTTCAGCTCGTGTAAAAGCATGCGGGCGGCACCATCCGCCGAGAAGGGGACATCAATAACGGACCGGCGGGAACGCCTTGAAATCGGTCAGCGTATGAGTCACCAGCTGAGTCAACGCCCATGCAGGCTACGTACTAGCCAGCGCGTTAAACAGTTGAAACAGATGTTCTAAAGCAAGCAGCTGTTTAGTTTCTTTTCTCTCGCTCCTCGTGAGCACTGCGGCCTAAACGACTTGCAGGCGCATCTGAATATTTCACTGTAGGGCGCGCGTGAGCTGCGAGCCAGTTCATCGGCACAAGCAACCTGTGCGCCAACGCAATTAGCGTTTGTACGCGCTGGCGAGCGTTCACTGGCGTTTGAGCGACCCGACTGACCAACAAACCTAGAGAGATAAAAAAAACAACTAAAAACACACCACAACGCATGAACAAGACACAATCCCCTTCTTTACGCTCTATGGAATCGTAAATTCCGATCGTAGCGACGCTTACCCAGGCCACGCCACCTAAATAGAGGGGGCTATTTTTAGGTCGACGCTCGAACCACCACCACTTCGTTCGAAACACGCTCGGCGCGTCTCACACCAGACTTCGCATGCGCGTTACCGAACACTTCGGACGCTGCCCTGCCCCCGCGAAGGCACGCTGTGGCGTCAAATCACGGTGCAAAAGCGCGATCGCGGCACCCCAGGTGAAAGCGAGACACCTTCCGCTCGTTATGCGAAGCCCCCACACGAATCGATTTCGAGACAGCGCGCTCATCGACCCTCTCTGCAACGCCTACCTTCAACGCGCCGCAAGTTTTGGCCCCCGTCGAAGTCGTCGCTCGTTTCCCCAAACAGGCGCGATTGTGAGCAGGAAAATGAGCTCCCTCGGCTTTCTTTTTCACAATACCCGACGCGGGACGTAACACGCCACGGCACCCGAAGCCAGCCCGTAGGAAGTCCGCCGCGGAAACTGGTCCTAGCAGACCGAAACAGCTGCGACGCTTGTTTGTTTGTTTTGGCGAAAGTTTTGAATCTCCAGACTGCCAACGCTCGCTCCTAGGCAACGAAGAACCGTGAAGATAGCGTAGTGCTGGCATCGCAGATTATCGCGACGGTCGCGCTTGAGAGACGAAGTCGAATACGAGCCGTGAACGTCAGATCAGGTAGAAAAACACACGACCGAGCGAAACGTCTCCCGCCACAAGTAATGGCGCTAGGCCTAGGCATCTGCATCAGAATGTCAACCTTGGGTGCCGCGCTCGTAGCGCGGGTTTGCCCGCAGCAGTGTATCCGCCTGCGTCGCGGCTGGTTCTACGACGCCATTCGAAGAACTCGGGACAAGAGCGTGCTCAACTCACCTGAAATGGCGCGCTGAACTTTGGCTACGATGCGCTGACGCAATTTTCAAGAAGTTCGGGTTGCTTTCGCGCCTCGCACCAGCGCTACGATGCCCGGATGGAAACGCACGCACATCCATTGAAACGCACGCACAAACAGATGCGTTGCGCATGCGTCGCCACTCGCGCGCGTCACGACACCTGTCGGCGAGGTTTCGGTTTGGGATTTGCCGGTCGATCGCTCCGAAGCGACAGCCCCGGCTGCTCGCGGGCTTTCATGTGATGTGGCTTGTGTTTACTCGGTAGCGCGTCGCTATTTTATGATTTGCAGTTGCTGCGCAATGTCAAATAAATAAGTTTTGTTTTGGTGCCAAATTTCATTGATATGCAGGCATTCCGTGTTTTCCCCTTTGTGTTCTCGACACTGATAGCATTTACGTCTTATTTGACGAATCCTTCAATTCGACAAGTACACAACTGAAAATTCAGAACTAAAAATGTTGTGTTTCTCTAGCAAGAAAACAATACAGTTCAAACACACATAATTGAGTTTTTTTTTTTTTTTTGAAAGTGGATTTCATTTTGATATGTAATGAACCACAATTCCTGAGCAATTGAAATTCGTTGTTTACTTGTACAATTGCACAAAGCTACTCGCTGCTATTTACTATTCAACGAGATATTCAACCCGATGAGCTCGTTTTCATTAGCATTACTGAAATTTTCCCATGTGTGGCAGACTGACAGTTTCTCGCCATTCGTGTCGCTTGGGCAAACAGCGTTGTAAGATAAACGATACAATTATTCGGCACGCACATTGATTGTAAGGAATGTACGTTGCATTATTTGTCAGTGAAGAAATCAACACACTGTTCACGGCGAATATTTTTGTTTTGTAGCGCCACCTACAAACAAAATATGAAACAGCTTTGCCTCAGAGACTGAAACATGGCGGCAATCTTGAAAGTTGTTGTCGCCTTTCTTTGCTCCATACTAGATGGCGCGGTAGTTTTGCTAGGTATTGTTACAGTGGCTAGAGTAGTATTGTTTAGAAGTAGTTTCAGAGTTCTCTTGCCACGTCGATCACAGAACACCGTCGATGCATACGTTTGGTTCCTGTGGGTCTGCAGAGGACTCTTGTTTAGTATGCGCGGTGGCACGCACCGCAAGTTATTCCGCGTCACCTGCTATACTTATTCAAGTATGGTCTATAGACCATTTGTGTTCTCGAGGTGATTGGAGAAAAGTCTTTATTGAGAGGCATAGAATTTATCCGGCGTGTGTAAATTGCGGACATGCAACTCTGCATGGGCAAGTCAAGCGACCAAACCTAGCTAATGCAGAACAAGCAGAAACTACACGCTGCTCACATGTGATGACTGCTGTAAGCTGCCGTGGCGTGGCGCAGCCATTCCACTGACGTGACGGGATGACTCTCGGAAAGTTGGACCGCAGTTTGGTTGGTGGCGGGTGTTTTCGATACAGGTGGTGCACTGTGAGCATGCTGGGCAACTGCAAGTAGGCTTAAAATTTTGTGTAAATTACCATCACGACCTAATTTCTGTGTCTGGTTGTATGGCTATTTAGTACAAACAAATTCTCTGCGTGGAAGGTATCTCGGTGCAGGAAATTTAACGTTTTCAACGACGGAGCTGTTAAATGTTGAAGTAGTGCTGTGAGCTGTTGTATGTTGATATGCTTCATAGAAACCAGGATTGTGTCAAGCAGCTCCTGGCATAGCATAACCCTGAATAATTCAGTATAAAAAGGGGGTGGAAAAGGAAAGTGAAGTTGTGGAGAAATGAGATGAGGAAGGGTGAGGGTAAAGCATGATATATCGATGTAAAGTATAGTACAGCAAGGGGTGGGTAGATATTGCACGGTCAGGAGAATGGGAAGGATAAAATGCTTGTTCAAAAACATCGATGTGCGTAGTATACGAGATATTAAACGAGCTTTCAGAAGCTACGAAGTCCGATCATCAAGTGGCTTTTCAATGGTATCCCAGTCACTGCGGAATCAAGGAAATGAAAGGGCAGATGAGTTGGTGATAACCGCTCATCGTTTATACGCAAACCCGCCTAATTCATCTGCATCAATGTGGTATAAACAGAATTTTAAGAAGAACGAAACGTGAGTTATGATTGCCTACCTGGTTTTCAGACAAAGAAATCGATCCGATATGCTGTTGATCCTAATCTTGAGGGCCAATTAGACCCTCAGCACGTAACATGTATTGACACGATCAAACATATCACCTTATACTAGGAACTGCTTACACAAAACACTTTCTACTTCGGATGCACCGTGCAATATCGTCAACATGTAATGAACGGCCACGACGACGAGGATATACAGAGTGTTTCAAGAAATGGGTTCAATATTGTTTAGAGAGCAGCAAAATACGCTATTTGCTCGCTGGCTTCACATTTGCCTTTTCTGTAGCGGCAGGCATCTTAAGAAAACATTATTTGGAACAGTAATTCAGAAAGTTATAATAATTAACCTTTAATTAATTAGAATTAGGCAGTTAAGTCAAGTGTGAGAATTGAAGTCGTTCATGTGAACAACTGATTTCCATTTTGAGATTTTGGAAAAGCGGCCTCTAGTAATAAGTGCGAATTAATTAAATTCTCCTGAATTCTGTGGCGAAACCGAAACGAAAGGACCGATGAGGGCAACTACCAGTCGAATACAATGACGTCGCCGTTCAAAACAGCACTTACAGCAGTAGCAGTGCAGTTCTTCCCCATTCGTTAACGTACGTGCGTCATGCCTGTTGTAATTGCGAGCGCAGCCCACAAACCCACACAACGAATTCTGTTAATTGATGGTTGACTCCTCATTTCAGTTGTGCTCTTTCAAGTTTCAGTTTCGGTTTCCCCATAGAATGCGGGAGAACTTTATTGATTCGCACTCATTACTAGAGCCCGACTTTCCAAAATCTCAAAGCGGCAATCGGTTCTTCGCGTGAAGGAATTCAATTCTCTCATTTGACTTAATTGCATAACTACACTAAATAAAAAATTGGCAGATCCCACGTACAGTGGGAATCAATGATATGCGAAGCACGAATGGGAAAGGTTGATATGTCATATTAAAATCTGCACAACGTTACGAGGTGGAGGTAAATGATGTCGTACATGACTTTCATGTCATGATTATCATGTTTGGATTTGTCGTTTACCTTCGTCATCTATTCACGTCACGCGATACGAAATTTAGTATATGTTGAGCTAGCGAAACGCCTGCGAGCACGCTATGAGTGTGGTATGTTGTCATGTTCTTACATGACACGCGTGTCAAGATTATCATGTTTGCACCAGTCATATATATTTCGTCATCCTTTCACGTTACGTTACACCAAATTTAGTATATGCGGAGCTAGCGAAACGGCCGCGAGTGCATCATGCAGGGCCCAATATACACCAATGTAGCGTTGACGCGCGCGCACGCTGGGCACAGCGACGCTACGTTAGCAGAACGCGAGCACTCTGTCTGACGCCAGGCGATATACCGGCGCGACCAGCGTCCATCGGCGCGGCCCGGCGGCAACCGGCGCGAAATGCGACATGCCGCATTTTGTGCCGATGCGTTGCCCGACAACACTGCGTCTCCCTCTATTCGTGAAGGAGGTCCGCCGGACGCGCTGGAACGCGCATGCGTCAAAGCAACGCAGCGCGGCGCGTGCCTGCGAGTATATGGCAGGACCGGCGCCTGGCGTGGCAACGCCGGCGTGGCGCAACCAAATGAACGCCGGCGAGCACATGCACCGCGTCATGTCGAAATGTATTGGCGCCTTAACTGTGGCGTGTAGTCATGTTCTCACATGACGCGCATCTCGTGATTATCTTGTTTGCACCAGTCACATACCTTCGTCATTCATTGGCGTCACGTAATATCAAATTTGGCATTTATGAAGCTAGCCAAAGAGTCGCTAATGCATCATGAGTGTGGCATGTAGTCATGTTGTTACATGACACGCATGTCGAGATTATCATGTTTGGATGTGTCATTTACCTATATCGTCCGTTCGCGTCGCGTAATACCGAGTGTGGTACATGTGAAGCTAGCGAAACGGCCGCGAGTGCATCTTGAGCGCAGCATGTAGTCATGTTCTTACATGACACGCATCTCATGTTTATCATATTTGCACCAGTCTACCTTCGCCATCCATTCACGTACCGTAATACCAAATTTGGTATATGTGAGGCTAGCGAAACGGCCACGAGCGCATCAAGAGCGTGGCATGTGGTCATGTTGTTACATGACACGCATGTCATAATTTTCATGTTAGGGTCTGTCACATGTGTTCGCCATGCATGTCATACCATACCACGTTTGCAACATAGCATGTGAACGAAACCACCGCAAGAGCAGCAAGACCATGACATGTAAATCATGACATGATGACATCCATGTCATGATTTTTATGTTACGACTAGTCAAATATGTTCTTCATACAGCCATGCTAAGCTTCGATTGATTTGATTGATATGTGGGGTTTAACGTCCCAAAACCACCATATGATTATGAGAGACGCCGTAGTGGAGGGCTCCGGAAATTTTGACCACCTGGGGTTCTTTAACGTGCACCCAAATCCGAGTACACGGGCCTACAACATTTCCGCCTCCATCGGAAAGCCATGTTATGCTTCACCAAGTTTGGTATTGATACCATTATCGAAACGGCCAGGAGAGCTAAAAGCCGTAGGCGGATAGATAGATAGATAGATAGATAGATAGATAGATAGATAGATAGATAGATAGATAGATAGATAGATAGATAGATAGATAGATAGATAGATAGATACGCTCAAAGTCGCCGAAGTTCGCTAAGAAATGCTTCGCATTTAAAACTTAATCAATTTAAATTTCATAATTACTGTTCTAAATGATATTTTTAACCCTCTTAAGATGACTGCCGCTACGGAAGAAGGATCTGTGAAGACAGCGATGATTTTGTAATAACATTGGACACATTTCTTGAAACACCCTGTATATCACCTGTTACTCGACTTTCCGAAACACCCAGATGGCGACTCGAACAGGAACACCATACGCTATATTTTGAACGAACGTTTACGTTGGAGAAAATACTAAGCCCGTGGCCAACTATAGAATAAATCGCAAAGCAGTGAAAGTACTGCGCAAAAATTCGTGCCCAGTTCTGAGTGGACTAGGTTGAAAGTGAGCGCAGCGGCTGTGTGTTTGTTCTGTCCGAATGAAAGCTTTTGGACTCACCTATGTAGGACAATATATTGTGACGTCTGGGTTGAGACAGCGTTTATACAGCCCAAAGGCTCAGCAGTGAACCATAGCCTCCTCTATAACTTTGTGCCCGAGCGGTCGGTCCCTCAGCGCCGTCCCCCGAGCTATTATGGGATGCGAGCGCTCCTGGCGGAGCGCCGAGGCGCAAAACGAGAGAATGGATGGCAGCTATGGAGAAAAAACCGGCTTTGAGTAACTACCGAAAGGGCAAAAATGAAATAAGGAGGGAGGCATTTTACGATAATTCAAGGGGAAGCGCTTTACTGTTTGAAGCGAGATCGGGTTGCCTTAGAACGCGTAGTTATAAGCAAGATTCAGTAAAGAAGAAGAACAATGCACATGCTGCGGGAAAGATAAGGAAACGGCGGAGCATGTTCTGATTGAATGTGGAGATATCCACCCAGGTGTACTCCTGTATCCGTCAACTGAGCTCGTAATGGTTCTAAATTCTCTAAAGAATTACGCGGAAGTTTTCCTCGCAAGAGCGAGAAAGATGAATCAGCCACTGAAGGCTGCCGTTGACAACGCCGCGCAAATACTACAGAAACGTGACAAACTCAAGTGCTCGACCCCGGGACATCATAAAAAACTTTTGGAGGTTGTGCTCGTGAAGTTTCTCCGCCCACTTTTTCTGAACTTCGCGACGAGTGTGACTGACAAACACGACTTGGCAAAAGATTTTCATGTCAAACCATTGTCTCGAAAAGTGCTCAAGCTTTGAGCGCGAAATCAAATAACAAAGCTCACATTGCATTCTGCATACAGTGCTTGTGTTAAAAATTTGGTGTGTGCGCACTTCTTAACGTATACGCATAATCCAATGCAATGTAGACGGTTTCTAGACCGTCATAAACGCAAGCGTGCATAGGCCGCGTCGTCTGCTGTTATTATGGGATCGGTGCGGCATCTGGCGGCGAGCGCCAAAACTATAAGGGACGGATGGCGCGTATGTATTTAGCGCTAATGCGCGGGCACAAAAAAATATAGGAGGCTATGAGTGAACGGACAATCTCAGAAAGAGCGTGCACACACACGATGATGATTGTGGCGACAGCCAGTGAAGATGAGGACACAGACCTAGATGGATGATGATGATTATGATAATGCATATATGAGAAGAAGCGCATAACGAATATCCACACTAATTCCCCCCACATGGAAGCAGCCACCCTAGCCCTAGCAAGTCGACAAGTGGGGTCACGCGATAATTAATGAGCGAAAACTGCTCGATAGCTATGTAAGGCCCAATGAAGTGTGGCTGAAACTTGTCACACAGACCAGGTGTACGAATAGGTGTGAACAGGAGCACCTCGTCACCAGGTCGGAAGAATAGAAGGCAATGGAATGCGTCATAAATGGCTTTTCGATCTCGTATCGCGCTTCCGTGTTGATGCGAGCACTATCACGACACCGGGCTAGTCCTGAAATTTATTCCTCGCTGGAAGACGGAGACGAGTTGACGTCGGTGTTGAAAAGGGAAACGTCGAGGAAGAAAGTAGGGGAACGTCCATAAACGAGGTAGAATTGCGAATATCCGGTGGTGCGCTGAACGGCCGTGTTGTAGGTAAATCATGAGAAATGGGAGAAGGGTATCCCAGTTTTTGTGGTCTGGACTGATGTAGACGGCTATCATATCAGCGAGAGTACGGTGAAATCTCACAGTGAGACCGTTGGTCTGAGGGTGGTAGCTTGAAGCTGTCTTGTGTGTTATTCCAGAGGCGCGCAATACTTCATTTAGTACTTCTGACAGGAACATCCTTCCCCGGTCACTCAGAAATATACGAGGGGCGCCATGGCGCAGAATGATGGCGTGCAGAACGAAGTCGCCAACTTCGGAAGCAGAGGCAGTTGACGCAGACGTTGTCTCCGCGTAGCGTGTCAGGTGGTCTACGGTGGTCACTATCCATCGTTTGCCAGCAGATGTGACAGGGAGAGTGCCGTAAAGGTCGTTACACACAACCTCAAATGGCGTTGTGGGGCACGGAATTGGCTGCAAAGGCACGGCTGGTGCAGATGTCTGGATTTTACGACGCTGGCGTAGGACACAGGGACTGACGTAGCACGCGATGCTGCGTCAATCCCTGTGTCCACGCCAGTAGAAGAAATACCACGCCAGTAGAAGCAACTTCGTATGTGGTCGTGAGTTTTATGAAAACCAAGATGGCTTGCAGTCAAGTCGTCGTGGAAGGCTTTAAGCACGTCAAGCCGAAGAGAGCGTGGTAGCACGGGAACCCAGCGTTGACCATCAGGGTGGTATAGATTTGACGGTACAGAACTCCATTCTCCAGCTTAAATAGCAAGAGTTGGCGACGATGCCTTGCGTTAGATGCATGGGAAGTTCCTGAGAGCTGGTCCATAATACGCCTAGAGAACGGATCAGACAACTGGAAGGAGTGAAGTGTGCGCTTGTCGTCCGAGTATAGCTTCTCGATGGAGGTGAGCGCGGGCGCTGCAGTAGAAGTGACGGCCGAACTTTGACCGATGCTGGGTATATGGTAGCGGGCAGCGCGAAAGAGCGTCGGCGTCTTGGTGTTTTCTACTATACTTATGAATGATACTGAAGTCATAATCCTGTAAGCGTAGAATTTACCGACCCAAACGTCCAGACAAGTTCTTCAGCGTGGAAAGCCAGCATAAGGCGTGATGGTCCGTAGCGATCGTGAAATGACGGCCGTGGAGATAGGGACGGAACTTTTGCACTAACCACTCCTGCTCAATTATGGTATAGTTCTCGGCCGTGGTTAGTACTCTGCTGGCATATGCAACTACTCTCTCTTGTGAAGAGGCGTCGCGCTGGAGCAGAACGGCACAATACCGCGGCCGCTAGCGTTCATGTATGTAGGATGGTCGGTGCGGCATCATCAAAGTGGCAGAATACAGGTTCGGACGTGAGGGCACTCTTTAACAGGTCGAATACCGTTTGACACTCTTCCGACCACAGAAAGGGAACGTCGGAAGCAAGAAGATGGTGCAGTGGAGCCGCCATTGACGTGAAGTTCCGTATAAAATGGCGAAAATATGAGGTGAGACCATGAAAAATTCGCAACTCCTTCGGCCTTTCGGGGTGCGGAAAGCGAAGCACCGCAGCAATTTTGTCCGGATTGGGCCGAATTCCGTCTTTGGTCACGACGTGGCCCAAAATCTTGATAGCTTTTGTGGCGAAACGGCATTTTTTGTGTGTGTGTTGAGTTCGAGACCAGCGGCGGCCAGACACGTCAGAACGTCATCCAAACGTTGCAGGTGCTGAGAAAACGTTGACGAAAAAATAACGATGTCGTCCAAGTAGCAGAGGCAGGTCTTCCATTTGAGGCCAAAAGTAGCGGGCGCATTGCACAGCCCGAAAGGCATAACGTTGAATCCGTATAGCCCGTCAGGGGTTGTGAATGCCGTTTTCTCTTTATCCTCTTCGTGCATAGGAATGGGCCAGTATCCGGAACGCAGGTCGAGGCTGGAAAAGTATTTCACGTCTTGTAGAGAATCAAGGGCGTCGTCAATGCGTGCCTTTGGGTACAGATCCTTGCGATTGATGTTGTTGAGCGCCCTGTAATCGACGCAAATGCGCACGGAGCCATCCTTCTTACGAAGCAGAACCACAGGCGACGACCGAGGGCTAGATGAGGGGCGAATCACCTCTCGTTTGAGCATGTCAGCTACGTTTTCTTCAATAATTTTTTTTTCTCAGCAGGAGCCACGCAGTAGGGCCGGCGGCGTACTACAGATGTTCCGACTGTGTGGATTCAATTCGTTGTATAGTTTTGCGAATGACTGGCAGCGGCGAATGAGACAGGCCGAAGTGGGGAGGAGGAGTGGCGAAAGGGTGAAGGTGAACAACGTGTGGAGTTCCGGCTGTTCCGTGATGCACTCGATGCGGGTGGAGATGGAGAGCGGTAAGGAGGCGATGAACGGCGTTGGCCTTGATAGGACGAAGTATCTCGTTCACGTATGTCGTAGGCGCAACGCTCGTCTTGCTGGCGCTTGCGGCAGAAACGAGAAATGTGGCCGCGATACCCGCAGTAATAGCAAACTGGGTGAGATGAGCACCAGGGGCGGGGGGGAGGGTAAAAAGTATTCGGAGTACCTGAAGAGAGTGCGGTCAAGTGTGCAGAGGAAAGGTGAAGCGGGACTGAACGGAAGTTGCAAGCGACAGGCGCGTACTATGGTACCGGCAACGTCATGTTTACTTCGCTGGGAGGCGTGGCAGGCGACTTGCGCATAGGTTCGTATGGGCCGAGACGGAGGTGACTGGACGTAAGCAGGAAAGTTCAGAGATGTCAGTTCCTCCCTGAAAATGTCATGTAATGCCGCACCAGTAGACATCGGAGAACTCGGAGAAGGAGGTGAGAAACCCATGCTTTGCAACTCTTCACGTATTATGTATCTTATGAGGTAACCAAGAGGTCCGTTAGAATGTTGTAGACAAACCGAGTCCAGAGTATCGAGGCACTGACACGATATGACAACGTCGGCTGAGGTAGCCGGGTTCTGAGCAACCAGGGCATTGAAGGCAACAGGGCATATACTCTTCAAAATATGGCGTACTTTGTCGGACTCCGGCATAGATGAATTGGCGCGCCGGCAGAGCGCATGCGCGTCCTCGATATACGACGTGTACAACTCACCAGACGGTTGTTGGCGAGTGTCGAGGGTTCTCTTCGTGACTGCGGACCGAATGACCGGTGTGCCGAAAACGTGACGGAGCTGCTGCTCGAAGGTCGTCCAATCGGGTATGTCGATGACGTGGTTAAAGTACCATGTCTTCTCCATACCGGTCATATAGAAAGAGACGTAACGGAGCTTGGCCCTATCATCCCAGCGTAAAAAAACTATTGTGACTGTACCAATCGAGCCAGTCTTCCACGTCTTCCCCGCGAAGACAGGCGAAGAGAGGGGGATCACGCTGGTGGCTGGGTATACGTAAACGGGAGGCGCGGCTGAAGACGGCGGAGGAGAGATGGCAACCGCGCCGGCAGGCTCGTTCTGTGACATGCTGCCGGACAGTGGGGACAAACGGCGGCCTGAACAAAAACTCCAGGGAGTCGAGCGAAGTAGGAGAGGTCTGAGGACCGAAAATCCACCTCCACCACGTATGACGTCTGGGTTGAGACAGCGTTTATTCAGCCCAAGGGCTCAGCAACGAACGGGCTGTCTCAAACAGACAAACACACACACGATGATGATTGTGGTGTCAGCCAGTGAAGATGAGGACAGGGACCCAGGCGCATGATGATGATTATGATATTGAGTATATAAGAAGAAGCTCATAACGAATTCCCATAATATGTGTATGCGCGCATAACGCTTATGCATTATTTTTTTCATTCTTTCATATTTCATTTTTTATATCTTTTCGATATGTTGTCACTGTTACTTGGCGACGGCTGCTCTTTTCCACCTGATTGTTATGAAAAAAAATAATTGAAAACCAAATAGCATATACACATATTGTGGGCATTCGTTATGAGCGCGGGTATGTTGCAAGCATAGTCAGAAAGAATTGTGAAAAATTTTGAGATTTAGTGCCCTTCCATTACAAAAAGAAACATCGCAAAAAAAAAAGGTAATGTGGAAGAAACCTAGAACGGAGGACGAGCAAATGTACTAGTACTTTTATCACTTGGTGGCACTTCATTAGGTTACTGCCACAGGGATATATGCTCCACTGTGCTTGACTGCATGCATCTAAAAGATTACCGTACTAGTGAAGCCTAACCTTTTCAGATCTTTAATTTTATAACTTTTAGCTATGTCTGTCAAGAACAAGAGATGATTTACCGCTTGCTGAGCAACCATTTTTGTTTATTGGCAGTTTAATCTCTTAACTAGTTTTTCAGATTGGTTTTAATTTCATTTTAGTTTCATTTAAGTATCCTGCCACCCGGTTCTTGGCCCACCCCCCTCTGTGGGTGAGCGCCATCCATCTGAGGTCATCAGCATCAGCATCAACGAGTGCTGTTCTAAGTTCCTTCCACTATATGTCTACGTTTTGCTTGTTTCTTTTTTCTGGCGCTATTTTTTTTATACCGCTTGTTCTTTAACATTCGAATAAGTATACAGATGGTAGACATTGTATTTGCCCGATTGATTCTATTGAAGGGGCCGTGACATGGTCGCCCGAGATTTTGAGGTTTTCAGAGTGAAAATAAGAGTGTCTATATTGTATCTATGCACATGTAAAGAAATAGGCAGTAAAGGAATATTTCTGTGCAAAATAGGCTCTCGAAGTCACCGGCTATAAAACCCGCCCACCTCCAGTGATCACAGTTTTCCCATGGCGATGTGTGACGCCGTGCGCTGCATGGAATGGTGCAGTCAACGCGCAGCTGTTCACTGAACAATATCGTTGAACATAGAGTACACAAACGCGCAGAGCAAGCAGCTGCACGTACGACACAGACTAATCCCAGCAGGATCAGGCTAATAGATTATTACCTGTAAGCTAAGGAGCGACAGCTGTCTCTTCTCGCCCCCCTCTCTCATGCACTGCCGGCGTCTGCTATACCATGTTCTTCCCGAGTTGGGAGATACACGAAGACACGTGCATCTAAGTACACTATAGCCACGCTACAGTGTATTCTAGTACGCTGTAGCCACGCACCTTTCAGTGGACAATATGCAAATGAAAATCGCGTTTGTCTTCCCACTTGGTGACGACCTTCCCGCTTGGTGATGGGACGCGTTTGATTGATATGTGGGGTTTACCGTCCCAAAACCACTATATGATTATGAGAGACGCCGTAGTGGAGGGCTCCGGAAATTTAGACCACCTGGGGTTCTTTAACGTGCACCCAAATCTGAGCACACGGGCCTACAACATTTCCGCCTCCATCGGAAATGCAGCCGCCGCAGCCGGGATTCGAACCCGCGCCCTGCGGGTCAGCAGCCGAGTACCTTAGCCACTAGACCACCGCGGCGGGGCTGGGACGCGTTTCTACAGGGGCTGCATTCGGAAGAACATCCATGGCTACCGAAAACGAGAATTACCCGAGGAGATTCGTCAGTGGTGCTTCAATGGTTGTCGCTACTTGCGTTGCGCTACTGTCATTGTTGCGTTGTGAATTGCCACGGACGGAAATGACATCACTTTTACCGATTTCCGTAGCTGTCGCGAAGCAGAACGGCGAGAGCGCTGGATATACGGGCCGTTGCGAACGTGTTGGGATGCGAATCGCTCACGTTCTCCACAGCCGGTCACATGAGAAAGTGCGATAATGTAGGTCTCCTGTTATTGTTTTGAGTGGCCTTGGTGCAGAACTGTCGGATTGATTGTGAAGCTTAACAGAGCCCTCTGACCGTGATACGCGCCGCGTTAAATGCAGAATGGTGACACCCATGAAGTGATCTGAAGGGATCGTCACCACACATCATCGCGCACGTATACGCTTTGAAAGCTCCAAGTTCCGGCTTTAACTAGACAATTAAATGCTGTAGCATGTACGTCATGTAGTTAAAAGGCGAAATATTGGTCGTGACCGTGCACAGTCGGGTTTTTCTTGCCATTGGTCTCCGCAATTGCAGGAACTATCTCGGAGGCTTTGGCTTTACCTATATATTTGTACACCGAGAAAGGGCGCGCATGTATCCCCATTTGCAGTACACACAAAACGGAAGCCCGGCCGTCAACAGAACATTCTAAAATGCTTAATGAAACAGTTCTACGCACAGGAAGCGACATATGGATCGAGAATGCAACTGCAAAGGCGAAAATCACCAGGGCCATTCGTGCCTGATGAAGCGAGCTTCGTACCCTGATCGCAAGATGCATTGCTTCTGTATGCATACCTTTTGCATCTTGTGTATGCCCAAATTTAACGCATTTAGGCGTTACAGAACGCACGTCGGGCTCATGACTCTAACTCGATGTCATGCGATGCTCGCTGGCTCCTGAATTGTGAGTCGCAGCACGCCGAAATAACGGAAATATCGTTTGCATTGTACCAGCCATTTGATTTTATGAACTGCTTCCTACTTTTCTGAAGCGAGGTTCGATTGACGGAAGAAGATTGTCAGTTGCTTGATTTTCGAGAAACTGGGCCTCAACATTAACGAAAGAGGAGGCCTATGTACGTTTGCTCGCGAACGGCTTTTATAGCACTACCCAGTTATGGCCAGCGCGGCGATGAGGGCGCTTGTGGCAGCGTTCTCCGCAGGGCCGCCTGGGCAGACTCTGACGTCTAAGACGTCTAAACTGAAGCTTGTCAAGCTTGTTTAGGAGTTCCTGTACATTTCGTCCACCTTTGTTTTCTTTATACGCTGGCAATGTGATGGGGCACAGTTTCGGTGCGTCGACGTGGTCAAGAATGGTACGACGTCACGGCTCGCCACTTTTTCGTGTAACTGAATGCACTTCGCCGAATTTGAATGTATATTTGATGGACACCGCGAGAACTGCTCCCCTGTTCTTCTAAACATGGCGAGCGCTTTGTCGACACCGGCAGGCATGAAACAATACATGTTGGCCGCGCATGCGCAGACTGTACCCACGCGGAAATGTTTAGGTACACTGGCAGTCTTTATACATCGCTCGCTCCCCACTTTCCGACGTCGTCGGCACGACGGATGGAGGAATAGAATGCGGAAAGGAACCCCACACTTCTTGGGGCATTACCTCGCGCAGGTGCGAACTTGGGACTCAAAGCCACTTTTCGTCTCCCGCTGGATGGAAGCAGCCTATTGTTTGCGTGGCTTTCTTTCAGAGCGTTTAGAATATTTTCTCTCCTGCAGGATCTCTCTTTGCTTTGTCCAAGATACACCAACGCTGCGGGGCTACCGGTAAGCTAACCGCATCGTTCCATTTCTCTTATTGGAATAGATCTCTCTCACTCTCTTTATCAGACAAACACACACGCGCGCACCGTCTATGTGGCGAGCCAATCGTTCAGGCTGTTCTTTTGACCTGGTGTTTCAATAATGCGCTAGTGCCATGTCTGCTGGACGCAACGTTACAAAGTCTCGCTGGAACAAGAGCGAAGAATTGAAACAGCTCTTTGTTTCTTTTGCTTCTGTCCTCACTGTCTCGTTTTTTTATATTAGATTTTTTTTGTCGACGTCTTTATTTAGGAGGCTCGCTTCCATTGTAACTACTGGAGTCGCACCCTCGTCAAGGGGGCGCTGTCGTGTATGCTTTGTCTTCCTCCCTCCCCCATTGAAGGCAGGAGGCATGTCGGAGGAGGGGAACCCTTGAGGCACCGATGTCATTGATCCGCGTGCCTTTTCAGTTCAGCCATGCGCGCTTACAAAAAGTGGCACTGCAGCTTCCGAAACATACGCGCCGTGCCCAACCGTACTCCTGCCATATACAAGCTCGCTTTCTTCTTTCTTCCTTTTCTCTCTCTCTCTCACTGCCGTCTGCAGAGATGGGTCCTTAACAGTCCCTTCCTGGTTATCAAAAGGAACTGAGGGACTCTGAACGGGTAGCGACAATTCGAGCACTCTCAGCCGTGTTCCCCATTTTTGAGACGCACTCACGCTGGCTGTGAGCCCCTGCCATGATCGGCTTCTTCACATGCCTTTTGAAGCTCGAGAGATGATGCACTTCTTTTTCGCCACTTGCTTTCGAGGAACACACATATATTACGGTTCGTCCTCTGTCTTATACGCTTTCCTCGTACACCTGAACCTACATGTGAGTGAGCATATATGGACAGGAAAACGGTGCAGTTCAGCAAGAACGACGCACGCTTTTGACATTCATCCTCGTTTGCAGAAATGTGATGAAGTTATTCTGGTGTCCATTCTATTCCCGGGTAATAATGCTTGGAGATGTCAAAAAGCAATATCTGCACTTAGATTCCTGATATAGAACCCATATAATCATTAGGGATTCGTTTCTGTTTGAGAGGCGATACAAGCCATGTTTATTTTGAAACGTCTTGAAATCTACCTAGGCTCGTTGTGCGTAGAATACAATAGCAAGGTACACAAGCAAATTGATGGCATATGCATAGGATCATGCTTGGCCTCCATACTCTCAGACTTGTTCCTGGCGGTAGGAGAAAGGACACTACACGAACAGCTTGAAGGACGCAACGTGGTCAAGTGCTTCAGATATGTAGACGACTACTTCGTATGCCTAGACCAGCCACAAGACAAAATCAGCGCGACAACAATACTCAATATGTTCGAGGAAGCGCAAGAGGGCTTCAAATTTATGTACGAAGTCCCCCCGAAAACGCTATGCAATATTAGACCTCAACATAAAACAAGAAAGGAGCCACATGTGCTACATGTACCAAATGAGAGGAGAAAAGGGCATGCTCCGTCTTGAATCTGCGCACACGAAACTAGTAAAGAGGGCCATTGCTTACGCAAGCATGACACAGTCAGTCAGAAGATCCTGCACACACAGATGCGATGACACTTTTAACCTGCAGATACAGCGCCTACGAGAAAGTGGCTACCCAGACGGCATGGAACACATTAAGGGATGAAACGAAAGAAAAGCAACGAACCCACCAAACATGACAGAAATGCTGTAGTGGTTCCAGTACGTTCACAAAGCATCCCATAAATTGAAGAAGATAGGAGCCAGGCATGAGCTGAATGTTGTGTGCACAGCTTTAGTCAAGTTGAAAAGTATGAGTCCAAAAAGTGAACGACCCCAATGCGAAGAAAGAAGGATGCCGAACACGTCATACCAAAAAAAAAAAAGATATGTTGATGGTCAAGTAGGCTTCGTATACTTTACCCCACTAACACGTGGCAAAGATTACGTTGGGCAATCGGAAAGATGCATAAAAGAGTGGGTCGAAGAGCATCGCTATGCATGCTAGCAGAGTTCTCCTAATTTAGTTCTCCCTAATTCTCCCTTATTTCGTTGTCCGAAGCAACTGCAGCGCAATGTTTTCAGCCAGACACCCTGGTGCAGTATCTGGCGCTACCTCATACATGGATGCGCCAATTACCCTCAGCCCTCAGTCCCCAGCAGCTGCGAAACAACTGACTACGGCGGCAGTCAGATCTGAGATGCAGCAAAGGGTGCTAAGAATCTCTCAGCTGGCTCAGGACAGGCCACCATTGGAACCTGAACTCTGCGACGTTTAACGCCAGAACCTTATCTAGTGAGGCAAGTCTAGCTGTGCCATTCGAAGAACTAAGTGCTGTTAAATGAGATGTAATTAGGGCTCAGTGAGGTTAGAAGGACAGATGAGGCCTATACAGTGCTACAGAATAGGCAGGTCTTTTGCTATCGTGGCTACGATGACAGAAGAGACCTGGTGGTGGGGTTCCTTATCCACAGAAATATAGCTGGTAACACAGAGGAATACTATGGCATTATTAAAGGGTGGCAGGTATCGTAACTAAACTTAATAAGAGAAACTATTTGAAGGTAGTACACGCCTACGCGTTTGTATACGTCCAGCCATGATGACGTATAAGTTGAAAGCTTCAACGTAGACGTGGAATCAGCAATGAGTAAAGGTAACAACGTATATACTATACTGATGGGTGACCTCAATGGCAAGATAGGGAAGAAGCAGGCTGGATACCAGGTAGTATGGGATTACGGTATCGGTACTTTAGTATAGAAATGCCAGATCGGGAGCTATTAGGAGAATTCGCAGAACGCAGTAATTTATGGATCTTGAAAGCCTTCTACCACAAACGAGTGAACTGTATGTGAACATAAAAGATGGCGAAAGTAAAAACGAAATAGACTTTATACTGATTGCACACCTAAGGCATCGTGCAGGATGTGGAAGTGCTTGGTAGGGTATACGATGCAGTGGCCAGAGAATGGTAATGTCTCGAATTCGCCTAGACTTGAAGAAGGGACGACAGAAACTGATACCCAGAAAAGCCATTCAATCAGCTAGCACTGAGAGGGAAAGTACAGGAATTCAGAGTCTCGCTTCAAAACAGATACCCGGCTCTTATCGAGGAAACCAGCCTTAGCGTCGACGCAAATAATGATAATCTAACGAGCATCATTAAGCAGTGTGCAGTGAAAGGTGGAGGCATGGTAGTAAGACAGGACACTAGCAAGCCGTTCCATGTGACGAAGACTCTTATTTAAAGTAACGTCTAAGCATGAAAGCCTCAAATACAACAGGCAAAATAAATATGACAGAACTTTCGAAGATGATTAATAAGCGTAATGTATCTATTTAAGAAACTATAACATGCCAAGAATTGCATGCTCTAAATAATAAGGAAGCGTGAAAATTCTTAAAAGGATACTTGGGATAGGTAAAAACCAGATGTATACACTAAGTGACAAGGAAGATAAAGTAACTACCAACATGTATAGGATAGTTAAAGTAGCTGTACAGTAGTCGGGACAACCATGACATTGATGTAAGAACGAGTTTAACGGATGAAAACTCACCAGTAATGACAGTGGAAATCAAGAAGCCTTGGAGGGAATTCAAAGAGGCAAAGCTGCTGGTGAAGATCAGGTAACATCAGATCTGCTGAAAGACGGGGGACAGATTGTGTGAAAAAAAAAACCCGGCTACCCTGTTTACGAAGTGTCTCCTGACGAGGAGGCTACCAGAATCTTCGAAGAATGCTAACATCATGTTAATCCATAAGAAAGGGGACTACAAGGACTTGAAGAATTAGAGGCCGATACGATTTCTCTCCATCATATACAATTTATTTACAAAGGTTAATTGCTAACTAAATAAAGAGAGCATTAGAATTAAATCAACCAAAGGAACAAGCAGGATTTCGGACAGGCTACTCAAAATTAAACGACATTCACGCTATCAATCAGGAGATAGAAAAATACTTAGATTACAACAAGCCACGATTCACAGCCTTTGTAGATTACAAGAAGGCGTTTGATTCAATAGCGGTATCAGCAGTCATGTAGACACTGCGGAATCAGGGTGTCGAAGAAGCATATATAAACATCCTGGAAGAAATCTACAGTGGATCTACTGCCATCATGGCGTTCCATAAAGGAAGTGACAGAATACCGATAAAGAAGGGTGTAAGACGAGAGAATACAATCTCACCAATTCTATTTACCGCTTGCTTACAGGGGATTGTCTGAGGCCTAGAATGTCTAAAGTTAGGGATACGAGTTAATGCACAGTACCTTAGTAACCTGCGTTTCGCCGATGACATTGCATTGCTGAGTAACTCAGGGGACAAATTGCAATTCATGATTACTGAATTAGATAAGGAGAACAGAAAGATAGGTCTTTAGATTATTTTGTAGACAACAAAAGTAATGTTCTACAACGTCGGAAGTGAACAGCTGCTTTGAGATAGGTAGCAGTGCACTTGAATAGTGTAAAAATGTTCGTCTACTTAGGACAGGTTGCAACCGCTGAGCCCAACCACGAGATTGAAGTAACCAGAAGAATAAAAATGGGGTGGAGCACATTCGGCAAGCATTCTGAAAACATGACTGGTAGATCGGCACTATCCTTCAAGAAGAATGTATATAACAGTTGCATCTTTACCGGTACTTATCTACGGAGCAGAAACCTGGAGGCTTACAAAGAGGGTTAAGCTTAAGTTGAGGACGATCCAGCTAGCGTTGCAAAGAAAAAATGATAAGAGACAAGAAGAGAGCAGGAGTGGGTCAGGGAACAAACCGGGGTTAAGGATATCATATTTAAAATCAAGAAGAAAT
This sequence comes from Rhipicephalus microplus, assembly GCF_013339725.1. Classification (NCBI taxonomy): domain Eukaryota; kingdom Metazoa; phylum Arthropoda; class Arachnida; order Ixodida; family Ixodidae; genus Rhipicephalus; species Rhipicephalus microplus. The sequence continues at coordinate 65,587,906 of NC_051170.1, forward strand.
TGGCATGGGCCGGGCTCGTAACGCGTAGGCAGGATATAACCACTGGTCATTAACGGTAACTGACTGCATTCGCAGAAAAGGCAAACGCATGAGCGGGAGACAAAAAGTTGGGTGGGCCGATGAGATGAAAAATTTTGTAGAGATAACTTGCCAGCAGAAAGCACAGTACCGAATTGACTGGCGGAACACGAGAGCTAGATGCCTTTGTCCTGCAGTGGGCGTGGTCTGGCTGATGATGATGATGGAACATTGACTTCGTCCTTCCTATGTTCTCGTTCACGTCATATTTTTCTTCACTCTCTCCCGGATCATCAAAGAGAATCTGCGATCATCGAGGTCATCGTCAGATAGCTCGCTCCACAGTAGCAATTATTTCCGCCGGTAAATATCTTTATCCCGGGCTACAACAGCGTGATGTTGCTTGTCCCAAATGTGCTCCTGTCAACTTTAGGGTTAACGTCCCAATATATCAGGTCACAGAGTTTCCTACAAATACACTACATGAAGCTCTGCGCGCTATGGTCCATGGGAGCTGCAACACACGGCACCTCGGCCAGCATGGTGTTAAATTATTGGTGGTAGTACACGAATTTGCCTAGTCTTGCCTAGTCTTCGTTCTTTTTGGCTCCGTGGGGCGTGAATTCGCTTGACAGCAATACGAGGTTCAGCTAATGTTTAGCAGTTATCCTGAACCATCTTGACCTTTTCAGGCTCATGAATTCAAATGGTGGTTGGGCTCACAAGTGTTCATAACGGTCCATTCTTTTATCTGAAACAGAGCCAAAGCACAACAATAAAGAAAGCCACGAGTGTGTTCGAAGCCCGTAAGGACGAATACTAGGTAAAGTTGCATGTACTATAACAATCATTCCCATGGTGGCTGAACGATCGTAGCCCCAGGGTCCTCTGTAGTTAATTTTAGGAGGATCTATGGTATCAGGTAGTATCCGTGCGCGACTCAATTTTTAAACGAAGGACCTCCCGCCATCATGCATCCTTCATCCAGGTGCAGCACGATTTCGTTGCGGAAGTGCCCATTCTTGAAATAGTATCTCTTTCTGCCTCTCTTTTCTATTCTAGGACACAAAGCCCTACAGCCGGAGAAAATTTGTGGACCCTAATCTCCACCGCAGAAACGCTCGCGTCCCACACAACGCATATACAGGCGAACTTACAGCCTGGCCACTAACCCTTTTCTCTCCCTCTCTCTCAGTCTCCGTTCTGTTGTTTATTTATTGTTTACTTCATCTAACAAAGAGTGAAAAAAATAATAAAAAAGCAACACCACCCTCGCAAACGTTAAGGCGTTCTGGCGCTTCCGAGATCTGCATTCGGCATTTTTGTATGGAACGCCTCTTCTACCGGGCAACAATTCATCATTCCCCGGTCCGCTCCTTCCATCAATCTGGCGCGGCAGAGGCTCACCGAAAGCTTTGCCCAACCGTTCTTTCACACTGAGTAAAAAAAAGAAGTTCTGAAAAATAAAACGCGTCCACGCACTGGCCCCTGCAAGCCTTAGCTCTGGCGCTTGCTTCTAACTACGTTCTTACATCGCCACTTCTCCTTTATACGTTTTCGTCTTGTTTTCCGAACGAAATGTCCCGAACCCTTCCGCAACTCTCAGCTCGCTGTTTTCGGGAGCACGGTGCGTTGTTTGTTTGTTGGGGCAGGCTTACCCCAAAGCCGTGGGCTTCCGCGCATGGGAACGCGGCTGGAGTTCCTTTCATTCCTGCGAAAGAACGCGCGCGCTCCCGAGATTTCTCCCTCGCCTGCCTTCCTCTGACGCGCCAGTAGCCGCATTGTTCAATCTCCCCCCTCCACAACCAACCGCTCCGTGCCCGAGACTGTGCCGACGCTTCCTACGTACCTCTACCTATACCTGTGCGCCCTTTTCCTTGCATCTTGTGTCTTTCACCTCGAAACCCCTTTCAGTGTATCTTTTTCGTCCCCCCTCTCTCTCACATTCTCCTTTCTTTTATTTCGTTACACAACCTGGCACAAATCTTTCTTCCTTCTCTTGTCTATTTTTTTTTTATCGCGCCGCGCGCCCCGCGCTTGATGGGCCCAGCGTACACGCCTGTGCACGGTTGCAACATGGCGCCAGGCGGTGACGCGACCGGCTCGCAGCGAGCCCCTTCTTCCTCTCAAGCCGCTGTTCCTCATTCACTCCTCGCTTCCTCCTCTTCATTCCATCAGTCAAACAATGGGGAGCGTGCGAGGGTTATTGGCAGTATCGCCACACATGCTTGCGTAGACTGAGTGCCACCAGAAAGGAAGAGAGTGACCGGAAAAAAAAAAAAAAGAAAGGAAGGAAATCAAAGGAGGAACGGGGGAGGTGAAGGAAATGAGACGTCGCAAGGGGTGAACGTCCGCGCATGGTGGCCTGGAGGTGCTGCCGGCCACGGGGTAATGCCATCGGAGCGCTTGCGCACACCTTGGGAGAAGTGAACGCAGTAATGGAAGGCGAGTGAGACCGTAGAAAAAGAGAGGGCTAAGATTGATCAAAGAAAGCGGAGCAGTCTGTGGGAACGATCCCAAGGAAGGCCCTCCTGCGAGCTAAGGAGACTCGGGAGCTTGGAAAGGGGGGTTCGCGCAAGTTTTCCATCGTGGTTGCGTGTGTGTACTGTCCGCGCTTTGCTTCCTTATGTCGCATTCAGCAGCCCACCCCTTTTCTTCTTATATTTGCTCCTCGAAATCTTTAGCTTTCGTAGACCTTGTATCTGCGTACTTTGCGTGGTGTGGCCAGTGATGCTTGTTTGCCCGTTAAGCGATGGAGGCACGTAAACAGAGTTTCTTAGAGGAGGGGGGGGGGGGGAGTTAACAATCGAGAGCGTTGGCTAACACGGCTGAAGCGGCCGAAGGAAAAAAAAAAAAGCCTGGAGAACGCTGAGAAAAAGGGGAAGGTGGCGAGTAGGTAATAGAAAACTGGTGTGGTGCAACGCACCTTGCCTGCTTGGTGGGTCGGCTGGCACAGCTGAATGCCTTGTCTTTCGCGTACACGGATCTTTTGTCCCTGATTCATTGAGCGTTCTGTAGCGAGCTGAATAGACGTTGTGTTGACCGATCTCGGAGCATTTCCCAAGAGCTGTGCGGAGCTGAAGCGGCGTACACGCGCAACAGCATGACGGCCCTCCCTGGATGGGAGGACTCTTCGAGAGACGTCGTTGAGGAGGGCATCTCACTTTCCTCCTCAGCCGCGTCAACGTCTACTCTGTTCTTAAGACAACACTTCGTATCTCAAACTCCGAGTCTCAGGTCACCAGTGTGTCCTATATAGCATGTACAAACACCTTCCTATAGTGTATACGTTCGTATGTCGGTAACAACGCAGAAATTATGTAAGATCCCCGCTAAATTCTGCGAAGCTTATGCAATCGAATCTACGGGTGAATGTATGTATAGATGGCCAAATAATGGTTTCGCAACCCTTGAAGTTTGTGAGGGGGGCAATGGGTTTATAAAGGAGAAAAGGGTGGGGCGGAAAGTGGCGTTAGTCGCAGTGGTCTGACCAATGGAATGTGTCCGTGGTTTCGCAACGTGCAGGTGGGGGTATACTTACTTCGTGAATGGCACTTTCTTCCAATAGCATTTCATGGTTACTTTTGTGAGAACGTGACGCGGGCGGGTCACTGTAGCCTTCTTCCGGACCAAACGTTCGCATGTTGCTGTAGCAGTGATCATTTGGATGAGGATGCGCGTACTAAAAATGTTTAATTGCTGCAAATCATGGTGTTCACGTGAATGTTCTACAAATGGATATACTTTCGTTCGTCGACTCCGTGAGACATGCAGGACGTCCTATCTTGGTAAGTAAAGAAAAATGTCTTTCTCTGATGAGTCGGATATTCCATCAATCGCCTCGAAGACAGATAAGTAATTTATTTGGAGCAATATTGGGATAACCACATCAGAATGTTTTAACGCGCTTGTATGGAGAAACAACCATGAGTGTTCATGAAGGCGGATTGCACCCTTCAAGTATCTTTACGAGTTTGTTGCAGTGAGAAGTGCTGTGTACAGCTTCGAGAAGTGGAGATGTAATGTGCTGATTATCTTGCATATCAGCTTGAAACTAGCAACTTTCCAGTTTTGCAAGTTTAACAACTAACTGTTCGGTTTTAATTTCCCAAAACCATGATATGATTATGACATGCCGCATATAGGGGAGGGCTGCGGAAATTTTCATCCGCCCGGGGTTAACTGAATGAACTTTAATCTAAGTACGCTGGCTTCAACCGAAAACGCGGCTAGCACGGCCACGATTCGATCCCGCGACCTTTGGGTCAGCACTCAAGCACCCTGACCACTTGACCACTGTGGCGGGCTCAAGTTCTTTAAGCAACTGTCTTTCATGTCAGTTCAAAGCATGCCAGTTCTTATCTTTGCCTTTGCAGTTTTGTTTCTCGCTTTGCAGTTGCCTAAAAGCTGCATGATCGACTTTTCGTGACAAAGCTATGATTTTTTTTTCAAATTGAAATATTGTTATTCTAGTGATACTAACAAATTGAAATATTGTGCCCATGTAAATGGAACACCAGGCTAATTCTTACTGGAGACTTTAATCTGCCTCACATGAACTGGGACACTTTTTTTGCCCGGACACGTCGAGATTGATAGCGGCAAAAAAATGTTGGAAATTATGTTTGCTCATAACTTAACCCAAATAGTGCGCCGATATACACGGATGACATCGTCTCGATCAGTGTTGGACCTGGCGTTCCTTTCAAACAAATTGTGCAATTATAATATCTGTGTTGATGAGGGAATTTCTGATCATGGATTGGTCTCTGTTACTATTCGACTGAGTGTTTCACGAGCTAGAATTTATAAGGCCGTGCAAGTAAAAGATTACACGAACGCGGAGGACACTTCCATTCTTGACATGCTGGGGTATTCATTTGGTCATTTTGAGCACGCATCCGAGCGCCAAACATTTGATGAATTGTGGCAACGTTTTAAATATATAATTAAATATTGCATGGACAAATTCGTTCCTAGTAGAGTAAAACAGACTAAAAAGCGCAATCCGTGGATAACATGAGATATTATTCACAAAAAGCGCAAGCTAAAAAGGCTGCGGAGGAAAAGAAACCATGGCTCCGAGGATATAGCACGTGTACGAAAAGAATGAAAGAAATACTTGTTGGAATCTAAGCGCGCTTTTTGTGGTCAAAAGTTGAGTTCTTTTATTGAACATTCACCTCGCAAGTTCTGGCTTTATATGTCCGATCGGCGCGGTAAAATTGACCAGCTGAAATGTGGAAATGAAATCGTGACGAAGAATGCTGATATTGCAGATAGTCTTAACATTTTATTTCAGTCAGTTTTTACAAGGCGCAGATGTGACTCTGAAACAGTGGGTGTAATATGTCACTTATCTTAGCCGATGGGTGAGATTACTATCAGTCGAGAAGGAGTATTGAATAGTCTATTGTCTCTTGATTCCAAAAAAGCATGCGGGCCTGATGAAATACCCACCCCTTTTTTGCAGCGTTATGCGGAGGGGATATCTTACTACTTAGAAGTTATTTTTCAAAAGTCTATTTGCACTAGTTCAGTGCCATCGGACTGGCGCACAGCTGTAGTTGTCCCTGTGTTTAAGAGTGGCGATCAATTGTCCGCCAATAATTACCGTCCCGTATTGCTCACATCTATCTGCTGCAAAATATTGGAACATGTCATTGTCAAGCACATCATCCCATTCTTAGAAAATAAAAATTACTTTTATACTTATCAGTATGACTTTAGGAGTAAAAGTCTCGACTACAACAGAGCTTATCGAAACTATTCACGACTTTGCGACAGCTTTAGAAATGAATGAACAAATAGATGTCACCTGCATAGATTTTGCTAAGGCCTTCGATAAGGTACCTCACGGCAGATTACTGTATAAGCTTCACTACGTTGGGCTAAGTCAAATTTTACTTAATTGGATTAAAGCCTACCTAAATGACAGGAAGCAATTCGTGAAAATTGATAACTCTATGTCTAGTCACTAGAAGTGTTTTCTGGGATTCCACAAGGCTTGGTTCTTGGGCCCTTATTGTTTCTGATGTATGTCAATGATATCGCAGATATAGCAAAACCCCATGTTAAGCTCAAACTGTTTGCTGATGATTGTTTAATTTACGCGCGAACTGACTGGTAGGAAGGACCAATTGAACATTGTCGAATGTCTAAAGGAATTACACTCATGGTGTGAAGCTTCGGGAATGGAAATCAATTATTCGAAATCTACCCTCATACACATTTCTAGGAAAAAAACGATAATTCCATTTGAATACTGTATCGGGAATCACACCTTGTTAACAGTTAATGCATTTAAGTACCTAGGTCTCACAATAACGCATAACCTAAAGTGGCACACACATATTGATAATGTTTGCTCTAGGGCCTCACAAAAATTGTACGTATTAAGAAAAAAACTTCAGGGTGCTAGTATGCACGTAAAACTTCTTGCTTTTAAAAATTTCATACGGCCGATACTGGAATATGCCAATATTGTCTGGAGTCCCCACCAAAAAGTGCTTGTAAATAAACTTGAACGCATACAACGGCTTGCAGCTCGCTTTATATGCTCGAGATATAAGCAGAACGACTCAGTCACAGAAATGCTACAACTATGTGATCTCGAGACACTCCACAAGCGCAGACGCAAAAATAGATTAAAGTTTCTTTTTCAATTATTAGAAGGTGAGTTTAAAATTAACAGAAATGACTACATAGAACAACCTGGGAAACGAAGCGAGAGGGCAAACCATACACGAGTACTGCAACCTTATTTTGCACGAACGAAGGCGTTCCGTCATACTTTCTTCCCCGATGTCACCGAAGATTGGAATGGCTTACCGAGCAACATTGTCAATGCGGGTGATGTTAATGAATTTGTGCATTTACTTGATTTACATTTATGTGATTTATTGTAAATATTATTGTGATTGTTATTCGTTGCATTGCGAATCAGGGTGTGTGTTTTTCGTATGGAATGCAGAGCTTTCACGGATTTGTATATATGTATACCTGGTTTATCATTGGGAGATGTATAGTTATATCCTCAATTTGTTTGTACAGTGTGTCGCGCCTTTCCTGTAATGACCCTCAAAAGAGGGTTGACAGTATTTCTAAATAAATAAAAGAAAAACATCATTACGCCATATTATGCGACTCTGTCTACGTCACGATACCCGCGTGAGCTCTAGTTTTTAACCTCAGGGGTGTATACCTAGCACCTCGGCGTATGAACGTTAGCACAATAATACGTTTTTGTCAGTACCAGTATTTTTCTGACTGGGATTCTTCCACTGAAACTGCAAATAACCTTCAGTTATAGGACAGTCAATTCCGAAGACTTTAAATTAAGGCCTTCAAAATAGCATTGAATGGAATTGGCTCTAAGTGAAGAGTGTGGTCTCAAAAATAATCAAGGCTGCTTCACGAAAAACCTTTTATTTCAGTGAATATGGTCTCAAGGATAACAGCGCAAGATAACATACAAAGTTTACACACATATAAGTCTGCGTACAAACCTGTACACTTTTCAGCACGCAGGGTATTTTGTGTTGCTTTTGTAGTTAACACGAACTGTGCACGCAGAAAACGCTCAACTAGCTGTCTTTCTTGCTCCAAGAAAAAAAAAAGGATATCCTTTATTAAACAATAATAGTCGCTGGGGTCTAACTTTCTAAAACCACGATATGATCATGAGAGATGCAGTGAGTAGAGAGCTCCGTATAATGTACCTCCCGAAATTCTTTAACGTGCACCTAAATCTAAGCACACGGGCCTCAAACATTTCCGCCTCCATCGGAAATGGGGCTCCTGCGGCCAGAATTGCATCCTGCCACCTTCGGAAACAGGTCGGCAAAATTGGAGCTCGGTCAGACTCGCTAAAAAATATAGCTTGCTGTGGGGGTATTCGTACTGAGACTCGCCAGAATTTTCCTGAACCGGACCCACTCCGACTCATTAAACTGTTTCTCAACTGGGCTCACTCGGGCTCAAGCTCACCAGCACATTACTCAGGTACTCACTCGGACCCACAACTTATCCTAAGTCGGAGTGAGTCGACTCGCGAATTCCGTTGGCGTGAAATTGGCTTTTTCGATGACTGCAGGTGTTGATGTTGTTTAACGCCAATATTTCACGTATAATCGGTGCTGTACGATACTAATTTTGATTTTATGCCATCAAATCTGAGTTGCGACTAGTCTTAATTCAGTAAAAACAGTTTTTTAATAAAATGCGTGGTTTTCACAGACAGAGGGTAACATTCACGTAAAAAAATGTGTTAAAAACCTAAGTCATTTTTAAACGTATGGATCAGCTTACCACGAGTAAGTAGAATTGCACTACACCCACAACAGGGTACATGATTGTGTTTGTCACAAAATATACTGAAATTGCAATGTCGCAGCTTGTTATCTGATGAAGACAGAAACATAGGTGTTCACGTGAAATTTTAATTCATTAATTTGTCATCGCCGCTTATTTTCGTGCTAATTTATCTTGATTGAGCATGCTACGAAGAATGCAGCAATATTTTGCTTGACTCGCGCACTTGATGCTACAGTGGTCATGAATGGAAGTCCCTGTCTGGAAGCCCTCTAGAAACACTACTCCGGCACTACACCCTGTTGGCAGTAAATGATCAGTTTCTCCGAGAACATCAGTGCTGTTTAACGAAATTTTTCGGGCTCCCTCAACAGGGCATGACAGACAATCTAGTTCAAAGCCGATTGGTACTCCTCGTTTGTTTCGTGTATTGAAGAGTCAACTGGTAAGTCGAGGCCTTTCCAATTAGCTCCAGGAGTGCGCTGGTGGTGGATCTGATCGCGGAAGACGGGTTCAAACAATGTTACTGAAAGCCGGGTGGTACTTGGTGAAGCGGTCAATGCCAACAGGAAGGCATTCGATGGTGACACGGAATGAGTTCGTACAATTCTTTCAAAGGCGTTCTGCATGAAGCATACATGAAAGCTGCATTTTTTTTAGCATTAGCACTTTTGTGTGTCACAATGTAATACCTTGCTTTCTTTTGCGGTCGCACTGATTTTTATGTGATTATCGAAATTAATTGCGGTACATTGTTGATTGGTTTATTTTTGCTCTGTTTGATTTTTATTACTTTTGATGTGTGTATTTATATGTGCATGTGTATATATTTATGTATTTCTTTTACAGTCTGATTAGAGATTTAATTTAGTGACATAGTGTTGTTTTGTTTACGTTATATAATTAATATTTCACTAAAGCTATGTCAGTGGCTGTTTGCGTGTCTTTTTTTTCTTTTTTATAATCATTCGGTTATTTTTTTTTCTGTTTATGTCTGATGAAACTTGAATTAGATAAGTTGTTTTTTCCTTCATACAATATTGTAGTGCCCTGTACGCTTGACCACCCCTGCCTTTTTTCACGGGGTTCTGAACCTAGTCAAGCTCGTGAAGAGGCTTTTTTTTTTTTTTAAACCGGCCCTCAGCATACCAAATGATGGAACGTTGGGAGGAATAACGGTTCAAACTTTCAAAGCCTTCATGTGCTCAAAAGTGAACGTCTCAAATTACAGTGACGTCTTGATGTATTGCACGCTATTTGGTTGGTTATGAAAAGCACTTACTTCAATCACTGAACACGCGAGATGCTCGTCACGCAAAAAGACACTGTCGTTGTAAGTGATTGCCTCAGAATAGGGTCGAGCACATTGGAGGTTACCGCTTCGTTTTGATTATCCAGGAAATATAACCACCGAATAATAATAGTTGGGTTTTAAAAATGTTAACACGATTGAAAATGGACAAGTTGAATCACATTCATTGCCTTTAAATAGCACGGAAAGATGTTCGGAAAAAACAAAGGCGAAATATACACAGAACGATGCGCTACCAAAAAATGGAATATTTCTTTTAAGCACGCACGTTTATATAACGCGCAATCTCAGTAATTCCCCGCCATGACGAGTGACAACAGACAGATACCTAAAGCAGTTACCATCTTCAGTTGGCATGCGTCGTTACTGGGATCCTATTTCTGTTTAAAGCGTATTTGTCTATCTATATATTTATTTATCTAGCCGCTTACGTTTGGGTGCTCTCGGGGTCACCCCCTTAACTTGGCGGGAACCAAAATTGATAAGGGAGGGTAAGATGTTGGACAAATATGACGCGCTGGTCAAGACATGAATAAAGCCACAATCCCGTCACATATACATCGTCAAACACTTCCCGTTAGGCTATGGCACATACCCCCGGGCGGGTATGCACCGCTGGTATGCGGGTATGTGCCAGAGGTGATTGACACTTAGTATCTACCCGGGAACGACGAGAACACTCCTTGGCAATTTTAACGCGGGAGCGTTAGGAAATACCCGATATCGGTAGAGTCTACCCAACGAATACAAAGAATAAATGTCACAGCCAGAGCTGGAATCGAACCCATGCATTCTACGTGGCAATGAAGCATTTTATCACAGAGATACGCCAGGTCTCGAACTATACTTTTCAAATAGGCGCTAATCTTCGTGAAACATCAATAGTGGTTGCAGCGCCGCCTATCCAATTTTATAAACATTACATATGTACTACTTTGATACAACCATGCATCACCTCAGGTTAACGTCAATTGTCAGGTTAACCTCAATTGTAGTTAGTTGTCATGCGCTGAATGTTATTTATGTAGCAGTGTCCCGGGAAGCATCCTCGCGAACATCAGCGCCTCGTATTAGCTTCTGGCGTTGCTGATACGCATGTTCTAGTTGGAATCGTTGCGCAAGTGCAAACAACTGGCTATAAAAACATGTGCAACTCTTCAACATGTGTCTGTGCGTGCAACATTTGTACATATATTTAGCGTCATTTCATTACTTGTCACTCAATAAAAAAACAGAACACGGTCACCTTCTTCCCGCATGCTTCGCATAACGTTGATTCCCATGTACGTGGGATCTGCCTAATTTTCTATGTAAATAGATGGATGGATGGCTTATGCACGTCGAACATTCTTGGCTGCTGTGAAATGCTTCAGCAATTTCCCTGTGAGATTTCGTCTGGTGCTTCTAAACCACTGTGGTCCTTTCAAACAGAGGCCTGCAGCATTAAAACACTTTGCGGAAGAACTCTTCACGCGACCATTCACGTTTTAGTTCACTTCCGGTATTGGCTGAGTTTGCTATTTCACATTTGCTATTGGACTGGCTACATTAAGTAAGATGGAAAACTGGGCAAGCTGATGCAATTTTCATTTTGGCTACTAGCGTCAAAAACACAGACGAAGACAAAATGTGGACAAGGACATGGCACTGCGCTGTGTCCACTTCTGGTCTTAGTCTGCATTGTTTTTCGCGCTGTTAGCCAAGATGAAGCTGGCACACGCGTTACTCGACAAAAACCCAACCTCACAGACTTACCTGATACTTGGTTTGTTGGTACACTGCCATTGACTGCATGCTTTCACCGGAACGATTGCGTTAGTTTCCGGGCCCAAAAAGGTCACTTCGCTCGCCGCACAGGCCCCGTTTGCGAAAGGAGCGCGCTTTTCATACACAGCGAAGTATACCAACTCAAGCACTTGTTAGTTTGCACTCATCTGTATACTTAGGATTGCGTTTCGTGCGTCGTTTTTGTTTAAACAGCGGGTTAAGTGTCGAGCGGCAAACGTTGTTTGTTCACTCTCGTCCTGTGTATGTTGTTTTCGTGCGTCTTTTGTGCATGAGTAGCGTGCTGGCCGTTTAAATCTGCTTGCCGCTCTCAGAGTAACATTCCAAGTTGTTGCTATCGCATTCATTGCTTTGCCCTTGCGGCGAAACCGTGACTTTTTGATGAAAACCGCGTTACTGCGCTCATTCGCTATCGCATTTGCAGTGCTATGAACTGCGCATCAAGCAAAACTGATTCTTGCGCACGTACCGTCAACCTGACGCTTATCAGGGATGACGGCGCTTACTTTCCGTGTGTAGCTGTCAAAAATGTTGACGCACCATGTAGACAACCCGTGTATCACCGTCCGATCATTTCGCCGCTGCAGTTCACGCGTATCGCTCCTTCCCCTCGATTACCTTCTTATCTCCGTATTCATAAACGCCCCTCGAGTGGAATTTCATTCTTCACTTGGCGACTTGAGCATTGCGCCATGGCTCGAATGAAAATGACTCTGCACTTCTCAAGAATCGCTGCGGATTATCACTGATATGCAGTTACTTGCTCTGCCGGGAGACGGCGCTTCCATCGTCTTTGTCGAGGTGAAGCATTGAGTTAAGGGACGTTCTAGAATATGCCGGGGTTATAGCCTCGAGCACCCCTCCGGCATTACGCTTGTTGGCTTCTTTACATTACTCCAGTGTCCGCAAACGCCGCCGCATGGAGCACAGTGGAAAGGTAAGCCACCAGTTTCGTCTACGCGAACTTCGCCTCATCTCAGCAGAATGTCGTTAATAGCGCGCACAATGCAGTGCGAAACTGGCGAGCTTCTTTCCGCACGTGATATATGTAGCCTAGCATTTGGGGACGGAATGCGGGCACAAAGCTCTAACAGCACAAAAGCTCCAGCGCTGCAAAAAAAAAAGAAATAGGAATAGCCACCATAACAATGTAGATAGCTGGGGTTTCACGTGACGAGATGGTATAATTCTGAGGCACGCCGTCACATTTCCCCTCTATCGAAATGCAATTCCGTCGCTGCAGCTATGGAACTCACGTAGTGTATGTCGGCAATATTTTTTAACAGCGACACAGTTTAAAGTCGAGGCTATGATGCCCGATGGCCGCCCTACACCAGAAACAGGTATAGGTGTACTGCACATGACACCTATTGCTCACCACTGCACCCAATACTATATATGCCACCACTCCCAGTTCATTCAACCTACTTTATTCCGCTTCATCCAAACTCGCGCATTTCATTCAAATCCCACTCCATTCGACCAGCTAAAATAATTACAAGCGTTGTTGTGCGCCGTCGCCTCCGCTGACGATGATGAAGAACAAGCACTGTTCCAGACAACACATTTTCTTTCTGCAATGATGGGTTTTGGGACATTAAGCGCCAGTTATCAATCAATTAATTCTACCACGATAGCACAGCACATGCAAGGTATACGCCATGACAACGCCGATCACAAAGATGATCACAAACAACGAATGGCTTGTGCAGTAGATGACGTCTTGGTATATGCTCTATCGATGCATTTCGTATGACTGTAAACAACCAACCACCACCACGGAAACGTGCCCAGACCTCGTCTTTACCAGCTTCAAGCTACATCCGATAACACAAAGCAGTGATAATGAAGGCAAAACGAAATTCAAAACTCAACACAATATACCAGCTATGACCTGTAAACATTGTATTTAACTGTACACCGCTTCGCACTCGTTTACGTGCATGAGTGGTCGATATTACGGGTGATTCACGGTATAACACCGAACGATCTCACTGCTTCGCCCGCTCATCGTTCGCTTCGTGAATATACCGTGTATTTTTGTGATGTGTGTTTTGAAGCTGTGGCCAGTCTCGTTCATCTGAGACAATATGTGGTTCGTTCTGTAGCATGCCTCAGGCTTTCTGCTGCATCCCTCTAGCTTTCGGGCCAACAACTTGACCGTACGGGTTAGAATCGTATAGAAGAAAAACCCGGTATCGACGAGTTTCTCTTTGTCTTCCCATTTGTTAACTGATTTGGCTTGCTGACCCCAACGTCGCAAGCTCGAATGGCCGCCGCATTTCGACGGACGAAATGTTAGAGGCACGTGTGCCTAATACTTAGGTGCTCGTCGAAGAACCATGGGATCGAAATTTCTGGAGCCTTTCACTGCAGCGTCACTCATAATCACATATTTGTAATGGAATATAAAATATTACGTTGCGCAACACTATCTTGTTTAGCTGCCAACAAACTCGCCAAACTTACTATGAGCTCAATTACTCAACATTTGCTCATTAAGTTCGCGATTGTGGACTTGGCTTGGTGAGGCATGGCAAGCACGCTTATTTTAGCATCGCTTAGCATTTTCCATCTGAATAATTGTGCTGGTGAGTAGTTTTTATGAGGCTCTGCCACTGTGAAATTGCAGCTTTTCTATCGTCATAGGTCTATAGAAGACAATGTTGTGTAGTTCTTAAATCGTCCTAGCATGTTTTGAAGGTCAACTTTATGGGGTTTTCTTTTTCAGCCATCACACATATTTTGAGCGCAACTATAGTGCCGGTACGATAGTGATGATGGTCCTGGTGATAATAGCAGACTCTTGGCCAAGAGTCTGGTAGGTCATACAGTCTGAATATTCTAGACTTTTAAAGACACGCAGCTGAACAGATCAGTTTCTTGTCATCTCGACAAGCCATCATCATTTGTACGACTTTCTCACCTGCCAATGTACGTTGTAATCAGTGCGGGACAGCTCAAGCTCGACCGGAGTGAAGCAGTTCTTCACTTCACCAAACTAAATTGTGTGTGAATATTGTAACCATTACTTGAAATTATGTTTTTAGTTGCAATTATGCTCTAATGATATATTGATTTGATTGATATGTGGGGTTTAACATCCCAAAACCACCATATGATTATGAGAGACGCTGTAGTGGAGGGCTCCGGAAATTTCGACCACCTGCACTGTAAGCAAAAACTATCCGAGTTTGGGGTTTTTCCGGCTCATGACCTCTGAAAACTCTCTCGGGTTTAAAATTACTACCTCGCGTAGGAGTAAAAGATGGTACATGACATAGTTTTACCTCCACCTCTCAGGCAAGTAGTAAAAGGATGTCAAAATCCAGTTTTACCACTTAGGGAGTTTTCTATCACGTGATTTTTAACCTGCGTTTCAGAGTTTATTACAACGTGACTGCAAGGCGCAGCTGCTTCGGCGGCTTTTGCCCCATACCCCCCTTGTGACGCTCTCAGTGAATACTGAAGGTACGCGAAGCCCACAGATGTTTTTTTTTTTTTTTTTGCATCGCCGTGCCTCTGGACTGACCTCGAGTCAGCGCACTTTTACTGGAACTGGGGGCAGCATAAGCACAACAAGCGAGAACAGCATTCTTTGAACGAAAAAAAAAAGACGGGGGGGGGGGGGGGGCTCTCAAAAGAGAAAAAAAAAAGAAAGAAAACCTGCTGTGGAAAGCTGTCCTGCATATTTTCGCAAAATGTTGCTTTTGCTCGGCGGTGGCTTTGGAGACAGACAGTGCAAGAAGCTCGGTATCTGTGTGTCTGGTTGGGCTGATGGATCTCACGTGTTTCCTACATCACCGAGCGACCGTGCTCGTCCGAGCGCCTCCGAACCTGCACGTCGCGGATATCTCACTTCCGAGCCGAATCGTGAAGATCTGCCAGTGGTAACAAAATCAATCTGGCGTCATCGTCCATGCTTGCCTGCTGGAGAAGCAATAAGCAAAATGCTTCACTCTGTCGTCGGCACCGAGCCGTGGCCACCAGTGACCAGTGGGAGTGTGTCGCCGGGGCAGGTGAAAGAAGCATCGCATATATTTTGTTCCACAGTAGGCGATGCCTGCATGAGTAAAGTGCTGCCCGAATTGCCCACCTCATGCACCAACTGTTCTCAAACATGTAGCGCGAAGCCGATACGAGGCAGACGGAAACAACAAGAGGCTGCCCGTGAGCACGAAGAAAACCCGGATGGTGGTCTTTCGTTGGAAGTGTGCATACACCGCCCCGTCCCCGTAAGATAGCGGTGACGTGTTCATTTGTGTCTGAAATGACGACGAAATTCGCACAGGATATGTGTTCTGTGATCGCCAGCTGTGTTTTATCGGATAGCCGTGCTCCTCAAAAAGGCCTAGAACGCCGTCGGTAAGCAGCTTGTATGCAGGCGTGGACCACTCTTCTACGCCCGTTGTGATGAATACGTGCTGCTACTGTGTTTGTGCACCGTCGCTGAATGAAGATCATTGAGCTACCATGCTTTGTGCGTACTTAGGTATATTTTGTGGACTTGTGCATCAGCAGTGCTAACACGCGTGGGGCAAAGAGCCCGGTGTGCCAAGCAATTATTGGATAATCAAAAAGGTGAGATCGTGTAGATTTATAATAAAAGGTTGGTGTGACATTTAGTGCCCTGCAGCCCACCTGAAGCTTACGCTTGCACCTTCAAGCGTTGTTGTTAATCGATGCAAAAAAAGAGCTCTCCTACCGGTACTACATTGTCGGTCAAAAAGTCGTGCCTATATACATACCGGATTGTCGAAGTATAGTTGAGCAACGCGTGCAGTCTGTGCTAGTGGTGTATTATTCTGCATTTGTTGTGTGTGCGTGTTTGTCTGTATGTGAATGTATGTGTCACCAATTCTGCCGTTCAATAAATTCAATCAATTCTGCTATTCAATAAATTTGTCGACTCTGGGCGAATGCACCCGTCATTTTTATTTTTTTACCACCAGAAATAACTCCCAGTAATCACCTCAAAAACCTTGTGAAGGTAGTAAAAATTTACTCTCTCTATACTCGCTGAAAACCTCGCTGGGGTAAATATTTACTACTCTCGCTACGTTCAAAAACTCAGTTAGCACGAGAGTAAATTTTTACCTCGGTAGTAGGTGGTAAAAAAAACCCAGGAAAGGTAGTGCGCTAGAGGACAAATGGTTTAACCAGTTTTTGAGGTTATTTCAGGTCATTTTTGTTTAGTGTGTGGGGTTCTTTAACGTGCACCCAAATCTGAGCACACGGGCCTACATTTCCGCCTCCATCGGAAATGCAGCCGCCGCAGCCGGGATTCGAACCCGCGACCTGCGGGTCAGCAGCCGAGTACCTTAGCCACTAGACCACCACGGCGGGGTGCTCTAATGATATATTAGTGAACAAACTAAAGTGGTCTATACAAACAAATAAAACAGTGCCGTTCACGAAGCCTCAAGCGCTGCTGCCGCGTTTATACCCATGGAAACCTTTATTCAAGAAACTGAACTTAATTTTCACGTTAGAAGTGAGAAGTCTTTCAAGGTCGGCCTCCTTCACTTTCTGAAAGTATGACGGTATGAGCAGGCTGGGGCTAGCTTGAGAAGGCAACGTTCCTTGACCGTTTGTACCTCCTCGTGTGCTGTATACCCAATGAATGGTTCGTTCAACTTGCCAAACGCCTTCGTGTTCGATCACACGTTCCTAGAACCAAACTAGTTCATGATGTCGGTGCAACTGAAAGGGGGTCTCGTGCACCTTGCAGTCGCGCACGTCGCCTTCAATACCCGATCAATAGCTCGTGTCGCTGACCTAGCGGGAATTTTTTTTCAGTAGTATTTTTTTAAGCATACACCTTCACCAGTCACCCCTCTCGCGTCTTTTTCCCCTTCGTGTGCGTGTGTCAACTTGCCTGCCTAGGGAGAAAAAAATACATGGTAACAGTGAGTGGGGGTATGGTTGAAGCGATTTTTTTTACCCTTCCTGACAATGACCAACCTGTTATTCTATCCATTGTGTAAAAATCTTTTGATGCTAGCGCACAGACCGGGCATAAAAAAAGGTCTCCCCGGCGGCATCCACAGCTGTAAAAAAAAAAAGAAATAAAAAATGGGGTGTGCGAGAAAGAACTTTAGTACGGTGGCTTATTTTTTATGCGGCCTCGGAGACAGCTTTTCTTTTTTTTCTTCAACGTTTTTTTTTTTTTCACGAAACGCTGGATCATGTTGTGCTCCTGCCGCTTCATATTTGAACGCCCTCCGCCTCTCTGGTTTCGTGACCATAAGATTATACCTTCGTTGCCGCCGTATTCAACGCTTTCCAAACATTCTTTCGTATGACGAAAAAAAAAAAGAATAGCGCATGGCCACACTTTTGTTCTGTTAGTTCTTTACCTTACAAGTGTGCGGTCATGGGTACACCTGAGTCCTGCCTTCCTCTCCGCACTGTCAGCAGAGCCAGCTTATTTTATAGAATTTTTTTTCTCCTGTGTTCCGACTTTTTTTCTGCAGGCGACTAATTCGTTTCCATTTACCTGCCTATCGTGGTGCCATATATTATTTAGGTTGTGCTACCATCATACCCTATTTTTCAGTGACACCGTGCACCGTAAGGTATTGTGTTGGTGGTTTGGCGACACTATCAAAGAGATAAACTCTGCCCCCATTATCTTGCAAATGAAGCCAACGTGGTATACGGCGTCCTGGCTTAAGCGGGTATGTTTAAGCCTTTACGGGCACAGCCCGCCTCACCTTTTGTGGCTTGAAACGACGCCTGAGCGCGCACTTTCCGAAGTGTTCTTGGCGCGCGTGTTTTGAAGAGTTGGCAAGCAAGCCGGCGTCGGTTGTTTGCGAGCGTTGTCAACGCTACTTAGCATTGACGCTGAAACGTTGTTAGCCACCGGTGTCGACGTGTACCCCTCAGTTTCTTTGCTCTCATTGAGGCAGTGCGTATGCAGTAGGTGCTGGTGAATAACTTTACACGCTTTGTCGGAGTGTATCGAGAAAAATATTATAATGTAATAACTAGTTTCTTGCGTGTCATTACAACGACATGACTATGAGGTACAGTGTCATGGAATACTCCGGAAATTTCAAGCACGTGGTGTTCTTTAACGTGCATTGACAACAGACGGTACACTGGCCACTAGCATTTCGCTTCCATCAAAATGCGAACGCAGTGGCTGGGTTCGAGCCCTCGACCTTGGGGTCAGCAGCGCAACCATCGAGGAGGGTAGACGCAAGGAGGGTAGGAATACATTTAGGTAGGCAAGCTCGCTCATGAGTCGATTTGCTCAGACACAGATCGAGCCCCGAGTCTGGCTGATTAATATCTTCGTGAATCTGAGACGGAATGAGTTCGGAGGAGAAATGTTTTAGGGAGTCTCAGACCAGTTGAGAAAAAAATATTGGAGTCTGTGTCTGAATAGGCCCTGATCCCAAAATGTATTTCTTGAGTGTGTCTGAATGAGCTGTATACTTTTTTGCAAATATGTGGTTCTATTTACTTCAGCGTTGCCATCGTCAGCTCACGTTTATACTCGGGCCTACTCGCACATGCTTCAAAGCACCATTGTTCATATGATATCTCAATATTAATAGGGCACTTACGGAGAAGAAAGGGAACTGTGACTCCCTCCTCCCTAACTCTTTCCCAAGATTTCTTGATGATTATGCCTAGTGTTAGCCATGTCTCGGAATGAAGATCGCCTTCAGTGATTACAGCCACTGACACCTTATACTTGAAAGTATGAGATCAAAAGGACAGATTATGCGAGATATTAGTGGTACGGAGCAGTGGCAGCATGTTTGAAGGAATCAGTTGTACGCTAACGGACTCACGAGTTGACTCACTAGACTCAGAATAGACCTTGAGTCTGAGTGAGTCTAAGTGAGTGATATTTCGACGAGTCTGAGTGCGAGTGAGTCCGGCTGAGACAAACTTGAGTGAATCTGTGTCCGGTTGAGGAAAGTTATAGTGATCTCGAGTCAGTGAGCCTTAAGGTCAATATATGTTTTATGAGTGAATCTAAGGAAGCGTCATAGTTTTTGTCGCGACCCAAGGTCTTGAGTTACGCAAATCAGCTAACAGCATGACATTTTATTTTAAAACTTACTCGTTTTGATTCGTTTGTGTGTAATATTTGGTATGAGAACTTTGGCTTAGCTATCGAGTAGGTATTGCACACTTGCGTCTGCCATATCTGATCGCTCAATTTTTGGATCTTGAATTTATCTGTCTCTATATCAACTACTTCTTGCATAAAAGTACTTCTCTTGAATAATTGCTTTTTGTCATTCATACATGGTCATTTCAGTGGCCAATCATTACGTGGTAAGCAGTTATTAAACAGGAAGACTAAAAGGCAGATACACAAGCGTTCTCATAACTGATGGTATGTGGTATTGGTATAGTCGTTTGCAAAACCCTTTCATGATAGTGGCTTTATGCAAAATCGGTAAATGCGTGAGTAATCATAGGTTCTTAAAATCGACGTCAAACGTTTTTGAGACCACAAGGTACGAGAAAAATTAATTTCCCAGCAATTTGTGTCTATATTCGGTAGAGCTGCACACTACATGTTGGAAGTATGTTTTAAAACAGGCCGAAAGTTTAATTTCATGGCTGCCTGTGGAAATAGTGGCGATAACCAGTTTTTTTTCTTGCATTTCACAATTTATGAACTTCTGACACTGACCATACGTTCAATAGTAAGTATTGGAACTTTTCAGGTATTCGGCTTCGTAACCAATCATTAATTAACCACACTCAGTGTTCCAGAAATGAAACATCTTGAATGTTTTGCAACCATTTGGAGAAAACGCTCTCCATCAAAACCATCTTGCACAACACATAGTAGTGATTCTCCGGTATTTCGTTTTTTTTTTATTCTTGCGCAAACTGTGTGTTGGCGTGTAATTGAAAAAAAAAGACCATGCATGGTCTCCACGAAACGGAGCTCTAAAAGCTCGCCATGCTTAATAAGTCTCATCACTAGTGCACATACCCGCAAAATCGATTGACAAAACGAAACAGAACATGTATAGGAAAGTGAGGGGGGAAAAGTAATAAGCGATTTTTGTTTGATCAAACCCAGCTGACGTTCGTTAGTTCTAATTGGCAACCAGTCGAGGTCCCTAATAGAGCCCTGTGGATGCCAATGTTGTCTTTCCATCTCTCGTCTCCTTTTCTTCTCTCCACATCTTTGTGCTGCCGACACAGACGTTCATTTTAAAGCATACAGCGCCTTAGTTCATGCAAGCGTTGCTGCGGCGGTTGTTGTTGCTTCGCCAACGCCTGGATTTCCTGCGCTTCTTACCGCTGTGCCCTCCTGCCGACTTTAATATAGCCAGCCAGCCATTCTAATCTCGGCTTTAGCCGGAGGCTGGGCGCAGCTGCTTGTGCATCTCGTAATTAAAGCTTGGTGTCCACGAAACGGTTTCATTATGTATAATTTACCACTACAATATTACGCGATACGCTTGTATCGTACGCCCATTGTAAAAAGAATGGATAGATGTAGTTGGTACTGCATGTAGTAATAAAACTTCGAGCGCAAAAAGATGGTGCGGGACAAGGATATATAATTAAACACGCCACAGTGGCTCAAGCGCTTGTAAGATGAGTATTTCTGTCCTTGTCCCGCGTCTTTATTTTTATAGTTTAAGTAGTGTTCTTCATCCATCATTACATGCTAATATGTTATCAATATCTTATTGTCAAAATGGCTTGTTGATTAGTTCCATCTTTATTTCGAGGAGTTATGAGCAATGCATCCGCAGCTTTCCACTGAGTTTCTCCGAGTTTCTATAGGTTACCGTCAATTGTGTATGCCTCCATGGTATTCATTCACAAACATAGTGTCCTCTAGTCCGGTCTTTCAGACCAAGGTGAGCCGCGTCCACGTCGGTTTCGTCAGGCCGAGCCTTAAGGTGTAATTGTGGACCTTCTGGACACCCCGTAGCTGATCTTGATGTGAAGAGCTTCGCTCTCTCTTTTGCCAGTAAAGATATTCTTCTTCTTCTTCGGGGTCGATGAGAGTCGCGCGACGGCCCGCCAGAATGCGTCTGATTTCAATGATGCCATCTCACGCATTCCATATTTTTTTTAAATTTCAGTTTCAGAGAGAACTTTATACACTAAACATACTATAGAGTGCGGTAAGTTGCGGTTCGCAGTAAACACAGCGTGACTGCCATGAGCCCTGCTCAACTTTATGTGTGGCAGTGGAAATTTCCTATACGTCCCAAGTATAGTATTTTGTGATATCGTTGTACGTGATTAAATGACCTTAATGACCCTCGGAATGGTAGTGGGCGTCGGTTCGGCTCTGACCGGCACGCCAAGCGAAGTCCCATCGCCTGGTCATTCGTCACCTTGTTGAGGTTGACCCGAGTCTCGTCACTTGTTCCTTATGTGCAGGGAACCACATGATATCCGTATCGATGGCATTGACTTCGTGGATATGTTTAATTGCAGTCCTGGTGACATAGCTCTAGTAGAAGCTCTCAATGCTTGCTTTGGAACCTCTATAAACATATGATCATTTTCTGTTCCTGATAGCTAAAGCAATCGTGGCTTGCTCCACCGCCTTATTGTGAAAAGTGAGGCCCTCTCGTACGTATACCTCTCCCTGGCTGTCGACCCCCACGGCTGTGTAGGACTCTTTGCCTTTCACTCAGGCTGCGTCTACGAAGGCCGCCTGTTGTCGTATACCTGTTCGATTTCTTTCTATAAAGCTTTCGTTCTCGCTTTTCGCCTGCTAACATCGTGTTAAGGGTTCATGTTTCTGAGAAGGGGAGCGATTCTGATCTACGCCCAGTTCTACCTCGTCCTGCCGAGGGTTCCTAGACCTATTGGGAACTGACCCGATCGATTTGAGTATGAGCCTATAACCGCTGGCGTTGTCGCCAGTCTTTCCTGCTGCGCCATCTGCTGCGTTTCTCCCATATATTCCATGGCACTGTGCACGCCAAGGCTGATGATCTCGTTCGAGGCGTTGTTTGGTATAGCTAGGGCAGCCTTAACTAGCTTTCTCATAATAATGTTGAGCAATGAATGCATACGGTATCATTGTTTGTCGTTTCGTTGAGCAGCGTTTCGATTCGACTATAAATGACGATGCTGGGGCCTCCTACATTAGTCTGTAAATCTGTTTGCTACAATGAACACGTCTTTTTCCTTCCAGCAGCTTAGTTTTGATGTTTGTATGAAATATGCCCAGAAGTTTATAGTGCTCGTGTTTAGTGGATTGTTGATACCAAGGAAAAAAAAAAACTGGGTATTTGGAGCCCCCTGAACCTGAGCATGGTGCACTTTTCTAGCTTTTATTCTTGCCCACTTCCTTTTTATCATGCAGTCTAAAAAATGCCGGATATTTTAACAGCAATACTGTTTATGATCGAGGTGAATACCGGCGTAGCGAAACGCAGCTTCAAACGGATATGGGCCGCTGAAATTAAGCGATAGACACAATTCATCCACGATACACTATTAATTTTAAAAAGATTACAACTCATGCAGTCACCTTTCCTCCGCAAGCTTCGAACAACATAAATTCTCAAGGTATGTGGGAACCGCCGAATTTTTAATTGAAGAACGTAAGTTTAATTTTTTTAACATTGCGAATTCATTCAACTTGCACATGTCAGCGTTTATGAAAAAAATCACAGCACATCTACGGAGTGAAGGATTATGAGCGGGGTGAAGCGTCCGTGCGTGCGTGCATCCATCCATCCGTCCGAGCATGCGTCTGTCAGTGTGTATGCCTGTCGGTGGATATATGCTGTGCTGGCTATAGGCAGGAGGGACGCGGGACAGCCCTAGACCATTAGGAGCTCCGCCCCTCAAATGGCAATTCAGAACTATGCAAACTCTGTTGTATAGTAGAGTTCCGTACAGTTCTAGGGAAGATACAGGCAACACAGGACATCAGTACCACACGTGTATAAAACAAAATGTGTACGTTCTACTCTCCCATAGCAGAGTCGGGAGAGTGTTTAGAAACAAATGTTTAACAATATCGAGTACTTCGTACTCTAATATGGGAGAGCATAAAGCCATCCCTAGTGCACGCGAGAGTGCGTTCGGAAAAATAGTAGACGATTTAAGGTACTATATGCACTATACTAGAGCAGTCAGCCGTCCCGGTTACTGCAATACAAGTTCTGCTCTTCAAAACACCGCAATGACCAAATAAGGCAACTCTGAGTGTTTAGAAAAAAAAATGTTTAACGATTTAGAGTACATGGTGGGCGTTTAGAAAAAAATGATAAGCGATTGAGAGTACTAGGTATACCCAACTATGACAAAGCATAGAACCGTCCCGTGCGCCCTACACTTGGTGAGGCCTGTGTGTTTAAAAAAAAAATCGACGATTCAGAGTACGATGTACTACCTATGGGAGAGCATTAAGCTGTCCCGGTGAGTCGCATAAAGCCGAATTTCATGTTCACCAAAAATGAGGGTTATCACAATAAGTGCGTGCCACTGCAACATTCTGATCGGGGAGAGAGAGAAATAAAGATGCAAGGAAAGGCAGGGAGGTTAACCAGACGCACATCCGGTTTGCTACCCTGCACTGGGGAAGGGATAAAGGGGAGAAAAGAGGTTGCAGAAAGATGAGAAGGTACACACAATCACGAGCACACTCGGGGAGCACACACAGTCTACAGGCGGTCGCTCAGGTTTGTTGACTTAAGGTGAAGTAGCAGTGCTTTAGTTGCTTTCTGCGCAACTGAGGCAGATGCCCAAGGTCCTAGTATCTTCTGCACACAAAATGGTCCGGGGTCAAGTCGATTCAAAACCATCCGGAGCTGGCATCGCTGTGTGTCGTAGCAAGCGCAGCTGCACAGGACGTGTTCGATGGTCTCTTCAGCTCCGCAGTAGTCGCATGTAGGAGTGTCTGCCATACCAATGCGAAAGGAGTACACCTTTGTAAATGCAACACCCAACCAAAGGTGGCATAACAGTGTCGCATTGGAGCGGGAAAGTTGTGATGGTAGCTTTGGCTTGAGCGAAGGATCCATTTCATAAAATTGACACCGTTGGAAGCTGGTAGACGACCAGAACGTGCGTGTGAGATCTCGAGCCAGCAGGTAAAGTTGTCTTGCTGCATCATTCCTTGATAGAGGAATCGGGACTACACGGGTTTCTTCATGGGCTGAGCGGGCTGCATTATCGGCTAATTGATTTCCGGTAATACCGATATGTCTAGGCAGCCATTGATATATAATATCATGCCCTCGTGCTAGAGCTTCATGATGGCAATGTCTTATTTCTTGTACCAGTTGGTCATGACTCCTCCTACGCATGGCAGACTGCAAACTCTGAAGCGCTGCCTTCGAATCACAGAATATGACCCATTTTCCTGGACGTTCTTGAACGAGATATTGTAAAGCAGCCCTTATAGCAGCAAGCTCTGATGCCGTAGATGTAGTCATATGCGACAACTTAAACTTGATTGTCATTTCTGCAGCCGGAATTACAGCGGCACCTGATGAGCTGCTGGATGAGACGGACTCATCAGTGTATATCTGCGTTCGGTCTAAGTACAACTCATGTAATAATAGCAGTGTTGCTTGCTTCAATGCTACTCTGGAGTGACTGCTTTTCTTTTTGATTCCCGGAATTTCTAGACGTACTTGCGGCTGGTCGAGGCACCACAAAGGACATGCCATTCTCGCAGCTGGCGTATATCCTGATGGAATGCTGTTTAGGTGCTTGGCTATGACGTCTGAAAACGTAGCACGTGGTCTTCCGGAAAGTAGAAGGGCCAAGTGGTGGTCGGGGACACGGCTAGCATGTCGAATGTGCGCTCTGAGGCAATCCACAACTATATATGTCCTGACCGGATGGTCTTTGGCAAGCATGATTGTGGCATAAGTAGAAGCGCATCGGGGCAGTCCTAGGCAGATACGCAATGCCTGACCCTGCAAGCTCTCCAATGAATGAGTATTCGATTGGCAAGTGTTAGTCAGTACCGGCAAGCTGTAGCGCAATAGACCCAGAAATAGGGCCCTGTACAGCTGTAGCATGGAGGCCACAGAAGTTCCCCATGCTTTACCGCACAAGAATTTCATGATATGCACAATAGATAGCAGTCTTTTCTTCAAGTACGCACAATGTGGGCTCCACGAAAGACCTTTGTCGATTATTATGCCCAGGAAACGATGCGTCCGTGCATATTTGACACTCTGCCCATTGATGTAAACAGGGTATGGCGTCATTAGTTTGCGTGTAAACGCCATCAACGCGCACTTCACAGTTGATATATTTAGGCCTTGTTTCTGAAGGTAGGCTGTTGTGAGGGTTGCTGCCCGCTGTATTCGTGCACGCACCTGAGGGCGAGTAACTGCAGCACTCCAGAGGCAAATATCATCGGCGTATATGGATAGGCACACCGACTTTGGCAGAACCTTCACCAGACCAATGAGGGCCACATTGAACAATGTAAGGCTTAAAACACCTCCCTGAGGTACTCCGCAGTAGGTGTAATGTTGGGCAGTTGTATCCTCATATGTTTGTACAAAGAAACTCCTGCCAGTTATATAATCTTTTATCCATTGAAACATTCGTCCACCAACGCCCATTGCTGCGAGAGAAGTGAGGATGGCATCGTGAGCTACATTATCATATGCACCCTTCACGTCAAGAAAGAGTGCCACTGGTATGCGCTTGCGACTTTTTTCTTGTTGAACAAATGTCGATAAGTCAAGGATAAAGTCAATGGAGGAGCGGCCCCGACGAAAGCCTGCCATGCAAGAAGGGTATTTGGTGTATCGTTCCAAGTACCACTCGAGACGAAATAGAACCATTCGTTCCATCACTTTTCCGAGGCAGCTTGCGAGGCAATAGGGCGATACGCTGTCAAGTCCAATGGTGATTTTCCCGATTTCAAAAGCTGTATTAATCGACTTATTTTCCATTCTCGGGGAACACTGCCGCTGAGCCAGGAGTTGTTGAAGCATGTTAAAAGTTCTTTTCTGGCTTTTTGTCCAAGGTGTCCCAACGCACTATAAGTAATACCATCAGGACCTGGCGATGACATGCGCTTAGAAGCGACTAACGCACCTTCCAATTCTTCCATGGTGAACGGAATGTCGATTTCTGGTAATCGCGTCTCAGGAACGATCACGGCGTCGATGCTCTCGTTCATAATATTCCCGGCAACTCTCGCGCAAAATTCTTCAGCCACCTCGAGTTCTGTTTTTCCATGATGGAGTGCCAAACTTTAAAAGGGTGCCGTTGTTGTGGAGAGGAGCGAAGACCACAAACTGTTCTCCAGATATATGACAGCGGTTTATGAGGGTCTAGAGATTCGCAGAATGCTTTCCAGCGTTCACTCTGCAGTTTGTAAATGCGTCGTTGAATCTTTTTCTGGAGCCGCCTTGCTTCCCTCAGATCGTAATTTGATCTTGTGCGTCTGTATCGTCGTTCAGCACGCCTTCGTATAGCTCGTAATTTTTCCAGTTCGATGTCAAACTGTGTTATTTTAGACGAAAATGGTAATTTACATTTGGACGCTTGCATAGCTTCCGCTATGGTATTTTCCAGGCTGAAGGCGAGGCCTTCTTGGCAAGCGTTCTCAACACGCGATGCAAACATCGACCAGTCAGTGCCAATTACAACACCGGAAGAGAAATTTTTTA
Organism: Rhipicephalus microplus; assembly: GCF_013339725.1. NCBI lineage: Eukaryota > Metazoa > Arthropoda > Arachnida > Ixodida > Ixodidae > Rhipicephalus > Rhipicephalus microplus. The sequence continues at coordinate 65,614,948 of NC_051170.1, forward strand.
TGATACCATCGATCGTCACGTAGGTGGGTATGTGATCACTCCCATGAGTCTCAATATCGCAAAACCACTTAACTTTGTGAGAGAAGCACCGTGACACCAATGTCAGGTCAAGGCAACTGCCATACGTGAGACCCCGCAGATATGTGGGGTACCATCGTTCATGATGGAAAGGTCGTAATTGGAAGCGAATGTAACAATGTTCCGGCCCCTGGCATTCATCCTAGTGCTCCCCCAAAGCATGTGATGGGCGTTGAAGTCACCGGTGATGATCCAAGGCCCATTGGTTCTAATTAGGATACCTTTTAATCTGTCGCAGTCAAATCGCGATGACGGAGATATATATCCACCAATAAGCGTGAACGAAACTGCATTCTTCTTCACACGAAGACACACGTACTGATTGTCGTCATTTGAACTTCTTGGGTGCGAAAGATAAGTCAAGTCTGTGCGAATATAAACAATCACTTTGCTTCGTTCTTCGCAAGCGGCTGAACAAAAAGCTTCATAACCGGACAATCTATAAGGCGTTGATACGTTTGGTTCACATATGACAAGTATAGGGAATTGATTGGCCCGAAAAAATTGGCGAAAGTCCGAGATACGGGACTTCATGCCTCTGGCATTCCACTGAAAAATCGACGCACTTTTAACTTCAGTGCGGAAGATGAGATTTTGTTGAGCCATTGTGCTTATACGAAGTTAGCAAGAACTGGATTCAGTGCATCCAGTATTTGCAGTGCACTCTTAGCAGATGGAGATTGTATGCTACTCAGTAGCGTGCGAATCGTGGCAATTAATGATTGCACGATTGCAGCCACTTGCCTGTCTTGGTTGGAAAGATCTCGAACCAGGACGATTGCAGTCACTTGCCTGTCTTGGTTGGAAAGATCTCGAACCGGGAGCGCGGACTGGCTGTCATGAAGCTCCTTCGGTTTGCTTGATGCTGCTTCCCTTTGAATTGCAGGCCACTCTGTCGCAGTTAGGGTATGCTCACTGGCTTTGTCCTTTACAGCCTTTCCCACGGCATGTGGTCTGGGAGGCAAAGGAGGTGGTACTGATGAGGGATCACGCAAATGTGTCGAGGAGGTAGCGGGCGTCCTCGAAGACCGACGTCGACGTGAACGACGCCTTCTGACTTTAGCTGCGGCTTCTCGATGAGATGAGTGATCGCGCACCATCTCCTTCAAGATGGCAATTTCCTTCTGAATCCGCGGGCAGTCCATCGATGTGGCTTCATGGGATCTATTGCAATTAGAGCATTTCTTGACAGTTGTGACGCACTTATCCGCTTCATGGTGCTCGGCGCAGCGGTGGCATACCACCGAATTCTCGCAGACGCTGCTCACATGTCCAAGTTTCATGCATTTACGGCACTGGAGAGGCTTTGGAATGAAAGGCCGCACAGCATGTCTGAAGTACCCCACCTTCACATGAGAGGGGAGTGATGTGCTCTTAAACGCAATCTTCACACAGCGAGACTTGCCTAGCCGGGTGACATCAACAATTGGAGTATCAGTTGTTGACTTGACAAGAAGTTGTAAGTCCTTATTGGAAATCCCCTCCAAGGGAGCAGCGAAAACTGATCAACAGACTTAAATTACAACTGAAATAAGCCGGAGTTAGCAGAAGTCGCTCCTATTCAAAACACACTTCTCTCACAATGCCAGTTGGCACGAGACGCAAGCATGCGGTACGACGAGACGTGAGCATGCGCTGTGGAATTGCCGACGCCGGATTAGCGATATCGTCTTCCCGGTTGGTTTCAACATAGCAGCAGCATGTGTTGCTACCCAAGAAACTTTCGGTCACTTCATTTATTACTCTTAACACCGAAGCAGAAATATTGTGTTTTAACTTGTGGTAGAGTAAGGAAATACTTCTTTTTCCGCTTTCAGATAAAAGGGAGACGCTCAAAGTTAAGGATTGACTCTTATAGTGTTCGATTTAGCAAAAAAAAAATGTCGAAATATTTGACCAGAAACCGGGAGAAAACTCTTGAAAATGAACTGGCTACTCGTTAAGGCTGCTGTTCCTCACCAAGTCGCAGCTTTGCCACAATGAACGCGATATGACCCCGGGAGGGCTTTATTCATAGTAGAGTACCAAGTACTCTAAATCATTAACCCTTTGTTATGAACCAAAAAATTGTAATCTAGGTCACACGCCAAATGGAAAACAGATCGAAACATGCCCCGCGTTTCTCACGCACAAATAACGCATAAAACGTACTCACAGGTACAGATTCACGCGAATAAGCATCTCAGTTGTTACTTCACTGCGTCTGAAAAGCACGTGTTTTTTCGCAAACGGAGATTGCTATGATAGCAGTGACCTTTGTGCACCCGGTGACTACAGCAGAATCATTCCAGGTAAAGCCCGACGCCAGCTAAGACATACAATCCTCCCCTCCTGCCCACAGCGAGATAAGGGCGCGCGAGGGAGCGTCGCTCCCCTCCTCTAAGGGGGCAAAGTAGGCGTGGGAAATCAGAGTGCGCGCCGCCAGACGATGTGGCGACGTGCGCTCATTGCGCCATCTTGCAGGTAATGTTGAAATTATTATTCCCCACCAAGATGCCCGTCAGCAGCGGTAAGTGGTAGATATGAATGGCCGGCAGTTTGAACGTTGAAGGACGCGCTTCTTGGTGGCGCAAAAGTTCAAACACAAATTTATTTGTAAATGGAGAACTCTCACAGCGCATACAAGTACGTTCCTCCGTGCGCCAGTGGTGTCCTCTAAGTCCTTTGCTTTTCGCTCTATTTTTGGAGCCACTGTGTCAGAAAGTGATTCACCACACAGGGATTAATGGTTTCAGGTTGCAGTCATGTGAAGTGCGTGTTTTGGCATACGCCGACGATATTGCCTTTTTTGCTGTTGATAGAGAGAGTGTCACTTCGTTATTAAAAATCACTCAAAGGTTTTGTGACACGAGTGGAAGCTTAATGAACAAAGAAAAAAGCATTGGTTTATGGCATGGTAATTGGGACCTCACGCCCAGTTCCTTTGGAAATATTCAGTGGATCACGACACCTAGTCGTTACCTAGGGGTACCGTTGGACAGGTATCAAGACATTGAAGCATTTTGGCTTGGAAAGGCTGAAGAACTGCGCGCGACCGCCGAAAGGTGGGGTGGTCGTGGCTTATCAATTTTTTCTCGGTCAGCTGTATGCAACGTGTTTCTGGCTGCTAAAATTATGTACCTTTTGCAAGTACTTAGTTGTACGCGTAAAAGCATTCACAAAGTCCACAGGATATTCGCCACGTTCATCTGGAGCTCTACGTGGGAGAGAACATCTAGAACGAACTTGTTTCGGCGAGTCAAGCAAGGAGGGCTGTCTCTGTTCCATCTGTTTCTTAATATCACGTTTTCTGCACATTAGAGACCAAAGAGACTCTTTTTTACGTTCTTTATTTCAAACAACGCTGTTACACCACATGCTTGACTTCTTTGTATCTTCAGACAGGCGAGAACGACACACCTTGTCACCGTTCTTGCGCGAAGTTGTGTTCTCATATCGTTTCTTAAGGGCGAGGTTTTCGATAGATTACCTAACTAATGTGAAAAGAAAGCACCTTATGAAAGACCTAATACAGAATGTTTTTCCTGTGCCCCTGTACCGTTCAAGGTATGAAAAATTATATGGTCATGACGTAATAAAGCGAGTGAAAAACATGTGTATACCACTCAATGTGAAAACCTTCTTTTTTAAACTTCATACGGGAACCTTGCCAGTAAAAACGTGGCTTGAAGAGAGAGGGATGTATGTACCATGGCGAAGCAGCTGTCTTCTGTGTAACAAACCTGAGACCATTGAACATGTGTTTATTGATTGTAAGAACGCTATTTTCTTTTGGGACATTTTACAGAGGACTTTAAAAAAAGATTTACCTCTTACTCCACATGGAATTCGTTTTTTGCCTTGTGATAGTTCCGTGCAAAATTTGAATGTTATATTTTTACTTGGGCTTCATTCGGTTCGGCGTAGTATGCTATCGTACAGACACTGGGATGTGAGAGTTCTATCCGTTAATGAGTGTTTCATGGAAGCTGTTACAAAAGTGCTGTATAAGACTACCGACTGTGTTGAAGATGTAATATCTTTGTTTGACGCGTTATCACGCATGAAACACGTGTGATAGTGATTGTCATATTAGCTTGACCTGTAGTCAAGAAGGCAATAAAGAGAGCAAAAAAAAGCTTCTTGGTGGCGCAGTGACAGTGCCTCGCACTCACGATTCAAGGGACCCAAGTTCGATTCCGCGCGCTGGAGTCTTTTTCTGTTTTTTTTTATATATTGCATTTTCATATATATAGATACGTATGCAGATACGGTGAGTGACGTCGACGCCGGCGGCAAAGTTCAGCCGAGAGTGTCCATATTACTGCTATCGCAATAATAAAAAAAGCTGCGTATAACCATAACCTGTGCCAAGCTGCTTCCAGCGACTATTTTCCGCAGGCATAAGGCAAACTCCTGTATCGCCTCTGTTACACTAAAAATGAGGAACCGGTATATAACAAACCTAAAAGGTATGTTCTATGCCTGATGAATGGCTCGTGTTGCAGGTGTAATCGCCCTGCCTTCAGTTTTGAGCAAGCGCCGCGCGGTGGCACTCACGACCGACGCTATCATCACGGCGTTTTTTACATGTGGCTCATAGGGGCATAGGGGCGCGTCAGCCTCGAGTTATCCGAGATCTGCTACTATACACGACTATTTCGGAGGCTACGCAAAATGTTGAGTTGCTGCATCATACGCCACAGGTGGCGCTCGTTACCGACACTAATCGAAAATGAAGGAGGGAAAGGGTGTAGCAGCTGCTTTCGTTCTCATGCACGGCTGGCATTTAAATAGAGGAGGCGCTGTTTCTATGCATCTGTGAACAGGTATGTGCCACAGAAATTGGACAAGCTTCACGCCAACCTTCGGGACGCTAACGTTATAAGTAAAGTCAAGCCATGGAGTATCATGCAGTACGATACCACCGGCTCTGCTGCTTAACCAGTCTTGGCCACATTAAGTCCTCAAAGGTGCTTCAATTTTGTTTTCTTAGTTTCATTTCGAAGATTACAATAAGCGATCACTCTTTTCTATTCTTATACAGTTCAAAAGTGTGTGACCAATACCTTACACGGCTAAATTCAGAAATTATGTAAATCGTGTAACTATAGATGTGCACTCTATGAGAAAATAGAAACAAGGACCTAGGAATACTCTCTCCTAAGAGTGGTGTGACCCAGAAGAGAGTTCACGCGCCTCTTTAAAGGAGCCATATAAGAGGCTAGCCATGCCTCTAAAAAAAAAAGAGTTAAAGGGCTATTTAATTTTCAGTGTAGCAGCGTACGCGAGACAAGCTACTTGATTCGCTAAAATTAAACCTGTTATTTTTTGAGTTTACACACTTTTTGCATTCAATTTACGATGGAGCCTACAGATATTTGCTACATAGCACGCGTATAAGGTGCATGGATTTTCTTACGTGCAGGGGCATCACGTTTCTCCATTTGCCTTACCAAACATGTAGTTTACAATGAAATAGCCTACTCAGAACAAAGTTATGCGTCGAAAGTATAAAACCCTCAGAGCAGACATCGCGGCTATTTAGGAGAATTAAAATCCCTTGATAAAAAGGGTATCATCTTCATAAAAACAATAATTAAGAAATTACTAACATTCACCGCAAATGACATTCAATAGAGAGCCTTTCTTTGCCTGCAGTAATATTTACTGTTATATATCTTCGTTATTCGCCCTTGTCTGGATGGCGAAGATGTTTAGCAAATCGTTCCTTGCTAGTCGACCCGAGAAACGATCATCATAAAGAAGTGTGCACCGTAGAAATAGAGTAAATCGAAATACTCCTCACTGGTCCTCTAAAAATGGAGAAGGCAACATCTAGCCCAACAAATATATATATATATATATATATATATATATATATATATATATATATATATATATATATATATATATATATATATATATATATATAATATATATATATATATATATATATATATATATATTTCGCATATCTTTAGCAAAACCACGAAATACCTCTCGGAATGCAGTCCCAAGAATATATATATATATATATATATATATATATATATATATATATATATATATATATATATATATATATATATATATATATGTATATATATATATATATATATATATATATATATGTATATATATATATATATATATATATATATATATATATATATATATATATATATATATATAGCTGGAACGCGACGGCGGTCAGCCGAAGACAGCGTTTACCTAAAACGAATGCAAGAATACCACCGAAGCGATGGAAGGCTTATACGATAACGACCACGTCCACGTTTATGCCATATAGATGTGCGAGAGGTGCTAACGCTCGTTTTAAACGCCAGTTTTGTTTCCAAAGCTTTGGGCAACCGTGTTGCGTTTGTCGGTGGTTTGACTCCGAACTTTCTGCGCTGAGAATCAACGTATCTATAGGACGAACCTACAGCAACAACCTTGGCTAAAGACTAACAATCTAGAATATACCTAGAAGCTAGATCACCTAGCTAAGACCTGGCATAAACCTTGAAGCGATAAGATTAGTCTTCAGAATCGTCCAGTTTTGCTGTTTCAAGCCTCGCGCGGCTTAGTGGTTCATCATTTTTTTTATTGGGGTGAACAGCGCCGGGACCCATTGTCTCTATTACTGACTACGATAATTCAGTTCTCAAAGTTTTCTCGATGAGTAAACACTCATTTGTCTATGACGTGTGCACCCTATGTGCACACATTTGTTATGCATGCAGCGTGTATTGCTAATGGAGACAAGTAGACCACTTGTAGCCGAAAGCGTCCGCCCCTCGAGAAAGAAGGAAAGGAAACTTTTATTTGTGAAATTATAAGAGATCTTCGTATGAGCCCCATATAGTTCAGGACCCTTTCAGATCAGCTTGGATGAGGGCCCCCTTTGGATCCAAGGGCCTCCACGACGCTCGACGATCGTTCCGAGAGTGTGTATAATGCTTGGCTCAACCAGGCACAAAGTCCATGTTAACTTTTCTGCACACCTTGGCCTCCCATTTTGTAGAAATCCGTTCGTGCTCCTACTTTACTTTTGTCTGAGTTTTATACGAATCGTTTATTTTTTATTTACAATGTTTCTTTTCCAGTTCATGGTTCCTGTCTTCTTCACCTTCTGTTTGTAGTCGGTGCAAGCTAACGAGAAGCGGGGCGTTGTGTCCCCATCTTGGTAGCGGTTGTCAGAAAGGTGTTCCCCACATTGCCTTTGTGTCCTTGTATACGTCTCTGTAGCAAACAACAACGACAACAGTGATAAAAATAACAAAAAAAACAATGACATGGTACGTCCTTGTTTTATCTAATAGGCATGAGCGTTTGGACTTAGTGAACCGTATGTTGCCTTTTCTTTCCTATAGTTGCTGTTTGTTGTTTGAGTTCACAAATGTTAATGCCAGAGTTGAAGGAGAAAAATTAATAATTCTTCTATACCTCCCTCCTGCTTACCGTGGAATACTTATTTAGTACGTGGATAGTCCTCTCCGAAATAACGTTTGGTGAAATACTGCATGCCCTCCACATTTATGCAATGCTTTAAACTGATAGAAAGCATACATACATACATACATACATACATACATACATACATACATACATACATACATACATACATACATACATACATACATACATACATACATACATAAATACATACATACATACATGTATACCATTTTCGGTATTGGCGTACAAACGCAAAGAAAGCAAAGACGGGAACTTGAAATCGCATAGCCACCTTTTTGATGTCTTTCTACGCGAGCAATAACGTCTCGAATACCAACGCCAATGCACTCCCTCTCACCGTCACTCTTGTTAAAGAAGATCAACAAATTATTTCAACAAAGATAAAAAAATGGTGGCCGAGGGACGACCAGGAATGGTAATGACACGAGCAGCACAGGCCGCTTCGAAACGGGCGTGGTGATCAAAGAAAAGGAGACAGAAAGACAAGCCATGAAGGCACAAAGTAAGCAAATCGAGAAAGTGCAAAGCGAGTACTAAAAGCAGCTCCAGCCGAACGACTGGGAGTCCACGGAGGGCGGCTGACTTGCGTTCTCCCGTCCAATGGGGAAGCGCGTTCTTCCCTGCGCCTCTCTTTTGGGGACGCCTCCCCCGCGGCACTGCCGCTCGCTTTTTTCATATTTCTATAGTTTTACTTTATTTTTATTTTGCGTGGGTGTTTCCTTTTTTTCTTGCTCCCCGCCTCCCTCCCTAGCTTCTGACTTGGCTCGTACGCTGTCGTGCATGCCGGAAAACAATCTCCCGTTCTTGCATCGCCATCCCGACTCCCTCTCCAAATCTGCCCGAACTTTCCTTGGTTTTTTATTTACGTACTGCGTTTCTACGTTTTATATATTACCGCCTTAGTATACAAACGACACACAGCAGAACGGTTTTATTACTTTACCTCTGTAGCTGCTCCGCGCATGGACCAGCTTTAGCAAGCTGTGGCGCATGTCGTATACAAGCCCGGCGACAGCGAGATGACGTTCTTTTTTTTCCCTGTTTTCTTTGTTTCTTTTTTGCCGTCAATTGCCGATGGGGTTGGCCATTATCTCTGTCCCCGAGTTCTTCTAATGATGTTTTAATCCCGGCTTGAACGCGTACGCAGATGCTCCGGATGCTGAAGGAGGGAAATAACCGGGCGACTGGGGGCGATCCGTGCAGCTTTGAGAAGCCCGATATGCGCAGATAAGGGCGTGATTTCGTCACGGGTGAAGAGGGGGGCTTACTATCGGGCGTCCATTGCAGATGCCGAAACGACTGTGTTTTCTTCGTGAGTTTGAAAGTACCCTTGTTGCGCAGCGCACTGTACGCTGCTCTCTCTCTCTTTCCTATTTTAGTTCCCTTCCCTCAGCATGTAGGACTGCCACACAAGAAGCTTTTCATGATTAACGTCCTCACCATGCCTGCTTAACCCTCTTTTCTAGTTTAGATTAAGCGAAAAATGTCAGAACAAAGGACGGCTTATGTTGAAAGATAAACGACAAAAAGAGAACATAATTATCGGTGAGTGCCAGAAGCCCACGTGCAAAACAAAAAAACAAAGCAAAACGAAGAAAAGCTACGAATGTCTTCTTAGCACAAGGGGATGAGTAGTCGTTTGAATAAGAATGCATTTGAAAAGTAAGAAAAAGTAAAAAAAAACAACATGAACATTTGAACAAGCACTAAGAAAAAGGGGGAGCTTATATAGCGGCAGTGTAATATATTCCATGTATAGGCAACCATGGATCGAGCACCTATTTATTTTCAGTAATCTTTCGCCCTAAACCTGTGACTCGGAACCAATTAAGCTAAATTGTAATAAGTAACTTCTGCCAAAGTACACTTACTGTTGCCGTATACTTGTTACTTTTATGTGTCCAGTCTTCACCGCACATATTTTTCTTGTCCATGGGATCGCTTCATGCTCGCCCATATCAACCTCGTTAACCACTTTTTCTAAACACACAGTCTTATAGATCCACAACGAGCTCTTTTGAATGCAAAAAGGGCGACAGCTTATTTTTTTTTTGAAATTTATTCAGACAGTCATGGTCTGGGATGAAGAGGCTATAAAGGCAGATGCAACTGCCTGACAAAGGCCCCCCTACCAATACATTGCTCAGGGGTGTAAAGACGTGGTACATGCGCAAATACAGGTAACAAGAAAAGGCAAAAAAACAAAACAAAGAAGAACAGGCGCACAGGCGATCAAAACACAATAGGTAGAATAGTTACCTTCGGTACACACTAATGGTGCATGACATGAAAATGTTTATACAAGCCCTGATGATGATCAATGTTACAAAACAGTATAGAATAAAATAGGAAAAAATCAAAAGACAGCAAATGCACAATATAAAGAGAAGATTAGGAGCTAAACAAGAGGTAATCTTTAACTTTTTTTCCGTAGGCTGTGTGTCGAAGAGTTGTCTTGGATCATATTGGCGATTTCTCGATTATTATTCAGAAAATGTGGCATTAAATAGGCTAGTGTCTGAGTACAGTATATTTTGTTCGGAACATAGATGTTCTGAGTCTATTTTGCCTTAGGTGATATTGTGAATGTACAGATAACGATGATGAGATAACGATTGAGCTCATAAGCTACTGTTCATCCTAGTTTAATAAAATGTTAGTTAATGACATTCAGACCCCACGAATTTATCGAAGTTCGTCAGATAACCCGACTGCGAAAAGTTCTTACGATGCTTTGTCTGTAGATTCCAGGTGGAAATGGAATATCCTTAAGCCTTTCATGAAATAATAACAGAGAAATGTTCTGGGATCGGATACTTTGCAAAATATTTGCGTTTACCCTTCCTTTCTCATCATCTTCGTCCTTTTTGCTTGCACTTCTTTTCTTTGTGTCCCATATCAATCCAATTTTCATTAAGGGTCACTTAAATAGCCGGTCCAAGCAATCGATTCAAGTCATCCAGTCAACAATCTTATTGAGCGCAGCCCATGTAATTCATCGCCCCCTTGTACTTTTTCCCTCTGTTTCGTCGAAGTTTCAGCTTGTCCACGAATATAGCCATATAGTGCAGCCTTCTTATTTTTGTTAAACTTGTATATGTCAATTTTCGAGAGTTGGCTTCATGGTGCTCTCCATCAACCCCTTTTATAGCACAAAACCCCTTTTATCACATCAACAACTTTTAGCACATCAACCCCTTTTATAGCACCTTGCGGCCTTCGTCGTAATTTATTTGCCATACCATGCATCCTGGAATTCCAGTATATACAAGCTGACAAGGCATCCAGTACTGTTTACGAAGACGATCCTTGCTGCCTCTATAGACACCTGCACCTGACACTTGCATTACGCCCTCCGTGGTGGCGCGATCATGCTTTCCCAACAGGGACCTTATTCCCAACGAACCCCCACACGTCTTCGTTGCCCTGCGCGAAACGCACCAGACACTGTTTTAGAGAGCTAAGCTGTACAGGCTGTCGAGCGGGTGCGTTCATCGATCGGCCTAACCATGGCCGCCACGAGCAGGGCCTCCCCTCCGCGTTCAACCCGGCTCGCGCGGGCTGTAGGCCTATACAGCCAAGGCGCGCTTTCTGCTGCTGCTACACTTCGAAGCTGGCCTACTGCAGTAGGCCTTGCATCAAAGCGCGTCAGCGGCGGCGGCAACGCGCTTTCACGAAGCTCTCTCGCACGCTCATATCGACCCCCCCTTCCCGCCTCTGGCGGCAGTAGGTATAAATACGGGAGCGTCGGGGCGCAGTAGACCAACTGGTCTACTGCGTCGACGACGGGACGCTGCCGAGACCCGGGCCCAGGGTTTAAAAGCCCGGCGAAGAGCCCCAGCAGAGAGGCGCGCGATGGCGTGAGTCTATAGCGCGTTGCCACTGTGTGTGTGTATCTCCTATGCACGTATATGCTTCGCGTTCACCATGGTCGTAGCCAAAACATTTTTGCGGAGTTGGGGGAAGGGGGGGGGGGGGGAATAGCGTTCTAGATATGTATGTACGTGCTTGTGTTTATGTGTGCGATTGATTGATTGATATGTGGGGTTTAACGTCCCAAAACCACCATATGATTATGAGAGACGCCGTAGTGGAGGGCTCCGGAAATTTCGACAACCTGGGGTTCTTTAACGTGCGCCCAAATCTGAGCACACGGGCCTACAACATTTCCGCTTCCATCGAAAATGCAGCCGCCACAGCCGGGATTCGAACCCGCGACCTGCGGGTCAGCAGTCGAGTACCTTAGCCACTAGACCACCGCGGCGGGGCTGTTTATGTGTGCGTGTATGTATACACATGTAAAATTGACGATTTTCTTGTGAAAAGTGTCTCTTACCCCCCGCCCCGCCCCTTTTTTTTCAGCTATGAGAATGGCTTATGCAGTGGGCATGAAGACGAGAGAAAATCTTCGGTCTTTAGCAATCACTGTTGTAGAAAAGTTTAACGCGTCTTTACTTAAACATCTCCCGCTCTATATTACTTGTTATTCATGATCCATATTCTGAACCAACATTATTTTTCTTTTAATCTTAGTAACTTGCAGGACCTAGTTCTAGGAGTGAAATGAGATGTCATGACCTCATCTTTAAATACAATCTATCAAGCAGCCATGGTTCAGCTTTCTTTTTTAGTATCGCCCGCGTTGTCATTCGTGGCTTCTGAAAATCCTGCGGCATTCTCCTGCAGGACGAGTTTAATATCGCTCTCAGCTTAAACCTATAGCTACAAACGAGTACTTTAGGTTATCTGCCCTACATATTACGTGGCTGGACAAGAAAAAAATCTACGTCTTTTTCTCGGTCGAGATCGTGCACCCTTATACCTTGTCTTACACCTGCAAAATTTATTAGTTCATCGTGCCTACACTCGCATAGCAATAAAGTTTGCATGTGCAGATACAGTTGGCGTGCTTATGCGCCAGGTGGAGTTAGTCATTCAGGGTAGTTTTTACATTGCATGGAAGTACTAAGCAGCTGATACCACTGATTTAGGTTGTTAGTTAAAAAAAGAGTTTTGAGGTAAATAGATCAGGAGTCGCTTCTGGCGTGCACATACCAGCATTTATTACAAAAAACAAACAAACAAAACAGTATACTTGCATAAAGAAACAAAATGCCTTGGAACCTGATAGTCTACATTTTAAGAACGAACACTCAAGGAACAATGCTTCATTTATATTGATGAAGAAACATACCGGGCATAGCAGAGGTGATCTAAATTACATTGTCACTCTTATTTGGTGCGATAGCTGTAAAGACGTCATGCCCTTTCCTTTCGCGGATTTCCTTCCTAATATCCCAAGCGCTTTGTCCTTGCAAGAGTTCTGCTGTTAGAATGTGCGAAAAGGTAATTTACTGAAATGATGGGAAAACGCTTTTATGTTTAGTCTTCCTTCAAAACAAGGTTGCCTGTCCCATCACATGCCAGATCACAATGCCATGTTGAAAAAAAAATTGTACCTTGAACAACATCGCGCAAAGCTTGAAACAGCGAAAGTTGATTATTCTATAATCTAATTGTTGGTAAGCTTTAGCTAAGTGATGCTAGGTTTTTTTTCTGGAGGTTGCTTCACAGGTCAGTGAAGCTCGAGTTAATTAAACCACGGGCAGTAACAGGCACAACACGGATGTCAGAACTCTGGAAATAGAAACTAGCGCTAAAACTGAACGTCCGCTGCCTCCAATAGATCAGTGGGGCATGACCAGGATTTTGGGACCTGTGCATCTAGCACCGTATCTGTAACGTAAGTCTGCCGTAGCCTAATAGGAAATCATATCTGGCGAAAAAAGATAGTTATCAAAGACGACTCTCGGTTCTATACAGCAGAGACTTATTTGAACAGTCTGGTAAAATTACAGTGCTCCCCTAGGAACCGCGCGGCTTCCTAGAGTGTTTACTATAAGAAGAAAGGGGGGGGGGTTCCCGTGCGTTTTTAGGGGCGGTGTTCAATTGTCCTCAGAACTCAGACGCTATAGTGCGATACTGTGATTTTACTAAAATGTACCAGTGTATCTCTGCTACATGTAGCCCGGAATCGTTTTTGATAACTAGATTTCTTTTTTCAAGAGATATGATTTTTCTCATCAATTTCCCATACAGTTATGCCAGGCTGCCGTTCCATGCCGCGAGAGGACGCCACGTCCATATGTTCCCAATTTCTGGGAATACACGTCATCGTTCGCCAGAGGGCTTCCATCCCTTCACGGTCTTCTCGCAGTCGCTGTTGTCTTTCCCGTTTCTTAGCATTCTCTCTTGTATGTACCGCTGAGGCACTCTATGCAGATGCTTCGGCGGAACTGAAACGTGCGGACATGGTGGACATGGTGGTGCGGACATTTCTCAATTACCGGTTACGTCTGTCAAGTAATCTTAATCGGGATTGGCTACCTCCGTCTGTTGTCTCCCTCATTTTTATCGAAACAGCGGTGAGCTATGGGTTTCGTCTAATTTCTGCGGGACATACCCATTTATCAGGATGGTATCATCTTGTTCAGATTTAAAAAAACCCCACTGTCTTTACGGCTGGCTTACACAGCTTCACTGTTACGAAATAAATACAGACAACTTACAATGTTTTCTTTCTTTTAGGGCCTTCGCTTAAGACGAGATGACGATGAAAGCCGTCCGGTATGGCTAGATTAGTTCACATTACGTGAACGCCACTTTGTTGTATTTTTCGGTGCACGAATGCTTCGAAGGCGAGCTGAAGACACAGCTTCCATAATATTTTCGCTATTCTGTTTACAAAAAGTTTATTTATTTATGCACACAAAATTCACAATATTCCAGTCATAAGGGGCACATATACATCAGCACATTTATGTGCCACGAAAAGAATCACCATGTTGTAGTGAACACATCATTACTCTAATATACATGGCAGACGTATCATGCATGCATGTGTTTAGAAAACGTGGTTAACGATTTTGAGTACTTGGTACTCTACTATGTTAGAGCATAAAGCCGTCCCCTGAGCCTCACACTTGGTGAGGTTCTGTTGACATCTGAGGGAACTGCATGCCGTTATGGTCCATAATTTTTTACGCCACGAACAAGTTCACGACGACGCAAAGGAGTATGACACATGTGTGTTTAGAAAAAAGTGAGTAACGACTTGGAGTACTAGGCACTCTACTACAAAAGAACGTCAATGCAACCCGTGGACTTCACACTGATGTATGCCACAGCTACAGCCAAAAAGATGAATATGCTCTTATGTGTTTAGAAAAAAAAGTGGTTTACGATTTAGAGTACTTGGTATGCTCTACGGCGCGACGGCATTATGCTCCCATAGAAGAACCCCACACTTCACCTACGCGAAAGACCCTGTCGACTGTTTCTTGTTATGGAGTAACACGAACGCTATACTCTACCATTTGCTATAAGTTTCAGCCTCCGTGGACGCTCCGGTTACTCTGCTATAATCTGCTATAATAGTATATTTTAATGTTTTTGCTAATGTGCGGGGCATAGCCTGCCCACATTGTAATCATTCAACTTATCTTCATTACCTCTAACAGTCCCATATACTCAGAAACTGCATGCCGTTGGAGTGCTATCACGAAAGAAAACAAACTACACGCACAATATCGTCTCGGAGACGTCTATGCGATGCATGATTTGCGAGTTTTAAACGAAGGTGGAAGCCTTACACGCCTTATCAAGTGGGAAAATTGACCATCTGTTTGGAGACGCTCGGTGGTTATGGGTGACGGTCCGCGATGTCCTCACTTCAATGACCGCTCGCCGATCGGGGCCACGTCCACGAACTTCTCTAACCGTCTCCCAATCGTTTACTTTTTGAACTCCACCTTTACCTCTCTCTCTCTCTCTCTCTATTTTAATCCCTCCTTATTCATTCCCTTGTGAGCTACTGCTGAGGTGTCACACTTTGATGCAGACAGTTGCGGGACTCCCTTTTTATTTTTCTATTGAATAATCACTTAACAAGTAAAAGAGAGAGAGAGAAAATTTAATGCGGAAAGGCAGGGAGGTTAACCAGAAAACATATCCGGTTTGCTACCCTGCACTGGGGAAGGGGTAAGGAAAAAAAAAGGGGAAAGGGAGGAAGAGAAGCACTAACACACACACACACACTCGCACACAGTAGTGTCACAATCGTTCAACGAGGCGGGTCGCTCGCAGAAACTTCATCAGCGCCTTCGTTGCTTTCTGGCGTGAAGCTCGATCTTTCCGACATTCCAAGATTGACTGCTCAGAAAATGGCTGGTCGTCGAGGCGAGCAAACACTGCTGAGAGGGACTGTCGCTGAGAGCTGTACTGGGGGCACTGACATAAAATATGTTCAATTGTTTCGTCATTGTCGCAATGGTCGCATGTAGCGCTGTCTCTCATTCCGATGCGGCAGGCAAAAGCGTTCGTGAAAGACACCCCAAGCCACATACGGCAGAGAAGGGTCGTCTCGGATCGGGGTAGGCCAGATGGAATAGTAAGTCGTAGGCATGGGTCCAGGCGGTGAAGACGGGTGTGGAGAAAACCGGGCGTATTCCGCATAGACCTTGCGACATCCTGCGCAAGTGTATTAATCTTTGCTGCTGCGTCGCTTCTTGATAGTGGAATAGGTTCCATCACTCCATTTTCGTGAGCATTCTTAGCAGCATTGTCGGCATGCTCATTACCGATGATGCCGCAATGGCCTGGTAACCACTGAAAAGATATGTCATGTCCTTCGTCTATTAGGTGATGGTACAGTTGTCGTATTTCGAGCGCCAATTGGTCTTGAGGTCCACGACGTAGAGCATTGTGTAGACATTGGAGAGCTGGTTTCGAATCAGTAAAAATGCTCCATTTTTGTGGTGTCTCTTGGTCAATCCTGCGGAGTGCGCTGCGGAGTGCCGCGAGCTCCACGGCTGTCGATGACGTCTTGTGTGACGTTCTGAACTGGATGGTTTCGGCTCTTGCTGGGAAGATCACAGCTCCTGCAGATCCTCCAACAGTTGTCGAGCCATCCGTGTAAAGTTTGACATGATCTTTGTATTCTTCGTGTAGCATGAGTAGAATCATCTGCTTTAAAGCTGGCGCTGAGAGCTCCGCCTTCTTCCGAATCCCCGGCACTGTCAAGCGCAGTTTTGGTCGGTCCAAGCACCAAGGAGGTGTTAGTATCCGTTCCGGAGGCGTGTAGACTGTTGGAAGGCACTCACTGAAAGTCAATACTCTCTTACAGAAGGAGGCACTCGGTCGATCTTCTGGAAGCGAAGCTAGGTGGTGGGCAGGGGCGCGAGCAAGGTGTCTAATATGAGCTCTAAGCACCTCCAAAGTAATGTGCACTGTGGCCGGATGATCTTTGGCGATTGCGATGGTTTCCGCTGTTGATGTACAGCGTGGTAATCCAAGACAACTCTGAGTGCCTGGCCCTGGGCGTTTTCTATTGTGCGTATACTGCTTTTGCAAGCGTTCGTCAGAACCGGCAAGCTATACCGCAGGTACCCCAGAAACAGCGTTTTGTACAAATGCAACATCGCGTGCACTGATGTGCCCCACGTTTTGCCTCCGAGGAACTTGAAAAGTTGTGCGATGGCCGTTAGGCGCTTCTTTAGAGTGGCCACATGGGGACTCCAGCAGAGATTTCGATCGATCGTGACCCCCAAAAACCTGTGGGTCCTGGCGTAGCAGACACTGTGTCCATCGATGGCGATGGGATATGACGTCATTGCCTTCCGCGTGAACGCGACCAGCGCCGATTTCTCAGGAGAAATCTCGAGGCCTTGTTCTCTAAGGTACGCCGATATTGAATTCGCTGCTTTCTGGAGTCTCGCACGTACCTGAGGACGTGTTACACCTGATGTCCAGGCACAAATATCATCTGCATAGAGAGATATCTGCACGGAATCTGGTATGCGTTCAACGAGACCGATCAGAACCAGGTTGAACAGTGTGGGGCTCAATACACCACCTTGAGGAACACCACGGTGTGTATAATGTTCAGAAGTCGGCCCATCATCAGTTTGCATAAACAATGATCTCATATGTAGATAGCATTGGATCCAGCGGTACACTCGCCCACCCAAACCAACTGACTCGAGGGCGTCAAGTATGGCTTCGTGAGAAACATTGTCATATGCTCCTTTGACATCTAAAAATAGTGCGACAGATAACCGTCTGCTCATTTTCTGGTGTTGTACGTAGGTCACCAGGTCAATGACATTGTCAATGGAGCTCCGAAGACGACGAAAACCGGCCATGGCGTCTGGATATATTCTATGGCGTTCTAGGAACCACTCGAGTCTGGCAAGGATCATTCGCTCCATCAGCTTCCCTACGCAACTAGCCAGCGCTATTGGGCGGTATGATGTCAGCTCTAGAGGCGATTTTCCAGGTTTGAGAAGTGCAACCAACCGGCTTGTTTTCCACTCTCTGGGGACCGTTCCATCTCTCCAAGACTCATTGAATACTTCCAGCAAAGCACTTCGTGCTCGATCACCGAGATTGCATAATAGGCGGTATGATATGCCATCCGGCCCAGGCGATGACGATCGATTGCATGAAGCAAGAGCCACATTCAGTTCTTCCATTGAAAAAGGCAGGTCCAGGTGCGGGTCAAGTGAATGTGGCGTGTAATCAGCAGTAAGGGCTTCTGTGCAATTTGGCGGGCCCGCAATCTTCCTACAAAAATCTTCCGCTACCTCGATATCCCTTCTATTTTGGAAAAGGGCCAAGGCTTTAAACGGAAAACGTTGTTGGGGAAATATGCGTAGGCCTCGCACGGTTCGCCATATTTGAGAAAGCGGTTTGCGAGGGTCTAGACTCGCGCAAAATTTCGCCCACCGTTGAAACTCCAGTTTGTCTATACGACGCTGGATCTTCTTTTGCATGCGCCTGGCCATCCGTAGATCTTGAATGGATTTTGTGCGTCGATATCTACGCTCCGCACGCCGACGAGTCGCACGGAGTCGCTCTAACTCCATGTCCGTTTCTGAGGGCCTTGAAGAATATGCCAGCGTGCGCATCGCACTCTGCGCTGCTTGTTTGATCGCTTGCTCAATGCCAGAGGTTAAGCCTTTTTCACAAGCGTGTTAAATGTTGGTTGTGAATGCTGAAAGATCGATCCTCCGTACGGTTTTCGGCGGGTGGTCGCTAGCAAAACCTTCGATGGTGAGATAACTGGGGATGTGATCGCTACCATGTGTCTCGATGTCTAAAAACCACTTAACGCTTGTGGCGAAGCGACGTGACACGAACGTCAAGTGAACACGCGGAAGAATATTCTAGCTGTGGACACAATGACTGCCAGCGCCATAGACAAGCTTCGCAGAGTATCAGATTTGGGAGGCATCAAAGTTCGACCGGTTATTCCAATGGACGGTGCCTGCACGGCGGGAGTAATCTACGACATTGATTTGGCCATAGCAAACTCGGACCTCCCAACTCTCATAAAACCAGCGAACGAAGGAGTTCTCATCGCGAATGTACTTCGCCTCGGAAACACCCGATGTGTAAAGATAATGTTCAAAGGAGATTCCATTCCGTCGCATGTTAAAGTGGGACACTTCCGACATCCTGTTCGACCATTTGTCCCTAAACCACTCCAGTGCCATAACTGCATGAAAATTGGTCACATCAAGAGTGTATGTACAAACACCACAGTATGCCCCCGATGCGCTGAGCCGCACACTGCAGACGCATGTCGGGCAACAAGTCTGAAGTGCAGAAACTGTGATGGTCCGCATGATGCTGCATCCAAGGAATGCCCTCGGATTAAGAAGGAAATCGCCATTATCAAACAAATGGTTAGGGACAATTCAACCCACAGAGAGGCTGCTGAAAGGGTACGGCGGCGACGTAGTCGCCGACGGAGGCGTGTAGGACAGAGTGTTGCGCATAACCCATTTCCTCCGAGCATGAGTGAAGTAGTAAGCACGAAGCGAAATGAGGTGGAGAAGCTCACAGCTGCGGATGAGTGGCCTACGCTTCCGCGTACGCAGCCTGCAAAGGAGCCTCCTGCGAGGCCTCGCCGCCCTACACCTTCCACCGAGTCTACTTCCGTTGAGGATGTGTCAAGGGTCGATCGACAGATCATCCCGATGTTACGATCCCTCGTCGCTGTCATGGCAGACATACTAAGAAGCCTGGGAACTCCAACCGCTCGAAGCGGGTTACAGGTGTTGGACGCGCTGAGCCCAGTCCTCGCCTCCCTCGCGTAGAGTCATGGCAGGAGATCAACAATCGTTCCGCAAAGACGTCAGAGAAGCATCAGTCATCCAGTGGAACGCAAGAGGACTTAGATCACGGATTTCCGATTTTCGTCAGTACGTGTTGTCTAACCGTTTCCCAATCATCGTAATATGTGAACCGAAATTATCAAACCCGATCAGGCTATCCGGCTACGAATCAATCCCGTCCAAAACCCGAAACGAAAGCAGCAAGGTCATTGTGTATATTCGTCGGGAGCTTACCTACATCATTCAACCTGTGTCGCCTCATGATGAGAACCAATATGTTTGCCTGACTGTGAAGCAGAAAACCCTCACCTTCACATTAATAGGTGTCTACTTATCTCCCTCAGCCCGTTTTGATTGCCAAAGACTGGATGACATTCTTTCGAGCGTCCCGGATCCGTGGATAATTATAGGGGACTTCAACGCCCACCACCCAATCTGGGGAAGTTCAAAAGTCAATACCACGGGCCAGAGGCTGGCTTCATTTGTATCGACTCATGAACTGTCTCTACTTAATGATGGGAGCCCTACATTTCTGCGAGGATCAACGTACAGCAGCTGTTTAACAAGTAAAACCACCAAATCAACTCACCGGCTTCAACAAATGCCAGTTTTATATACAAACTATAATATCTAGTGATAAGCATTGTAAGTCGGACTCTTGATTCTACAGTCAACAGGATCTGTACTATACGAATTAAAAATTTTTACATCCACAAAGGAAATCCGCGAACGTCATGTATAAAACCCCTTCAAGTCAAGTCACAACGCAAGTGCTAATCACTGAACAAAGAAGCAAGTAATGTTTGAGGATTTGATGCATACGTGAATAACAGGTCACAAGTTTTTAAAGCAGTTTTCAACATGCCTTTTCGCCGTGCTATGCAGCAGCGCGTTGCAATTTACATGAATGGTAATCAACTTTCTTAATGACATACATTTTGGTGTCCAAGAATTTTTCTGATGGTCATTCCTATTCCAATTTCCGATGTTACGTTCCAATTCAGATTCCTATTCCATTTCACGTTCATTCCATTCATTTTAATTATTCTGCAATGTGACAAGTAACTTGCTACCGGCCCTTAATAAACATTTCGTGAGCATGTGCTTCTCAGGGTTGCGTTGGGTTCAGAGACGTAAACGATGGGTGTGTTCAGTCACCACTTTGTGCTGCTCCCTCGATTGTCATGCTTCGTACTAGTTACAGACCACAACCTATCCACCGGGTATCAGTCTCAATGAGTATATAGTCGGTGCTCAAGCTATGCGCACATATGTAATTACATGATAAGTGCTAGAGTTTTTGTGTAACTTAGTGCGCACCCACGTACCACCGTGTATGTATGAACTACATTGGTAAAGCCTTATTTCCAAATAAAATTCATTTAGTAGCTAGGTATACATGATACGCATGCTAGGGCCACTAGATATGATTGTGGCCACTAGATAGATATATATTGATATCTATTTCTTTGCTATTGTTTGCCGATTAATCTTCGATTAGCAGTATCTTTATTTCCTTGACCTTCCACCTTGTGCGAGGGTGCGCATGCGCAAGTTATACGTGACCACTGGCGCATATTCGTGAAAATGGAACAGACGTGTTGGAATTATTGAGGTGACCTTAAAATTTTTTAAAAGTATAGATGCTATACCTGCATTGCTTGTGAAGTAAAGGTACATTTTTTTCAATCCCATACTTGGTGATGACGAATATACTTTTTGTCTGGTTCTTCACGTGAACTGTTCATCCAGGCCTATAGTTCAATTAAGAAGTACACTAAATATCGCCACTATCTACACTTTACGCTATTATACTTCTAGTTAAAGATTGCAAACTTGTAAAGTAAGAAGTTCGTTATTATTCGTAGAGAAAGAATTTATGGTTGAGTATTAAAAAAAGTTTTGCAATAAACTGGCGATGCACGTCTCGCTGATTTCACAACTTTACAGTGTGTTCAAGTGGCCGATTCGTTTCTTGCGCAAGAATAATCATGGGAGGGTTTCTACTAGTTGATATTTGCCTTGATTTTTTTTAGTGTAATTTATCTTATGAATAACTACAACTTGCTACGAACATACGTGCTGCGGAAATTTGTTACGCCGTGGTCTGCTCGATGAGACAATTTGGTAGTCGATTGGCCACCCGATGTTTTTCGAATTCGTGCGATTTCTTGATTACCGAGCAGCTCTATTCACAGCAAGGCAGTTTGGTAAGAATCTTGGCTATCTATCAGCGTATCAGGCTAATTTCAATGATTTTAACATTTATATCTTAAGGTATACACAATAATTTCAACTACCAGCAGTGTAGAAGTACTGAAATTCAGTCAACAAAAATGGGATGACATCTGTATCAATTAGCCTAAAGCTGCCCATTCCTCACGCGTCTATAACATGCTTTCCACGTGCGTTTATCTCCTATGAATCCTATATGTGTATTGCTATTATAGTGAACTAAAAGCCTTATAAAGGCGTCACAACACGATAGCTCCATCAATGACTGAATCTCAAATTCTATCACGAGTACTCTGTTCCGAAGCTGCATTCCAAAAAAAAAATGGTGGTCAATTCAAACACTGAAGCTGCACAACGTACATTTTGTAAAGACGTTACGGTTTCTATACCAATCTTGAATCGAGGAGTATTGTAAAGGCGACGCCATTCAGAATCAGCAAAAATGCCTGGTTTAACGAACTTCAAGGAAAGGTGATTAATACCATAATAATGAGCTCATTGAATTCAGAGTTACACCAGCTTTGGATAAAACTATGGAAACACTTATCCACCAGTTACGACCAGGCACGGCATACACAAGACATTTCTTACACAAAACTTTCAGAAATGAAAGTCCTGAATGCGGATGTGGATTTGTAGATGTATATCATTTGCAGTAGACTGGCAACATGATTATACACAAAGACGCCACAATAAATCGAAACCAATCACATTAGACCACCGACCATTCAGTACGATGAAAATTCTGGGCCCGTGGCAGCCAGACGTATACGCTCTGAAAGCGTCAAAATGCTTCTTAGAAGACAGTGCGATTGCTGGCAATTATTGAGAAATTTATGCTTGAGCAATTATATTGAGGAATTATGAGGAATGCACTATCATATGACACGCATTACATGCTTGTTCTGAGAGAGGGAGATTTGTTATGAGAGAAAAGTTGAGAGGTCTGTCTGAATCAATTTTCTCACTCGCCACTCGGCGTTGGGATAACGATGGAAGTGATAAAAAAAATTGGACCATCTCCTCGAAGGGAACCCTCATGGGATGCGAAGAAACAGCTGTGCGCACGGCGTTGACCCGGTTGAAACGGGCGTCGATGCTGGTGCTGGAAGAATGGTTTGAAACGAAACTTGGTGTAGCATTTACTCGAGTAAATGTTTGTTTGAAACGCAAAGACACGGGAGGCGGGTTGGGTTCGATGTAGGTTTCATTAAAGCGTTTGCCAAGACTTCGTAATTGTTTCTACAAAGGGGACATGAGCGCTAGACTGGAGCTGGCGCGCGTTTCACCTTCACTGCCACGGCCTTATGATCAGTGAAGTGCACGCTGAGAGGTTCCTGCAGACATTCGACGTTGAAGTTGGCAAAGACCTGATCGATGCACGTCCCGCTTATCGTGGCAAGTAGGTTAGCGGCGGTAGTGGTATACGTGTTGCGGCCGAACAGACGGGGCGGCAGCTGCGGGCGCTGCGGCGAGTGCGAGGCAGGTGAGGGGAGCGTGACGTAAACGCACAGCTGTGGTGTGACCTACTTGGCAACACTCCAACAACTGCGACGAGGGGAACCCGTTGCGGCGCGTTCGTACGGACGTAAGTACGCACCGCGTTACACACGTGAGTCAAAGTGCTGCTTCGCATCTAAAAAGTATAGAGATGGTGTTGATGATTACGAGGATGAAGGCGATGATGGATTGAAACCTTGAAAGCTGGAAAGCTATTTACAGTCTTTTTTTTTAGTTATGTGTCTCGCAAAAACTTGTTCAGAGCTTTGAAAGCACCGTGCTGACGACGACGTATAGGTACCAAGGAACTTTTTTCCATATTTCTTGCTTCACAGGAAGCAATAAGGTCGCCGTCGATTTTCTTATGCTATATCGCGGGCACACGCTAAAGAGGCGTTCAATCGTCTCCGGAGTGCCATATGTTTCGAAGTTCGGGCTGTCTGAGTGGCCGATAAGGGGAAGGTAGGGACGAGTAAATGCCACACCAATCGGTGCAGTCTGTGCATGCAGTAAGCTTGAACTGCACCTTTTCTTGGTCGACGGTGTTTGAACTAGCATGTCTGGGTTTAGTTCATAAAGACCACGGAGACGATTACTTGGCGAAGACCAATATGCTATAGCTGTTTTGTGGAGGAGAGTATACATAATTGCAAACGCGCGTGCTCAAGTCTCTGAAGTGTGGACTGCAATGCTCTCATGTGCGGATTCATCCTCACAATGACCGGACGTGTTTACAGCTGTGTTCCCCTGCATCAATTCAGCGATGACAAGAGACATCATTAATTGCCTTTTGGACATATTTTACGTTACGACGAGTTTGTTTGATATGTGTAGTTCTGTGCGTTTTTAAATACGTGTTTTGATGTGTTTGTTTTTCGCGTGCTACTTTTAGTAGGTTAATCCTTAAGTTACATGCTCGCCAAAAGCTAAGGAGTAGTCGGTACCTTATCTGTGTTCCAGCATCCCATTTTACAAGATATCAATAAAAACAAGACTAACACCATAATGAAAATGAGTTTTATGTCCCGAAACCATCACATGTTCACAAGAGACACCATAATGGAAAGCTTCGAAGGTTTCGACCACCCGGGGTTGTTATCGTGCCTGTAAATCTAAGCCCAGGGGCTATTAGCATTTCGCCTGCATACAGATTCAGCTGCCATGGCTGGGATTTTATCCCGTGACCTCCTGGTCGGCAGTCAAGCACGATTCAGAGACTACGGCAACGCTTTATACTGATACCCTTGCAATATATATTGGGAAGATCTTTTGTACAAGTTGTAATCGTGCGCACAAATGTACTGTCACCCCTTTTCTCTATTTACCTGTACTTTTTATTTATTTACCTGTAACCTCGGCCTGTGCATCCTAATCTCCAAGACTAGGAAATGAGAAAGTGCGAAGGAAACACCCCTTTCAACTATCGTCATTTGTGTTAAGAGTGTCGATATCAGTCCACGCCGCCATGTTATCTGAATTTAATTAATCCTTTCTGAGGGCTCCCGTTGGCGCATTGCAGTCATCCAGGCCTCAACGCGCGGTCCTTGGACAAACTGGGATCAATATAGGAACGACGGAAGAGGATGAAAGCGTGTAGACCGGGATTAAACGAGGGGAAAAAGAAAACTGTGGTGCCGCGTTCAATGCCCTTTTAGCAGCGTCACTGTAGGTGAGGGTTGTCGGTTTCCATGGCAACGAGGAGACGAAGACTCCAAGCGCCCGGCCTCGCTTGCTGTGCCCGGAATACTTTTGCGTAAGAGTACTACTCGTTTTTCTCGGTAATCTTGGAATTGTTGCCTATTAAGCTAATCCTACTAAAGTGGCTCCGAAACGATTGTAGGCACAGGAGTGAGCGCGAGTGAATAGATTGATAAACACAGACAGAAACCACAGTGTCTTTCGAGGGAGAAGAATGTATATTTATTGTTCAGCTTATTTCCCGTAGATAAACATTTGTCGTTTTCATACGTGGCCGCGAAACTATTTAAGTCCAATCAGTGCGATCATTTGCGTAAAGCTATATACGTAGGATATAATTTAATGCACAAAGTTGTATACACAGTTTTAGGAAAGTGGCTAGGTCCTGCATTGTGTGGTATCCACTCGAAAGTAAATGTGCGGCTTTGCGTGTTTTCACGTAAACGCATGCCACGTTGTTTCTTTTCATGTTAATGCTACACGAAAAACGTCTAGTTAGTCGGTCTGTATTCACATGAAAAAAGTCTGTCTGCACGCAGTCAATAATTTTTTTCTTTTTTCTTTTTCTTCTTATGGCTAAAATGAACACCTTATCCTAAATCTGCACTTTATTGCTAAACTTATCGAATATAAGCGTGCTTGCGTCCTCTCTAAAGTAAAATGAACTGACAATAATAACCTGAAAACAGCTAACGATGTTTTCTGAAGGTGTCTTCGCCTGTTGCATACGTGTCTAAAGAGGAAGTACCCTTTCGTGCCAGTTAGTAAAAAAGAGATAAAAATATTTTCTGTCGACAAATTATTATTATTATTATTATTATTATTATTATTATTATTATTATTATTATTATTATTATTATTATTACAATGCCCTGCTGCGGTGGTCTAGTAGCTTGGGTACTCGGCTGCTGACCCGCAGGTCGCGCGATCGAATCCCGGCTGCAGCGGCTGCATTTTCGATGGAGGCGAAAATGCTGTAGGCCCATGTGCTCAGATTTGGGTGCACGTTAAAGAACACCAAGTGGTCAAAATTTCCGGAGCCCTCCACTACAACGTCTCTCACAATCATTTCGCGGTGTTGGGACGTTAAACCCGACATATCTTCAATAATAATGCCAATAACAAAGAGTATGCAGAACATTTTTATAGCTGCATGTCAGATAGTAGATATCGCTGCGGGCTGCAAGAAGGACATTATTCAAGCTAGCATGTCGTTTTGCTTAACACCAAAGACAAACGGTTTACGCCAATATTTTAATATAGCAATATCAGGTTTGTGTCTTTGGCATGGTCATTTTCATTGGCAGCATTTTATCGTAGTTTCGCACCGTGTGCAGAGGAATCAGCTTTGGCTTGTGCAACCCACTCGTGCGTAGCATATTATCCCACCGGATGCCTTGGCGGTCCTTCGTTGGTGAAACTCGGGCCCTTGACGGCAGAGACCCGGACCGTGAAGTACACTGCGGATACGATCCGTAGTCATGGCAACGGGCGGTCACCGTAATCAGCATAATTCGATGTCGGAGGCGTGGGCGGGGCTCTGGCTTCCCTCGTGACTGCCGAGCGAGCCATGCGGCGAAGCGAGCATGCCGGGGAGCTGAAAAAAAAAAGACTGCGTTTTCAGTTTTTTTTTCTTTTATTTTTTTTTTACTTTCGTCGCGCGTATACTCGGCGCCGAGGTGATTGTGCGTGGGCATTGGGGTGAAAAATAGGAAAACATAACAAGCAATAAATAAAATTACATCCTAAAAAAAGCGGGGGTGGGACTCACTGGTTCGTTTATGCTCGCTTCCTGTTGGTAATAATGTGAGTCTGGAGGGCTTCTCTGCTTGTTGGCCGGAGTATTTTTTATGACTCACTCTACATGGGCGGAGAGTCGGCGCTCCTCGTTGACGAAATTATTTCGATCACTGTCAATGCCCTTTCTTTTGCGAAATGTCGCGGAAAGATGGCGACATGGCATTGAGCTGGATACGCCATTGTGAAAAGTAACGCCAAGAATTCATTCATTCATTCATTCATTCATTCATTCATTCATTCACTCATTCATTCATTCACTTGAGGCCCATGTACATAGATGTGGGTTGACACCTCAAGGGCTGAGAATTTCCGGAGCCCTTCCCTATGGCGTCTTTCTTAATTACATAGTAGTTTTGTTGGCTTAAATTATTATTATTATTATTATTATTATTATTATTATTATTATTATTATTATTATTATTATTATTATTATTATTATTCGTCCGTGAGAGAAGTGTGGTATGGTATAGAGAAAGGGCTGGACAGAGATACTCATCAAAGTATTCCGCAATACAGATGTTGAAGTAGTAAGGCGGAAAGCCTAAAATGCATACGCTGCGATAGATTTGCATTGGACGTAGGGTGATATTTCGCATATCTTTAGCAAAACCACGAAATACCTCTCGGAATGCAGTCCCAAGAATATATATATATATATATATATATATATATATATATATATATATATATATATATATATATATATATATATATATATATATATGGCGCTATGATGAATGGGTGACGTGGCCTGGCTCATACGCCATGTTTATTCTGTTCTGACTTCTTCCTTCTCGGCTTCTATCTACCATCACGTAATGTGCCATCATTATGCTCTTCAAGGACTTAAGGACTTCGGTAAGGTGTTCCAGTATGGACGCTTCGGACAGACAGCTGCGTGCGAGGTTTGATGTATGTATTACTTCTGCATTTTTTCGGTTCTTGGAGCTGTAAGCACTGTATGGGGATACCACAGATGACGTGGCATTACTAGGTTTTAACTGTAGATTTTGGCAAGTCTGTGGTGCCGCAGAAACGACACGAAGCTCTTCAGGGGCTTCTTCGCAGTTCACTGCGAGTGGTTCTTGTGCCTGCTAGCTTGCGATGTTCGATGCGTCTGAGCCTTCTGGTTTGCTTCGACTGTCCACCAGTGTGTGTTGTTACGACCGGCCCTAGGGAACCAAGCAAGAGAAGTTGCGGGGAGAACCGGTTCTTGACCGACTGTGCCGTTGACCCCCACCTCCCCATTCAGGCTCCTCCCTCTCGCCGGGGGAATTCCGGAATCTGCTGTGCGTTCGTGACCATGTTTGGTAACATTTTAGGGCACCGTGACCATATATGGACCTCGTGTTAGGATGTGCCACTCCATGTGTTGTGAGGCGTGTTTCCCCTCTCTCGTGGCCGAGGTGCAGGAGCCACCGTATTGGCTGACGATGCGGACAGTGCGCCCAGTGTCGGCAACGCGGCGCTATAAAATGCCGAAGACGTTTTGTAACTCTTCTCTC
This sequence comes from Rhipicephalus microplus, assembly GCF_013339725.1. NCBI lineage: Eukaryota > Metazoa > Arthropoda > Arachnida > Ixodida > Ixodidae > Rhipicephalus > Rhipicephalus microplus. Next base: position 65,643,407 of record NC_051170.1, read on the forward strand.
TTTGGATCAGTTGACCACTTCTCCACATGTAAATAAATCTCTGTCGTTCGTTCGGGCGCTCCTTCTCGCTCAATTGTTGGACGATGGATCCTGCGACGGGGCCAGCTACCGAAAACGAGACCGGCAGGACCCGGAGTCCCAACAGTGTGCACCGCACGGTGATGAATGAACATGTCCGGAAAGAGCATTTGTTGACAGGGTATTTTCGTGAAGCGTCAGGTCCTCTACCGAGGTCCCGGCGTCCGTATGAGGTGAATGGTGAGCGAGAGGGGCGCTTGAAAAGCCGCGTGATGGAATTCCGCGTGGTGGACCGCGTATGCGAAACGAAGAATTAAGAGCATCAGGGTCGGTGAGCAACGTCTCGCGTTATATGCTGGAGCGAGGACTTTCGAAATGCCGACTTTCGTGCAGAAGGGAGGCGCGCTTGATGGTTAGGTTTTTTCCAAAACCCGCATGGTCGCCCGTCAGTGTACTCATGTTGCACTTCGTGTTGCCGGAGTGGTGGATTCATGCTGGGAGTTCGTAAGCTTGAAGACTGCTTGTGAAATTGACACCTGAGTGCGATTGCCTGTGGATGGGTGGTTATAGGCGAGTCTTCGTCATAGTCGTCATTGTATTCTTTAAACCAAACGATCATTTCTTGTTTGATTTTTTCCCATGACTCGTCGTTGTTGAATATGTGGGTGAGGTAAAATTTGAATGCCTCACCTGAGATGTAGTCAGTGAAGTTTGTGATCATCTCCCGTTCTGACCAGGATGCAGCGGTAGCGTGGAGCTCGAAAAGGTTGAACTAGTCCTGTACGGGTCCGTCATCCGCTGATCCGGTGTACTTGGGGATGTCAAGGTCGTCTGATGGTGCTGTCATGATGCTGGTCTTGGTGTAGAGTTGGGATGTACTTTCGTGGTCCACGTTCGGTCACTGCGTCTTGCTGAGACGTTCGAAGATGGTGGCCGGTTGATGAAGTGGCCGCCAGGTCTTCATCCTGTCGACTCGTGTGGCGCTGTGATGAATGGGTGACGTGGCCTGGCTCATACGCCATGTTTATTCTGTTCTGACTTCTTTCTTCTCGGCTTCTATCTACCATCACTTCATACGTCACACACACACACACACACACACACACACACACACACACACACACACACACACACACACACACACACACACACACACACACACACACACACACACACACATATATATATATATATATATATATATACAGAAAGCATCTTCAGATGCGTACAAACATTAATTATGACAATAATTATAGGTATTACAACAATTGACCTTTTAACCAGCGGTGATAGCCACTCGAGTCAAATGGGCGAATTGAAGCCCTTCCTACGAATAGTCCATAGGCACTTCCAAATTTTGAAAAATCGGCCACTGGTAACCACCGTGGAGCAATGCAATGAGCCTAATTTAGCTGGAGAAACCAAAACGACGCACCAAACAGCGCATCTTCCATTCACATCGACAATGCCCTCAGTGACGACACTGTTTCTCTCGCCGCTATCAGCCGTCACTTTAGACACTTCGTTTCGAGGCCGCTTAACGACGCTCACTTATATTCTTCCTCCCAATGCGAGGGGGAGAAGAACACGCAGTAACGAACTGCGTGTTTATAAAAAAAAATTATGGACCATCTCCCCAAAGGGAACCCTGATGGGATGTGAAGCAGCAGCTGTGCGCACGGCCTTGAGCCGGTTGAAACGGGCGTCTACGCTGGTGCTGGAAGAACGGTGTAAATCGAAACTCAGTGTAGCGTTTACTCGAGTGAACGTTTGTTTTAAACGCAGACACGAAAGGTGGGTTGGATTTTGTGTAAGTTTCATTGCAGATAAACGAGCTGAAAGAGTGTTCCCACTCAACGTGTGGTCGAGCATTGCGGGCGGTGGAGAAGGTGACGCGAGAAAGAAGGGTATTGCGAGTGGGCGGAGGAGCCGGCAGCTGTGCGTGTTGCAGCGAGTGCGCTGCGGGTGAGGGAGAGAGTGATGTCAGCACGCACATGTGAAGGAAGCGTGCGAGGGGAGCGTGGCGTGAACGCACAGCGGTAGCGTGACCTACTTTGCACCGCTCCAACATCTGCGGTGAGCAGAACACGTTGCATCGCGTTTGTGAGGACGTACGTACGTACGGCGTTGCGGACACAAGTCAAAGAGCTGCGTCGCATATGTTATACAGAATAAACTGAGATGTATACTATGTACTTTCCCACGGGTGGGCAGTTAACTGTCCCCGTTTTCATGTGTTGCAGCCTGTGTTAATGCAAGTGTTAAAACAATTTAGAGTACTCGGACAGGAGAGCTGCGTGCAGTAGTTCTTTAGATGAGTTCATGCGTTTAGAAAATAAGTTGTTAACGCTTTGTAGCACTATACGCACTCTACTATGGGGGAGACAAAGGCTGTCGTGCTGACGGCAACGAGTATAAGGATATACCCACATGTCTGCACTCGAATGCTAAGACGTAAACATATTTACGACTTTTTAAAGACTGACTAAACGTTCAAGTTTTGTTGGTTTGAACACTGAATAATTTCTGAACGTGCAACTGTAGGGCGATGAATAGATCTTTTTTATTTATATTTGGCGGAACATGGGAAAGTATACGCTACACTATATAGGTGGCTAAAGATAGATTGGTTGCATAGCAACAGAACAACAACAAATGTACGTAGGAAAAAAAAACTGTTAAATATATCAACTGTAATCAACCCACAAGGAGGAACTGACGTCAAATAAAAGAAAAGTATATACAAATGATAAATCCCTTTCGACAAGGCTAAATGCATGAACACACGAGCGTCTTCTTTGGGTAAAATGTTTTTGTTGGACCTTGTGTGACAAATATTACAGGCGAAGCATCTTATGTTGGAGTTCGACCCGTTGTGCGTATCCACACTTACTGCGCATCTGCAACAGCTGGCCCGAGCACTGCCAGAATGCGTTCACGTGCTATATAGCGTGTTCCGGCCTGTGCAAGGGGTCGGCTAAGACGCTGTAGTGTCTCCCGTTTACGTTCTTCTATTTACGTTCTATCAGCAATTATGTGATGGTGTGGGGGATCGAGATTCTGCAGACGCGCCGTGAACCAACGCGTTATCCTATAGTTAGAACGCGCTGCCATGCGCTAGCTCGTTCGGACCTGCGTAAGTGACTGTGTGAGAGCCGCGGTGTGCAAAGCGGTGTGCTCCCCCATGCAGCTTCGCATAGCCTCACGGTCCCCTTACGAGGGAGATAGTGTAATTGTTATTTATATTTTAGCAGCAATACTTCTGAGGACCAAGTTTTGTCCGAGTTTGACCGAGTTTTGTCTTTGCGGCTCGTTCGATTGCCAGCAGACGTCCTATATATAGTCCGAACGCACACCGTTGTCCATCACATTAACACCGGCTTGCAAGCGCCTCTGCGACAGTTCCTATACCGTGTATCTCCTGTTTAGCATCGTGTGATCACCGAGCAAATAGCCGACATGCTTCAAGGTGGCGTCATTCGGCCGTCCAGCAGTCTCTGCGGTGTTCACCTGTGGTGCTTGTAAATGAAAAAGACGGCTCGATTCGCTTGTGCGTCGATACCCACCGTTTAAACAAAGTATACGCTCAAAGACCCTCTGCCGCGCATCGACGATGCTCTGGACTGCATGCAAGGCGCTGTATTCCTCTCATCACTAGACCTATGGTCCGGTTATCGGCAGGTCTCCATGACAGCACCATATCACCCAAAAACTGCTTCTGTGACGCCCGATGGACTATACGAATTTAATGTAATGCCCTTCGGCCTTTGTAATGCGCCAGCCACATTCGAAAGGTTGATGGATAGCGTCTTGCGTGGGCTAAAACGGAAGACATGCCTTTGCTACTTGGATGATGTCGTTGCTTTCTCCCCTGATTTCGACAGCCACCTCCATCGTCTCAGCGAAGTCTTGAGCTGCCTCACGAGCACAGGCCTTCAACTAAACATCAAGAAGTACCACTTTGGAGCTCGGAAGCTCACAATACTTGGCCATGTTGTCTCAAAACATGGCGTCCTCCCATACCCAGAGAAGCTTCGTGCTGTCGCTGAGTTCCCGAAACCTACGACCATGAAAGCGCTTCGCAGCTTCGTCAGACTGTGCTCATACTTTCGCCGCTTTGTGAAGAACTTTGCTTCGATAATCACATCACTGACACCGCTGATAACTGGCGATGGACACCTCTCTGATTGGTCGCCAGCATGCGATGATGCTTTCGCAACATTACGCCAGGCCCGTGGCATGTTGCGAGCTTCGTGGCCACAGCGTGACGAGTCGCCACCATCGAAACGACGACAGCGCGCCTGGCGGCGTAGGTAAATGGAACCGAACTAAGCCTTTTTTTCGATGATTTTATTTGTAAGACTTCGGAATGGTAAACACAAAAAAAGTTCCTCACTTAATTTGAGGCATTCAGAAGCATGCAAAGTGCGAACGCGTAGACAATTGGAAAGTGACGCACTTTAGTTGGCAGTGCGGACCAGGAAACAAACAGTCTCGCCGCACTGCTCGTTAAAAGCACACAATTACACCAATTACAGAAATTACAGAAGGCACCAATTACAGAAAGTTTACCGAATACTGTCAACGAGTTGTTGCGAAATCTTGAGCAACACAAGTGCAGAGACGTAAGCGGTATGCCTTTACTTACTGCAGCAAAGGTTTCTTGCAGTGCGACGGATATATCAGCCAGCACTGGACAGCTTCTGTGCTCCGGGCATCTGCGTTGGGGCTATGCGTAGTACGTATACCTTCTTTGCACATGAACGCTGATGCACGCATATTGTTCACTGCTGTACGTGCTAAAATGTTACTTATGTGGCCTTTATTTTGTGTAAACATCGATCGATTGACTTGCAATAAAACGATTTATTGTTGCACGCTTGTGTGACCAGCGCTGTCATTTCGCTCGGCCTGTATGTGGCATCACAACTAACTAAATTAAGTATGCAAGATACTTATCAGCTTATATTGCGCAGTTTACTGCAATGTATTATGTGGAAACGATAGAAATTGCGAAAGGCGGCTGCTACAACGAGCGGGGCCCGGGTCAGCCATGACGCAGAAGCAGACGACGACAATGTCGTCTGCTATGCGGAAGGCCAGCCGCTATATCAAAACACCCTGGTGCTTTTGAAACCTATTTCATTTTATACACAATTATAAATTCTGCAAACAATATTCTTAGTTAAATTTGGTTTAAAAATATATTTATATGTAGAAGGTAACGAAACCTTTTTCACTTTTTAGTAAAACAGTCATTTCGCAATCTTTTTACGATTCCCTACAAAACCCAGACGGCGCTACCATCGCTTCCAAATTATTGTCCCCATTGGCTCTATGGACATGTCTCTCCACTGATTACGCCATCTGCTTATTTCACCACCTATTTTACGCCACTTCGACTTTATTGCTCCAACCGAGGTGCACACGGATGCCAGTGGCATAGGACTTGGCACTGTCCTTGCTCAACGCAAGCCTGGCTACTCGGAGAATGTAGTTGCGTATGCAAGTCGCGCTCTCACCAAGGCAGAGCACAAATACACAGTTTCCGAAAAGAAATGTTTGGCCATTGTTTGGGCATTCCAAAAATTTCGTCCTTACTTATACGAACGCCCATTCGATGTCGTTACAGACCATCATTCCCTCTGTTGGCTCGCTTCATTGAAAGATCCTTCAGGCCGGCTTGGACGTTGGGCGCAAAGTTTACAGGAATTTGATATTCACGTCATTTACCGCTCAGGCCGCAAGCATACCGATGCAGACGCACTTTCTCGTTCACCCCTTCCTTCAGCGGTAGCACCTATTTCCTTTACCGAAGGTACCATCGACAGCATCAATACCACTGACATGCCTTTCGGAACAGCGCAATTGGACCCTTGGATAGCCACGCTGATCGACATTCTCTCCTCATCTTCGGTGACACCATATGCACATCAGCCTCTACCTCGTACACTACGTCGACAAGTTCCCCATTATGCGATACGGGATGTCATACCGTCGCAACTATCAGCCGGATGGTAGGAAATGGCTTTTTGTTATACCTCGCCATTTGCGCTCCAACATGTGCGCGTGCTTCACGCAGACCCTCAAAACGCCCACGCTGGCGTTTTGAAAACATACGACCTGGCTTGTGCCAGCGATTCTTCTGGCGTGGATTGTACTCGTACGTTCCCTAAGTACATTTCTGTCCTGCACTGCGTGTCAGCGACAGAAAACAGCTTGTCATGCCTCCGGCCAATTACAATCATCGCCATGTCCAGCTCGGCCGTCTGATAGAATCAGCATCGACCTTTACGGCCCACTACCTCGCACTACTGCTAGAAATCACTGAATTATTGTGGCCGTTGACCATCTCATCCATTACGCTGAAACCACTACTTTGCCAGCCGCTGCTGCTCGTGATGTCACCTTGTCCATCTTGCGTAGCTTTGTCCTTGGTCATGGCGTGCCACGTGAGCCGCTTAGCGACCGTGGGTGTGCGTTTCTATAGCAAGTCGTCCAGGAGCTTCTGAGTGAGTGCAATATTATTCATCGCACCACTACGAGCTATCTCCCACAGACAAATGGTTTGACGGAGCACCTTAACCGCACGCTTGGTGATATGCTCTCTATGTACATATCCTCCGACCATTCTAATTGGGACTTGGTGCTCCTTTTCGTGACAAATGCGTATAATACGGTCACCCAAGCAGCTATGAGTTTTCACCTTGATTTTATACTGTACAGACGTGAGCCATCTTCTACGCTTGACACGATACTTACCGTCCAGATGCTTCAGAATACCGCCCAGCCTCCGAACTTGTTCAGTGTGCCGAAGAGTGCCGCCAATTAGCACGTTCATTAACGTCCATCGCACAAGGTCCCCAAAAAGAACGGCTTGACCAAGACAAGCCTGCTCACAGCTTCCCCGTAGGCTCATTTGTATAGCTTTCGGTTCCATTCAAGTCCCCCGACCTCTCCCGCAAGTTTGCACCCAAGTACAATGGTCCGTACCGCATCGTTCAATGCACATCACCGGTCAACTATACTCATCGAACCAGTGACACCTGGCGGTGACAGACGATGCTGTGGTCGTGAGACGGTCTACATCAGCCGTTTAAAACCTATGATCCCTTTGTGCTTGCTTCGCCGTGAGTCGCCAGGATGGCTCCTCTTCACCACAAGGGCAAATGTAGTGGGGAAGAGAGAGAGTGTGTGTCTAGTGAGAGCAGCTAGAAGACGTCTACGACGAAGAGCTGAGCTCGGGACAGTGACTGACGCCCCTGAAAATAGGCAGTTGGTTTTAGTCAATAAACCCCCTTATAGTGCATATATTTACATATTTATTTGTGCGTATATTTGTTTCTTGATTTATCTATATTTTTTTAATTACCGTGCTGTCAATTGAAAGCAATCCCACCTTGATTTTCAGGGGCCAAAAGTGCAGCATGCAGGTTAATAATTTATTTACATATTAGCTTATTTATTTACTTCCTCGAATAAAAAACGGATGACCTTCGTTATCACATTCGTATCAGACAATATAACTGATTTGACCTAATACGAAAGTCTGCTCTCTTGCACTGTGCTTTTGCCCAACGATTGGCATCGAAGGTAGTCGTGTTTTTAGATGAGGACAGAATGCCTCTTGCACATCTTTTGACTTTTTTGTTCCAAGTTTTATCACCAGAATCATGTCTGCATCCTTCAAGACATGGCACAAGACGGATTCGCTGGAATACGATGACTGAAGTTCTCTGCCACACCACTACACTCGAGTAGGGTTCTCACGTAAAAGCTAGCTTTACAGTTGGTAAACTTGTCGATTATTCCTTTTCGTTCAGAACGTGCTTGTGGAAACCTCGTGAGGAGAAGGACAACACAAGCGCTGACAGTTTCGTACCATTATGCTTCACGACATTCTCGGAGTTAGCACGGGAAAAGGTGTAGTTTGTTAGCGAACGCATGCATGCAGCAGCAAACTTCTGCTCACTTATTGTCTACATCATCTATGCCTACAGCCTATATTAAAGACTAAGTGACAAATCCTCTCAATATTGTCTTGAACAAAAAAATAAACAAGCCCTTCAATTTACAATTTTTCCTACAGTCTACGTGTAGCTTATTAGTTGTTTTTAAAAGGTTTTAAAAAAATTGCTGTGGTGGAAACTATTGCCCAGGAGTGAATCCGTACCACCATAAGATGGCGACCGCGGCTGTCATCTTATTAGGGGCATGAGGAGTTGTTACCGTTCGTAAAATGAAAGAGGAACGTTTTCCTCGCACGCCCAACGAGTATAATGTGGGAACTTTTTCGGGTCTGATAGTGCTAAAATTACGTATTTATGTAACTAGTTTTCTTTCTTTAGCCTTGAATTCGAGGCAGATTTAATTAGAGATTAAGTCACCGATACTCGTCCCTATGTGTTGTTTCATCGAAAACATTTTATTTTGCAATTAAGGTAGTCTGTAGACTAACAAATCAAGGTCACTTGATCTCTAAGTGGGCACCACAAGAAAAGAGCATGTTTGCGAGATCTTCGGAGGGCAAAAGTTGGTTCCACTAGCGTAGGTAGCGCGAGCTTCCACTCCATGCACACCAAATCTGTACCGTAATAATTCAAACAAACAGACAGTAAACACATTTCATCTGCGGTCGTATGCCATGCCCACGTTTTATGTTGCACTTCTCATATATTGCACCAACTAAAAGAAAGAAACTGTTTATAATCGAGAAACTCTACTGTCCACAGATACGCGGTTGTGAACATCATTACAGGCGTGCGTTCAGTGGGCGTCAAATTAATCTAATTCTGCGAAAACGTTGACTTCAACATTACTAATTTTTTTTAGGAAATGGGCTGCTGTGTGGTATTTAGCTGTGATTGATCATGAGTCCTCATTCGCATACGCATTCAATTCACTGGGTAATGATACTATTCAGTTACCTTCACTGATAAAAGTAACGATGATTAACAAAAGAATAATGAATAAAAAAATGCTTCCTGCCAATAATGTTTTGCTTCTGTAAGTTTAGGTACCGCAAAAAGTTGAAAATTGTTCCCCTGGAATTGTCTTAATTTTGAAACAGTACGAGGTAGAGTATTCATACCCAGTGACCATGTCGTTGAGTATTTGAGCGAGCAAAGGAAGAAAAAAATGTTGAAGAATTTTCATGAAAATTATGCCAGAAGGAAACATCCTACACGTAAAACATTTCACCTCATATGGCTCGCGTCATTGAAAAATGTGGTTTAATATATTCGACCTTATGAAGATGGAGTCGGATTTTCAGAGCAATATTTAGCAACTTTCTTAAGAGTACGTATTGGATTTGTCGAGAATAGTTATCTTCACTTACGTTACACGTGTGTAATGATTTTATATAGTAATATGTTCGCCAGTAAGTGAACGACATACGACATGCCGTATACTATTATTACGTCCGCTGATATTGCTGTTTTAACAGCGTTGTTAATAATATTCCATCCGCAGTGCACGATGTCATCGCATACACTATCTCGCCCGATGATGCATGGTACGATTGGTCGCGTAGTACAACATTGCGCAAATTGAAGTAATCAACGTGGCTCTAAATGTCCGAGCAGTGGGACGTAATTGTGAACTGAAACACGTATTGATGGGCTCCAAGTGGAGTGATGGTCATCAGAACATCTTCTGCGCAGATATTCTTCGATATTTCGAGAAACATTGTGTGGCGAAAATCAATCGTTTGTGACGAAACGCGTGATATGTCCCATTCGCACATGTAAATTTACACGGTGTAAATATGTTTGTAGAAGGGTTTGCATATATGGGCTCTATGTATACATAAATATTATGTGATATCCTAATGAGACCTTCATTGAAGCTTTAAGAAAGCTTTGCGAAGTCGGTATATATATTTTCATCAAATGTTCTTTTTGTTTGACATGTCCTCAAATTAGGATACCCTTGTTCTACTTCTACCACTAAGGCTTTTGCGTTGTAACCACACCATATGTACAAAGGCGAACCACCACAACAATTTTTCTTGACTAAATATCAGATGTTTGGAAAATAGGATGGATAGTGGAGCTATAGTTAGTATTTTATTCATTAGGATACTATACATCTACATCGCCACAGTGCAAGAAGAGTCGCACAAAGATCGATTGCCTGCGTCATCCTAATTGTGTTGTGACTCTGATTTGTAAATACTTTACTGCTAAACACACACACTATATTGTTACGAGGCAGTGGGCATGACTCCACCGTCGTAGACGCATCGATGACGAAGCGGATTTGGCTCGCGAGGTCATAGCAGCCCTGGGGTGGCACACCTACCTGTAAATATTGCAAATACACTGGTTTCTCTCTTCCGTGTATTTGTAATCCCCGTATCAATATAAACAAGCACCCAAACATGAGCACTTGCGTCTGAGTTATGGAGCTTCAAATGAGTTCAAAAGAGATATGCGCCCGCAACCCCTTACTGCAACTGCAGCGCGCTTACGGTGCTTCACATAGTTATCTAAAGCACCAGAAATGTACTTCAAATGTAAAGCGCAAGTCTGGTGGGAACGCCTACAAGCGCACGGAAGAATTCACCTACAAGATCAATAAAGCCCGCAAATACTGTCAACCTAATCTGGTGATGTTAAGTCAAGGAAAATGCACATGTATTTTCAATCGCTTCCATGTTAGATGAGCTATTAACATTCGCATATGCAAACTGTGACTTCATAACCGAGACAATGCGCATGTACCTCAGACATTATGCCAGGACCCCTTCTCACAACCTGGTGAGCCTAGCTGCTGAAAGGCCCCGCACGACATACGGTGCTACTGTCTACAAGCATCGTTCATCGTTTACTGAGACGCACCTGCATCAAAGCCACGGCTTCCTCCTTGAAGCTTGAGCCGGTCGCGAGTTCACCTAATTATTCCAGAAATGAGGAGAAAATCGGACTTTCCGACACATGCCCTGAAACAACTGAGTCTATTCCTACTGCATGGAACAAAACTACAGTAACCACTTGCACATTTACACGGATGGGTATACTACGCCGTCTAGTTCAGGTGGAGCAGTGGTTATACCATCACAAAGGGTAACTCGGTGTTCACATGTGACACACATGTGACACCACATGTGACAACGTCACATGTGACGCAGCCCCAACGCAGACTTCACATGTGACAAAGTCAACGACGGCAGAACTCGAGGCTCTGCGCAATGCACTGGAACTCATCAATTCGGAAGAAAGACCAGGTAAATGGGCCGTGTTTTCTGTCTCGAAATCAACGTTACAGTGCCTGCTATCAGTTCTCTGACGCAGATGCCACGACCAGTTGACCTACCAAACCGTGAAACTTCACCACTTTTTAATACAAAAAGGCCACGACATCGTCTTTCAGTGGTTACCTGGGCATTGTGGTATAGACGGAAATGATTCTGCAGATCATGCTGCTCGCACGTCACATGAAGAAGCAAACAGCGTTCCAACTCCGCTTTCAAGAGCGGATGCGGCGAGGCAGATTCGTCAACTGGCCCGCAGTCTCACACTGACTGAGTGGAACACACCAAGCATACGACGTACACGACTGCACGAGCTCGACCCTTCACTACAACTCCGGCCTCCACCCGGCCTACATCGACGTGCAGCTTCGCTTCTCTTTCGCCTTTGGCTGGGAGTTGCTTTCACGAAAGCTTATACCACGTTAATCGGAATTACTGACAGTGTGGCGTGCGATGTTTGCGGCACCGACGAAAATATCGAACACCTGCTGTGCCACTGTCCTCGATTTGCCTCAGATAGACAAGTACTTGCCAACGCAATGCGGCGACTGGATGATTGGCCTCTTTCTGTGCAGGTGCTATTACAGCAACGTCCACATGCCTCGAAAGTCCACAAGGCAGTGAAAGCCCTGCTGTGTTTCCTGAGAAAGACAGGCTTGTGTGAACGCCTCTGACGTGCGGTAGAGTTCTACACGCTGGAGTGAAATTACTGTCAGTCTCTCCCCATCTTTTTCTTTCCCTCTCTTCCCTCTTTCTCATCTTTCTTGTCCTCTTCCCTAATTCCTCAGTGTAGGGTAGCCAACCAGATGTCTTTCTGGTTATCCTCCCTGCCTTCTCCCTTTTGTTGCTTCCTCCTCCCATAACCTGCCTATATATAGCACTCCTTCTTTCACCTTATGCTACTTTTTAATGGGACAATCAGTCAGGAAATGTGCGCACGTTATCTGGCATCAGACATGTGGTAACAGTCATAGAACTAATAACTGATATACGGAGCTTACACTAGATACACTCACCAGCTGTATCAACAACACCGTTACCACCAACGAAGCTGATAATTCAGTCTGCCCGTCCATTTTGTCTCTGTTTTCTTAATAACACGGCCCTCTCTTCCTGTCTGCCATCCCCAAACGTTGTATACAAAAGAATTCATTATAATTCTTGAGCAAATTTCTCTGCATTGAAGCCTTTCACCATGCCGCACATGCATCGGCATCGCGCTTGCTCCATTGGAATGTAGGCAACTTTTTTATTTAAATTTTTACACACGTCAACGTTCTTAACGAAGTGTCACGGGCTGCGCCTCGTTTTTTTTTTTCCTTCTTCTTTTTTGTGAAGCGCATGGTAAGATTAGTATGACCACAGCTGTAGGGAGTTCAAATAGAGAGAAGGTGCATCGTGCAAAGGAAGGGGGGCGTTGAATGAGCGTTATTATCGCGGTGGCGGTGAGGGTGCACCTTTGTGCCCGGGGGTTGCAAGATTAATCTTCTCTAAGACGATCCATCTTCTCCAGTGCCACCTGCTCCTTTCGGAACCACCCTAAAGCTTACGGCGTGCGCTGCTTTCCCCGCTCTATCGCTGAAACCCGCGGCTTTATACGAGCACGACTCGGCATCAACCACAGTGGGCGCTAATTTGCATTTCGCCGTCATGAACGCGCACGCCGTGAGCGCGGCTGCCATCGCCTGACCAGGGGAGGGCAGATTGAGCCGCTCCAAGTATTGACGGCTTGTGGATACCGAGGCGGATATGATAAAGAAAACATTTTAGGAACGAATGAAGTGATGTGCACTGAGGGTTGCAAGTGTTATTGGTGCCAATTCACGGCAGGATGCAAGAGGGTATGCCTATAATGCCAGTTGTGTGCTGACAAATGGTATGTACCAATCTAACTTCTTAACGGAACCGTCATACTCATTCATACCAAAATATTAATATTTATTTGTTGAGAAATGTCTAGCTCGGGGTGAAGAAATGACAAACAATATAAAACAACGAACGATATACATGGTACTGCAGGAAAACTGAGTTGCGTATCTTAAAACACTTTACCAACACATCTAAGGCATTCTTGTTGAGTGCAGCAAATCTGCTATAGATTTCTGTGATAACGTATATACATGTGTGCTGCAAGCTTAATGAGCCTCTACGTACGTAATATGCCTGATGTGGTTTATTCGCGATTTCAATTGTTTCCTTGATGTCGCTGTAATTGCGCACACTAGCGTCGTCCGTGCCAAAGATCTTGCAGACGCGGCCCCAAATCATGGTTGGTGAAGTACCACCATCTTGAGTCTTGTACCACCTAAGGGAGGAGGCTGCCATGATGGCACCCTGCGCTCTTGTGAAGTTAACTGTCATTTTCTTTATTTTTTCCCGACGTTCCAAAGGTAGTGAAGCACCAAGTTGACCTACTTAGTGGGAGCTCATGTTATAGAATTGTTTTAACTGTGCGAGGAACAGGAGGAACAGGGGATTATAAGAGAACGGTGGTTGCCTTTTCGTGTGCTGTTGTCTCTGAGCGGAGGTTAAATTCATTTGAAGATACAAAAGGGCATATAATTTAGTTGACTACCTCGATGCTGGTCGAGGTTGTAAGCATTGATATTGGATAATAGAGAAACTTTCTTTTATGTCAACACACGTTAGATGACAGTTCCAGATTGCACAAGTACTGGTGGTCTTCAAGCCAGTTCTGTCGTGTTTACAAAGGCAGCCGGATATCAGTTCAAACCTAGCATTTATGAGGTGTTAGCTTTCATGGCGCAAATCCAGCAAGGCGTTAAGTTGCAAGTGGCATAGGGGACGGACTTGATGCAGGTAAGAAGACTGTAAACATACAGATGAAGCAAAAGAAAGAAAATGCGCGTATATACATTATGTCGCATTGCGAAACGCACATCAATGATTACAATACTTTCTTGGACAATCATGGGAGACGTTTATGACAGTCTGGCGCATTCGAGCTTAGAAGCTGCAAGATGACCGTACTCGACTACACTTGAACAATTTGCTTGCGTTTCGCCTTGTGAAATGGCCAATTGTTTCGACAACATCAGGGACATTTAACACGGTCGAAATCGTCGCCTATCTCATAGGACATCGACATCGGCAGTGCAGCAAGCTCCGTGCGACGCTTCAACTTCAGTGATCTGACATCTATTGCAGCAGAATGATGCCACTTTGTAAAGCAAAGCTATACAACCTGAAAGTGGGCTTATAAAATGTTTACTATTTAAAACGAAAGCCTGTGTCCACTGTAGCATGATTTGTATTGCCTGTGCTCAGTCATCTCCGCCGCGAAAATTCTTCGTTTCCTTGCCTTGTCATGCACACTCCCGCTGGCTAAAAGTGGTACGGGCCACAATTGCCGTGCACTTACCTGCCGTTTCTGAGCTTCCCCGAGTCACTGCGATCCTTGCAACGGATCCTCAAGCTCGGGGGCAGTTTTCTTGTTTTCTGGGGAAATGGAGTCCTCCTGGAGATGGTTAAGACGACCCCACAAGCTATTCGCCATATTAATTGTTGACTGACAATGCAGTGTACAGTGTCCTCACGTGAAAAGATATTGTCACGGGGTCGTGACGTGGCCGAAGACAGGAGACTTCGTGTTGGGAGTTAACTGTTTATTTGGGCGAACCTGTGCCGGGTAAAATGAAAGTCCAATTACAGCAGCAGTCTCGCACAGATAGCAGTCTCGGACTGATAGCGGCGAACAGAGCGTCGGCCTTCGATCAACTACTGACAAGCGGCGAAGCGCGTCGGCATTTATACTCTTGCCGTCGAATGTTCTAGCGCTACCGCTGGCGGCGGCGTACGTTCCAGAACAATCTGTACCATTCGCACAGTGGGCGTGATCTTATCGAAATGATCTACTACAGTCCGGAACCCTCTCGAAAACTGCAGGCGCGGTTTGCGCTGAGAATCGTGTGGTGTTTTGGGACGATAACAAAAGCTTGGGAAATGGAACGTGGCATTGCCCCCCTCTGAAAAAGGCATCGTCTCGATGCTTTAACTAAAGATGAAGGTACAATAATAATGCAAGAAAGTACAATGAATAAATTACAATACAACAATAATACAAAAAAGCACTGTTTCAGTTTGTTAACGCGCATGAAACGGCTTTAGGCGTGCGACATGGACGAGTTCAGGTCGCGATCGGCGTCGTTGAGAGTTCGTGATGCCGTCGGGGACAACCTCGTAATCAAGTGGGCCGAGACGTCGAACCACCCTGTACGGTCCGAAGTACCGTCGCAGAAGCTTTTCACTTAGTCCACGTCGGCGTATCGGCGTCCACACCCAAACACGTTCACCGGGCTGGTATTCCACGAAGCGTCGTCGAAGGTTGTAACGGTGGCTGTCGGTCGTCTGTTGATTCTTGATACGGAGACGCGCAAGTTGTCGGGCTTCTTCGGCGCGTTGAAGGTACTCGCTCACATCGAGGTTTTCTTCGTTGGTGACGTTGGGTAACATGGCATCGAGCGTCGTTGTCGGGCTCCTTCCGTAGACCAATTTGTATGGAGATATCTGCGTCGTCTCCTGCACCGCCGTGTTGTATGCGAAGGTCACATACGGAAGAATGGCGTCCCACGTCTTGTGTTCGACATCGACGTACATTGACAGCATGTCGGCTATCGTCTTGTTAAGCCGCTCGGTGAGGCCGTTGGTCTGTGGGTGGTACGCTGTCGTCCGGCGGTGGTTTGTTTGGCTGTATGCCAAGATCGCTTGAGTTAAGTCGGCAGTGAATGCCGTTCCTCTGTCGGTGATAAGGACCTTCGGGGCGCCGTGACGTAGTACGATATTTTCGACGAAGAACTTAGCTACCTCGGATGCACTGCCTTTTGGCAGGGCTTTTGTCTCGGCGTAGCGGGTGAGGTAGTCGGTAGCTACCACGATCCACTTGTTTCCGAAAGCCGACGTCGGGAACGGCCCCAGTAGGTCCATACCAATCTGCTGGAAAGGTCGGAAAGGTGGATCTATTGGCTGCAGAAGTCCCGCTGGCCTTGTCGGCGGTGTTTTGCGTCGCTGACAGTCCCGGCATGTCCTCACATAACGAGTGACGTCGGTGCTAAGACGTGGCCAGTAGTACCTTTCTTGTATCCTCGCGAGCGTGCGAGAAACACCGAGGTGCCCTGCCGTCGGATCGTCGTGCAGGGCCTGCAGGAGTTCTGGTCGCAGAGCTGAAGGCACCACAAGGAGGTACTTAGCCCGAAGCGGTGAAAAGTTTTTCTTTTGTAGCAGACCGTTTCGTAGAAAGAACGACGTAAGTGCGCGCTTGAATACCTTCGGGACTTCGGCGGTCCTGCCTTCGAGGTATTCTATTAGGGCCTTAAGTTCCGGGTCGGCCCGCTGTCGTTCAGCGAAGTCGTCGGTAGTGATCGTTCCCAAGAAGTAGTCGTCATCCGGGTCGTCGGGTAGCGGTTGGTCGACAGGCGCACGAGAGAGACAGTCGGCGTCGGAGTGTTTTTTGCCGGACTTGTAAATGACAGTAATGTCATATTCTTGAAGTCTCAGGCTCCATCGTGCGAGGCGACCTGAAGGGTCCTTCAAAGTGGCTAGCCAACACAAGGCGTGGTGGTCGCTCACAACTTTGAAGGGCCTGCCGTAGAGGTATGGGCGAAATTTCGACGTAGCCCAGATGATGGCGAGGCACTCCTTTTCTGTTGTGGAATAATTTGCTTCTGCTTTGGATAGCGATCGGCTGGCGTAACTAATAACCCTTTCAAGTCCGTCAGCCCTCTGCACAAGAACGGCGCCAAGACCTACGCTGCTTGCGTCAGTATGTATTTCTGTCTCGGCGAATTCGTCGAAATGGGCAAGTAACGGAGGCGTCTGGAGGCGATGTTTAAGCTCCTGGAAAGCGTGTTCCTGTGGCGTTTCCCACTTGAACTCCACGTCGGCCTTGGTAAGGTTAGTGAGAGGATCGGCGATGCGGGCGAAGTTTTTCACAAACCGCCTATAGTAGGCGCACAGGCCCAGAAATCGGCGCACGGCTTTCTTGTCAGTGGGCGGTGGGAAGTCGGCGATGGCGGCTGTTTTCCGTGGATCAGGACGAACTCCAGACTTGCTGATAACGTGCCCCAGAAACAAGAGCTCTTCATACGCAAATCTGCACTTTTCTGGCTTCAGTGTGAGTCCGGAAGTCTTGATGGCTTGAAGTACAGCTTCAAGGCGCCGAAGATGCTCGTCGAAATTCGAGGAAAACACGACGACGTCGTCCAAGTACACAAGGCAAGTCTGCCACTTCAATCCTGCCAGTACTGTATCCATAACGCGTTGAAAAGTTGCAGGCGCTGAGCAAAGGCCGAAGGGCATCACCTTAAACTCGAAGAGGCCGTCCGGTGTTATAAACGCCGTCTTCTCTCGGTCTCTTTCGTCAACTTCGATTTGCCAATAGCCAGTCTTGAGGTCCATTGACGAAAAGTACTTGGCGTTATGGAGCCGATCAAGTGCGTCGTCTATTCGTGGGAGAGGATACACGTCCTTTCTTGTGATTTTGTTCAGGCGGCGATAATCGACGCAGAAACGTAGGGTCCCATCCTTTTTCTTCACTAACACCACGGGGGATGCCCATGGGCTCTTGGACGGCTGGATAATGTCATCCCGCAGCATTTCATCAACTTGTCTCTTCATGGCCTCACGTTCTCGCGTCGAAACCCTGTACGGACTCTGACGGAGTGGTCTGGCAATTTGTTCGGTTATGATGCGATGTTTCGTGATTGGAGTCTGCCGAATTTTCGATGACGACGAAAAGCAATCTTCGTATTGCAGGAGCAGGGCCTTGAGCTGTTCTTGCTTATCGTTCGGAAGTCTGGGATTGACGTCGAAAGCTATGGGAGGGGCTTGGTTCCTCTGAGCAGGTTCCGCAGAATCGGCGAGGGCGAAAGCACTGGTGGCTTCGAGAATTTCTTCGATGTATGCGACCGTTGTTCCTTTGTTCACATGTTTGTACTCATTGCTGAAATTCGTGAGCATGACCGTTGCTTTGCCTCCCCGCAGCTCTGCAATTCCTCTTGCGACGCAAATATTTCGGGTGACCAACAGATGCTGACTGCCTTCAACGACGCCTTTGAAGTCAGGTGATTCAGGAGCGCCGACTGAAATAATGACGCTTGAGCGAGGCGGAATGGTGATTTGTTCTTCCAGCACATTCAAGGCATGGTGTCCAGACGGCGTGCGCGGCGGTAGTGCTTCTTCTGTGGATAACGTTATCGACTTTGTTTTTAGGTTGATGACAGCACCATGGAGGCATAAGAAGTCCATGCCAAGGATGACATCTCTCGATCAACGCTGTAGGACTATGAAGTCTGTAGGATAAATACGGCCGTTAATGGTGACTCTCGCTGTGCAGATTCCTGCAGGCGTTACGAGATGACCTCCGGCTGTGCGGATTTCAGGGCCTTTCCAAGCTGTCCTAACTTTCTTTAACTTCGCAGCGAACGACCCACTGATGACAGAATAGTCGGCTCCAGTATCGACGAGAGCGGTCACACTGTGGCCGTCGATAAGAACGTCGAGGTCGCTAGTTCGCCGTCTCGCATTACAGTTAGGGCGTGGCGTCGGGTCACGGCTGCGTCGGCTTGTTCCGCTGCTTCCATGTTGCGTCGTCAGGCCACCTTCGGTAAGTGAGCTTTCGCCGTCAGGGCTTTGCCTGGTTGACGTTGTGTTTGGAAGGCTCCGTCGCGGCGTCGTCGTCGTCGGAGGATCTTCGGTAGTTCGTCGCACAGCAACCGCACCTCCACCGGTTGCTGCCCTTAGTTTCCCGGATACGGGCTAGGAGACCGGCCCCGCGTTGGGCCAGAGTACTGTCGGTGGTGCGGTGACGTGCGGCGGCTGGGCGACGGCGAACGCGAAGGGCTTCGTGGTGTCCACCGAGTTCCTGTCAGGTAGTCGGCGATGTCACGTGGTCGTTCTCCTGGCTGCGGACGTGGTGCATCGACGGCGAAGCCACGCAGTCCCATCTGTCGGTACTGGCAACGGCGGTAAGTGTGCCCGGCCTCGCCGCAGTGGTAGCACAGTGGGCGGTGGTCAGGGGTGCGCCAAACGTCGGTTTTCCTCGGCGCACTGCGCTGGCCCGCTGGTGAACGGTAGGTCGTCGGTGGGGGTAGTGGCAGCGGTGGTGTTTGGCGACGGAAGTGCGACGGGGCGGCGTTTTGGCGTGGACGGGGAGGAGCGTTGTGGCGCACTGCAGCGGCGTAGCTCATAGTTTCTGGCTCGGGCAGTGGTGTATGGGGAATTCGAAGTGATTGCCGAACTTCTTCTCGCACAATGTCGGCGATCGAATCCACTTGAAGTTGCGCCAAAGGCAACAGTTTGCGCAGCTCTTCCCGCACGATCGCTCGGATCGTTTCACGCAGGTTTTCGGAGTCACTGGTTTGAGCAGCAGCGCATTCTGGAGTCGGGTGACGATTATACTGTCTGGTGCGCATGTCAAGGGTTTTTTCGATGGTGGTCGCCTCGGATACAAATTCTTGGACGGTTTTCGGTGGATTCCTCATTAGTCCCGCGAAGAGCTCCTGTTTGACCCCTCGCATGAGGAAACGAACTTTCTTCTCCTCAGGCATGTCTGGGTCAGCGTGACGAAATAGGCGGGTCATCTCCTCTGTGAAAATTCCAACCTTCTCATTCGGTAGCTGAACCCGAGTCTCTAGTTGAGCAGCGGCCCTTTCTTTGCGAGCGACGCTCGCGAACGTCTGCAGAAATGCGCCGCAGAAGACATCCCACGTTCGGAGCGTGGACTCACGATTCTCTAGCCAGGTCCTTGCGGTGTCTTCCAGGTAGAAGTACACACGCCGGAGCTTTTCTTCGTTGTCCCAGTGGTTGAGGGCGGCCACACGGTCGTATGTTTCTAACCAGGACTCCGGGTCTTCGAACGATGACCCATGGAAAATTGGTGGTTCCCTGGGTTGATGCATGACCATCGTGGGCAGGGATGCGGCGGTTGTCATTGTTGCTGCAGTCGCGGTCATGGCCTTGGTCTTCCGCGCCTTGTCTTCTAGAATCCCGTACTCCGGTGGTAGCCCTTGCTGTCGGCGGCTTGTTCGCGGCTCCTGGTTGGCGTCGGTGTCTTCTCCGCGACGTGGGCTGCGTTCACGGCTTGACGGGGGCGTGCGGTACATGAACGAAGCAGCACCTCCACCAGATGTCACGGGGTCGTGACGTGGCCGAAGACAGGAGACTTCGTGTTGGGAGTTAACTGTTTATTTGGGCGAACTCTGCCGGGTAAAATGAAAGTCCAATTACAGCAGCAGTCTCGCACAGATAGCAGTCTCGGACTGATAGCGGCGAACAGAGCGTCGGCCTTCGATCAACTACTGACAAGCGGCGAAGCGCGTCGGCATTTATACTCTTGCCGTCGAATGTTCTAGCGCTACCGCTGGCGGCGGCGTACGTTCCAGAACAATCTGTACCATTCGCACAGTGGGCGTGATCTTATCGAAATGATCTACTACAGTCCGGAACCCTCTCGAAAACTGCAGGCGCGGTTTGCGCTGAGAATCGTGTGGTGTTTTGGGACGATAACAAAAGCTTGGGAAATGGAACGTGGCAATATAACAGATGTTCTCATTCGCTGAAGTATCTGCGTTTATTTGCAAAACGATCACTTCAGATGCACAATGAGGATCACACGATACGTCGTCAGGGTAAAATTCTATATGAAACACCAGACCCCCATCGCGGGTTCCACGTGGTAATAGTGCTGCGATGCAGTTTTGCCTGCTCATTTTCGCGGTTGTGTCAGAAAACGAACGACTGCCTGCAGAAGCTGTCAAACGTATGGCAGTATTTCTTTAATATCAGCCGGAAAGGTGCAATCATTACATATACACAAGTTCAGAACTTGCGTTCTGTTTGATCTGTGCTCATGTGCTGTATACTTCCACAGCGTGTTTTAGACACCCCTCATTTCTACATCCACTCCCGAAAATAACAGCACTGTTTCTCGGATAAAAAGAAAAAAGTCGTGGAAGACGAAGCAGCAAAATGAGACGAGGAAGGAGGAGAGACGTGTACACAGGACGAGACGCGCTCCGGTTGTCACGTGATGTCGTACCAGGAAAAGGCGGGATTTCGCTTCTACCCGAACCGCACTCCCACGCAGTCGATTGCACAGCCTCGAGTCGTGGTATAGATAAACTTAGAAAAGAAAGAAAAAAAAAACGTACGCAGTACGTATCCACGAAGCGGTGCATGCTCACAGAGGGCGCGGCACCCACTTTCAGCGCGACACGGCAGCCGTCCGTGAGCGACCGTTAGGAAAATTTTGAAGGCACTTTGGCTTAAATTTTTGCATTCGATGGTCTTTGCGGGAAACCGGCCGGGCGGCGGGCAGAAGGGGTTGTCCGGATAGGAGGCCCTGCAGTGACATCATCGCTGTATCGAAAGGGTTGCTCCACGCTTCCCGCGTGCCCCCGAGTGTAGCGCGTCGTTCCAGTATGCGTATACTACAAAGAGACTCGGCGCACGAAAACCAATTCCCAGCAAAAAGCACGTTTCGGGAAGAGGAACGAAAGACGAAACAAGTGCGGCAAAGCTTTTCTATACTTCGTTTTCCTTTCCCCGCACAACCCTAACTTCCGTGCATTTTAGAGCTGCCGGTGTTCTCCCAATCGAACTTGCGTGGGGCTGCTTGCGTGCATTATACGCAACAATAAGGCTAATTCGCGAACTCTATGTATAGTCGACGAGTGAGACGAAACTTGTGTGCACTTCCGCCTTGTGGCTGACAGGTGTGGTACAGTGGCTGTGTGTTCACTTATCTATGTATTATTTACAGGTTAGGTGCACGTTGCAGTACTGTCAAACTTTTTTGATAAGTCAAAACAATCCTTAAACTTGTGTTTCGTGAAATATGTAGCCGTAAGATGAATATATACACAATGGTGTGTGCAAAATGTGCTAATTGATGCAAAGTACGTATACATATATAGTGTGGTTAGCGAGGGAGTGGGAGATAAAGGCAAAAGAAGAACATAGAGGTTGAGAGATATTCATTCGGTTAGTAACTACACTTGGGAAAGTGAGAAAGGCTGTGAAAAAAGAATGAAAGAGCGGAAATACCCCCGATTGTGCTATAGAGTCGACTTGAATATAGCCAACTAATGCATGAAATCGTGACCTGCGACTTGTCAGTATGTGTCGTTCAATTCGGTGTCTCCAAGGAAACGCAGCAACACATATCCCTGTGTGCCGAAGTTTGCGTAAGCTACAGCAACCTATAGGATGCTTTAGCCTGCACTCAGAATCGCCACCTGCATTCAGACAAAAATCAAAGCTATAGATTGCTTTTATTTTTTTTTTCTTTCTTCCCGTGTGGGTGGTTGTGTTGGAGTTCTATTTCAGCGCTGCAGAGTGTATACATATAGCTGCTCAGATGTTGGGGAAGGACACTCAGAAACCAGATGCACCCAAGTAGGCTATGATCTGTTAATTCAACCCGCTACCTTTTTTGGGCTTTGCGTAAGCCTTTTACCAGTTTGTTTGCATCGCCCGAAATGCTTTGCACCTGTAAACATCGCACGACGCTTTCAGGTTTTCGTATAGTTCCTCCTCATCTAATGCACAAGTTATGGATAACGCTCGCTGATACAAGGTTTGGGCCAACTGTCGCAATACTGTCGCGCGAGCGTTTGGTTAATCCTGTCTATAATGCACAGTCACTACGCAAGAAAACGATTTTCCTGCGCGTGGGGCTTGATTGGAGAAAATTCCCCCTTCGTATACACAAGCGACGGCCATTTTTGCGTATTCGTTCTGGAGGGCACCGGCCTCGCTATGAATTGCACCACAGCCCTATTCGAAAAATTAACAAAGTAAACATTTGTGTGAGCCAGCTCGTCTTCGACAACGCATTTCGTTTTCCAAATTATTTTTTAGTCATCTCATTGAGTGGGTGGAAAGCAAAATTTTCGGTCTCTCGCATCCAACGTACGCAGGCAAAATACACATACACAAAAAAAGTTTATACATGCCAAACGAGGCGAGAGGCGTTTCCAAGGCAACACCCAGATCCAGGGACGGAGCCCAGGAGAAGAAAAGGGGGAGGGAGTCTTCTTCCTCGTTCCAACCCTTTCCTGCCTGAAAGACTCGATTAGGCCTCAAAATGGCGCCGCTGTGCGCTACAGTAGCAACAGGAGGCACGTGAAAGATGGAGTAGCTGTGCTTGGTTGCCGAGATGTCGGTGGCCAGTAGCTTCAAGGTAGCGAAAATTTGGAAGTGCATAGTAAATACTATTCAAAGTCTAACGAGTTTCGGGATTTTGCGGAGTTTAGACGAGAAAAGCAAGTTCGAAAAAAAAAAACAAAAAAAAGCTGGATGGATTGCACGAATACCTGAGACAAGGGCTTACAATGTCACACATGATGGAACAGTTGTTTTCATCAGTATTTTAGTTGGCGTTCCGTGTTTGTGCTGTGTCAAGAACTATGGATACGAAAGGGATGCTATTGCCTGCTTCACTGTATGGTAGTATAAACTACATTAGTTTCTCCGTTTCTCCGATAACTTCGTGCTGTTTCGGAGAAGAATGCGTCTTGCGGTAAGGTCGACAACGGAAAAAAATGCACACTTGATATATACGACTGACTCTCCTTTCCAAAGACTTCATGCAAATTGATTAGGCTGTGCCAATATAACTGCAACGGCCCTGATAAAGAGGAGGTGTAATAAGGAAGGAAACCATTACCAAGTTCATTGAAAGAAGTTATATTGTCTGAGCAAAGTTATAAAAATAATTGGACGAAGCTATGAAGAAAGAGGTATAACTGCTCATGCCAAGTACGCAGCTTCGTTTTTATCAAGCCTCCTTGTTCTCTCTCTTTCTCTCTCTCTTTCTATTTATTTATTTACATATATCCTACGAAGAATCCGGATCGCATTCACACTTTGTGCACTCGGGAAATAATAGCACCTTTGACTGCTTTGAATGGTAGAAAGAGAGGCAACAAGCGTCGTCTAAACACTGTTAATCAGAAGTTTGTGGAGGATGGTCTACGTCCGCTCCATTCCTTAACCAGCGATACATCACTCTCATCCACGCGTATCTCCCGCCTTGCCCGGCATGGCCAGGCAGCCTAAACAGAACCCGTGGTGGCATTCTTTATTACTTTTTTTTTCTCTCGCAACCAGAGAGGGAAAATGCGCCGTCTGCGGCAGTGGCACAGCCGGCATAAACAATGCACAAGTAAATAGTCACCTCTGCCGTGAGAGCCCCACGCTGCGGGACATGGCAGTCGCCGGCGGAACCAATCAGGAGCCGCAGCTTGAGAATCAATGACGGCAGGCAACATGGCGTCATCGGCGCCCGTGCGCTGCCGCCATCTGGAGGTGACTGGTGGAATTATACTACCGCTTTTTCTCGCCTGCAACCGACGCAGCTGTCGTCTCCTACTGTCCGAGTGATCTTGAGAAGAAATATATTGAATGGAAAGATGAGAAGAATTGTTGTTGAATACAAATGCAGTAAGGTCTTGCACCTATTTGAACGTTAGCGAGCGACGGTTTGAGGGGTTGGTCTAGTGGCAAAATTTTTAAGACGATTTGGCCGACCAGCTTTGGGCCGTCCGGCAAGCTGAAGATGCCGCCCGGGTGCAAGGACTTCAAGCGATCACCTGAGATACCGCCATCATAATCAACAGAGAGTGCGAAGAACAGGGATTTATCCCCTCTTCCACCACCTCGCCCGGTAAAACTGCCGGGCTTTAAATAAGGTCTATTCATTCATTGGTTTCGCAGCGTTCTTCGTCTTCGTTTGAGTTGCCCAGTGATGAAATACACATTCCAATGTTCGAGAAAACCGCATAAAGTAAGAGAACTAATTAAATGTTACATTTATAAAACTATGCTTCATAAAAGGAAAAGAGTCATTGAACGCTCGTTTCTTTGTTTGACACAACATTAATGAAAGCCACTCGATAATCAAGCAAAGAAATGTTTACGGAGTGGTAATTGTATAGTGTTTTAGGTGTGTTGTAGTGGTCGTCATAAAGACGTGAAGAAAGTAATGTGGACGAAAAGACAACATGCCGCTGGCACTGACCGAACCTGAGCGGTGCAATGAACACCCATACACTTTTGTTGGCTGTATCATCTGAAGTGTCCATATGATGCCCTCCCTTTTTCTCTTTTTTCCTTTTTCCACTTTCTTGTTATTATTGACAATAGTTGATATGTAGACAGATATTTATTTACATTCTTCAACGCAATGAGCATAAGTAACCTGTCAGCACCTTATGTGGTTGTATGTGTGCCTTTTCTTCCTTAGTCTTTCGCGCTGCTCACTTATGATATTTAATGAGCCCTTCTTGCCATCGGACTGAAGGCTTTTCTAGTAGTACGTCCCGCATCAAGATTGGTTAAGATACTCTCTTACGAACGTTTTCTTTTAGCATAAGACACCTTTGGGAGCCCAGATTAAGGTATCCTTTTGGTGTATGTGTTTGATCAGCCTTCGCAGAGTGTCTATTTGCGACCATAAATTAAACGAACGATACTGGAATTATAAAGTAGCATCACACTGCTCAGATAGGTGTTTTGTTACGCCAAAAGCCGAAACTGATGTTAACCTTAAGGAGCTCTACAAACGAAACATCGGCTGGCGTCTTACGGGGTTACACGAAAGCGTGATTACGGAAGTGTGACGTGCCGTTCTGGCCGTCGGATATACTGGGTTCTGAGGCAAGAGTAAGAATGGCGTCCACACATGTTGGAGACCAGGAAGGAACTGCCAGACTCTCTTCTTTATTACTCGAGGCTCATCGAGCACACACCGAGTGTCATACTATATCGCTCGTGACAGGAGGCAACACTTATATGCAGACAAAAACTGTGGCTTTTTGCCTTCACCCTTGTTGTCCAAATGTTGACAAATTGGTACGCTTCAATTTTACTTTCATTAGGCACGCATGAAAAAAAGGAAAGAAAACACGTGGGTGACCTCAGCTTAGAAAGGCCCAGCGCCATTCCCATTCGTACAAAACCTTGCAGTGTGTCCCGCATGAAAGTATATAGCTCCCAACTAGTTCATTTGTTTTTAACGGTTACAAAATAATGACGCCATAGGCATTTAGGACATGTAGGTGTAACGCAGTAGATGATTATTTTGTATTTCTTACCATGGAATGGCAACGCATAAGTATGTCTTAGTCAGCCCACCAGCTTTTCTATAGGCTCTGAACGGGTGCTCTGAAGCCAAGGTATCCTGAAGAACAGAAATTCACTTTAAATGCCCGGAATTTTGCAACCCCGAGCATGCACCTACAGCTATAAGCTTTCAGAACACCCGTCCTGACAATAGGTTCAGATAACTTGCTTTCAAATCATTTGTTTACGTACGCTGTATGCACTTCAGACAAGTGGAAAGCGAATTAGATTCTCCACAGAGCACGTTAGATGGTCGATTATATTCTTATCACTACAGCCTAATGCGACAACATGCCATAAAGACGTCGTGACAAACATTGAAATTAAAAAAAAATATATATATATATATATATATATATATATATATATATATATATATATATATATATATATATAATATATATATATATATATATATATATATATATATATATATATATATATATATATATATATATATATATATATATACTTTCTCGGCTTACTTGGTCCCGGTTACTTGGTATTTTCTTCGTTAACGATAACGCAGTGATTGAGTTGTAACAGTGACATACCATACCTTCATGCTCAAGCGCTAACCGTATAAAGGGCGAAAAATATTGATTTCGGAAATATTTAGGCTGTTGGAATTGTTCTGGTACGCGGAAACATTTCAAGCTACGCTGCGTGAACATTGCTGTCGTGCTGACGCTTGCATCGTCGCAGTGAGACCCAATACATAAATTTTCACTCGTGTGTATTTGGTAGTTTTGCGGTTGTTGACAATGTTGCGACGGAAACGGTCCCGCTTATAAGAGGTACTTGTCGCCGGAGTCACACATAGGCACCGATCTTTTCTCAAATACATCTATTTCAAAAGACCAAGAACGGACATACTTCTGGATCACTGAATGTCGCCTACACACACATCTGCATGCAGCTTACTTCAAAGGAATTCAGCTGGCTTAAACTTGAAAATCTTATTGAGTAGCTTCAATAAGGGTTCCGATCGGCATGTTCCTCTTTGTGCAGATAATAGGCTTAGGTTTGAAACAATCAAGACCAATTCAATGTGACAATATTTCGCGGTTCGTTTATGTAAGTAATTAATACTGTCTCGAATAATGTCACAGTCAGTAATTAATACTCCCTTTTTCTGTCCACTAGAGACAACAAAAGGAAGTCACTGTCAAGTGGAGTAACACCAGCTTTTCATTGGATATACATGGAGAAATAAGAAGAATAAGCGCACGACAACCCCACGCAGTGGTCGCGTTTATTTCCAATGCACCCTTGCGGAAGCATGCACACAGCACCCTCGTAACCTGCTTAGTGGTTGCCAAAGGCAGCCGCACAGGCAACAAAAAAAAAAAAGAAAGAAAGAGCGGAATTGTTTGTGCCCTATAGAGTTAAAGACGAGACGGACAGACAGAAAAAAAACAAATAGACAAACAAAAGCAGGCGGAGTGAAAGGAGCACCGAAAACATCTCTAACGATGTTTGTTTATTCACTCTTCTTCATCATTTCGGGACACGTCTCTGTTTGCTCGTATCATATGCGCCGCTGCGGCAAGTACTGGCGATGCCGCTACAATACGTATACCACTGAAGGAGCAGGTGGGGAGGGGAATATTGTGAGGAGGGGGGGGGGGACGCTATTTCAAGGAATAGCGAGATGATAAGTGAAGTCAACAAGCTGAATAGCAAGGCGAGCAGGATTTACTTGTTTGTTTTTCATGTTCGGCAATCCCATTGTCGAGTTGCAGCACTGATAATTGCTTTCGAGTGGAGCCTCCTTCGGGGGCTGCTCCAAATGGGATAAGTGAAACTTGATTTGTAGGCATGACGGTTTTGTCGCTAAGTTCATTGTTGTTTGTTGCTGATAATTTTTGTAGTTTATGAATGAACCTCTCACGATCGTCGGCTGTTTCTATCTTGTAGTTATAATATTGTCACTGTCTTGGCTGTTTCCCGGGCACAGGGCACTGTCCTGACGTGCTTGTGGGAGAAAAGTCATCGTCTGTCCTCTTATCACAGTGCCAGACCTTACACGAGTGGCTGCATCGTAGCACTAAGAAAATAATGATTAGGATTATTTTTGTGATAGTGAGGTAAATGAATTCCTACATGGGTGTTACGTCCTTGTTAATGCTTTTAATTGAAGCAAATGATTCTTCCCTGGATTTATACGTCAGAACTGAAATATTCAACGAATGGGCAAGCAAACACGTGCTTTTATTTAAGCTCTGTCAGTAAAACTACGAAGATGACTTGGGTAGCACTGTTTTTTTACTCTGACAATGTGGTGGTTTTCCCCCCTTGACAGCCGGCTCAGCCTATTACAACAACGCACTGCGGCAAAGCAAATATCTAGGACAGTTGGACAATCCTATTCAGAAAATTGTTCGCAATGTCATTTAGACACCTTGTTTACAGTAACAGCAGAAAATAACTGCAAACATGGCATGCAACTTTGAAATGCGACTTTTTTCACCACTATTGATATTGTATTGCCCAATCAACTTGACCTCAAACGACCATTGTTCCTGCTAAAATATTCTTTAACTGTACATGAACGTTCTTGAAAAAAAAATGAGCAGGGATTTAGTAAAGTTCGTTCATAAGTTAGGAACAGTATTTCGTCACATTAGTGAACAAGGATCTAATGGCAAAAACGATGCAGATAAATGTGTCAGTTTTTATATGCAAAAACTTACGCTGTTCTTATTTGTATATCAACAATATTTGAGAGAAGATACGTTAAAAATGTATCAGACATAGGGTTATGCGATAATTAATGAGCGGTTTCATCGGCATTCCTTATACTACGTGGTCATAAACATTTAAATATTACTCTAGGCTGTAAGTATTAAAATAGTATTCAAAAACTGAAGTGATACAAGCATCACATGAGTACTGAAAAGTACTCAAGTATGTTTCCAACCGACAAGATCTCCCAATTTGCCACAATGCGAACCCGTCACTCAATGTGTCTATAGCTTTACCAGAGAGATCACACTGGTAATTCATACGTCACAATAACGTTTATTCAATTTCACCGAGAAAATCATAATGGTAGAAGTTCATAATAACGCCCTCGAGTGACACGACTGTTTTTCTTGCACTTACCCGTGAGCATGAAAGGTAAAAACGACCGGTTTTAAAAAGACGTGAGATTTGTATTTGCCCCACGTCTATGCGTAACTACCTACAACACGCGTGAGCGTCTACAAAAGTGGCGAAGAGCCCTTGTGCTTCAATGCAACAATGTTTTGGTTTTCGAGGTGAAACTACTAAAATGGCATTGGGGTTCGTCAGCTAACACCGTATATGCTTTCATTATACGTGCAGAACCGGATCGAATTTCTTCTAATCCCGTGCTTTCAATTGTACCCAGGGTGGTTTGTGTTCAGTGTGCTTGTTCTTTCAGAGTCGTTTGTCTAGGTGTTTCGTGAGATAGCGATTCACTCACTGTTTTATTCCTGCTTCAGTAAACCAATATGGCCGATCAATTCCGAGTCGACGAGAGATAAACTGGTGTGCGCATATTTCAAGATAAACTGGTGTGCACGAATTGAACGCAAGAACACAGAAAAGATGGGACAGGTACAAGCGCTATTCGTCCAACAAGCGTCTGTCCCATGTTTTCTGTGTCCTTTGTCTTTCATTTGCGCACACCAGCTTATCTTGAAACATAATACAACTCGCCCAGCTGCAAGGTTTACTGAGTGATGACGAGCCGAGGAGTTGGGTTTATGCTTAACCCATATGATTGTTGTATGTACGACGCGGCTGACTTCTATGAGCATCTGACACGCGCGCTTATAATAACTTTTTTCCCCCTTTTGCAGGTAAGCTGGACTGCCGTACTTCCAGGGATGCTGATAAACTATAGGGACCAACAAACATTCATTTCGTGTCTCCTAAAAAAAGTTTCGCATTGTTTCGATTTTTGTTTATTTTTCGGCCTAAGGGCGAGTGCTCGAAGTTGCTTAACACATACAGGCGAATGGACTACAGTCAGCTGGATGCCTCAACACAGGTAGCATAACACAGGTAGCATATTTATCAGTGCAAAAATGCTTTTAGACGTCTTCGTCATATCGCGTTGACGTGTTACTGAGCATATATATTCACTGAGAAGATTGTTTACGGGCCTACCGATCCATTCTTTAAACAGGGAATGGGAGGAGATATGGTATAGTGTGCAATCGTTGTTTGCCGGCTTTTTCGCCAACTACTAGTTTTCTTTCGTAGATCAGTGCTACATATATAGAAAGCATCATGAGCGCTGAGACGTGCCTGCATTCTCGCAATTCACTGTAAGAATATTGTCGGATTGGAAATCCGTGAGTGAACGTTCGTCACTTCGTTCATCGTGTTGCGCGAATAATCCCGGAAAGCCATTCTCGGCATTTATTTTCTACGCGAGCACGGAGCGCCAGAAGTTATAATAACTGACTACGGAACAGCTTTTACCACCCAGATGATGGAGGATATCATGCAGCTAAGTAGGACCGTCCATATATAGGAAAACTACTTACTACATCACCCACAAAGTGGCGGGATTACTGAGAGACTAAACAAGGTGATCACCGGCATGCTTTGCATGTAGGTTGATAGAGACCGCAAAAGATCAAAATGACGTTTTGCCATACACCCGTTCGCCTAGAACACTGCTGCTTAAGAAACTACCGGGTTCACACCAATCCGGTTGCTTCACGGCAAGGAGGCAACCACTATGCTGGATGTCACGGTCCTACCCGAGGTGCGACGTTATACTGTCAAGACGAACGAATTCATCCGACTCGCGGACATTGCTTGCAAGCTCGCTCTCGAAAGAATTCCTGACCAGCAATGCATCGGCTCTCAACAGTACAATTTTCGTCATCGCCACGTTATTTACCAACCCGGTGACCAAGAATATAGCTATGAACCCCAATTCGCCAACGGGGCCGTTTGAAAAGTTATTTCACCGCTACTTGCACCACTAAATCTCCGGCGCCTCAGCGAGATGAACTAAGCTCTTACCGAAGATATATATATACGGCTCGTCGATCTAGCCGTTCATAGCTGCCAGACAGCGTCGATGTTTTCAGGATGAAACCATTCTATCAACGTTG
Organism: Rhipicephalus microplus; assembly: GCF_013339725.1. Lineage (NCBI taxonomy): Eukaryota > Metazoa > Arthropoda > Arachnida > Ixodida > Ixodidae > Rhipicephalus > Rhipicephalus microplus. The sequence continues at coordinate 65,674,925 of NC_051170.1, forward strand.
ACTATCTGTTAAACCTATGCGCGATTTTGTGAACACTATGTCTCCATTCAATCATGTGAGCTTGTGTGTCTGTGTGCGTGCTTTCGTAATCGCGCACCCGCATCGGGACGACACTCTCTGGGGAGAAGATAATGCCATGAGCATAATAGCTTTTATTGCGCGGTATCGTTGCTGGTGAAATTTTGTATGCCGCTATAAACAGCCGCTATATAAAAACGCCGTTATAAAAACGATGATAAAGATTAGCACGCGAAAGAGGGCGACGAGTTCGCTTTGCCAGTGATCGGACCAACCATGACGTTCTGCTGGTGTTACTGGTTTCTGTCACATTATTACGTGACAATATGCTATGCGACCTGTCTTTCATGCCATGGTTTCTCGTCTCTTTCAAGAAAATATTAAATATGTTATTTGTTCACAATTCAACCTATAGCTTCTTCAGAGCCTCGCATGCGAACTTTAAGGGCACACTACAGAAATAATAAAGTGATGAGGAGGTGACACCGTTAGTGCAAAAATTTCTCTCCTGGCACTTTTGCTCGCTCAGCTCTGGTGGTCGTGTTCCGTTGCCACGCATAGATGTGTGAAGTTTGCGTCCTGTCCGCAAGAGAGAGAGAGAAAAGCAATGGGCGTACATAATTTACCGTGGTTATCGCGAGCCTCGACAGTGTGAGGTAGTCGAATGGGTAAAACGCGAGGGAGATTCATGATGCAAATGGGTCTTTGTCGGCAACGAGCACGCTCACGTGTGGAACATGTTCTATGGGCGTGTGGGCAGGGCTTTCGTCTTCGTCGCGCCCGTCTTTTACGCTTTGACGCGTTTCTCGCCGTTGGAACTGAATGAATCGCATCCCAATTTTTTATTTTATAAAACTAGTGTTTGTGTGTGGATAGCGCACCTCGGTGTGGAACTCGTGGGGGTCGTGAAACGCGTTTTGGTGCTGAAACGCGATGTAACTGTGGTGGCCTTACTGGCAGTGGCACCCAACAGTAATGGTCTACTGATAAATAATATGGCGGGTAGCACCGTCCGTCGTAAGTATGCGAAGCCTTGCCGTGCAATAACATTCTTCGTCGATTTTTCTGCTTGCAATTTTCCTTCGAAATGCTTGGAATCGTAGCAACTACATGTGTACAAGTGAATATACATGGTTTGAGTCTGAGCACGCGATTGACAGCAGACGCTATATATGTGCCTTACTCTGACGTTCGCAAGACCTGCTCTGGAAGGGCACTGAACTTATGCTGATAAATGAATTGCATGTGTGGGGCCTAAGTGAGTAATCTTTGTCTTACGATAGCCACAATTAGAAAAAAAGCAAAAAGGAATTTTGCGAATGAGGTCAGTGACAGGCCCAGAGTATTTGGTGATCCCTGAGCTTGATCAGTTCATGTATATAAACAGCCTTTTAAAATACTTTTTGGGTTTCTATAAATCTTTGCCCGTGCTTTTTCTGGAAGTATCTGGGATATGCATTCCCCACTTATTCTGCATATTGGAAGGAACTGGTATGCGAGTGAGAGATATGCTATTTATGATAGACCAGTTCTAAGAGCTGGTGCCATAATGCATTCCGATATTCATTACATACGCGGCCGGTAAATGTCAAACGTTATTTACAAAAAAGAAACTCCGATTTCTGCCCCTCAACGGCAAGGTATTCTCACCAAGAACTCTCTAGGCGCATCTAGATAAAAGAGCTTCAAAGAGAGAGCGAGAGAGAAGACATTACTCTCTGTTCGGTGAAAAAAACCGGAGGAATTCGAGGAGGGATACACGGGTGGAGTCCAAGAAGGTCAATATGTTCAAGATGTCCGGCCCTTATCGTCGTAGATTCCGCCACTAGCCAGTATTTGATTAGATAATTCTAAGCGAAATAACACTTGGGCTAGCGCTGCAATTGCCTCGTCACATCCCTCCATCACTTGTACTCCCTGTTCAGAAAGTGAATAGGTGTCATGACCGTATAGGTGATGCTTGATCATTAGCCACGGACATGACTGGCCCGTATCACATATCTGGCATTGTCGGGGTACAATATTGAGAAAGTGTATGAATATGACGACAGACATGACGATGATGACCCGTCAACTTTACCACATGTAGCGCACGGATGGAATTAAGAAAATCACATGAAGTAACTTATGAAACCAAGCAAGCTGAAAAGAGAAAATATCTGGAGTCAGGACACTGACAGATAACTTCTTACGTGAAGTCATCACAGGCAACAACATTGTTTTGCTTATACAATTCAAGCGCATATAAAAACCAAACAACTTTCATCAAGTAATTGTTATTTTCTTTGTATGACGAGAGAATGTGGAGAAGAAAAAGGCTAATCTATCTATCTATCTATCTATCTATCTATCTATCTATCTATCTATCTATCTATCTATCTATCTATCTATCTATCTATCTATCTATCTATCTATCTATCTATCTATCTATCTATCTATCTATCTATCTATCTATCTATCTATCTATCTATCTATCTATCTGTCTGTCTGTCCTGTCGTCCTGTCTGTCTGTCTGTCTGTCTGTCTGTCTGTCTGTCTGTCTGTCTGTCTGTCTGTCTGTCTGTCTGTCTGTCTGTCTGTCTATCTATCTATATCTATCTATCTATCCTATCTATCTATCTATCTATCTATCTATCTATCTATCTATCTATCTATCTATCTATCTATCTATCTATCTATCTATCTATCTGTCTATCTGTCTATCTATCTATCTATCTATCTATCTATCTATCTATCTATCTATCTATCTATCTATCTATCTATCTATCTATCTATCTGTCTGTCTGTCTGTCTGTCTGTCTGTCTGTCTGTCTGTCTGTCTGTCTGTCTGTCTGTCTGTCTGTCTGTCTGTCTGTCTGTCTGTCTGTCTGTCTGTCTGTCTGTCTGTCTGTCTGTCTGTCTGTCTGTCTGTCTGTCTGTCTGTCTGTCTGTCTGACTCTTCTCTCCCTTCTTATTTCCTCTTTCTTTCCGTCCTTGTTCATTTCTTTCCTTCTTTCCATCGCATTGTGCAATGCTTCCTTCTAACGTTTTCTTTCCTCCATGTCGGGATCTTGAGCTTTATTCACATGCCCAGCAGCGCCACACATAAGTTGCTACAGACAAAAAAGACGGTCGTGCGTTCCTGCGGTGTCTTGGAAACTATAAAAAGTATAACAAGCGCCGGAGTTTTCGCATTCAACGCCAGCGCTGCCTTCGAGATCCTTAACTCATAACAAGCCTCGTCTGATTAACAAAATCCACAGTCTACGCCTGCTAGCCCCTTCTCTAACTAACCTATAACCAAATGGCCTAAAAGCTTTTACTCTGTGCGTTTCTTGCGTTTTGCCCCAATGTAAATGATGCCGCTGTAGACAGGTATCCAATCCGCACCTTCGAGCCCAGCAGCACGACACCTGCGTTAAGCGTCCACAGTGAGCAGTCTAGGAAATGTCAAATGATACGAACACCGGATGACTGAGTGTTCGTGATACTGTTTCATGTTTACACTGAGGGCCGGTGCTAGAATCGGTTCCCGTTTTATCGATCACCATAGAAGGAACCAAATTGATGAGGGAAAGGGTCGGAGACAGAAAAACGGCGAGAGAAGAGGGAGAGGTCATCTAAGCCTCGACTTCATGTCATCCTTGTTACTTTTATTTCTATTGCTTTTTCGCACTTCCCACACTTCATTTCATTCACGCCCCTCGAAGGCTCCATGGGAAATGCCAATGGAGCGGAAGGAAGTCGAACCGCCCGGCGACCCCACCCGGCGCCGCGTCTCAGCCGCCGCCCTTGGCGATAGCCAAGAATTCAACCCTTTTATGAGTCGTTTTTCTTGGTTGTTTGACTCTTCACTTCCTACATGTTGTAGCTTGCTGAATTCCGCACCCCCTCCCACCCTCATTTTTTTTTTCGTAATCTGTAATGCTACTGTGTTTGTTGCTTTACTCTCTTCATTTCGTGCCTGCTGCTGCTCTCTCTCTCTATTCTCCAGCTCGAACTTTCTTTCCATCACATCTTGCCCCCGAGGCCCCTCGTCAAGCGACCGACGTTCCTGAGGTTACGTACGCAACAGATCCGGTTGCTTTTAGGGAACCCTGGGAACGAAGACCCACTATTTTGCGTCGCCTTTCCGTTACGCCGGGGGTTTTATGAGTAGCGGCGCGCAAGTCGCTTCGGGTTTAACGTGTACACTCCTGGTTTTGCGATGCTGTGGAACCTTGTAGCTGCTCGGATCATCAAACGCCCAACCGAAGACTGTGAACACGATGATTCGTCCGGTCCCGGTGAGTCCTACACGCTTCGGAGATCGTTGAATGACAGTAATGTGCGGTCTCTAATATTGGGGTTATGCGAGAACTGCGCGATCTCGGAGGCTTGGTGTCCTTCTGCGTAACCATCATCTGCGGTTGCACTGAACCATAGATGATTGTTCTGCGTTGTGGCTTAAGTTCCCATCGATGTTTGCCGGCACGCACTGTAATATTGTGGTCTTTATAACTGATAATGTCTTGGTGTTGCTTGATTTATAGAATGCATGGTTTGTTTGTACGGCAAATCTATTTTTAGTCAGACAGCCCGTTGTGCATTGAGGCATGGATGCAAACCGAAGTGGCACCATGGCAACAGGGTGAGGGGCTGATTTGTGAAATCTAAGCCTGCCTTCCCCACACCTGCCCCCACTTTTCCTGCTTGAATGACCTCTTTCATTGTATCCGGGCTTGGAACAAATGTATTGAAATTTGGATATTGCAGTGACCATATGCGTACCAGCCGGGGGGGGGGGGGAATAGAAAAGCGCCCACCCACCTCCCCACTGAGAATAAAAGTTACGAAGGCTGAGCCCCCCCCCCCCCCCCTTTCGACAGTGGTCCCTGTAGGCTGTACGCTGGGAATGCAACAATGAAGGCGAAGTTTTCCTTCACCACCGTAATCACTCAATTATGTTGTTACGAGGGAATGTTATAATATTGTCACCAGTGACTATATGCGACACGATACGCTATCACACGAGCACTTCCGATGAGTTGCGCAACCTATGTGGCGGACTTTCTGGTATACGATATTATTTCAGTACACGGAGCTCCGCGCCAACTTCTCACTGACCGGGACCGGACCTTCCTATCAGCTGTCGGTGATGAAATTCTACGTTCTTGCTCTGCCAAGCACAAGTTTGCCACTTCGTACCATCCGCAAACGAACGGTCTTACAGAGCGCTTCAACCGCACCATAGCCGACATGCTTTCTAAATACGTACCCCGCACCTCCACCAATATTGTTACGAGTAACTTATTTAATAAATTATATACGACGGACCGTGCTAGGCGGACAAGAAGGCGACAGTTCATCAACAACCAGCAACTGACGTCATCTTTCTCTTTCTTGCAGCAAGGCTGTGCCGGCTGTTGTGTATCAATTTAATGAAATTTCTCCAACATTTTTGCTGTGACGATTTTCCTTGTAGGCTTTCGAGGTGCGGACCGCATATGCGGCACTTTCGCGCCTTGTGCTGTAGCATTGCAGAGCAGGTCAGCGCTAAACAGGGGCCCAATAACCACATTGCATAACTTGTATACGCTTTCGTTCTGCTGTGATTGGCCGATGCAGTTACGGATGTGAACTAGCAAACTTTTTATGGACTGGTAAAATCATCAGCTGCTTCAGGAAAATTATTTTCTTTGATCGAAAATGAATATCATCACCACTGCTTTGGCAAAGCTGCTGTGAGCTGATGAATGTCACGAATGTTCTATAATGTTCTAGAGTTATCTGGAAGTGCGAAAAAAGGGTCAGCTTTAGTCTCCGATAAACCTAATCAGCCTTGCTTATGGTAACCTGGAGCGATAGTGGCAGCTTGCCAAGTGGCGACGAATAAAGCGGTGAACTCGAGCACAGTGTGAAGCTCAGCTTTTAAGCTTGCCCCTTAACTTGACCCATCGGACCAAGGGGCAGGTGAAAGACTATGGTTTTTAGCACTATGTAGGCTTAGTTGAGAGTCGGGCTAGTAGGTTTTCATTCAACTTGAATTGTCTTTTGCAGCTTAAAGTACAACGTGGACCGCAAAGGAGCGCACACGTGCAGCGCTGCTTATTTCTCTCTCTTCCTCTCTCTCTCTCTCAACAAGGACGAGCTCAGAGATGCGTGCGCGCACACCCTACTAAACGCATTGATGCTGCAAGTGAAAATAATTTATTATACTCATATTGTTTCATCTCGCCAGCTGCTATAAGTAGCCGCTGATAATGTGACCAGCAGCTAGTCTACTTGAATAATATTCAGAAGATGCACCGACTACCCCAAAAAGCTTTAGGCATTGTTCAGCGCGTGAATGCCCTGTTTAGTATGCATGCGCTGTAATTAACACCACGACATTTCACAGATTCATGACGTCATGTAAGAAGCAGGCGATTTTATGGCACAGAGACAATTTTAAATGCTGAAGAACCAATGGCAAACAATATGCCGTACTGATAATATATGTTGATGCTCTCATTTTTTACGTGATCTGATAATTCGGCGCACGCTGCGAATTGCCCCCCCTCCCCTCCACTCGCGAAAGAGTTGGTACGCCCCTGGCAGTGATAGAATGTTGATTCCTCACCACGACCGTCTTAAAGCACGTCGTAATACAGGTGTGCATTGAGCTGAGCTAACATGGTGCGGGTTCCCAACATAATAATATAAATGACCCTGTTGTATCGTGGCCATCGTTTGTATAGCATTAGAGTTAACCACTTGCTGCTGCAGATCGCGCCGAGCCAGTCTGCCGAGAAAGTGCGCTCGCAGGTTCATGTTGAATCTGACAAATACTTTTGCTTTTGCATTTTCTTCATTGGCTTATATCTGCCATTCTGGCAATCCAATAATTGTTTAAATTGTTTCCATGAGCAAGCCGGTGTAAATACTGCGAGTTTACATAGCGAATGTGTAAATCAGGTTATATTTTCCCTAAGGAAACTATTTATTTTGTTCATGTAGAGTTATTCTGTGCATAGCCTTGGAGCTAGAGGTAACATACATTACCATCTCTCGAAAAGTCAGTACGCTACAGTTAAGATGACAAAAAGGCAACATGCCACAAAACAATCCTCTAGAAGTTTTTTGTCCTTTCGTATTCTTTTAGTTTTCTTTCTTTTTTCAAACTGCCCTCTGCACTGCAATGTAAACAGAGGAAAATTGTCTCATTGGGCCCGTTTTGATACTTGTATTCTTTTGAAAAAGTCAGTTTCGGTGAAAGGCCGAAGCGATGAATGCGATAGCAACACGTTGGACTGTTATATTAATTCAGACTATCAGATTTAAGAACCCTACCAAATGTAGTGAACACGGTGAAATGTGCGTTGAGCTACACAGTTTTAACAGCACGTTCTTTCTGTGTCTCGGCTAGTGTATATATATATATATATATATATATATATATATATATATATATATATATATATATATATATATATATATATATATATATATATATAATCACGCCATTAGTGAAATGAATAGCACGAGTAACGCGGCCTAGTTGGTTAACGCAGTACGCTGAGGAGCGAGGGGTTGTTTGAAATCCTGATAGGGTGCCTTGGAATTATGTTGTGGATTATTTTTCTTGTGCCTTATATATATCCGGGACAACCTGACGGCAATGGCAACAATCAACCGAAATTGTCCATATAATTGCTATTACAATAAAAAAAAATAGTGCGGCCTGCACCAAGTCGTGCAAGGCTAAGGCAGAGTAGAGCTGCTGAGTACCTAGCTAGCCCTGGCATGACTAGGCTTTTAAAATTTTACCTCTCTTACCCACGCTTCACTGTTCTATACTATTCGTGGTTATGCTTGCTATTCTCTTTATTATTTTTAGCCTACGTTTTTCTCTCTCTGTCTGTCTGTGTCCGTGTCTTGCGTTCCTTTCTATCTCGATTGTTTGTTATCTCTCTTTCTTCAGATGCCTTACTTTCTCTCTCTTTGTCTGTATCGCTCCCTCGTCGTCTATCTGCTTCAGTATTTCTTCCCTTTATTTCTATCTAATACGCACTTTATTTCTATCTCTATATGCAACACACGCAGATGTTGAACGTAACAGCTCACATTTTAAACTTCTATGTCGCGTATGGGCCGCAGGAGACAGCCAAGCACGACTACTTACCCCAGCGGTCCAGTAAATGTCAACCAGTGTACACACAGGCGGCAAACACCGATTCAATGCCACACGTTTAAGCTTCTGTTGTTAACCATCTGTACAGAGTGCTTGCGCGGTGGTTGAGCTGGTACCGGTTTTATAATTCTGTTTTGTTTATATAAGGCATGTATGCGGGCGTCTTTCAGTATTAACCACTCGACGATGTGTAGCCTATACCCTTCTGCACACTGAGATTTAACGACACTCGAGGCAATCCAATGGCGCGAACTACAGACAGGCATAATTCTACAACGAAGGTGTGTACCTCTCGTTGATCGGAAACCTTTGAAGTGCAAACGCAAATCACCAGGTTAACGAGCGTCTAAACCGCCAACCTACGCTCGCATGTGGTGGAGGCTGCAGCTGTAACCCAAGGAATTCCCGCCGACTTCACCTATGCCAGCGCAACCAGTCTTCAAACTGGTCACTTCTTTTTGGGTACAACGAAGTGTTCACCCCAACCACCACACGGCGGCAAGCCTTGATAGAACATGCCTGAAGAAAAAAAAAAAAGCCTCCCACTATAAGACTGGGACTTCACTCATAGCTTTCTGTAGAGGTGGATGTCGAATAAAAACAGTTTGAATTCCTTTTCGAGTGGCTTCATACCAACCGCGAATCCAATTGATGGCGGTCAACGAATCATGAACGTACACGGGGTTCATCGTGGCCCTCCGCAGGGAATGACAACCCAGATTATATTGCATAATCTGCAGCATTAAAAGAGGACGCAGTGCATGAAGGAAGAGGTAAAAAAAGTGTCCGTGTTTGTTCCTCTTTGCGTTCATTCTTTCATTACCATTCTTGCAGCACTTAGGTGCGTGTGCTCGAGTTCAACAAAATCTACGTAGACCAACTTACCCACATCACCACTCTTCAATGGAGCCTATCGGCTACACATACATATATCTCAGTGAGGCCGTTGGGGCATCTGAACTCTGCCAAACTTCTGTTGATTACAGCGGCAGAACCAAACAACGCTCTGTCTTTGTGGACGTCGAAAGATGTGGACTGGCGAAGATGTGAACTGGCTTTCCACGAGGGGAAAGTCGTGCTCGTGTGGGACATGCGGAAAGCGCTCTTGCTCTCTGTCTGGCACCGCCGGCCTTTGCTCGGGCTCCGCACCCTGATTCCTGGCTTCCGTCTATTTGTGCGGAGGGGAGGAGCAGACTGCATCGTTTCCGCAGCAGATCCAGGTTGTCGGCGTCGCTGCATGCTGTCCAAGGTCTCCGCTCTCCGATCGCGAGCTTCCGGTACACGCCGCCCCGACGCTACGAGATACACGCAGCGCTGTCTCCGCGCTCCAACGCCGAACATTAGACTAGAACATTAGAAGGGTAGACCGCGCCCTGCGAGGCCGTCATCTACACCACGCAGGATCCTGTGAATAAAGTATTTTCTCTCTCTCTCTCTCCAACGCCGATGACGGGAACGGGAGAGAACGAAGCCAAAGAGAGAGAGTGGCACGTTTATTGACATTTCCGCCTATTTATTTCTTTCTTTTTCTCTCATCGTGTACGGAAAAGGTTCTACAGGAGACGCGGATAGGCGTAGGTATGCAAGCATGTAGAGTGCCAGACACCACGAGTCTGTTGGCGAGAAAGTTCGTCGCCGGAGCTTGGCTCCATCGAATGGGAGAGCCTCAGTTTGGTCGAATCACTAGAAAAAGGATTCGACCAAAGGTGGAGAGGGTGAATTAAGAGGTGGAAAGAAAAAATGTAGTGATAATACCTTCTGGTTTTAGGGGCGAAGCTCCTTATAACGGCACCCGTTCGTCCCTCGTAGCCGTTGTAGTAGTGTGTAACAAGTATAACATTTTGACCTCCAAGGTGGTGCCGGTGGGAGATTTCTTCTGTGCGTTGTTGAACAATAAAGGATAGTGCTCAATGTACACGCCAATGGCTGCTAAGGGGGAGTGAGAGACAGGATAATTCGCCTTTCAGTTAACGCACACGCTGCGAATTTTTTATTGTTCATCAACGCACAGAAGACAAGAAAGGATTGCTACGTTATACTCGCTGGGCGTAACCTCCTAGGTTTTAGAAATGTTTAGCGAGCTTTGGGCTGCAGTGCCATGAATACGGTGAACTAGTATATACCATGAACTCGAGGTGGTTAAAGGTGGGAAGTAGGCACGAAGCGCAAGCCGTAAGAAAGTGTACGTGTGCCTCCTCTCGTTCCTTAGAATGTCCGATGGATGGCGGTGCTTCTATATGAGGAATATATGATGAAAAGATGCGAGATGGTGGTACTTGGAGTGTTGAATAGGTGGACGAACAGACACACAGACAGATGTATGGACGGATGCACGGATGGACGCATGGACAGACGCAGGAGCGGATGCATGGATGAAAGCAGGGACGGACGCACAGATGAACGTGCGGACGCACGAACAGACGCACGCACGGACGGGCGGATGGACGCACGGGCGGCCACACAGACCCACGCATGGATGGACGGTAGCAAGAACGAATGGACGGACGGATGCTTCGCCCCACTATCCATCATTCACTCCATGGATATGCTGCCATTTTTTAACGTCCTCGGATGTGATAATGACGGACACTGTAGTCGAGGGCCCCGGAAATATTGAAGTGGTGTTCATTAACGGATGCCTAAATCCAAGTACATGGGTCTCAAGCACTGTCGCTTCCGTAGAAAATGTAGCAGCCACGGCCGGGATTCGATCCCGCGACCTCCGGGCCAGCAGTCCAGCAACTTAACCACTGAGGCGGGTGAGAGGAAAAGTGACTGATAGCTCATCGTGCACATCGTTCTGTACGCGGGGACGAAATAATTTTTTAAGCGCATGTTTCTTTTTCTTTTTTAACGGCGAAGCTGTTTAAATTCACCTGAATTTCTCTCTTGGAAACAGAAATAAACGTCATCATAAAACGACACTTGCTCTCTCCCCGCTCACCTTCATGCTCTTCTGTTTTCTTCCCAGAACAAGTGCGCCGATTTCTCCTGCATGGCTTGTAACAATCTTGATGGGTGAAAAAACGAGGGCAGAGAGAAAAATAAAGATGTATGATGAAACAGAAACATCCTTGCCGGAAAAAAAAATCACGAAGCACGATTTGAGCCCGTCATTCAGCAGCGGGGGGTCCCAATCATTCGGCTATCAAGGCCCACTACCGGAGTATAGCACAGCCTTGTATAGCACAGTGTTTCAAGGGTCGAAAGAGGAAAGTCAGCATGAGAAGGAGAGATGTCAGAGTGAGGACGAGTACAGAAAAGCAAAGCACAGGAAAAGGGAGAAAAGGAGAGAAAGAAATGCAGAAAAATGAAAGAGAGAAAATAAAAGAAATAGAGGGAGTTAAATGAAGTGAGCGATAGAGATAGAAAAGGATGGAAAGTAGGAGGAAACAAGTCATTAATGGAAAGACAAATAAAATGAAAGGAATGAAAAAAGAAGAAACAAAGAGCAAGCAGAAGAAAGAAATAGAGATAGTAAAACAAATAAAAAACAGATATAAAAATATGATAAAAAGAATAAAGGAAGAAAAATGTAGAGGAGGAAAGCAAAAGAACATTTCTGTGTTTAGGAAAAGTGGGTAACGATTTAGAGTACTAGTTTTTCTACTATGGCAAAGCTTAAAGCCGTCCCGTGGCCATAGGGAAATTTCCCAAGAGTTGGCTGCACTGTGTGTTTAAAAATAGTAAGTAACGATTTAGAGTCCCGAGTACTCTACAATGATAGTAAACTTCGCGAGACAACAACGGCCAGGAATCCGTAGTTACGCAGAAGCTGCGCTGTTTCTTCAGCATTGCGCCCCCGCTGAATGCTATGCTAACTTTTTTGCTCGATTGGCAACGTAGGCATGAAACAAAGTTATCTCCACGCTTTGTCAGTGTGCTATGCGACAGTAAACATATACACAAGGAAACCTTTAATCGAGAAAAAAGTGTTGCGACAACCATTGGTAAGAAAGACCCAAAATATGGCAGACCACATAGCTTGAATAAGCAGTCCTCGCATTCTAGTGGGGAAAGTTTTGGGTCTTTTGTCAGAACAAATGAGGGGGTCTGATACCCCGGGCATCCTCCTGACTTGAAGCAATAGTCATCACTTGCTTTACCCGGCAAAGCAGGAAACAAGGCGAAGTGTAGGAAATGAAGGTCCGGAAACGAAGTTCTGGAACCACAGAGTTAATGTGCAGTCTACTCATAACCATATTGCCACATTCCTTCCTCAGGTTTTGTTATCACCCGTTACACTGTAAATAATTGTTAGCGCAAACCTCGCCTGCAGTGGTTGAGAAGCTTCGGGACTGTAGTTGATCATTTCGTTAAGATTGTGCGCATGACGCAAACGTTACAGATCATTCTGGAACTATACGTAGTCGCTAGTGATAGCGCTTGAATATTCGACGGTACGTGTATAAATGCGGACGCGTTTCACTGCTCGCCATTTGCTGGACGGCCGACGCTCTGCTTGCCGATATCAGAGCTAGCGTGTTGCTGTAATCGGACTTACCGTTTACCGGTCATACCTGCCATCTTCGACATACAGTCTGCTGCCTTCGTGAGCTTCACGATCACGTGACAACATATACTCACCTGTATGGCTGCACTCACTTCCATATAGCCAATGTAGGTCGACTACTCGAAGCGACAGCTGGAGGACTGGGTGCCCAGTGTTGTCCGTCTTCATTGCATATAGATTGAGAACTCGTGCAGGACGTCCCTACGAGTTCTGGCTTACAGCGATTGAACAGAGAGAGTGAGAGAGAAACGAAGCACAAAGAGGAAATGCAGGGAGGTTAACCAAGCTTGGCTCGGTTGGCTACCCTACATTTGGGTGGGGGAAAGGGGGAATAACAGAAAGTACATAGATAGAGAGAAAAGACGAAGAGTAAGAAAGAGACAGATAAATAGTCAGTTCGAGAATACACAGCACGGTCTCGCGCTGGTCGTCGTGAAGTCCGGTGGTCCTCAAGAGGCACAAGAGAGCTTTCGTAGTTTGAGCTGTATGCGAGACCATCGGCCAAGGTCCCAGAATATTCCTTTCTGTAAGTGGTCGTGAATCCAAGTGACGGAGCTTGGCTTTCATTTCACGTTTTTGAGTTCGGTATGATGAACAGTGTCATATAATGGCGATTTAACAGAGATCCTCGAGATGCAACTGGTACAAAAATGCCCCCTCCCCCACTCACTGCAATAACCATTAATCCACCAATCATCATCTTCTACCCAATAAAGACTTCATACATGAAACTACGGATGAATCGAGTTCAATTGAATGCAACTTATTCGGTTCTGAGAAACGTGACGAGGGCCTTGAATCATGCATGTGTTGTTACAAGCCGTAAATATTTATGCTTATTTCATCGAGGAAAACACAGTCTTAGACAGATATTCGAAAAAAAAATATCACTGTTGCTAGGAAACCGTTCTCGCTGAAAATTTCTCCGAAAATTTTTGCTTCCCGCAGTGTAGACAATGACAGCCATTTTGTGCAAGATGTAAAGTTATTAGTATGTATATAGGTGGACTGTGGACTTCCCACAGCCTGATGTTGCGTATGTACAACGTGGTACGCGCATCACATTGCAAACTAGGAGAGTAAGTCAGATATGTAGCGAGTTTTATTGATGTACTGAAGAAGTCCTCCCCCCACTTTCATTGAGGGAGGACCACGGGCTGCTCTAAAGTAAGGATCGACTAGGCAAACCCCAGTGCCGTGTAGTGGGTCTTCTGGACTGCCTAGAGTTATTGGAATAGTCCTGACCATTGATCACAGCCGGAACGTTAATGCCATTTTGTGGAAGAATTTAAAAGAAAGTAATAAGGAGCTTGAAGGATGACACTATACACTGGCCGTATGCATTCACCTTTTAGACGCAATCGAGCGCAGGTTGCATTCTTTTAGACCCGAGCGGGTCAGTTGTGTCTCACATGAACCCCCAGACTTATCGCACATAATGACTCCGAGATAGGTTCCCGCTCACATGCCTTAAATACAGAGCTCCTTGACATTCTCGTAACAAGACGAAGCAATAGATTCAAACTACACAAATGAACATTTTAGCAAACCTTTCAAAATTATCCAAAGTTTATCTTACGCTCTAGCAGGACCCTTGATCTCGTTCGCACCTTGTGGGGGTGCAGTGAAAAGCCAGTGAACAGTGACACATTTCGAAGTAAACGAACGCAGTACATAATATAGCAATATCAAGTAAAATATTGTATGTAATTAGTCTCATAAAAATCTTTTACCTCAGTGTTGTTGCTCAGTATAGCTCTCCAATATTGAGGTGAACCGTGGTATGCAAGCAACATTTATGCAACTTTATCCCCCGTTTCAAAAAAAAGCACACCTTTTTCAGGCAGTGAGAATTTCGGAGTAAATAAATCAATTTTTAATGTTTCATTAATACATTAGACATTTCAAGGGAACAGGGTGGCGATGGTTAGCACGGTACGCATTAGCACAATGTCAAGCACCTCGAAAGGAAGAACCACGTGCTGGCTCGTACAATAAGCCAAACTTTGAGTTATCGCAGTTACGGAACAATCTTTATGCATTACCGGTTGTATGGTAATAAAGAGGAAACGGCAGAAAGATGCACCATGATGTACTCACATGGTATAGTGAGCGTGAGGAAGGAGTTGTTATAATGGCATATGTATTGTAAGTTTCAGTCCGAAGAGACGTTTTTACGGAATTGGGTAGTATTTATAGCGCATATACACCCAAGTCTGTACATATCTGTTTTTTTAGAAGATACATATTATGCCCAACATAAACTTGCTTTAATGTCCGAGACAGACACTCAACATCAAAAGGACGAACTTTCTCTGGTTCATTGCAGTTTTGAGTTTTAATAATGTTTCTATTCCACACGCACTGTCCCATTGGCAAAATTTGTCAGAAAAGGTTAAACACATGAGGGATAAATGGTGTTCATATGCGTATATACTGACATAAATATAGACAGGCCTTCTCTTTCGATGGCCAAGCGGGGCTACTATTAGCTGCTGAAACACATCACCAGTTTAACACAAAACAACGGGATCTTGGCGCGACGAAGATTTGAAGCGACCAGCTGAGGGCAAATGAAGCGACAATTAATGTTGAGTAACAGTTTTGAAAAGTGTTCATGTTCTCACGGCAACGAACTGGTTCTGTACACTGAGCACTTTCGCGTTTACACACTGACGGTCATGTCTTGCAGTCCTGTACAGGAGATCAGTATACACCCTGCACTCTGAAGCATTGCTGAATGTTAAGTCCCTCTTTCGGAAACATCAACTTCAGCAATATAGATCACTTATACCCACAGGTAAATAAGCGGGAGAGCTAGTGAATGAGCACGCTATGGTAATTTTGTAGCCGTGGACTTCCATTAATTTTCCAATCATTTTGCTTCGACGTGGTTCCTCAATACTTACCAAAACGACTATACGTGCCAGAATAGGCGCGCATGGTTCCTTTGTTTAGACTGATTGACTTTGAGCGTTGGCACGCTGTAAACTTGATAGATCCATTCTCAAAGACGACTTGCAGCATGCGCGTGTACCAGTTCGTCAATGTTTGCTTAGCCGTTACCGGACACTGTGCAAACTGAACCAGTCTATAGATAGAATGCTTTATAAACAGCAATATCTCCATTGTTCAAACTTGGTAATGTGCACATATTGCTACAGTGTCACTTGCGAAACAAGGATAGTATGTAAGGATACATACTCAATAGAGCTATCACGATGGGAAGACGGTTTGACTCATGTGCACTGACAAATTCAACTGAAGAGACCGCAGTGTCACAGTTACTGCACTGTGCTTGTCTACTGCAGTCTACTTTCATGCTTTCCCTCTCTTTCTCTTCTACCACCATTCCCTACCCCACGTGCAGGGTAGCATGCTGAACAAAGTCTAGTTAACCTGCTTGCCTTTGCTGCATTCTCTTGACCTCACTTTTTTTTTCATTTTAAATATTCGATAACAACGCATAAGTTCATTCATCCGCATCACGGTACACTACAGGATTCATGGCCGTTCTTATATAATCAGCCTCGAATCAACGATCCTCTGCGGCAACCTTGCAAGTCTACAGCTATGCACCTGGAAGCACCAATACTGAAGGTGTAAACGCGTCGAAGGAGGGCAAGGGAGAGACAGAGAGGCCGAGTGCAGGCGCCACAGGGTGTACCATGCACAACCCAGAATGCGCCGTGCGCCTAGGGTATACAGTTTCCTGAGATGCGCTTAACTTGTGTTCGGTTGAGAGTAGCAGAACAGACAGAGAAGACACGGCGAAAGCCACATGGGCTTAGCATACAAACAATGGACGACACCACATGCAGTTGACAACAGCGGTTACGGCACATCCCATTGGCACAAGTATTTTCACAATGGGCAAGCTTTGTCACATGTCATCAGAAGGTTTCACAAACGTAGGCTGGCGTTTTTCACTACAAATGCAGACTTATAATGCTAAGAGGCTAGATTTATGGTCATCATAATAACAGACTTGAATATTTTATAGTGATTTTATCTGCTAAGCTATTTCGAAACATTTTTTTTTCTCATAGGATAGAGCAATATATGTTTGTGCTTAAAAATATATATAGCCGCAAATCGCAATCTCGCGTCGTTAAGGTTTTCTAAAGAAGGAACATAAACGCTGCGAATAGTGTTCTGAAATCACTTCAGCTACCAAATTGCAAGCCTAAGGGTTCTATTTCTCTGACTTATCCTCAAACATGACAGTAATTAGCACACATTAATGCATTCATGTCACTCTGCTGCACATATACACCTGACAAACCAAACAGTCCACTTTTCACAAAGGAAACATACGACACGATTCCACATTGACTGTAGCATGCAATATACGAAAAAAAAAAAACAGTTGCAATTGAAAAGAGACACCCTGTACATCATTTGTGCACCATGAGACCTTTAAGAGCTTGCGCTGCTGAATGTTAGTTCGCAGAAGAAGCATACATCCACGCAAGCACCGAAAAAGGTTACGGTAATTGTAAAAGTAGTTGGAAGATGACAACATTAATGGGAGACGGTAAGACGTTGTAGTCAACCGTATCTTATCTAAGCAGCAATACTTCCGCGCAATGCGTCGATGTACAGGACAGATATATCAAGGTATTACTTGACACGACCTGTAGGATGACATTGCAAGAGGTTCACAAAGGATGGATTCGAGAAACCTTTCTAAGACATGTAACAAACACAACGTCGCACCATGGCTTTCACAAAATTCAACATCAGCACTACGTAATCGCTTTGTTTATGAACATGGCGATAAGCCCTCTATGCAAAAAAGAAGACTACATCTCCCCCGTATGCATTTAAAGGTAAACTAAAGAGCAAAACAATTTTCTCGCGTATTAGTAAGGTACAATTTCACAATCCTGCTACCCCATTCTTGCCACGACACGACGCTTGGTAAGCGTGAAAACGCGCGTAAAGAAAATGCGGGTGGAAACGGCACCTTGATGTTCCCGCGCCAAACACCATGACGTCACAAATTCTGAAGGTGCCTACTGGGTTCTATGTATCTTCTAATGAATAAAAATGAAGTAAATTGCCATCTGTAGGTGCCAGAGACCTATCATACGAAGTTTCAGAAAATCTCATACTGTCAATATCACAAAAATAGGAAAAAAAAAAACATTTTGCAATTTTATACATCACTCATGGATATTTCAGAGTGAAATTCAGAAATGAAACTTCAACCTCGATTTTCTGCCATAGTGATGAGCTTATAATAGGGAAACATATGTCGTTAGACTTCTCACAGTGCAGTTTTTCTATCTAAACGAAGTCATTGTTTCTCTTTAATGTACCTGTAAGCACGAGCCCAATGTTTCCGTAGATGTGTCAGTAGCATTCCAATGGTCAAATTATCCCTGAGAAAAGGTACAAAAACCACTCGTATTCAACTCCGACCCATCTCGGAGCAACTTTGGCTTACTCATACGAAATTAAAATTATGTTGCATTTGCATTGCAGGAGTATACATAAAAAAGAAGGAACTTATCGAGAATTGTCACACTGACATTGAAAATAACTCATACGGGAGATGCTAATTTGTATGGTTGACAGGCAAGTAAAAATATACGTAGAAATACGAAATATACTTGGGCACAAAAAGTGGTGCCCAGTTTCTTATAGCTACGACAAATGGAATAAAAATTACCTCCACTTAAAAAATGAACACGGTAATACACAGGATTGTATGTAACCATGAATAAATGAAATGTTTATCATGTATTTTTTGTACATAACGTCAATAAGCTTTCTCTAAGCAGTATTCGCTACTACATTAGCCTATCCAATCTGTACATGTGCACACACATGCAATTAGTTTACCTTTGGGCACCTTTTGATTTAGGATAAAATGAATTCTGCCACAGCTATAAATAAAAAGTTTGTTTTGAATATAAAAGTCTATCAAAATTCTCCTTAACTATGACGCCTTATAGTTATTGGAATAAAAGTTGTGGCATTATTATTTGAACGAAGCACGAATTATCAATGTTCTGGCGAGCTGTGAAACTTTTATCGTGAGTGTGCCGAACATTTAGCAGTTTTTAGATTTATTGCTAATTTAGCAAATTGTTTTACGAGCTCAGACATTACGCTTTATCACCGGTGAATGTGCGAAATTGCTTCCCTAAGAGGTTTTCGTCTTTCCACTAGTTTCTGAACATTATTTTTACTGTTACCTGAAACAGCTGTATCCCATATATAATATGATAACAGTTCATAGTTGCGATTGTTTCAATCGAGTATCACATCGTCACTACTACCTACATTGCTCGACCACCTACGCAACTCTTAAAAATTTTAGGGCCACAACAACTCATCGAATGACTTAGCGATAGGTACTAAGGGTGTTGCGTGAGATTTCATGCTCCATTGACTGGAAGCAGTACCCTATTCACGCTAGTACGGCATGAGGTCCACATGATAGATCATTTCAACGTGTACACAAAGGTACAGCCATGCACAAAGATCCCTTATTTGGCCGTGGAAGTTGAATATTCCAAGCAGTGTTAATGATAGTAACCTTAATTGAATCGACAATATCTTGAACCACTGGCGTAAAAGAAACTCTACTGAAGAGCTTGCCAAAAATAATGATCAGGTCAGACGAGAATTGGACATTTCTGAACATCTCGTCAAGTCATTGGATTCGTTTGAGCTTTCTTCCTGTCTAAGACTAGATCAATACTTGCCTAAACAGCGATCTATTTGTTTTGTTATCTGTTGATACGTCAATACTGAGACCTACGGCATCCTTCACAGATAATTGGCATTCTGAAGACCCGCATTTGGTTTGTCCGACGGCGCGGGTGGCTTTCGTTTCGGTGCAATGCTTGCTTAGGAGGTGACGTCGGTGAAGTCGGAGTTCGCTTCAGCATTCGTTCGGAGCTCGGAGTCGAGTCATCGTCGTCGTTTTATCCTGATCCACGTTTCCGCTTTGTGCTACGCCATTGGAGTCGTATATTTCCCTCCTGGTACACGGACTTCAGCCTCGACATCCTGAGCAGATAAAGAGGAAAGAAATTAGAGTTTTACAAGATTGTTGCAAACATGCACAGTAGACCGCGCCTCCTGCTCTGAATGTCAGCATTCGCTAGACTGTCACGAACAACAATGACTGCTGTTTACATATCGACGTATTCCACGAGATACCCCTTAAATTTGTACACAACAAAGGCCTTACAACATATATGGTGCAGGTATACACGTAAGGTATTATGCTTTAAGGACAAGTCTCCATAGCAACTAAGTAAAGTACAGACCAATTGTGGCAACTTGTACGCATATGGGCTTTATTTGGTTTTAGAACGTTTGGTTGGAGCGCACGTGATCGGCGAAAAGCCCCCTTTTTAATGCTGACAACTGGAGCCACTGTCAAAGCGCTTGACCAAACGTTCGAAGATTGAACGAATACTGAACATGTGCAGGATTTCACCTCGTAAGCTGAATGCCAAAAGGTCACTGAAGTATACAGTCAGTGCAAAGAATGTGATAGTGGCAAGCTTGTATTAAATAATTTTACGGTCGTAACTTAACTGTTCACCTCCCGTGTAATATTTCACTTGAAGCACCACTAAGCATAGACCCGCTTTGCGCACTGTTTTAGAGCATACGTTCCACACTAATAAGTGTAATAATGAAAAATGTTGCCAAGTGGGTTTCTTTCTCAAGACTACCAAACATGCGTGCCGGTTCCCCATATTACTTGGTTGCAACTATATCCGATTCCTGAAGGTAGAGGCGGCACTGCAGTGAACACTCTTGCGAAGTCTACGACTCTAGGTCAGGGCGAATGGAAGCAGCGTAGATACGCGAAAAGCCCGCTATAACATACCAATATCTGTAAGCTCTAAATGAACGACGACTAACACGAAATCGGAGGTTCAAATAAGGGAACGGAGGCATGCATGGCGTGCTACGAAAGTTCGGGGGATTGAGCGCGGCTGCTCTGCGAGGGAGACCGCATCACTATGGACCGTATGCGGCAGGCCTGTTCAGCGGAGACCTGCCTTCTCTTTATTTCTGTTGGTACGGCTCGTTTCGCATCTGTTTTGCATAACGCGAGGCCGTGGAAACAATAGTGGTCACCCGCTCCCCGCTTCACCGACGCCATTGCCAGTTTTTTCGCCCTTTTCTGGTCTTTCCTTGCCTTTCTTTCTCTTCAATGTGGTTCCCCTCATGCACGGCCCGTTAGCTCCTGCAGCACGCTCAGTCTCCAAATTGCAGGGGGAATCGGCGAGCGGACCTGAAAAGGGGGCTTCCATAAAAGCGCTCAACTCTTTGTTCGCTCGTTTCGTGTGTGTACGTTGGGAAGGGGCTCGTTTTCCGTGTGATGTAGCGTGTAAGAAAGAAGAAGCTTTTCAAGGGTTGCTCGATTGCGTGGCAATCTGCGTTCTACACCTCCCCATGGCTCGCCCGTGGTTATAACCCGCCGCCAAAGACTCACACGTGCCGCGCCCACGACAAAGAAAAACGGCTGTTGAGTTACGTGGACGCGGCGGCCATGTGCCAACAAATGAGGTAACCGGCAACACTGAATTTGTTCGGCGGCGATTGTCGCTTTTCTCATAATTGCATGCTCCCTGACGTAGTTTGTTGACGCAGCCCATCAAACCGAGCGAATGCAATAAACAGGGCGTGTTACCGAATGTTTATATAACGTATCTGCACGAGTTACACGAGCTCGGACTTCACTTTCCGCTTGCATAACTGGTAATGAAAAAGCCTGTGCTTTAGACGGCCCACGTAATATTGCGATAAAATACTGCAGCTTAAGCAGCTACTGAACGGAATATAGACGCAATTGTGAACGCCAGAAGACGCACCACTTCCATCAAACGAACAAGCAGCACCTACCCGCCTTCATTACTTTGCAGAACCTTTTTGTGGGAGCACTAGAGAGTCAAACAGTAGCCCATTATTCGCCAGCAATTTCATATAGCCCAAAATAATATCGCCAAGATGGCGGTAACTTCAAGTAGCATGCTTACACGAATATGAGGTTTAGATAGGTGGTGGCAGGAATTGATCGCTAAAAAAAAGGGGGGGGGGGCGGAGGGGTTAACACATGCGTACCCGGACACAAGAGAAATGAAACAACACAAGCGCATCATGGCTTACTCCCGTGTACTTCGACACAATGAATTCCTATAAAATAGCTGAGCTTTCTGCCGTTCAAAGCTTCATTCAGAATACACTGAGCACCTAGCCATACTATATTCATGTCTACAGAATCTCACAATTTTCGATGTGAACTGCAAAAATCTATGTGTATCGCTTACTTCTCTTTTCCTTGTACGGGCGCGACACACTTCTACTAAATAGCCTATGCCTTTGAAGCACAGCGGTGACAAATATCCACTTCGAAATTGCATTTGTAAATTATGTTCTACCTGCAGTTATCAGTGTTTAAAACTACTTTAACTGCACCTTTACTGTGATTTCTGGTCACCCTATAATTCAGCTCCGTCGTTTCTTTAAAACATACGTGCTGCCCAGACTTCTGGTTCTGTTGATGTGCTGCGACTGCATACCGATTCGCTTAGTCGCTTATAATTTTTTTTTTGCACATCTACGAGTCTCGTCGTACAGCAGAGTTAGCAGAGTATTTACTTTCATGCCTTGATTTATAAGATCAAAAAGTGATGTACTGCTCCTGGTGTAAGGGCTAAAATACTAGCAATGTCTATGCAACTCCTTGCTGCTGTTTTGTGACTCCCGTTTCTGTTATCGAGGTAACTGAAAGCTCGTTCGAAATTGCTTGTACTATAGCGCTTTCACAACAGTAAAAAAAAAAAAGAACTTCCTTTTCTGATATGCAGTTTTTCCAGCTAATGGCGGCTAGTGGTTGCAAAGAGCGCGTTAAACGCAGTTTAGCTCGCGCTATAATGCGGCAAATGCAGACTAAGCTCTCTCGGCATGAACACACATAATAGACAAACTGCAGCAAGTGCAACACCTCGTCTCCACTTGAAACACGGCGGGAGGCGCTATTAGTTGCGCGAATATGCAGCGCATGGAAGTGCACTTACAGATAATAGAAATGGTCTCTTGAAGCATCGTCGTTTCTATCGTCAACTCGTCCGAGAATAGAGAATATAATACCGTCCCTCATTGACTATATCTACTGTAATATTGAGCAGATTTCTCGTGGTTTTTCCAGTATAAATCAGTATATAATCTAAAGACTTTTAAAGGCCCATTATTATGACTTAAAAGCTGACGTAGTGAGAGAACAAAGGATCATATGCTCTCGACGACAGAGTCAATTTTGGTATGCAGCACTTTTTTTCCTTCTTAATCGTAGTCCCTCAACGAAACCAGTTGTAGTTAACTGATAAGTCAGCGAAAGCGAAGTACTGCTGGAATGTGGCTACAAGAGCCGTATTGCATACGTTTTGGTAATATCTGTTCAAGCACAGTCAATAATTATTTTATTATTTATTTTTTTTAGTTTACTTTGGGTGTGGCAGCTTCCTGGTGCACTCAACGCCACTTATATTTTCAAGATCAACAGTGTTTCCGTGTTAAAGAATTGTCATTAAATATAAATGCAAAATTACATTTTTTATAACTAAAACTGTGAAAGGTTATGGCTACGTAGAGTTTGCATACAGTGAACGAACTTTTGACAATTATTGTCAACCAGGAACGGAAGTGACAACCATTCTATTTGCTCGCTAGCTAAAATCACCACCCAGAACAACATTTGAGGAACGGTTCTATAGCATCGTTAAAATGATTGACATAATCGACCTTGCTATAATTGAGTATTAATGCCACGAATGCAATCTCTACAAGCAGCGCGATAAATCAGCAGACAGTGGCGGTATAGTTGAGGCGTACGAATACGATGGCGCGATCATTATGGCAGCCATCCCAGTCTCCTAATGATTTATGATGCGTTGAGCTTCCTATAAAGCGGACTTCACGCTATATACTTTCGAAGCGATACGAATAATTTCCTTTCACGCAAGGAAAAAAAAAAGTGGTCTCGTACGATATATCAAGCATGTTGGTCTAAGGAGTGCTGAGTTAAGGCGTAGCGGTCATTATACTTTACAGGGGGGGGGGGGGGGTGATATCGCATGACGGCGTCTGAGTGCCTCTTTCCTTAATTAAAAATAAGGGCCATGCCACCTGTTATTAGCGTATACAGTACACCTTACGCCTCCGCAGAAAGTCGGGACACCGGGCGCTCGACTAAGTACCTCCATCGGAAGAGGCAGAGCCAGATTGATGAACCGAAAAGTTTCACGCAAAGTTTACGAGGTGGTTAACTCTGACGTTGTAGCGTCTTAGTGGGAGCGCTAGCTGAGAGCGTGGCGGTAAGCATGTCAGTGATCGGTGGGAATGATCACTTCAAGAATTTTGAAAACTCCGCCATTCTTTCTTCACGCGATATTATGAGCCTTCAAACCGTTCGTTTGGAGCTCAGCAATGCGCAACTGCAAGGATATTCAATAATTCTGACTCTGCACACTCCCTTATTGCTTTCCGCGTTTGAAGATGTATATCTCTGTTTCGTTATTCTAGTCGATCTCAGCTTCAGCGTTTCTTACGTCATAGTATTATAGCAAAGACATTGGATGACCAGCAGTGTATTACGGCTGACCTGTGATCAAGTTATATATTATTTTCAACGTCTGCAGGCTCCCGAGTTTCTCACTTAAAGAACATGCACTTTTTTTTTTTTGTCCTTCAGCCTATGAATACAACAGGCCGTTACAAAAAGTTGAATAGTGGCATTAGGACTACGCCTGGTGGCGTTCTCTTATTGGCTACGACTACTGCTTCGAACGAAAGTTCATGCTTTTAACTCAACTGCTCTTTCAACCAACCAATTGTTTCCAACGTTGAAACAACCCGTCAGGTGATGTATTGGTTTTTTTTTTCTATCTTTTTGATAGTCTCTCAGGACATAATGAGCTATAAAGAATCGTTGGTACTGGTTGAAAAAAAAAAGAAAAAAAATATTCAAATGCAAACGAACGCAACGGTATGTCTGGGTTCATGCGTTGGAAGACAATGGGTAACCACGAGTGGCAAGGAAATAAAAGCTAAGAAAAAAAAGTAAAGACGGCATTCGTGTCCTGTTTTGGATACGACTAGGATATTTTCACTCCTACTGTTTTCAGCGTCGAAACCAAATGTTCTTGTTGGCACTGAACAATCAGCCGGATCGATCGCCGTGTCTGCGCATGCCCTGACATAGGAGGCTATGGCCTGACCAATCAGCGGAAGAAGAGAAAGCGTGAGAGAGAGCTACCGAGCGAGAACGAGCCTGCGCACTTCCTGCCCATCAGGCGCGCGCTGTCGTAGATACAGTGTGGTGTATCTATGCAGGCGCGCCACGGCCTGACAAGACAGATGCGCCAACGAGCCGGCATGCGCGCTTATACAGGCGATCGTGCATGAGAGCACGCAGCACGTAACTCTGCAGAACTGGCCAGAGCCGCATGCAGCGCCATTCGCCGCCGCATCTTTCTCGCATGTGCCCTCCGCCGCGTCTATTTCAGATGCAGTGCATCAAGCCTCTCACTTCTTCTTCGTACACGGCCGCGCGAGGAGTTTTGTTTGTCTCATTTGGCGCGTTGAATCACGCCGCTGTTGTGCGTAGGCCTCGCGTCAGGCGGTGCCGCCCGTCCCTCCAACACGTGCGAGAATCGATTGCTCGCTATCGCGCGCCGCACGTGCAAACAGCACCAACGTTCTCGCACTCTTGGCGCACAGGAATCGTTCCGCTCACGTACACGCTTGTTCTACGCGTAGAGACTCTGCAGAGGACGATGCACTTGACTTCTCGTTTGCGATAGTCTGAGGGGCGTGGTGTATAGATCGATTGGGGCTTATGTACAGGGACGGGAGGGGGGCGGGGTGTCTTCGCGGTTGTTGCCATGACCACAAGACGTTTCACAATGGAAATTAATTTCGTAGCATATTCATCACAGTGCGAGATACACGCAAGTCGCAATCACTATGCCTCCCTATAGAGTGCTTCATTTTGCGCATAGAATTGTGCTGCACACACTCGTTTACATGGCGAACAAGCATTAGTTCAAATTCGAATTCCTGCTTCGTCAATTCGTGACGTTTCTAACTTAATGGACAACCACGTAGGTCTCTATGACGACTCTATACCGCGGGAGGCCACAGCGGTGGGGCAGTGGTTATGGTGTTGGACTGCTCATCTGAAGGTCACGGGTTCGACCCTGGCCGCGACAGTCACATTTCGATGGAGGCGAAACGGTAGAGGCGCCCATGTGCTGTGCGACGACAATGCACGTTATGGAACACGTACCAGACAGTCGAAATTTCCGGAGCCCCTCCACCCCGGCATCTCTCGTAATCATGTCGTAGTTTCGGGATGGAAAACTCCATATGTTGTTATTCAACCGGGGGAACGTTGTAATTCAGAATATATACAGGACGTTTCCCGCTAACCTGCACCTATTACTACAAACACAAAAATATGAGCTACGCGCGTCGGATCGGCCCAGTATTGTTTAAAGCCAGATGCATCACGTCGAGATATTTTCTCTAATTTGATGAGCTGAATAATTCGTCTTTAAAATGATAATTTTAACGAAAAATATTGAATAGAGAAGTCGAGATATTTGTGCAGCAACTTTGGATTATTGCACTTGTACCACGATAACTGCTGTGGGTGGGTGGGCGTTAAACTCTATTGGTGCCCGGCGAGACGCACATTAGCGCGCAGCGGGTGACTCCGACGTCGAGACCGTCAGGTCAATCCTGTCGGCCGCTCCGAGGGCCTGCCAGACGGCGCAGAGTGGTTTGGACAGGTGGGAGCTGTGGATGCTGCCTCCAACCTGACAGGAATAGTATCGGGATGCCGTGTTAGTTTTTTTTAACTGTTCTTTAGAGTGCGTGAAATTACAAGGTATACTTGGCGCAATAAAAATACAAAACAGCGCTTCAACACATGATGCAGGAGAGAACAGACACATTTCTAGTACTCAGGCTTCTTTTATGTGTGTCAACCTCGACTTGTCAAACCCAGAGGCGTTGTCTTCGCTCATTTCTTTGAGCATCTGCCGAGCTCGGATCACCACTTGGCACTGCCGACAGGAGACTTTCCGCATGTACATACAAGCCCTCGGTGCAATTTGCGCCCGACCGTGGCGCACACCAGGAGACTCTGGAAGACACCTCAAAGCGAATGGTGGCTACAGACGAGACTGTTCGAAGATATTTTTCGGACCAAGTGCTGCGACGGTTCTGCGCTGTGCGTGTGCCTTCTTTCCCTTGTCCTGTGTTGAAGTGCTGTTTTATATTACTACCATCGAGCCTCACCAACGAGCCCAACCCGCTTGTCTTCGACTTGGCGCAAGTTACCCGAGGTACCTGCGTGTTCTCTAGCTAAACGAAAATTCAGCTTTCTTCAGATATCACGTATTCCGTAAACTTTTGTTACTGAGTGTAGCAGCCAAGAAGCCATTTCAATATGTATTATATACGTGGGATGAAAGATTAGCAGTACTGTAAATCTATAAGCCTAAAACTGAAAGGTGAACATCTTTTTTTTTTTTCAACCCATGTTCAGTCACTTTCGTATCAACCATCACAAGAATATATTGCAGCCAGTTAAACAGCGCAGAAGACGATGCGCTGACGAAAAGCTTTGTGAGACGAGCGCTGGCGCTGACTACCATGTGTCTATTTCTTCGTGAGATTAAAAAGAAATTTCACTTGTTGGTTAGCGCTCGCTTTTTGCAGTCTCTTTTTGCGATATTTTGCTCCTTTTAAGTGCGATAACCACCACTTGCGACAAGTCGATATCTAAACTTGATGTATTGTATGCAGCCGCAGTTCGGTCTACTGAAGCTATGTTGAAGAAATATTGGTAAAACTTTGTGTTTTAATAATATCATTATGAGGCATTACGCAGTGAAAGGCTCTGAAAGTTTCGACCAGTGATTAACGTGCATTGACAACATGCAGTACACGGATCTGCAGCATTTCGCTGTAAAAGAAATAGCATTGGGAAGAACTGATGTATATCTGCAACGTATATCCAAGGCCTAATTTTCATACAGATATACACCCTCATTCAGCAGTTGTTACACGCATAAACAAAACTTGGTGCCTAGCTCCCGTAACATCATTGGGCCCGAACAGGCCCTGCACTACGGAGTCCGTTATAACCATATCGTGGTTCTGGCACGTGAAACCGTAAAAATTATTATTATTATTATTATTATTATTATTATTATTATTATTATTATTATTATTATTATTATTATTATTATTATTATTATTATTATTATTATTATTATTATTAACGTCGACCCTGCTGTGCATAAGACGTGAGAAAACAAACTTGCAGAGGTGTCTACGTCACAAATAAATAGCTTAATCACAAAAAAAAAGATTTGTGAATCAAGTTCGCCCACATTGCACGTGTCGTTTTTGTTTTATATTTGAAGCATTTCTTAGCAAACTTCAGTGACTTTGAGCGTATCTATCTATCTATCTATCTATCTATCTATCTATCTATCTATCTATCTATCTATCTATCTATCTATCTATCTATCTATCTATCTATCTATCTATCTATCTATCTATCTATCTATCTATCTATCTATCTATCTATCTATCTATCTATCTATCTATCTATCTATCTATCTATCTATCTATCTATCTATATATCTATCTATCTATCTATCTATCTATCTATCTATCTATCTATCTATCTATCTATCTATCTATCTATCTATCTATTTATCTATCTATCTATCTATCTATCTATCTATCTATCTATCTATCTATCTATCTATCTATCTATCTATCTATCTGCTTACGACGTTTAGCTCTCCTGGCCGTCTCGATAAGGGTATCAATACCAGAATTGGTTTGACATAACATGACTTTATGACGAGCAAAACTGATTACTGCTAACATAAAATCATGACATAGGCTCCTCAACCTCTCCACAGCAAAACAGTTAAAACAACAACAACAAAAATCATGACATGTATGTCATGATTTACATTTCATAATCTTGCCGTTCTTGCGGTGGTTTCGTTCATACGCCATTTTGCTAAATGGTATGGTATGACATGACTGAATAGTGAAATGATACAGACCATAACGTGGAAATCATGACATTCATGTCATAATTTTCATCTTACGACTAGTCATAACTACGCGCCACGCTCATGTTGCGCTCGCGGCCGTTTCGCTAGCGTCACATATACCAGATTTGGTATTACGTGACGTGAATGGATGACGAAGGCACATGACTGGTGCAAACGTAATAACCGTGACATGCATGCCATGTAAGAACATAACTACATGCCACGCTCGTGATACGCTCTCGGTCGTTTCGCTAGCTTCAGATATACCAAATTTGTAGTCACGTGACGTCAATGTATATGACTGGTGCAAACATCATAATAATGACGTGAGTGTCATGTAAACCATGGCTACATGCTACGCTCATAGCGCGCTCGCAGCCGTTTCGCTAGCCCGACATATACCAAATTTGGTATCAGGTGGCGTTAATAGACGACGAAGGTAAATGACACGTCCAAATATGATAATCATGGTATGCGTCTCATGTAAAACATGACTACATGCTACACTCATAGCGTGCTCGCGACCCCACATCGGTGGTCTAGTAGCTAAGGTACTTGACTGCTGAGCCGCAGGTCACTGGATCGAATCACGGCTTTGGCGCCTGCATGTTCGATGGAGGCGAAAATGCCGTAGGCCTGTGTGCTCAGATTTGGGTGCACGTTAAAGAACTCCAGGTGGTCAAAATTTCCGGAGCCCTCCACTACGGCGTCTTTCATAATCATATGGTGGTTTGGGGACGTTAAACCCCACATATCAATCAATCATATCAATCAATAGCGTGCTCGCGGCCGTTTCGCTATCTCCACATATACGAAATTTGGTATCACGAGACGTGAATAGACGACGAAAGTAAATGACACCATCATTACATCCTAAAAACCATCATTACATGCTACGCTCATATAGCGTGCTCGCGGCGATTTCGATAGCTCCAGAGAGACGAAGTTGAGTATCACGTGACGTCAATAGACGACGAAGGTAAATGACATGTCCAAACATGATAATCATAATATGCGTGTCATCTGAAACATGATTACATGCTACGCTCATAGCGTGTCTGCGGCTGTTTCGCTAGCTCCACATATACAAAATTCGGTATTACGTGACGTGAACAGACGACGAAAGTAAATGACACATCCAAACGTGATAATCATGGCATAAAAGTCTTGTACGGCATAGTTTACGTCCACCTCATAACGTTGTGCTCATCTTAAAGTGGCATATCAACCTTCCTCATTCGTGCTTCGCATATCATCGATTCCCACTGTACGTGGGATCTGCCTTCTTTTTTGTTTCTTCACGGAATATATCGTCATACGGCCTACATGTTTCATCACACATGTCACCCCCCCCCCCCCTTCCCTGAATAATCTGGCCGGGGCTCAAGTCTGACCTATACATTTTCTTACTCGGACCTATCCCGTTATTTAGTGAAAAGTTATGGCCTTGCTAATTTTTGTCGATAATGACAGGCGAAGATCACTGAAGGTGTATCGCATAAGAACTGTTTGCTTTCCTTTTGTACCCCCGGTATCTCCGGGAGCAAAAACAGAGGGGGGGGGGGGGGGCGTTGTGGGAAGCACACCACTGATTCATATTTAACTTTTTTTCACCCAATGTGCACGTCCGAGTGTTTCGCTAGCAAAACTGTTAGAGGTGGTTATCAGTGGTGTCAATATAAATGTCGTGTGTTTTGCAGACTGTGAAGGCAATCTATGGCAAGAAGGTGTGTCGGAGAGACCGAAGGTCAACAGTTTTGATCACTACGGAAGTTCGCGCGTACGAAGGATAAAACGTTTCGATACGCAATACACGAAACGAGGACGCATCTCTCGATCGCCTCACCTATACGTTGTGCCGACCCCGTTAGCCTTCAACTAACGCAGCTGTAAGCGCCGCAAGCCATACGTGACCTAACTTACTTGTACACGCTTGTTACGTTCCAAGGACAAAACGGGAAAAAACGCGTCGAATCAACGATTTCCGGGAAGATATAGCGTTACGGGTGTGTGACGATTTGTCAGAAATATTGTAGTCACACAGCGCAATCGTTACACCTATTGGGGGAAAATTTAACCGCGTACTCGCACACAATCTGCGTTGCGGGCCAGCTTCTGAAACGCAAAACGTTCATTTTGATATTTAGCCATCGTGGCAATCACAACGTGTATCGCAATGATTAACTTTAGCGAATTTCTTGCTCGTGTCCTGACCTGCCAACGAAAAACAAAATTTAAGTAAAAAAATGCACGCAACTTGCACTTAAGTCGCGCAAGACTAGGTCAAAGTAGACTCTCTCACCTGTCTCTTTTTCACGCCTTGCCATACTGTACTGTACTTCACTGTAATTAACTGTACTGCACTCTATTATAATATAATATGCCGTTTTTCTGTGGTCGTGTACGCATAGGCCAAGTAATTAGATGCATTAACATTAGGTTTTTGGTACACAGGCGTTATTTGCAAGAAAATGTATTCTCACATGTGTCCCAACATGTTGCGCAGTGCCATTGCGAACTTATCTTTTATGCAGCTGTTGACACACGCGGATCAAACCACACGAGAAATAATTGAAGCATACAATATTAAGAAAAGGGGGCGAACAATGCATTAGCATGCCTTCTATAGCCCTACATGATAGCGAGGTTAGGTTCTTAGTTAACACGAAATCTTAACTGTTATGCTGCTGGAGAGTGCACATGAGGTGCATCAGGATTGTTTTTTTTTTTTCATTATTCAAAGTGTCAGCTGGCCTGCCGTTTTCTTGCTTATAGTGTGGTCGCATGGGTATGAAGGCTGAAGTGTTTCTTTTTCGTTCACGTTTTCTCATAAAAAATCAGTTGCGAATAAGCGTTGCGGTTTGTCTCTTCTTCTCTTGTGTCAACGTAGTCGTGCGCTGAGTTAAAATGTGTTCAAGAACGCTAAATTGCTTTAACAAGCTTGAGTAATTCGTGCGACACGAGTGCTTTGTTCGTACAAAATCCCTTCGCTCTTTGCCTTTGCACGGACATCAGTGTTTTGGTGTTTTCTGTTTATTTCGTCGCTTGATTATAAACCTTGTAAATATAGAGAAATGCGGGAGAAGAAGAGGAGAAGGAGAGTGCAAGCATCTGTGCGAGCACAATGCAGGCGTGTCACACAGAAACGTTTAACACCTTCAACTTTGTTCCCAGTCCTGGCCTGTATAATTAATAGGGCGTGGATGAGATTACCTCGCAAAGCCGCGTAATTAAATTCAAAACGGAAGCATTAGGGGGTCTTCGGAGTGAGGTATTTCTATAATGGTACGCAACTGTCTAAACACGAACAAAGTTCTCTCTTTCTCTAATGCAGAGAAATAAAGTGAGTTCAGTGTCATTAAAAGAAGTAAGGGCAAGAAGTTGCGGAAAGTGCCCCAAGAACTCCGCGGGGTGTGGATGAGGACAGATTTGTGAAATCGTTAACACTGGGCTGTAAAAGCGCCGTTTGGACACAGTTCTGTATTATTTCTTGCATCTGCAACGCCTTTAAAAACTGCGCATGCAGGAGCTATGATGTACAAATGCTCACTTTGGGGATGCCAGTTCTTATTTTTGCGACAGCTTTGCGATGACTAGGTAAATAAATACGCCCCGTACAATGAATTGTCGGCGGGATTACGCGCAAGTCAAGTGGCAAACATTTAATCAGTGCCGTTGCATCACTAATCGTCAGGAAAAATATATTGAAAAGGGGGCTTAATTTCATTTGTGTAAGGGTGCTAGCAAAGTTCGCACGCTTTATTATTATCTTATTTTAACACGATAGCATGGAAGAGCTTATATCGCAGAAATTCCGGAGAAGGCACTTGTGTCCGTGTCGGCGTCGTTGGTTGGGAGCGAAAAATTATCCCCTTGTCCATGACAAAAAAAAAAAACCTAGAAAGATGCAATCAATGAATAACAAAAATTTGCAGTTCGAGTGAATATCATAATTTAAGGCAGTGGGCATGGCAACCAGGTGTTGTTCTACAAAGCCACGATATTGCTGGAAACTGCTTCGGAAACGACACTATAGTTCATCAATGTAATGTATAGGGGCCCTATAGCTCTTAACGCATCTATGTAATATTATCTGGCCGTAGCGTGTAATTGGGCCAGGCGTCAAAACATGTAAAGTTCGCAGCGAAAGGGCCTTTGAGAGACCCACACAATACGACGTGTTCTTATAGTTAAACATGAGCAGCAGCAGAAGCACCAACAAGGTTAGCTGCTGAGGCTTCGTGTGTTGCCTTACAGGCGCGTGGTGGGCTATTCGCTGATTCGCAAAATGAATTAACCCCTCAACTTCACCCCAAATTCACCCCTGCAACTGCCCTTCAATGGGGTCTGGGGTCCTACCTGTATAATAATAACAAAATATTCTTTGTATTTTACACGCAATAAACTTAGTGATCTATTGGAACATTGATCAAATTATTTATTTATTTATTTATTTATTTATTTATTTGATAATCATGGCGTATAGCGTACAACTGCACTTGCAGTATCCAATTTAGTAGAGCTCAAAACGTCCACTGTTATGCTCACAGTCATTGATTTTCTTACGGCCCAATTGAGGAATGCACCGAAGACAGGATAGCAATTGAGAAGGCGGTGCGCACCGATCCCGATAACTCTGTCCCGTCAAGTTTTTCGGTATAGTTGTTGTCGTCGGCCCCGTGTAAAGCTAAACGCTGTGGAACTGTCGTGAGCCAAGTTCTCCAATCCTAGCAACCACGAAATTTGGCACGAAGCTCCGCGTAATTAGCAATTTCACGAAATGTTTCAGTGAGAGGTGCGTGACTTTTGTGTAAAATTTTCCAACTCTGAATTGGCCAAAAAAGAAAAAAAAAAGAAACGGTTTTATTTAACTTGCAGGAATTTATGTCCTGTGTTTTTTTAAACGAGTCCCGTCGGCCCTTCGTGCAAAGTTGCAGAGACAGCTTCATCCGGGTAAACTGTTCAGTGCATTTGTCACCGCAGCTTGAATTGTCGCCATGTCCACGTGCTTACTTTCGCGCCGGCGATGTCCCGCGCGTGATAGTAAAAAGATAGCGAGTGAATATAGTGAACATGGTATGAAACCAGGTATAAAATGTTTGTGCTGTGAGTATGTTATACCTGATCTGACTAATAGAGCAGCTGGAGCATATGTGTGAGGCATCGCATTGTTACGCAACAGGAACCGGATTGTTCGGATGACGACAAGTCAGGCAATGTCGCCATCTCTAAGCTACTCACAAACATTCTAGCATCACTGCACAAGGTATGGTTGGTTTAGTAGCCCGCGTTGCTGGTCCAGTTGGTATCTACATGAGTATATACTGGAATACACAAGTGGGCCTCCACCAGAGAATGAATACGAGACACAAATGGGTGCCCTATTCTATCGCTTTTGAGAAGATTTTACGCCTCGCATAAAATATCACTAGCAAAATTTGGTTGCTTCTCTTAATATTCTTGCAGCATGTGGGTATGTATTGCGGACACGGTTGTATAATCACGCCCACCATCATGGCATGCATATCAGTCCCAAGTAAGAACGTAATAAGCGCGATTCAGAGGAGCCTGTAACGCACATTCACTATGAATACGGGTGTGTACTGCGCTGAAGCTGTCAAAAGACATCCGTCATTACAGAAGCCATGTGAGAAGCCCAGTTAATGTAATAGCAACGTTTCTTGTAGAGGTGTGCATTCCAAATAAATAGTGCAGATGGTTGATGTAACAACTAACAAGTAGCCTAGCGAGAAATAGTTCGAGAAGGGGGGCTCTTTATCGTCAGAGACCTAATTTACAAAGTCGCCGTTTGTAATACTAAACAGACTCAATAATGACTGCTTCTTGAGTTAGACTTGTATGCAAGAAGCAGTGAAAGCTCAATTCTTTAGCTCCTGTTACAAGAGATGTTAGAACATGAGGCTTATGGAAACGAAAATAACATCAAATTAACGCAAGGGTGGCAAACTTAAAGCGTCTATAAAGAGCCCTAACGAACCTCGGACTATTCATTCAGAGACGTTAGAAAAGCTTCATTAAACGCTTTGTTGAGTCTTAAGGTGTTATTTTATCGAAATGATCTACTACAGTCCGGAACCCTCTCGAAAACTGCAGGCGCGGTTTGCGCTGAGAATCGTGTGGTGTTTTGGGACGATAACAAAAACTTGGGAAATGGGACGTGGCATTGCCCCCCTCTGAAAAAGGCATCGTCTCGATGCTTTAACTAAAGATGAAGGTACAATAATAATGCAAGAAAGTACAATGAATAAATTACGATACAACAATACTGTTTTTTTTTGCGAGATGTACTGGGATCGTACCCAGCACCTCCACCAAATGTCACGGGGTCGTGACGTGGCCGAAGACAGGAGACTTCTTGTTGGGATTTAACTGTTTATTTGGGCGAACCTGTGCCCGGTAAACAGAAAGTCCAATTACAGCAGCAGTCTCGCACAGATAGCAGTCTCAGACTGATAGCGGCGAACGGAGCGTCGGCCTTCGATCAACAACTGACAAGCGGCGAAGCGCGTCGGCATTTATACTCCCGCCGTCGAATGTTCTAGCGCTATTGCTGGCGGCGGCGTACGTTCCAGAACAATCTGTACCATTCGCACAGTGGGCGTGATCTTATCGAAATGATCTACTACAGTCCGGAACCCTCTCGAAAACTGCAGGCGCGGTTTGCGCTGAGAATCGTGTGGTGTTTTGGGACGATAACAAAAACTTGGGAAATGGGACGTGGCAATATCTTCCGCCCATTATGTCACTGTACAGCTATACGCAAGTTATTAAGTAAATTAATTTGCTTAAAGGGGCTAAATGAATCTGACAGGGGAAAAGATAGTTAATTTTTTGTGAAAACACATGGCATGCTGCTCTCTAAGCAAAAATTCGGTGATGAATTCAGTTGTTGATTATAGCGGTTCCCAGCAGTGGTGAACAAAATTTCAACCGCGGTCCAGATCTGGGTAGAGTTTTCACGAATTCAAAAGTGGCCTCAACTTTTCTCAAACCTGTACTTAGTGTGCTTAATCACTCGAGATAACCACGTCATGTCGCAATACATCTCGTCTATAAAGGTAGTGTTGGTTCTGATGCACGCGCTCGAGTCGAATGACGCCAATGTGACCCAAACTCAATACGGCGGAAGCTGCGTTACTTAGCCCTAAATTGTCCCACTTTGATCCGTTAGTACATAAGGGTACGTGTCACTTTTAAACTGTGCTTCCGCACTCTTCACCGTGGTACATCCCTATAGTTTCCAAGAACATTCGCCACCAACCAGATCAACCAACCACATCTTCTATACTGACATGGTAAAACGTCCACGCCGAGGAATTCGCCTAGAAATTCTCTTGAATCAGTGTAGAAACTTGGAATTTTAATGTAATTTTTTATGTACCACGAAAATTACAAAGACTCAGGTGAATAGAGACATTCGCGGGGCGATAACACGCATAGTTACGTCAACTGGGAAATTCGATAATCGAATTCCTTTCGTTCTGGACCTTGTCACATTGTTTCCGTACAGTTCAGCACCGCTATGCGAGAAAGCCGAACTCCTTCACCTGGTCGCTTATACGTTGTTCGCAAACGCCCACAGATGGCGCCAGGAGTAGCACTGTCGATCTGAACCGTCTGAGCGTCTACGGCGTGTTCGCTTTACCGCGCTCCCGCGTGCTCGTGGCGTGGGGTGTTGTGCATCCCCGCGTCCTTGAATTTGAAAACGCGCCGCAGGAGCGACCGTTGACGACGGCTAGCGTGTCGTTCCTCCCCTCTCGTTTGGCTGCGTCGCCTTCCTCGAGCTCTGCCAAGAGCCCTCTCTCATCAACGTCGCCCGCTGCCCCGGGCCGGGGACGCAGCCATCCAGGGAGACCGTTATATTCAAATTTATGCGCCTCCTTCGTCCACCATCTCATTTCGGGCCAGACGACGCCCCGTGGTCGCCTCGCAGGCCTCTTGGTCTTAATCAGACGGGGCCGGTTCTTAACTCTTGGGGTTTTGTGAAAGGCCTGGAGCAAGTGCCGGCCTGATGTCGCCAAAACTTCAGTCAAAACAAAATATGCTGTACTGAGCGAAACCTGGAGATTGAGAGAGAAAACGAACGAAATGCAAGGAAGTTAACTCAACTGTGTCCACTTTGCACTTGAGAAGGTGAATAAGGGGGTATAAGGTTACAGGTCAAAGTGATCTTGTGTATCACCTCTTCCGAGAATGCAACGTAGGGGTTGTGGTGGTTGATTTCACACGATTGCGTGTGCTTCTTATAGCACAATGCACCTTCGTGCCCAGGCCGGACAATAGCACTGGTGCCGAGGACACTATACGTCAACGCCGGCTTTTCGGCATATCTTTCGCAGATTGTGCGAAACGGCATGTACATAAAGGGTATCACTACCCCGCACTCTGCGAAAGATAGGCCAAAAAGTCGGTGTTGACGTAGTGTTCTCGGCACCAGTACGATCGTCCGGCCTGTGCAAGAAGGTGAATGTTGCTAAGAAGCGCACGCAGTCATGTGAAATCAAGCAACGATACCCCTGCGTCGAATGATCGGAAGAAGTGATCTACAAGATAACTTTGACCTATGCTGAATGGGTATATAGCAGAGCATTGGCCCAGGATAACCGACAAATAGCAGTAAGAAGCAAGCTATACACGTGCTGTAGAAGACGGAGCTCCATTAGGAGGTGCTACAATAACACACGTCAGCCGAGACTGATAACGTGAAGTTATGACGCCAGGCACAGAAATTACTGAGTCTTATTAAGACGTCATCTGAGACACTGCATCATCGCTCGGTCAAAAGTAGCTCGATTCAGGTGGTAGAGCAACACTACGCGAGCAGTGGAATGCTTCAAGGGGGGGGGGGGGGACAATGCTATCGACTGAGAATGTCAATGTATCGAAATGCGTGTCTCTCACACTGCGGCACGTCATGTCTTGTAGTTAGAAGCCTGGCACACGACGTATTACCAAGTGTGAAGCAGAAAAGCTTCAAGTGTTAGATTGTATAGCATATGGTGGTGGTAACAACTTTACTAATAACTCCGGCAAACTTGTGGCCTTGGCCTAGGCCGCCCCCGAGGAGGACCAGAGGCCCTGCTTCCTCGCCGCCTCGCGGGTTTGCTTGATGGCCCACAGTTGAACTATGCTGCCAAAACGTTTGAAATTTTCGTTCTGAAATTATATCCGAATGCAAGTCAGTGGTCCTTTCTAGGACCGCCCTGGCTGGGTATCTTCACTACTAAATATAACAACGTTCCTTCTCTGTCTGTCTGTCTTGTTCTTGAAAAAAAAAATAAACAGAAATGTTGTTGGTTATGTGGCCTCTGAGGTCTTCCCGAAGCAGGTTTGAACCACTGCACTCATGGTGACCTGCAAAATGATGGCGGTTGAGACGAATTAATACAGAAATTAGCTTTTTTTCTCGTACAGCGCAGGGGAAACTGAAAGGTGCAGTGCGGCAGCGAGATACTCAGTCTTGCTTACCATCGGTTTAAAGTATACATTAAGGAGCGTCGCGGACACTTCTCAAGTCATAGATTCTGTCACCATTTTCAAGCGTCAGTGGCGGGGAATGCATGTATAGTCGCACTTATCCTCGTCGATGAGTGCAACTCGATGTCCTGCTAGTGATGTGTATGCATGCCAACTCTCAGAAAGAACGTGCACATGTCTTCAATATGTTCCATGTTAAGACACTGCGGTATAGACCCCCATTTTACTGAAACGCATCCACACCCTCGCCACAACGCCAACCTTGTTCAGGTTGAACTTCTGCATTGTAAGTTACTGAATACTCGTAACAGCGCCCACTGAAACAACGGAAAAGAAAAATTCGGCAGATCCCATGTACCCTAGGAATCGACGTTATGCGAAGCATGAGAGGGAAGGCGACCGTAGCGTAAAATAATGTTTATTTGGCGATACTTTATGAAATGACGCTAAATATATGTACAAAAGTTGCACACATATGCTGAACGGTTGTAGATGTTCATATATAACCAGTTGTTTGTACTTGCGCAAGGATGCCAACAGGAACATGAGTATTATTAGCAACACGAAAAGGGATAAGCTCATTGAAGCGCTAGTGCTCGCGAGGATGGTAGCCCTGCACACTGCTACATAAATTAACTCCAGCGCATGGCACCTAACTACAATCGGCGATAACCCGACGTGAAGGTTGTATCATAGGAGTACACGTTTATCAAATTGGATAGCCAGCGCTGCAGCCACCATGTACGTTTTATGTTATTTATCTATTTACAGAAAACCTGCACTGCCTCGAAGGCATTATAGCAGGGGAGACATGTTTAGTATCACATTCTATATATTTTGCAGTGACAAGCAACAAAAAGATATGAAACAAGGTCACCATCTAGGTAAACAGTATATTAGCGTGTTCAAAATTAACAAAGAGCTCAAAGAAAGAAAAAAAGAACACTATAAGACAATTATACAATATTGTAAACATAATCGAGAATACAAATTATGATTATAATATACAGAAATATAGTTTTGCGGTAACGTGTTAAAATCTCGTATACAGTTTGTAGGAAAAAAAAAGAACTAGAAAAATAATTTGTGTTGCAACTAAACGCGTGTACTTTGTTGGAGTGGTCACGCCTAGCCAAAACATAGGATGGTTCTGACAGGTAGCTGCGACTGTCAGTGCCTGTTGAATTATAGAGAATAGGGTGGAAAAACTTCAGCCTCAAGTTTTTTCTTCGAGCTGATAAACTTTCCCAGCCCAGTAATGTTTTTAATTCAGTGACACTTTGGAAATGATCGTAGTTACTATAGACGAATCGTGGAGCCCGATTTTGAAGCTTTTCTTTTGCTTGCATCAGATAATTCTGGTAAGGGTCCCAAATCATAGAGGCGTACTCTAACATACATCTAATATACAAAACGTACAATGTTTCTTTCACATCTTTGGACACCGATTAGAAATTTCTTCGCATAAAAATATTTTAGTTGCTTTAGATATTGTGTGTTGGATATGTACGCTCCATTCACGAACATTTGGGTCTATTTGAAAAGTAGTTCCGAGGCCTGGTGTGGCTCTGCTGTAGAATACTTGATTGTCGCGCAGAATGCTGGGGTTTGATTTCTGCTGGGACCCTAACATTTATTATTTGCATTCATCGGGTCAACGCTGCCGGTGTCAGGTTTTTCTTAACGCTAACACGTTAAAGTTACCGATGTGTGTTCTCGTCATTCTTTGGTAGATGCTAAGTGCCAATCACCTGTGGCACATATCCGCA
This sequence comes from Rhipicephalus microplus, assembly GCF_013339725.1. Taxonomy (NCBI): domain Eukaryota; kingdom Metazoa; phylum Arthropoda; class Arachnida; order Ixodida; family Ixodidae; genus Rhipicephalus; species Rhipicephalus microplus. Next base: position 65,714,981 of record NC_051170.1, read on the forward strand.
TACCAGTAGCCCATACCGGCTCGTGGTTATGTGCGGTTGTATTGTGACATTATTCATGCCTTGACCAGCACGTCATATCGGTCAAACCATCTTACCCTACCATACTAATTTTCGTTCACGCCAAGTTAAGGGGGTGATCACGAAAGCACCCAGACGTAAGCGGTTAAATAAATAGATAGACGCCAGAAGTGCTTGCAGTATGCACAGAAATGCTTAGCATTTAATATTGACCCGCATGCATAAAAACGTCTGACACTATTATTCGTTGTTAGGGTAATAGTCAGTGAATCGTAGTGCTGGACATATTGGCGGATTTCGCCGGCCAATGTCGAATGCAGGAGATGCAAGTATAGAAATTCTGAGAATTCGGCCCGCACTGACTATTCTAAACGGCGATCTTCTGTAAATAACAATGCAATTTTGGTAGGTGTCTAAACTGCCAGTGGTGGGGATGAAACCGAAGGCCTAATTCAAAGCCTGTAGTACAGAAAGCTGAGCTAATTGGTCAAATTAAAGGTAGCGCCCGTGTCGTTTTCTTGCTGTGTCCACGTTTTCTTCTTTTTCTTTTGCTTGCGCTATTTTGCAATCAAAGCCTGTGCGCTATATCAAAGACCAACGCGAAAATGCTGACCATTGAGCATGTAATAATAACTATTATTGGTGGTTCTTCTTTTGCGACGTGGTGTAGTGGCTAAGGTACTCGGCTGCTGACCCGCAGGTCGCGGGTTTGAATCCCGGCTGCGGCGGCTGCATTTCCGATGGAGGCGGAAATGTTGTAGGCCCGTGTGCTCAGATTTCGGTGCACGTTAAAGAACCCCAGGTGGTCGAAATTTCCGGAGCCCTCCACTACGGCGTCTCTCATAATCAAATGGTGGTTTTGGGACGTTAAACCCCACATATCGATCTTATTTTGCGACAACGCACCGATACTTCAGTAGCTCAGCGTATGAGAATCGTATGACGTCACCTTTCATATCCCATAACCCAAGGGTCAGGCCACAAGGAAATTTTTGAAGTCTTTGTCCGGTCTACTTTCCAAGGTACACGAATATTCATTTCAATGGAAATATGTACCCGTTCGAAGTCTTCAGGGGCGATTCGTACACATCTAGTATTTTACTTAGGATTGCGCACTGACAAAGGTACTATCAGAGTCCTTCAATACCGTTGAAGCATTGAAGGACTCAGGTACTATCAACCGCAAAACTTTGCGGGACGTGAAATTTTCGATACGGCACTAGGGGCATTTCGACCTATACACCTATACAGTCATCATCTTTATTAGAAGAATTAGTATATATATATATATATATATATATATATATATATATATATATATATATATATATATATATATGTGTGTGTGTGTGTGTGTGTGTGTGTGTGTGTGTGTGTGTGTGTGTGTGTGTGTGTGTGTGTGTGTGTGTATTCGCATGACATCGAGCCATGCTTTCTCGCAGAGCTGAGCAAAAGTATCATCTTTTCCCCCAGCCTCAACCTTATCTTTCCGAATATTCACTCATTGCAAGAGCGCGCGCGAAGTGATCGCTTGGACGAAGTAGCGCGGTTGTGACCGCACCTGTGCTGCACAGTCAGCACACAAAAGGAGAAGGCGCGAATGCACCGCTCGTCTGGGCCCGCGGTGGCCTTTGAGAGAGTCGATGGGCGGCGGCACCTGATCAGGCGAGGAAGGAGCCGCCGCCAAGGGCGCGGCAGAGGTCGCTCGCTCGAGGGTCAAGGTCGGTGCTGCACTAACCCTCCCTCCCTCACTTACCCGACTACGTCTGGGCACAGCCAAGAAACCTCCGTCGTCTGGACCGCCGACGAGACTGGGTTGCGACGGGGGGATCGGGGGGGGGGGGGGGTCGCAGAAGACCAATTCTGTGGAGAAGAGCCCCCGGGGCCAGCGAACCCTGGCCGGCTCCTCCGACGCCTTCTGCGCGCTGTTTTTTTTTTTCTTTTGCATCATGTCCCGATGTTGGCTGATGATGAGTGACAGCGCGGGCGGCTGCTGGCGCAACCGCATCGACCATCGCTCGACTTAGACCAGACCACCACCCTTCTCTCTTCCTCCTCGCGGTGCACTCCTCTGTTAATTCGCACATTCGCACCGCACGGTGGTCTGCTCGCAGTGCTTGACGCTGACGTGACGGGCTTACGGAAGGCTGGCTGATTGTCGACCGCCTCTGCGAGCGGTTCTCCCCTTTTGGTTCGCTATGCTATCGCTACTCTCTTAGCACGACTGTACCCAGACGCGCCCGCGGCATTGCGTGACCAGGCAAAGCTGAATTTTTTTTTTCTGTGTCTATGAGTCCAAGGAAATGGGGTGGAGCAGTGCGCGGATAGTTCAAAGTGTTCGTGGAAGCAAGAATATATAAGGTACCCTTGCCAACGTCATGCTTCGTTGATCGGAGGCGCGCACGAGCGATATCATTTGAAAGGAACTCTGTCGTGGTTCCTATTGCCTCTTCTGGTATCCTTCAACACCCCGCATGATCAGAGACGTTTTCATTGAGTCTGGTAATAAAGATGTCTGGTCAGTGTATGCTGCTTAGAAAAAGAATAGATGGTATAGCTGAAGCGTGACCGCCCTGGCGAACGGCTCGCACTTCTGCGGACTGCGTTGCAACAGGTCCGCATGGTACAGCATGCATCTACCCTGAAGACGAGGTTCGCGAAAATGGGTTAAATAAGTCGGCCCTCGCGTTAATTTAAATCATACAGGTGTTACCAATATGACTTACTTTTCATTTTTTGTAACATTTTTTGCTGTGTCTGCGCATGTTGCGTTGCGTCCCGATGTTCTGTCGGATTGTAATTGATGTTCACTTTTCGTGAGAACAAATTTTCTAAAGACCCAGCTCACCGCGGAAGCATCACTGAAGGGGATGTCTCTCAGTAACTAGTAATGTATTTATTAGTGTTCGCTTCGAAATAAAAATTTCAGTTGCTAGTAAGCGCTTGTCTGTGTTCTCCCCGAGTGTGTGTATTTTTTGCGCTTGTCTCATCATGAACCATTACCAACACGCCCAACTGGCAGTCATCCTTAACTAGCAGCTGGTCATCGTTGTGAGGATCGGCGCTTTTCTCGGTGGTTTTTATCGGCAGCTTTACGCTTTTTGTTTACAAAAGAAGTTGTCGTGATAGTTAGCCAAAGTTTGATGCAAGCTTTAATTCCAGATGTAAAAGCGTCGAACAGACTACAGTGAAAAACAAAATTTGTGCAATAGCAACAAATCACGTAAGGAGGAAGAGCGCAGATGAGGGCTGCGCATGCTAACAGTGGTCTTAGAACTTTCAAGTTAATAGAAAACATTGCTATATCATGATGGCTAATGCATTAACATATTGTCGAGTGAAGAACGCAGGAAATAAAAGATCAAAACAGCTCATTGGAAGCACCAAACACCCCCTGGATGTTCCAAAAGACAAACATCTTTGGCCGGGTAGGTAATTGTGGCGTCGTGGGCGAATTTAGCATTTGAATAGGGCATCCGTTTACTGGGGAGATCTCGCATATCGGTGTGACGTGAGCATGGGGGATAAAATAATGAATTCAAAGGGTCTGCAGGGTCGGTAGAGTGAGAGTGTAAGAAATGGATGAGAGAGATGAAGCGGGGGCTGAGGGGGCCGCAGATTCATAAGTGGGCGCCACTGCTACAGAGACAATAAAGGATAGCAATGAATGTTATAGAGCAGCACGGGACAGCCCATCTACTCCCCTAGCCAAGAAACCAGTGGGGATCAAACTATTAACCCGCTGAGGGCAGAGACTGGCCGAAAAACACCGAGTGCTACGCAAAAGGGCGGCAGTTATAGAACCGCCAGCCGTCTCGCAAGGCATTCGTCTCAGTGATCTTTCTCTTTCACTTATTCTGATGCTAGTTCCTCATTCATTTTTTTTTTCTTCTCTGATGCATCTTTTATATCCCAATTTTACGTTCCTGTTTTCTATGTTTTATGCCCAATGTACGTCGAGCTAGCTATGGTGGCTCGAACTGACCGATCCGACCAGACAAACAGGTTCCGAAACCCCAAGAAAGGGAAAAGCAAGCAGGCAGGCTGGACGGTGAAGTGGAAGAGGTGGGGGTGGGGGGAAGCGGTTGAAAGCGAGGGCTTGTAAAGAAAAGGGCTGCTGCAAAGCACGAACGGACTCCACTAGGGGCTGCTGCCATGCAGCAGATTTATTTGTACTCCCCCCCCCCCCCTTTCCTCTCTATCCGAGCCACTTCTTTTCTGCCTTTAACGCTCACGCAACTGACGGTTGTTGAGTAAGCGAGAGAAGAAGAGGGCAGAAAGCACTCTCTCTCTCTTCCCTCCCGACACTGCATGCGGTTGTCAGCCGACGCCAAAATAATACAGACCCAACCAACTACCGCTGCTGCCGCTCCGAGAGTCAGCAGACGACGGCGAAGAAGAGGAAGAGAAAGGTTTATGCACCGAAACGCAGCCGCGATATTTATTTCCTCCTCGTCTATGCTCCGCCAGGCCACGGGGAGAAGGCGCGCGCGACGGAGGGGACCCGATAGCCAGGGCGCGGTGGCGATGCCAGACAAGCTGGTCGATGTTTATGTCTCCTCGTCGTCCTGTCCGCGGCCGACTCGGACTTCGCCTCCTGCGCGGTCTTTTCCCGCGGGCTGCTCCATCCCGTTCACCATTTGATTCTCCCGCTTGATTCTTCTGATAGCTTTCTTCTTTTCTCGTTATATGATTCAAATCTTTCCTTTATGCACCTCCGTGTACAGCGGTGCTCTTTCTTTGAAGCGCCCACCTGTCTCATTAATTCACGCTCGGCGCACTGATGTCAGCGGTAAAGCTTCATTTGCGGGCACCAGCGTGCGAATTGGTTGCGAGGCGTCACTTTAAAACGTTAGCTTGGATCAACCTCACAGCGGCTCAGAAGAGATCGAGACGGGTGAATCAAAACGGTGAGCTGTCTTACATGAAGCCACCGTGTCAATTTATGAGTGAGGGGAGAGGTTGTTCTTACATTGTATTAACAGAAGGTAGGCGACCGTTGACGACCGAAGGTTATGCTATCAGATCTTCAACAGATAGCGAGCAGAGCTCAAGGAATTAAGTCAAGGGCGAAAACGGCCATGGTGGTCATATTTAAACGCAAGCGAAATGCCAGATTCCCGTGTGCTTTGCTATATCAGTGCTCGTTAAAGGGAAGTTGAAGCACTTATCTAAAAAAAAACATGACTTGGGAGCGTGTAAGGACAGTTTGATCCCTGCTGAATTAGAAAAGCGATAAGAGAGTTTTCAAAAGTGAACGCCAATAGCTTTTTTTTTTGTGAAAAAAAAAACAGTGGCTGTGGCTGCTGGACTTCTTGAGACGCTGAGCGAACACGGTGACGTCATTCTCAATATGGCGCGTCATCTGCAACAGCAGCACTGCTGAAGTGTGGCCTCTTCGATTAGCTCCGGCAACGGCACGTCATGGGTTAGTCACGGAGGCCGTGGTGGAAGATAAGAAAGAACACTTGCTCTGAGCTAGAGGAAACGAAGATGACGTATGTTTTCACGCCCACACTTTCAGCGCGCTCGCGGGAGCAGAGCAAGACAAGCTTTTATTTCACCTGTTCTAAAACTACTGCTGCTACAACCGCGAAAACAATTATGACATCGTCAACAATAATGTCGGTCCTTCCTAAACGAGAAGTTTTATTGAATTCTAAAATCTCTTCAGCTCGCCTTTAAAGAAGCCGGATCGGTTGAAATTTTCGAAGCCCTCCACTACGGCGTTTGCGTCATTCTAATATCGGGGTTTCGGCGCGTAAAATCCCAGATGATTGTTGTAGAAGAAAAGGAAACCAAGAGAAGGCGCCTTCCAACGAAGGCTGAGTTGTGCTGTATAGTAACTAACCCATGCACAAAGCGAAATATATCTTTAAACTCTATGCTGCATCAATAAATCAATCTATCGATACGTTCAATCATGTGCATGCCAGTAACGCTGAAGGTCCAGGCTTCAACAAGAGGTAATGTGTTCATACTATGAAGCACTGATCTTCATATCACACCTGCACCCGTTATTCTCCTATAGACGCCGAATTCTCCAATCTTGTTCACTTACTTCTTGGCTAACAGAACCGAGCGGCCAGCCAATGCAGTATCTAGGTTGGTGCGCTCACTACAAACACTCACAACGTGGTCTTGGAAGGCACGGCTTTCCGAGCTGGCACTGGGGAGCCAAAACTGGTGACCCTAGACCAGGCCCGGCGAGCCGCTGTGGCCAGTGGGGCTCTACAAGAGGGCTCCACCCGGGATTAGTCACGTAATTTTAATTCTTCAATAAAGTTTATTCTCTCTCTCTTGGCTAACAGAACGCACAGCCGTTTCAGTGTACTCGCAGATACCAAAGAACCACGCAGAACTGTCAAGAAGGTCCTGCCCTCCAATAGAGGATGATGAAAAGTAAAGAGTGGGATTGAGCTAGTTAGTAATCCATTATTAAACTTCTCAGCGCAAAAACTTCCGACAACTAAAACAAGAGACGAGCACGAGCGCTCGTCTTCGTCTCTTGTGTTAGTTGTCGGAAGTTTTCGCGCTGAGAAGTTTAATGGAGGATGATGAACTCGGAAGCAGTCACCAAGCGGTAAAAAAAAATATATATATATCAGTCCTATACAAATGCATTTGGATTGTTTTGATCGCGATTTGCACAAATGCGGTTTTATAGTAATCAGCAGCATGTTCATATAAAGATTCGGTAGGTACATCTTGTCAAGCAGCAGAACTTGGAACAGCTAGAACATAAGGCTGTTCACTATAGGAGCCCCAATTTGCGGGATCATGCACAAATAAGATTTGTAGGGATGTGTTACTGCAGTCCGGTCGCATATTGAGCGCCAACGACGCCTTGAAGACTTGACGTTTTCGTACCTGGCGACGCATCCGTTTCCTTGATGCAGTCACACTTTTCTTATCAACTTATATATCATGCCCACCGTATACTAGCCCTTCAGGCAGAATATTCTATTTACACCAGTCTTGTCGTAACAGAATTCACTGCATTACATGATACGCCATGTCATATTTCGTTTTACTATAGATAATGTTATTTTAGTTTTCGAATTAGGATTTGGAGGAACAATACTTAATCTTGACCGCATTTATCAGCTGTTAGCATGGCCAGCGCAGGACCTTTGGGTTTGATTACATCACAGTTGCAGACAAGCGAACGCTGGATGCCAGCAAGTCCGGGCTGGACGCTCTCGTGGTGGTGCGTTTCATCTGACCCAACACCCTTCTCCCCTCACCTGTTCTAAACATGGCTGCCCTCCGTGAATGATTAAAATTCTGGTCTATAAACTCCCATTTGGAGTGACAGCGCAAGCAAGGGAGAGAGGGACAAGCACGATAAAAAAAAAATAAAACGTCACCAACCTGTGAATATACTGCCACCACGGATCTTTGCACGTTCGAGCGAACTAAATTGCGAACTGCGCACCGTTCTCGTACCGCCACGGTCCATGGTTCTGTGGACCATGGACCGTGCTTAGATAATGACTCGAAATGTCACGGTTTCGAATCCCAGCCGCGGCGGCCGCAATTTCAGTTTGGGGACGCAAAACCCAAACGGTTATTACATTACGCACGCTCGACTTGTATTTCGGGGGCGCGTCGTCATCGCACGCACCGGCCTTGGGGCGGCATACACACCGCGTCCATATTAGTTATTTAATAAGTCATGCACAGTCGTGGTTAACGTCCTCATAATAGACGTTCTGGATCTAAAACGCCCATCTCGAGCCGCTTTACGTGGGCGGCCGTTCGTTAAGCGTAATATAGCCACGGGGGTAAACGGAAGACGCTAGTACGTGTCTCGTGTATAGGCGCGCAAACCGGATCTTCTCCTGGAGAGTGTGAGCCCCGACTCCGGCCGGTCCGGTACGCAAAAGTCGTGCTTTATGACGCTCCTCAACTCTCGTCTCTCTCGTCTGCAGCGGCCAGATTTTTCATCGTATACACGAGGGCTTCGTACGCACACGTTGTGACGGTTGTAGAAAAGCACCCAACGAGCGAAAGGGGTGGATAATAAAGCGAAAGCGTAAAGGTTGTTGCCCGTAGCTTTTGGGCCTGGGACGAGGCTTGAGCGAGTACTATAGACCTATTCCATCTTTGTAGACAGGCCGTAGGCACCGTCGACATACTGAGTCGCTTGCAGCAACGTCGTGGCGTGTAGGCTCCACCCGTCCCAAAGCTCGCCCTCTGTGATCACGTGATAACTGGCACAGCATCTGCAAAGCTGCCTCCGAGCACAGCGCGTCGGGCGGCCTTCCGCACCTAGCGTCACGACGTCGCTACAAGTGTCCGAGTATGTCGACGGCGCCTACCGCTATTCAATAACATGGAATAGCTATATAAAGTATACACGGGAACACGACAGCCCTTAAATACGAAGTATTTCTTAGCGAACTGCGGCGACTTCGAACGTATCTATCTATCTAGCCGCTTACGTTTGGGTGCTCTCGTGGTCAACCCCTTAACTTGGCGTGAACCAAAATTAGCATGGGTTGGTAAGATGGTTTGACGAATATGACGTGCTGGTCAAGATAAGAATAATGTCCCAATCCCGTCACGTACATCGTCAAGCACTTCCCGCCATACAGCGGCACATACCCACGGGTGGGTATGTGCCGCTGGTATGCGGGTACACTTAATAAAAGTTAGTAAAAAGGTAGCAGGTGCAAGCAAATAGGTAGTTACTGCAGCGGTTACTACCTTACTTGGACCGTTATTACACTTTTGCTACTTGTTTACTACCTACGTTAGTAAACAGTTACTAGCTGCTATACCGTTACTAACTTTTTGCGACATGTTTATTACTTACGTTAGTAAACAGTTAGTAACTGGAATTAAAGAGGTCTTAACTGCAGCTGTTACTACCTTTCTTGCTCCGTTACTACCTTTTTGCTACCCGGCTGTTGACTATTTAATCCAAAATGGTGTGTGATTCCGATTCTGAATGTTTATGAGAGGAATCTCCCCGACGTATTATCATTAAACGAAAGGCGCAGAGGATATCAATAGATCAAGAAAATACATTTTGTTTTAAATTACGCAACTGAGATATGCAAACGTGATTCTGATCTGGAGAAGTACAAGTTAACGAACCATAGGCAAGTGTACACACGTTGCAATACACTATTGCAACAAACTTAGTAAATTACAGCACGTATTAACAAGACCAGCGGATCGAAATAACCAGACGGCCGCAATGAGCCCCGAAAACGGTCACAGTCAATCCACTGCAGCGTGTCTCTAAACATTATCATTGTTTTGGCGTGTCGAACCCCAAAAACAAATATTACCTTGTAAACGCTGATATATTAGCCGTGTGAAGCATTCAAATGCACCAAGAAGGAGTTCATAACCTTGTTTCGGCCACTGTCCATAAAGTTTTTTGTGACCCTTTTATAATAAATAAATATGACATACAATTTTTTATAAGTAAGGCTCATTAAAAGTCTTGTGCTACGTCCCTGAACATACGTAACCAGGTAGTAAAATATAGTGCTATAGGTTGAAATCTGTTATTATTCATCCTGAAACACAAATGCCCCCCTGCAGTGTGCCAGACATGCCCCCGCAACGTACAGGGGCTATATATTCCCCATGCGTACTTCATACTACGCGTATGCGTAAAAAATTGTGAACTTGTTAGGTCTATGTATTCTTCGCGTTCATTACACACCACGCTTCATTGCCCGAAGTTGTCTAGAGATGAGACATTAATTGGCGAAAGTTAGCAGTAGAGAAATAAGCCAAAATAAATAAACAAGATATTGTCGGTCCCTACTTTTTTTCTTCAAACATTTAAAAGTTACTACCCATGGGTGGTAACAGTTACTAAATGCTGGTAGTAACAGCAAGAGTAGTAACTGTTACCACCCTCGCCGTTGCTAACTGCGCTTACTACCAGGGCTGTAACATATGTGACAAGCCATTACTAACCCAAAGTTGGCAAGTACTACCAGATTTTCTTCTAAGAGTGTATGTGCCACAGGTGATTGACACTTAGTATCTACCCAGGAACGACGAGAACACACATGGGCGATTTTAACGCGCGAGCGTTAAGAAATACCCGACATCGGTAGCGTCCACCCAACGAATGCAATGAATAAATGTTAGGGTCCCAGCTGGTATCAAACCCAAGCATTCTGCTTGGTAATGAAGCATTTTACCACAAAGATATGCAGGTCTCGAAACTATATACTTTCCAAATAGACGCTAATCTTCTTGAAACGTCAATAGGGGTTGCAATGCTACCTATTAAATTTATGTACTTCTTTAATACAGCCGTCACGTCGGGTTAACGTCAATTGTAGTTTGTTGCCATGCGCTGAAGTTGATTCATATAGCAGTGTCCGGGGCCAACATCCTTGCGAGCATCAGCGCTTCATATCAGCTTCTGGTGTTGCTAATACGTACGTTCCAGTTGGCATTGTTTCGCAATTGCAAAAAAAAAAAAAACTGGTTATACAAACATCTGCAACTATTCAACATATGTCTGTGCGTGCAACATTTGTACATATATTTAGCGTCGACGTGTCGCTCAATAAAAAAAAATGCAACACGGTCACCTTGCCTCCGCATGCTTCGCATAACGTCGATTTCCAGGTGTTGGATCTGCCGAATTTTTTCCTTATCCAGAAACCTCGAAATCAAGGGTTACCAAACCTCTAGCGCGAGCGCCAAATCACAGGATCAAGGGGCTATCAGAGCGCTATCAGTTGTATACGACAGTAATTGCGCGTGCACAACCAGCGGGGGACGTCCATCATTTGTCCCCTCGCTTCGCAAACATGAAATGGGTTTAATTAAGCATAGTATACCAGGCCAACTTAAAAAGATGCTTTCGGTGGCAATGTTTTTGTGGACACCTTCAAGTAATAGTGCCTGGAATATGTAACGCCCACTTAAAGTAAAATTCTGACGTTTTGCGTACGGCACAGAACTATATACGACATGACCTATGCCTGCAGTGCGTGCGGCCCATATATAGGTGTGGCGAACTTCGTCACATTCATCTGCATCGACAGTCAACACGCAAATGCAGAAGGTACTTTCACAGTGAATGCCAGCGACCATGAATACCGACCCTGCGGTGCCAAACGGTAATGTTATACTGCTGTGAGAATGCATACGAGGTAACGGCGTGCGTTTGCCTGCGTGCAGAGGTGTAAACATCCGCAAGTTGAAGCAGCGAGCAAGAAGGCTTTTCGGCATGTTACAAGCACACTGTACATATAACCAGTGGCGTACACGCAAGCTTCATGATAATTATCCCATTAGGTTCACGAATTAATTCATATTGGACATACTGAGTTTGCGAAGGTGGGCGTATGTACAAGGCCACCCGATGAAGTCAACGCAAAAACTTGCGCTGCTTAATTGGGTACCATAACTTGAAAGAATTTGAGATATCTTATATAGAGTAGGGCCGTTCGTCCTCGCAATGACTATACGCATAAACATGTGCTACACCAACTCAAAATATTTTTTGTTTCGGATGCTGACGTGAGCCGCATACATTTCTGAATAATAAACACACACACAACAAACTCAGAAGACAAATGCTCAATTTATAGACTAAAGGTAGCCCAATGATATACTGTTGGCCGAGGCTATTTGGTCCGCAGCTTCAGACGTTATCCAACAAAGCGAGGGCGAGAGAGATCGTCACTTCGACTTTTCTAACGAAAAACGCTGTGGATCTGAGCCGGTATGCCGCTTGCTACGTAGCCCAACCCCGGCGCAATTTTTGGAAACACTTCAAGGGCGTCCCTGCACGGACACGCATACTGCCAAGAACGCTGAGAAGCCATGCACTTTCCAAACCTGCTTCTATGCATTTATACCAAGGGAGATAGTAATCTAAACCGTCTGGGCAGTGGAGAAAAAAAAAAATCCCCAAGACGCCGCGGGCGCTAACTTCTATACAATATGCACGAAGAGATTGTTTTGGTTAAAGATAAAGTACCTCCGACCAAATATCGACATTCCTGAAAAAAATGCCATAGGGGAGAAAGAGTGAAATAATAAAAATAAGAGTCTTCTTTTGAGAATGCGCGCAGTCGCTGTGCACCCTTCGCCGCTCGGTAAAGGCACGAGAACTTAACCTTGCGAAATTCCTGGCGTAATAACCAGCGCCAACCTCTGCGGCAGTGTGTATATTTATGCCTGCGGCGAGGAGCCATTGCTGTTTTGAAAAATCTCCAGAATGAACAAGGTGAGAAAAGGCAGGAAAGCCAAGCAGGAGTTCAACGTGACGAATTTGAGTGAATATATATACTGAGACGGCAACCGCAGCTATTCGAACGCCGTTAATGGCTACACGTGGCAGTTACTGCTTGCACGGGGATACGCAGAAGCAGTGGTGCGCGTAGGTGCCGTTAGACGGCCATGTGACCGGAAAGAAAGACGATGCCCGCGTATGGTGACCTATGCGGGTAGATGTTCGAAAATGCGAAACCGTGCGGCCGTCACCGACGTGACGTCACACTTGCACACGCTCGTATATTCACGTCCTCATGTTGCATATCCGCTAGGATACAGCGGATATGCAACATGAGGACGAATATACTGAGCCGAGGAAAGACAGAATCGTAGGTATGTTCATTACACGAGGTTGATTGATTGATATGTGGGGTTTAACGTCCCAAAACCACTATATGATTATGAGAGACGCCGTAGTGGAGGGCTCCGGAAATTTAGACCACCTGGGGTTCTTTAACGTGCACCCCATTACACGAGGTGGGAATAGGCAAGTGGTCGCAATAAATAAATAAATAAATAAATGAATAAATAACTAAATAAAGTAAGAAGGAAGCAAAGAAAGAAAGAAAGAGAGAGAGAAAGAAAGAAAGAAAGAAACCATGAGCAGCCCCGAATAAGATGGGTGTTCATAAAAAAGCTCGGCCAGGGGTAGTCATACATCGAAATCTAGTTGATTAAAATAAAAATTGGTGCAGCTACGCACTATATAGTGGTGGGAGAGTGAGGAAGCAGCGAAGCTGTTGGAGTTGCCCTCCTTCTTCTCTTCCACCTTAGCCCACCGTGCGTTCCCCACACAGTGCTATACTATATATATTATACTATACTTTAACATGGCTACGCTATGCTTCACACGTTTACCCCCTTCTTTACCCTCACTTCCCATTCCGAACCCTTGCTAGACGATAGTACGTATGATTATCATTGCTTTCTCTTTTTTTTCTATCTTTTTCTGTGTTTATTTATTTTTCTGCGCCGCGGTCTTTTTTTTTTTTTTACTCTTCATTCTCTCTCTCTCCTTGTATGTGTACTCGTTCTGGCTCCGTCTCTCCTTTTCGCCCCTTATTTCATGCCCTCGTCTATATTTCTCTTTCTTTCTACCCCTTTATTTCTCCATCTGTCTATCAATCTTTACTTATTCTCTCATTCATCAGAGTTTTTGCACTCCACGCTAGACGAATTGGTTTGTACATTCTGTTTGTTTGTTTGTTTGTTTGTTTTTTAAAATATATGGCACGAACCCACTTTACGCGATTGTTCAAGAATGCGACGTTAAAACTTTTACTTGTTATTTTAAAAAGGGTAGGTTATTGTAAAAATAAAGAAATTCAATAGAAATAATACGTAATACATTAAATTTAAACTTCAAGTACTATGCTTTTGCGTTTAACGGCAGTAGTCTGGGATGCATTCTGGGAGCGAGGCAGCAGGAAAAGGAGAAGATGAAGCGAGCGCATGCCGGCTCATGATGACGATGTTTTTTTTTGTTTTTTTTATGTCGCCACGTGGCATAATAAAGAACTTAATAGCTCCACAGTAAAATCTTCACGGGAGCTACGAAATGAGGTGCATCATCCGAAAACCATATTGTGTAGAAGAAACTTTAATATGCAGGAATATACGCGTACTCGCTGACAAACTCAACAGCAGAGGTTCGTGTGCGCGGTTTTGACCGACCATTCTCCACACAGCACGTGATGTGGAGCAGCATCACGTAACACCCCATAGAGCACAGCTATAAATCAATTTTATTCGGCGACGTTGAAATATAGACTATCAGATTGAGCTGAAGTTTATTTTTTTTGGCTTATCCCTCAGAAACTTCATCGAGAGAGAGAGAGAGAGAGAGAGAGAGAGAGAGAAGATCGGATCCCCCCATTAGAGGATGACATTCTAAAATGTTCAGCACAACACACTCAGCAAAAAAAGCACTAATATAACGATATTTTGAGGGTAAACTCAAGTTAGCCGAAGAAAATGCAATAAGTCACTCAAAAATTTTACAAACAAGCCACTGAAACAAGCAGTCCAAATCCGCTTATTATAAGCAGACTGACAGCTCCTCCTCTTTACAGAAAGTAATGCTGATATGAGAGAAGAGATGCATGGGCTCTGCACATTTATGTTGGCACGTATCAGAGATACTGTCTGGCCTGTCGGCGCCTCTATTTTATAGACCCGCTATCGGTTGAAGGTCAAGGGCTTTCCATATTTCAGTCTGATAAACTTCTTGCTCTTCCTCCGTGTCGGCGAACACCGTTACGATAAGGTGCTGGGTGGCCTGATAGGGAAATGTTCAAGCATGCTTTCCAGCTTTCGCTTGGCAACAGTTGCGCGAAAGCTCGCGATAATCGGAGCGCGAAGAAGTGATGTTACCATCTCGAGACAACATTGCTCATTAAGGCATAGATAAATACTGTGCTCCGAAGCTGCCACTTCAATCGATAAATTGGACGACCCTGTCAGACTTGCCGGTATTTCTTTCTGGCTGAGAAACCACTGAACAAGAAACAGTGATGATGAAAGACACTAAAACAACGTATTCTCACAGCATGAGCAAAGATTACGTAGAAAGAATACTGGCTAGATTATCATGATCAATGAAAAACACGCATGAACGCCCACACGCTCAAAGATCAACGTAACATGCACCGAAGCAAATGAAAGTCATTCCGTGCAACAGACCTTAGGTCTGGCAGACCACCCGACACCGAGCGCTGAATCCGTGGACCGCTCATTATTGGACTTTGGATGTGTTTTTGGATGTTATTTGGATGTGTATTTGGATGGGATTTTTATATGAAAAACTATTATTATCGAGGGCAGATTAAAAAAATGAAAGCAAAAAAAAGTGACAAAGATTACCTTACACTTCCCATGATATATGCTAACAATGTGTATGAGTTTCCGGTTATGTAATTTCTATGCGTTGAATTTTGATACTACTGAATATTCAACACTGCATGCAGCGACGTCTTACGCGTCGTCGACGTTTTGCTACGTAAACTGTCGCCACGTGCAGTTGATTAGATTACTCGAACGTGTACCAACTGATGCATGGTTTACTTTGAAGTACACAATTTTTCACCGTGTTTCCTTGTCGCGTGATTGCTGATTTCACCCTTTACCCTGTACTTGCAGTGCCTTCATCAGGCAGTGCTTTGTTATTGAGGCGTGAATCGGTGAAGGAAAGAACTGGAAATACAGGAAAGGCGGGGATATTAACTAGTCCAGAACGACCCGTATGCTACAAACTTCGGGCGGATAATTGGGGGTATAATAAACAGAGAAAGCCAGTGGCTAAGAAAAGCCCAGTAGAGTATGTCAGATAATTAGGTGCTGGTACGCCGAAACTAGGGAATTCAGCAAGCCTTGAGTGGGGCCTGCTGATGTAAATTAATTTAGATCCTTTTGTCTGACACCAGACATGAGTATAGCCTCATAATAATGATGGATGGACTATGCGTGTAATACCAACTCTTACATACAGAAAGACGTTGGCCCATTAAGCAACCATTCGCGGGACCCCGAAAAGTGCAGAATAGTCAACCACCTGCCGCGGGCATGGAATAAAGGTGACTGCAACAGTTCTCCACATCAGTAAATATTTCATGGACATTCCGGTGTGATAGTAACTTAACTTTTGTAGTTTTCTGGGTTGTCCCTTCGCCGTCATTAAAGGGATGCTGCAGTAGAATGCTATATAGTTTCTGATTTGTTTCTGAAGTTGTGGATTGAGAGATAAGAAAATTGAGGATAATGAGGGCTCACAGATCAACTAGACGACTAGTCGTTGTGTTTGGTACCCTATATGCGGGAATGGGGTGACCGGATTGGGAGAAAGACTGAACACTGCGTCATCACACCGAAGAGTTAACAACTGGGCTATGAATTATCTTTTAGGCCAGTGCATTGTAATAAGCTCATTAATGAGCGAGTGGCGTTTTACAACAGAGCTAGATGCGCATATCTGAGTGAAGAACCCGGACGAAGTTAATGTGACCACGTTGCCTTATTTAAATAAAAATAAAATAGCAAAAAAATGGTCCCGCGGTAACTAATGCGTTCACCTCAGATGACTTAGAGGCGAAAGTCATCTTTTTCTTCTATATTGTATTTACTACCCCCCCCCCCTGAAAGTTCTCGTCACTTAAGGCGGTCTTGAATTGTCTCCGGGATTGGATGAATTGCAAGCTTTGTGTGCCTCACTTGGTTTTGCAGCTGCTTCGGTATCGGCGCACCTTTATTCAAGTGACAATGCCATTTGACGGCACTTTTTGTGACGTCACATGATGTCAATTCAACGGTCAATTTTCGTGTTTGAATGGGCACCTAAAGATACGCCTTAATAGGCTGAGTGTCACCTCCTCGGAAGTTGGCAACAAGAGCTTTTGCAAGCAGGTGCAGCGAAACGAAACGGAACAAAGCGTCGAAACGTCGATCCGAACCACGAAGCTTCACGCGCCAACGACCGCGAGCGCCACCAGTGCCCAGTCATCGAAACCAGCGTTACCAGAATAGTAACTCTGATCGAAACGTGTCCGTGCCTGCGAAAGAGGCCGGATCGGAGCGTCTGTCTGCTCCGCGTTCATGCGGTTGCCCAGACGTCTTTACGGGAAAACCATTACGTGCATGTGCGCCAGCCCAGCCCAAGCCCAGCCCAGTCTGTTGCTCTGACGCGAAGAAGAGGAAGGAATTGAGAGGAGGGGGTTGGGGGTGGTAATAGTCGGGCATAGGGCTGCACGCGAACGAGGTGGTGGTGCAGACCAAGGACTCTGCGGGAGCAACAGTGGGGGCCACTCTTTCTTGAGCGACGGCGGCCCCCGCGTTTCGAGCGGGGGCCAGTGGTGGTCACTGACCTCCTGGACGGGTGGCACACGCTGGACACGCGCCTCCACATCCTCCTTCTCTCTTCACCCCATGCGCCCCCGCCACGCCTGTCACAAACTAGTACCCCGTTTCCGTGCAGTGTGCGTCGGCCATCATGAGCCAGTTGCGTGCACTGCACGCGTAGCTGGATGATGAAGCTTCCATGAGCATGCGCGGATAGAACAATGCGGGGATCCTTTGTTGTTTCCTTCGAAATGAATGCGCAAGTATGAAAATGCAGCAATATACTGCGCCGAAGTGTTCGCCTTTAACGACTGAACGAAGTTTCTAAGTAGCGTTGGAATTGTCATGTGAGATTAGTCGATTTTGGTGAGCAATGCCAAAGGCGCCAAGAAAAAAAAAAAAGAAACAGCTTCAGAGAAAGGGAAAGAAAGAGAGAGGTGAGTACAAAAACAGTGGTGGTCTTGTAAGCAAATTGATAGAATGAGTCATTAAGTCACCCACAATGTAGGCTAAAGGCACTGCGGTATGGTCCAGTGTTAATATGAATAAACCGAATGGTACACGGACGACTCTTCCTCCTCATGTGAAACATTAAATAATGCTATCGGATAGCAATTGTGTAGGAACTGCTCATAGAATACAACAAGGAAGTTCCATATTTACGAAAATCGGCGCTAGGTACTAATAAGAATAAATAAAAAATATCTTAGGTATTAAGAATAACAAGAAGCGACACCAATACACAGAAACTTGCAATATCAGGGGATAGAAGTATTAAAAACAGTGCGGTATTCGTCACCGAAAAAAAGTAAATAAATAGCTTACTCGTTACTCCAACCAAAAAGGAACGCGTTACCACCCTACGTTACCCACAAAAAATATAACGCGTAACCATTACTACCGTTATCAAAAAAAAAACGTAACGAATGTTACCTCTGCCGTTAGTACACAATCGTAAACTTTAATCAATATGTCTTTCTCACAGGAGGCTTACAATTAGACTTCTTTACATCTCAAATTTATGTTTCACATAAAACATGTACTTCCAAAGAAGGATTATGTTCAATTTGCTCATTTATTGAGTATTCTTTGAACCTAATGCTACGGTGGCTTTAAGTTGATTGTTACATGTGATGGCTTGTGACTTGGCCCACGGTGAAGCCTTCCGAATGCGACATTCTACAAAATATCAGATTCAATTATCCACGCTAACTACAAGAAAAGAATCACTGAACTCTCAAGAAACTAGCAGTAATCGGCTTTTTCTGAGTCCGAACAGCCCCTCCAGTGGAGGTCATCAAAATCGAAACTGGTGTTCTTTAGCCTCTGAAATTGCCCGCCACGTGCCGGTAGGCAATCGCGGAGGCCTGCATTGACACCCTATTTTTTTTTTTGTGAGGGAGGGGGGAGGAGTCCATTGGCACGTTTGTGACACCGGATGTCCATTGGTACACACATGTCGTCTCGTTTGGGCCTCCAAAACTAATGGCGCGCGCCTTATCGACGCCGGCACACATGCGCGGACGACCTATACAGAAAGGGGCTATTCCGACCCCGCACTGAAGAAAGAATTTATTTATTTATTTATTTATTTATTTATTTTCGTATACTGCAGCCCAATTCGGGCTACACCATGAGTGGGGTTCTCCAACATCAGAACACAAACAGCAAGGCAATACAACACTCAAGTAGAAAGAAAAAACAAAAGCAAAAAATACAGTTATAACACTCTTAATAAACAAACCGCGCTTCAATTCATTTGTTGAAGAATTTATCTAAAAGTAATGATCTGGTTCACCCAGGCAAACTATTTCATGCTTAGTCACGCAAGAATATATTTGTGAATGAACGTTTCTCGTTCACTTCAGCCTGTATAATTACCGCAAAAAGTTGCGAGCTTTTACGTGAGCATGTCCAAAAACAGCCTCACTGGCTCCGAAGCTCGCTAACCAAAAACTTTGCTGCATGCCGGTGGGGAAAGAAGTGAAAGTTGTTTTAAAAACAAAGTTGTTAAGTCTTAGCAACTTTGTAGCAACTATTTTATAGAAGTTATTAAAGTCGCTCATATTTAGACGTTTTTTTTTTCAAAAATAGTTTACTTCGCTCTACAAGTTTAAAACAATGTTTCTTCGTTCTACCATTACCATTACGAAGCAAACATCCTGTGTGTGGAATGTATGCACAACGTAGAGCCAAGAAACATTGCTTGAAACTTGTAAAGCGAAGTGAGTGAACCTAATAAAGTCGTTTCCCTCGCTTCGCTCTACAAATTTCAAACAATGTTTCTACTCTACGTAGTGCTTGTATTCCATACACAAGATGTCTTTTTCGCCATATAAATATTTGTGTGTTACGTCATTATCAACTTTCGAGAACGACTGTCGTTAAAATTAGACGCATGCCTGCTAAGTATGCAATACAGCGAATAATACCAAGGAGTGCATACTATGTGCTTGGTGCGATCTTAGTGCATGTTCAAGAACTCCCGATGGTTGAAATTTTCGAAGCCCTCCGCTAAACGGCGTCTCTTATAATCATATAGTGGAATTGGGACGTAAAACCCCATATATTCTTATTATTTATAAGGGTATAATGATTAACATAACTACATTTTTACATCATTTCTCGAAAAGTTCAACGCCCCTATTCAAAGTGTTCACATCCACCATATATGAAAGCTGATCATCTAGGGTGATCATTGGTGGCGTTCGCTTATATTCAAATGTGTCCACTAGGCTATAAGGTGTGGAGGTACAAGTTTTTAGCGGAACAAACGAATTATGTGCAAGAGAGAAAGACAGAAAATAAAATTTATTTGTCTCTGGAGCAGTTCTGTAGAGCGCATGTCGATGGGTCTTCTGTCCTGGACTGCTGTGGCCATTGCTACCTCTCTGACGCACTCAACCAGCCTGATATACGTGGTCGTCCGCTTCCCACTGCTCCGGTGAGGTGTTGCATATGACGGGTACTGCCGTTATATTCTGGCATCCCCATGTTGTGGTCAACTGTGGGTTTCCAAGGACACGCGTCTCTGCATTGTGTTGGGTATATTTAATAATCTGTCAGCATGAACATGAATTCGTTTGCCACCGCCGTCAAGATACCGAATGCTCCCTGTGCAGTTTCACGTGGGGTGGGGGATATCACCTTCTTTTCTCTTTGGAGTCTGAAATGCTGCAGAATGTCCATGTAACTTGCACGCCAGCGCCTCCATGCTCCCGTCCGCCGATCTTCCTCGGCTAGCGTAGATCGGCCTGAACATTCCAGGTTGGCATGCCCTCACGCCTTGGGGCCCTCATTATTTGGCATGTTTCATTACTCACGCCATCGGCGTTTAAGATGCGAATGGCTTTACAGCCTGCCCTACACACACCATTGGTGTATTCCCGGAAGGCGTCCCGAGATCCGACCCGAGACATTTCTTCCAGGAAAGCAACCCGTTTACATAAAATGTTTGTACGGGAAATGACGGTACATGGAAATGTTTTTGCATATCCGTACATGTATTACCTTTTGGTTCCGTTATTTTGTTAATGTGCGTACCTACACATAGGTTTCCTGGCGCCCTATTTACTTCAACAAAGTGATTGAAAATCACTATGTACTCAGTATTCAATTTGCTTTTACGATCACTCATACTTAAAAATTGTGAGCCGGAAGTTGCACAAACATACTGCGCAAGTTTCGAGACAGGTTAGGCGCCCACTAACACTAGAATATTAAGGGTAAGTCCCCAGTTTTTTGTGTAATAATGAACAGAATCTCCGGCGTTCGCAAGAAGTATACCAGTTTAATACAAATACGTTCAAGCGTGTGCGTTTTTCTTCGGCAACATATATACTACAGTAAAGCCTCGTTACGATGAAGAGACAGCTGACCCGCAAATTCGTCAGTTATAATCGAAATATTGTTATAAACGTATATCGTTAGACCGGTAATAAAAGCAAGGTTGTTGGTGGTTTATACCGTTATAGCCGATATTTCACTATATTCAAAATAGGGACATTGAATTTACACTGTACGAGTTAGCTGATAGTCCCATTAAACGTAAGTAATAATTCTAATTAGGTACAGCTGAAAGTGCAATGCTCCTAAACATGCTTTCAGCCCTTGTTCGGGCATCGGCACGTCACTGTAGCGATGCCTGCCGTGGGAAAAGTTAGATGCATATTTAGGGAGAAAATATTTTTGCGCAACAGTAATGCGCGAACCTATGCTCACATTCACACTCTGTGTCAATTTCTAGAGATAATGACAATGACACATGATAAGGAACTCCTAGCTATTCAACCCTCAAAACAAACAGTACGCGTGAATCTGTATGATAGGTATACAGTAAGACGGAACTTCATAATGTCCAGAACTGTGAGATTTGCAAGTGTACTTCTCGAACGTTGCAACTGAGGCGTTAAATGAAGCTCGATACAGCAGCAAATATGTTTATTTTTTATGCGTTTCGGGCTCACTGTAAAGCGACCCCTGATTTGCGCGTGGTGCACCTAAATCTAAATACGCAGACAAGCTTTCTCGCCTGCATCGAAAATGGGGCCGCCGAGGCTGCGATGGGATCCCGCGATTCTCGGGTCAGCAGTCGAGTATATCATAACCACTGGACCACCGCGACGGGCACACAATGGCTTTGGGAGCCATTACTGAATATCTCAAGGGTCACCAGTGTAAGAGGAATATGTTGTTTTGGTGGCTGCGGACTATGATAGGTTACGGTAAATACTACATCCAGACTTGAGTTAACGAATCGTCATCATCGGCTGCTACTGATGTTGCAAAGATCATCACATTCGCGTAACAAAACAACGAAAAGTCGCAGTTACAGCAGCAGGTTGTTGAATCATCAAGGGCTGTTGTTCAAGCACGTCGTCTAATTACAAGTTCGAGAAATGAATGTGAACTGTGCATATACAGCTGTATGAACCCTGGGTAAGACAGCTATGCAGTTCCCACGTCACCACATGAGTACCTTGCCACGAAATTTAAGTCAGCTCATATATATACTAGACAGTGCGTACGTTAACAATACTTATAACATCTCGCGACACCTGCATATGTTATAGCATGGCTCGGTCAAGCGGCAGGTTTCGGATGTATCGCGGTCTTCCTACCGTATCCAATTGCATACTTCACGCACAGCTTAATTATGACTTACTGTTGGCTACTGATGGCTCGTGTTCGCTAATTTATGGCAATCGTTGGCAAACTGTTGTCTGACGCTGGCTAATGTCGTTTAGGGTGGAATATCGGCTGCTATAACAACGTTGTCGTTACCATTTGATTCATTGAGTGATTGATTGGTTGACGGATTGATTGATTCAATCAATCAATCATTCATTCATTGAGCGAATCAGTTTAGTTGAATAGATCACCCTGAAGGTGCCCTTTTGAAGGGGCATTTATCTAACGCCCCTCCAATTATATATGTAGATAAGTCGGTGGTGTTTTATGGATGATTAACAATAAACATAGAAAGAGATGTTTCAATATTGAACATGATCCACAACACGCTGTCGTAAAGAAGGTAATAAGCCGATGGTGACCCCTGATTCATTCATTGACTGCTTTAACGGCTCACACTGTCTTCAGCCGGACGCACACTGCTCACAACTAACGATGCCTGCCGTCTAGACAGGCTCGCGCAGAAAACGATGCGCTGTTCGGTGGGCTGCCGAGACACGAAAACAATGCATGTAATGCGGGGCGGCTGGCCACGCATGAACTTGAAGCACGACGGGAACTCGTCTCTCCCATTTCGGCTCCCGCCTTCTATCCTAGACAAGCTCCCCCCCCCCCCAGCCTTTCTACCCCTTCCGCCCACATGCGTACCCTAGCCAGACCTAACCGTGCTTAAGGGCGCGAAAGGAATCGCCTAGAAGCTCGCGCACGCGTGCTCTAATGCATCTGTGATCGTTTTCTTCCGGCCACAACAAGGTGTGCACGCGACGTCTCTGAAGCGCTTGTAAATGACCCGTATACTATTTGCTTTCAAACAGGTTGGCCCGACCATTTGCGCTCTCTTTCCTTTGTTCTTGTTTCTTTTTTTTTTGCGTGCTGCCCGCTTTGCCTTAATAATAGGTCCTTCTTCGGGCAACCCGTTCGCTTTCTTGCGTGCAGGTTTTCCTTTTACGAGGTGCTCCTTCGCCGTTACAGCACAAGCATGGGCGTGCAGCTTTTCTTGATGTCGCGTCACGAATAAAAGTGAAATAAGGGTTCAGAAACAATGCTGTGGCCACTGTCCCTTTATCCCCCCCCCCTTCCAATTCGTTCCAGAAGCTGGAAGCGTGATTCTGTACTAAATTCGCGAATAGAGGCTGGAGAGTAAAAGTGATAAAGCAACAAAAGAAGCAAATGTGTTTGTTGACTCGGCATTACGAACTTTTATGATAACAACAGTGTGCTTGTTATTTCTGTACTTTTTTTTTTCCGAAGGAGGGGGGGGGGGAGAGGTAGGAGGGGCATCTAGCGGAATGATGCGACCATCATGAAGCGGCCGCGTACGAAAAAAATAAAAATAAAACAACTTATACGCAAACAACCTATACGCAAGCAAAGCAAAGGATATTACAAATGACCCTGGCGTAACTACCGCATACATACACTAAGAAAATGGCGAAGAAAAGGGGGCCTGCAGCTATGCGAAGATAGTAATTTTCTAAACTACACCGGTGGCCACTTAGATCTCCCGTCTACATAATCGTTGAGCATATGCGTGACCGCTTTGACTGATCCTAACCATTCGTCGAGTGGTGCAAAACAGTGGTTATTTTTAGCGATTCCTAGCGAGCACGAAGCCCGCTGCTAGTGGTTGTACTATGCGTATATTTATTTATCCGATGGTTACCTGCCATGCAATGGTTTTATGGAAGCAGTTCTTGTGTTCCACCACAATGCTTCGGAGGCCATTTTGCATTACGTACTGCGCTGAGCGCAAAGTCGCTAGTTCGATTACCAGTCTGGGAGTGCAAATTCCGAGGAATGTAGAAACGAGGGAACACTCGTACGTATTCCGGATACGGTTCAGTCTGCCGTGGTGGAGCAATGGCGACGGAGCTCGGCTGCTGACCCTGAAAGTCGCGGGTTCGAACCCGGCTGCGGCCGTCACGTTTCGACGGAGTCGTTATGCGATAGGTAAGTGCAGTGTGTGATGTCAGTGCACGTGACAGAACACCAGACGGCAAAACGTTTCGCAGGGCTTCCTTATGGCGTGTTTGACGACGATTCTGTCCTTGTTTTGGCGCGTGCATTTTCAGGTGTTACTAATTCCTGCCAAATGGCTTTTGGGTAAATGCGGTGCGGTGCACTGACGACGGACAAAGAAAGAGACGACATGAGCGCTAGTCTCAAATGAAATACGCGTTAAAAAACCCCAGATGGTGGAAATTTCCGGAGCTCTCCACACCGGCGTCTAATCATATGGTGGTTTTTGGACGTTAATCCCCACATATCAATCAATCGAACGATATATATATATATATATATATATATATATATATATATATATATATATATATATATATATATATATATATGTGTGTGTGTGTGTGTGTGTGTGTGTGTTGCGTAAACTGAATAAACATTTGGAAGTCACATGGTACTACACAACCTTTTTCTATAAGCGTCTTTTATGAGCGTATAGCCATCTATACGACATAATACGATAGTTCGTGTAGCTCGGTTCGGCTATGCGCATCCATGAAGCCTTGACATGAAACGGCAGGAAAGAGGCAACTCGGAATTCGCAAATTCCCGGGGCAAAGATAGCGCGTAGTATCACACATCTATCAGCCCTGCGTGATTGTTCCGGAAGCACGCGTCCCCTTTTACACGCCCGCTCGCACGTGTGTGAAAAGCATGCGAGGGTTGGCAGCGCGTCCAAATAACGCCTCCCAGGAGCATCGGCTTTTCTTACACGCAAGAGCGCATTCGTATTGGATCTGCGGGCGTTACGAGACGTGCAACGGGACCTCCACAGTATTCAGAACATTTTTTCTCTACGCTTTCGTTCGTCAATTCCGAATTTGTGAGAAACGTCGTACGTCGACTGCTCCTGCAAAGTTAGCCCGTCATGCGTGCGTATAAGTGAGCGGCTGCAGCGCCTGCCTCGTGCAAGAACTTTGGCACCGATGCGACCAATTTCCGTCGTAGTCGTCGGCTTCCTATATATGCGTGGCTGCCACACACTCGAAGAATTGTCTCACGGAAGTTTCCGAACACAAATGCAACGCAGGGAGACGCGTACTATCCCCCCTCTTGTTGCGCAACACATTCGAGAAGCGCAAATACCGGGACGTAAAACTTCGTACAACTCGCGACTCAGTCATGTGAAATAATCGCAGCGACGGGGCGAATAACGCGAGCCTTGGCGCGTCGTATCTTCGCATGTAACGGGTAAATCCGATGGTGCCGTGGAACTCTTATTTCCGTAGGAAATACCTCGAACCTCACGCAATAGGGTCGCGGATTAAAAGTGAATGTAGCTATTCTCAGAAGCCAGACTCGAATAAATTGAAACTTGGACCACCTTTTTTCAAAGGTTGGCCTGTGTTCACAAAAGCTTTTACGCCTATTCTGGTAGCTTGTAGGTTGTTGCTAAGATTTAGCTAGGTTATGATAGCTTTGTTTTTAGCTTGATTTTATATTGTTGCTAATCTTCAGCTAGGTGATGCTATAGATTTGTTTCTAGCTTTCTTTTATTAGATTGTTGCTAAGCTTTAGCTAGGTAATGGCAGCTTTGTTTCTAGCTTGCTTTTAGATTGTTGCTAAGCTTTAGCTAGGTGATGGTAGCTTTGTTTCTAGCTTGCTTTTATATTGTTGCTAAGCGTTAGCTAAGCGATGGAACCTTTGTTTCTAGCTTGCTTTTAGATTGTTGCTAAGCTTTAGCTAGGCGATTCTAGGTTGTTTCTATGGGTCGTTCGTGCGCTTTAGCTAGGCTGCTTCTTTTAGATAGGCTGCTTCTATGCTACTTCTAGATTGTTTCCGGGCTTTGGCTATAAAGCTAGAATGTTTTCGGCCAGATTCTAGGCTTTTAGCTAGGTGATGCTAGGCTAATTATATATCGCCGCTATAGGCTTATCGATATCCTGATATCTGGGTGGCTTCTGAGTCTTTGTTGGGCTTTTACCAGTTGTTGTTAGGTTCGTTTTCTAGGTTATTGGATGCTTTGTCATACACTTCACTATCGTCGCCAGCTTCGTCGTCACTGTGCGACAAAATGTAACCTTCACCATTTCTTTTCTCTACCTCTCTCTCTATTTCATCCTGTCCATATATATATATTTCCTCTTTATTTTTATATCCTTCTTTCTCTCCCTTGTTCAGGTGTTTTACAAGTTCCTCTTCGTCGAGCAGAGTTTTCGTTTAACGCCCACTGTACTCGGAAGTCGGGCTTGCCTACATTTCTTGTGGCGCATTCCCACCTGCACGATGAAGCACAACTTACCGATAGCTTCAACAGGTTCACTGTAAGAAGAATGAAGAGTGCACGTGGTGGATCAAGATGGTCATAACTTTTCGTGCACATTGCATACGCCGAGGTGTTCACGGCCGGCCTAACCCACTTCGCTACTAAAAAATAGTCGTGGCTCTGTCAACACCGAAGCTTTATAACATGAGCCCACGAGAATAACTGTGATCGAACCGTTCGTTCCTGATCACCGACGTTCAATGATGTCCGGGTCATCATTTTGCAGAAACGAGGTTGCAAACACGTGCACTGCTGTCAGAACAAAGGCAAGTCTATAGACTTCATTGCTGCTACTTGGGAGCCCTCTTATGTATACTTCCTCACCCAAGGACGCAAGTTTATGCGGATAACGGATGTAACGCTTGGCAACTATTTCCGGCACAGTCGTCATCTATACGGTGGCCACCCTTTCCACATTCTTTAGCAGTTGCATCTAGATATTCAGCGAGCAAACAAGCGTTTGCTGTTCCCTTTTAGTCTTCAAAAAAAAAAAAAAACGTGACAGATGGCACTATAGTTATCCAGGGGGCAAGCAAGGTATTTGAGATTGAACGCGGAATTTTGGGGGGCAATATGAAGGGCTAGAGTATTTCTTACTGGCTGTGCTAGTAAAAATACGCTGTGGTCAAGTTTAATTGAATGCAGGAATAGCGCAACCTAGAAGTAGTTACTTCGTAACGACGGAAGCGAAAAAAAACAAGGACAGAAAAGAGCATGTTCCTGCATTCAGTCATGTCCTACCAACTTGCCCAAGCTTCCACGCTTCATAAGTTCAGTTTAATATTCTGCACAGCGATTTTATTCGGAGTGGTTACCTACGCTTACCACCATGCATGGCCCCGCCACGCTGATCTAGTGCAAAGGTATACTCGGCTACTGAACCGCAGGCCACGGGATCGAATCCCGGCTGCGGTGGCTGCATTTTTGAATAAGGCGAAAATGCTCTAGGCCCGTGTCCTCAGACTTGGGTGCACGTTAAAGAATCTCAGTGGATCGGAATTTCCGGAGCCCTCCACTACGGCGTCTCTCATAATCATATGGTGGTTTCGGGACGTTAAACTCCACATACCAACCACTGTGCATAAAAGGGTTACAGGAGGGGAGAGGTGTCAGTCTGCATGAAGAAAATTCAAAATAGAATTATTATTTTTTCACCTTCTCGGCTGCAGCGTTGTCTGCGCATGCAAAATTTTCGAGAACATGCTGGTTCCAAAAATATGGCCTAGAAAGACTTTAGAAGAAAATTAGTCCAACAGGTGAGCGTCCAAGCTCTTACAGATACTGCATAGAAACTCAAGTGATCTGTTGGCGCAGAGGCGGAACTAAATAAATTCAGATCCTTTGCGGACTTTTGGATCAGTACAACAGCGTCCAAGCATCAGCCAGAAGACTGTCCAAAAAGAGGGTGCTCGAACTTCAGCACAAAGGCACAACCATCCTGAACGTTTGGGATGTGTCAAACATGCATTGTTCTACTCTGCCTTTGGAAAGAAAAAAAAAAGCTGTTTTTCAGAATTCCACAACAAGTTATTCTTTCTCTGCAAAGCGCAAAGTATGCTACTACATGGAAACGACCAGTTTTTACATATGTGCAGTGCATAGACCATTCCAGTACGATGGCCATCAGCGGTGACTAACTCGTGGGAGCTTTTTTACATGTCGTAATTTTCTTTTCGTGTGTGCCCGGTGTTATTGTGTCCTTTGATTATATATTTGCATTAAAATTGAAAATTAAAACCAAAGCCTACTCTTGTGCTTGAAAGAGGTAAGGCAGAGAATGCGCATCTGCAGGAATGACTGGTGGTGGCGCCACGGTGAAGTTCGCGCTCAAGTTCATCGTGACAACATGGATTTTGACGCTGTTGGCCCTGGCGAGTTTAAATATTGATCGGTAACCTCAATTGCTCCAGCTGTCAATGAAAGATTGAAGATGTATTAATAACATTTACAATGCTCAACCTCCCATGCAGACATAGCGTAAAAGATACGCTGTAGTATATATCCTGTCGTATAGTATATGCGGTTATAGGCTAAGTTTGCTTTAGCATTTGTCTTTTCCGATTAGTGTAAACACAAAGCTTAAACGTTACTTCGGGAATATTCTCGACCTATTACGACCTCACATCGTATCACCATTGCAGGCTCACTCCTGTTCCCGTACTGAAAATTGCATCCTCTATTTTGTTCTATCTTAACATTTTAATATGTACCAAATAGCTCATGTAAGCTCCGGCACACCCTGTAAGCTCCCGCCCACCAGTGCGCTGACGGCCGTACCGCCAATCCCATGAGGACTTCCCGACGAGCTCTGGTGAGCCTGATCAACCTCTCTCTCACTAGGCACTGCCGTTTCCGATCCCTCTACAAATACACCGAATCAGTACGCATTGAAAGTTACATACGTCAAAGTTATATGCAGCTAAATGAATCAAATGGACATTTAGTCTAGGAAAAGCATAACAGATGTTCAATGTCTTTGGCCGTAAGGTACTAAGTGCGACGTAGACTGATATGAATTGAAATAGACAAAGGTCACCCATTCCATCGGTGGGATTACAACCCACAACCACCGATCCCACCAATGGATGAATGGTTTTTCATGCACTTCGATTCTTTCAACTTTCGTCCCGATTGTCTCAGTAAAGTTAAAGACAAAATTATCTGTGCCTTTTCTGGCCATATGCATGTTCGGGTAACTTCGAAACATCAACAAGTGCTACAGAAAAAGTTCCCTCTTTGGTTGATATTCCAAAGTGTTCCACCTTTGCCAAGCTCCTTCGTCGATGCACTCAGCAGTGTGACTGCACGTTGCAAGCTCTGTCATTCCAGCTGGTACAGTTACGACGGCAAGACAGTACAATAATGATGGTCGTGCTCGGCGGGGTCGGATTCCTAGCGCATACACATAACGCCAGCCTCGACATCAGTTGTACAATCCCTCCAAAACTACGAAACACTCACGCCCCAACCCTCCTGCGCAACAGAAGTTGCGACGCCTGCATGCAAACGCTCGTACCACACGTTCATCGTTTGAACAGCTCACACTCACCGGCTGCGCGGCGATGAGACGATGGGAGGCCACCGACATTCGAACGAAGCCCGAGTTGGCGCCGCCGACGTTGCGCCGAAGCGCGCGTTTCCGACGCCGTCCATGAAGCCCCACGCCGCGCAAGCCGCGGGCCGAATGCAAAACAAGCCAGCCGCAGCGCCATCTTTGAATCCGGGAGCCGCCGGGGAACAAAAACCCCGACTCTCTCGCCTGCCTCCTTCTCGTTTCCCGGCGATCGCTAAGGACCGTTTCGTAGTCGATGTCTGGAAGGCGCTTCCGCAGATGTCTCGATGCGGCGGCCGTGATTCCGCGCACTGGTTGGCCTGCCGCCGTCGGCGCGGGACATTCCTTAGCGGCTACAGACGCTACGTCGGCGCACTGCTGATGGAGGCTGCTCCTCCTGCAGCACGCCGGTGGTGGCACTGTCCCGGGCTGCGCGAGCGACAAATTAGGAATATTAATTAGACCGCGCCTGCGTGTTCGAGTCGCGCGCGCTTTCCCTCGCCACCACGGCGCGTTTCTGACGCAGCTGGTGCCCGGGAACTCTCGCCGCAAGGAGGAGAGAGGAATGGTTCTTCTCTATGTCGATGGAAAGCTGCGTAGGCCAAGATATCGATCGGCCACATGCGGAGGAGAGGAGAAGGCACAGACAAAGGCGTAGTGGCATTTCGTGTAGGCAGAAGTTCATAGTAGGAACATTCCTTTCGCGCTGAGGGGAAAGAGATGATCGGAACGTTCTTCATCTCATCCTCCAATATTTCATCTGCGTGGGCCTGTGATGCGCAAACTATCGTAAATCAATTCTTTGACAGCGAAGCTGTTTAATCTATAGCAACAATTAGTGTGTGCGGCCTATCATAAAGATATGATTATCACAAACGGGTATATGCCACAGAAATGGATTCAATACCACAACTCCCCACTGGTCACCCAGAAAATGAAGAAGGCAGCAGTTAACAAGTGTTATTGCGATAGACGCATCACAATGTAAAGAAAAGTTAGGAGTTGGTATATTTAGCCCGAATATAGATTGGTCTTATTCCCTTCGACTACCGTTTTCATACCCGTTTTTGTGGCTGAATTTCTGGCAGCAGTCCTCGCATTACGCAAGTTGAATACGGCAATAACATCAGCTGTTATAACAACAGATTCTCTATCTCTCTGCGCGGCACTGTCTGTTGGTGCTGAAGCTCAAGTAATAAAGACGTTCCGTGCGCTAGTATTTGCGCACTTAAAAAAAATCCAATTAGTTTAGGTGCCTGAGCATAAAGGCATGTTCCCAAATGAAATAGCCGATTCCTAGCTAAGTGGTCAATGAGCGTACCGATTCTACCGTACTTTCGAACATCCGCTTATTTGACTGCTGTTCGATTCCGCAGACGTGCGCTTATGGAAGTCTTTGGAGGCAAAGCTCTGACAAACGCTACCAAACATTACCATTTATTTTATCCTTGGCGAAGAGCCATTTGCCAAACTTGTAAACTACGAGTGGCTATCGCAAGGCTGCGCTGCCGGGCACCGAATCTAAATTTCTAAGCACGTCTGCTCAGGCACCTTCGCACTGTGCGCGTCTGGGGTGAACTGGAAAAGAATAGATCATTTCCTTTTGACCTACAGGTGGTTTGCTACAGTACGAAAGGCCCTTTTAGAAAAACCTTTACGTTATATTGGTATGGATTTCAGTGTGCCTGTCATTTTGTTTTATGGAGCCCCAAATTGTTGGATTTCCTGTGCGAAAGAATGCGCGGCTGTCAGCGACTATGTTAATGAACTCATAGGTTGACTAATTAATCTGTATCATCATCCTAACGTGTCTATAACACTATATACGTATAAAAATGAGAATAGTGCTCTAATTTAAGGATAAATTGTTTTCTTTATTTATATAATTATATGCATTACATCAAGCACTGCAATTTTCTAGGTCAGCTGTAATATTTCTAATAGTTTCATTATTCTAAAACGGCACACTATTTTACAAAACCACTTAATTCTTGGCGAATCCCCACGGTGGGTATGTACCATGGGCAATAGGTAAACAAGAACAAGAACAAAATGACTCCAAAGCAATGGCTGCGAGCCGAAGACCCCGGGTATACGTGCAACGTGCGACAGAATGCTATAGGAAACGGGAAAGGTAACGGCGGCCACGGGAAGACCCTGACGGAGTGGCAAGCCTATATAAGCCAACCATGACGCGCCCGCAGATCTATGCGAGGTGCGAACGCTTCGTTTCAGCGCGAATTTCGGTCTCTCGAGTTTGGACATCATGTCTGTGATTTCAGCGGTTCAACTCGAACCGGTTTGCACCGAGAACCAACGTGGAAACATTCTAGCATCACTCATATACCTCGAGCCCAGAGACGACCTGGAATCAACCTTAAAAACAACCCGCGTTACCTATATATACCCCGTAGATGCAACCTGACTATAGCCTTCAAAGAGAGAGAGAGAGAGAGTTAAACTTTATTGGCGATCAGGCGCGCGTTCTCTTCGCCCAGAGGTGGGTGACTTCCTCATTCCTGGTAGCCATGGCCAGCTGCCGGCGCCCGAGCCCTTTCCACCAGCTGGAGCTAGTGGTCCTCATAGTTTACCGACGTCAGCAACGCCTCCCACTGGTCTTCTGGATTTTCTTGTACGCTGTGTGCGTCCACGGGCGGTACACTCGGGTTGTTTCGACAGCGTTATGCCATGTCTTTGCAGAGCCCTGTCAGTATTCACAGTTCCCGCTTTAGTTGCTGGGGTACAATGCGTGTAGTAGTGCACCGTGCGGATACCGGGTGCCTGCCTGTAGCTTTTTCCAGGTCACCGCTTGCTTCCTACTCAACCTTTTGTTAGCAGGTGGACAGTAACGTCGTTGCTTGCCGTAGTGCGCAATTATACAGTCTTGCTGTTTCAAGTGTTGCTGCTCGTAAATGCAAGCTTCGCCAATTATTTATTGTGCCTCCTTGCTTAACACGTTCTCTGAATTTGCACAACTCCTTATTTTGTAGCCCCCTCCTAATCAGTAAACCTTTATTCATGCTTCGAGTGCTGCTGGGCCTTTGCTTTTTGGGGTGAAGTGTGAACGAGTTCATATTTCAAAGAGGAACAATCGGTTCTGGTGTGTTCCCCGGAACCATAGAGTTTGGTAGTACATGGTTGTTTTATTGATTGATTGACTCATTCATTCATTGGTCAATTAGGTTTAAATCTTCAGGCAACAGCAACCTTGCAGTGAATATACCAGTCTCGCATCGGGCACTTTTTTTTTTATCAGGAGGCGCTCAAGAGCTCCGACATCGCCGCTCAGCAACGGCCTGCCAAGAGGGTCCACGACGCGGCGGTCAGGCACCGCCTGCACGTTCCGACGTGGAAGCTGCCCACGGTGGCTCTTCCCCCATAAAGGGACTTTCTATAGTCACCCGTCAGGACCTGAATAAAGTTCATTGTCTCACTGCCTGCGGTTCGCGGAGTAGCGAGATCGGCGTCTCCTGCCACGCAGTGGGGTCTGATCCATGGCGTGCCCGACATTATTTTTTTTGTCCCACAACGCGAGTGGGTACAGAAAGGCGCCACTTCTTCACGCGCGTTTTAAGGGGAGTTCTCAAATTGAAAGAAAAAGTAGGAGCGTTCCGTAATAAAGAACACACTCCTAGCTCCTCTGAGATCTTCGTGAATATAAAATGCTCGCCGTTATTGTGCTAGCGGGTGCATGACGCGTGGTAGAGATGAATAGACAGTATGGTGTGGAGCAAGGTGTCGTGGTTTCGACTCTCCAGTCGGGTGTTTCGGTATCTTTTAGATGCGAAGCAGCTGGTTGACTAGCCTGTGCAACGCTGTCGTTCCGTAAAAACGCGCCGCGCGCGCAGGTGTTGGCTCGGTGCCAAGTAGATCACCCCGCGGCTGTGCGTTGACGTCACGCTCCCCCTCACAGTACACGCGCTCGCCGCGGCGCCTGCAGTTGCCGCCTCGTCCGTTCTCCCGCAACACCTGCCGCGACCGCCGCTAGCTACACCACCGACTCGTCGGTTCACGCGCAATAATCTTGACGCTCGCCTAATGCACGCGTTGAAACATGTCTGTACGTGTCACCTACAAGACCTACGCCAGCCATCGCTTCAAACGAATCTTCCAGCGCTCACCGCAGAACCCGCGTCACCGCCGTTCAACTCGTGACGCCACCCGTGCGCAACTGTGCTGTTTCGCTTCCTACCAAATTCCGTTTGGGGAGATGGTCCAAATTTTTTGTTCTACACTCTTGGAAAGGGGTATAATTTTTGGACGGTGTGCTAAGAACTCTGAAGAAATAGTTTCCACTAGATTCACACGAGATAGGGTAACTTGCCGTAAATAATCATGATGGAGTCTCAATTGATCAAGTCATGTTGACTGTTGTTCACTGTATATGGCGTTGCATGAATGGCTGAATGCCACTTTGACCCAGACGCAAAGCCAGCAAGAATTGATTTCAGTCGCAGCATGTCTCCGTTCATTGAGATTATTTAATATGCAAGAGTCTGTACCAGAATGGCTGCCGAGGATAGAACCTCTTGCATCACTGAAACCATTTTAAGTTGACAAAACCGGTCCAAATGGGACAGAGGGCATCTTGTCTTACATTTAGCGGTGCAGCTCCTCACGCTGTGGCACAGTCCCTCCGTCGTTGTTCGTCGGAGCCACCCCCCGGCTGCTTCTCACAATGTTCACTAGATGGCACTGTGTTTTGACAGTACGCCTCATTAACGAACTAGGACATAACACTAAAGAAGCATTGTTAAAAGCAGTAGAAAAAAGCTTAAAGGACGGACAAATACCGGACAGTTGGCGACAAAGTAGAATGAACTTAATCTATAAAGGCAAGGGAGAAAAGGACAAGATTCGCTCGTATAGACCACTAACCATTACATCGGTACTATACAGGTTGGCGATGCAAGCAGTAAAAATGAAAATAGAAACATGGGCCGAACATAACGATATTTTGGGAGAACTTCAGAACGGATTTCGAGTCGACAGGCGGTTAGACGATAACCTGTTTGTTCTCACTCAGTGTATAGAAATGTCTAAAATAGAGAATAGGCCCTTGTACGTGGCTTTTCTAGACATCACTGGGGCATACGACAACGTTAATCAGGAAATTTTGTGGGATATATTGAAAGGAATGGGCATGGGCGACGACTGTATACAGCTTTTGAGGGAGATATACCGAGAAAATACAGTTTGCATAGAGTGGGAAGGAATGCGTAGCAAAGAGAACGTTGAGGTTAGCAGGGGTCTGAGACAGGGATGTCCTTTGTCTCCGCTGTTATTCATGCTGTACATGGTGAGTATGGAAAAAGCGCTAGAAGGTAGCAACATTGGCTTTAATCTGTCACACAAACAGGGCGGCATGATGATTGAGCAGAAGCTTCCAGGTTTATTTTATGCGGACGATATCGTCTTATTTGCGGACAGTCGAGATGATATACAGCAGCTGGCGAATATATGCGGAAGGGAAGGTGAAGCTCTTGGACTAGGATTCAGTGTAACGAAATGTGGATTGATGGTATTCAATGATCCCTGTGATCAGACGGTGTCCATACAAGGCCAAGAAATACCGAGGGTAAGTGAATACAAGTACCTTGGAGTATGGGTAAATGAGAGTGATAGATACATGGAGGTACAGGAAAAAGCCTCGGCAGCAAAAGGAAAGAGGAATGCGGCAATAATGAAGCACAGAGCGTTGTGGGGATACAATAGGTATGAGGTGCTTCGAGGTCTGTGGAAGGGTGTAATGGTTCCAGGGCTTACTTTTGGGAACTCAGTGGTGTGCATGAGGGCAGAGGTGCAATCGGGAATGGATGTAAATCAAAGGACTGTGGGACGCCTCGCGTTGGGTGCTCACGGGAAGACGACAAACGAGGCTGTAAAGGGCGATATGGGGTGGGCAGGTTTTGAGGCGAGGGAAGCGCAGAGCAAAATAAGGTTCGAAGAAAGGCTAAGAAATATGAAGGAGAGTAGATGGGCAGAGAAGGTGTTCCGTTATTTGTATAGGAAGAGCGTGGACACACAGTGGAGAAAAAGAACTAGAAGACTCACTAGTAAATATACGGCTGGTATTGTAAGCCATATGTCAACAAAGAGCGTTAAGGGAAAAGTCAGGGAGGCGGAGAGGATTTACTGGATGGCAGCTATGGAGAAAAAACCGGCTTTGAGTAACTACCGAAAGGGCAAAAATGAAATAAGGAGGGAGGCATTTTACGATAATTCAAGGGGAAGCGCTTTACTGTTTGAAGCGAGATCGGGTTGCCTTAGAACGCGTAGTTATAAAGCAAGATTCAGTAAAGAAGAAGAACAATGCACATGCTGCGGGAAAGATAAGGAAACGGCGGAGCATGTTCTGATTGAATGTGGAGATATCCACCCAGGTGTACGTTTGGGCACGAGCCTACAGGAAGCCTTGGGTTTTAGGGACAACAATGGAAAGCTGAACACACCCGCGATTGAAATAAGTAAGAGACGGTTAGAGTATTGGTGGCAGAAAATTAGAGAGAAAGGACAAAAATAAATATTGGAAAAATAAAATATGGACAGTGTGCCGTAAATGGCAGAGAACTTAAGCTGAAAATTTACCTTTTTTTCCATTAAGATAGAATTTATCGAAGTAGAGGCATTAGGCCAACATAAAAAAAGAAAAAAGGTTTTTTTTTTTTTGTCGAGCCTGGTGGCATACTTGTCACCACCCCGTTATAAAGGGGACGCTCATAGCATCCATCCATCCATCCATCCACGTGACAGACTGCCGAACACTTGATAATGTTCTGTAAAGGGCTTCCCCCTCTAGTTCAGGTTGATGGCGCAGAGTTTTTCAAAGCACTGGGGTTTAGGGACAGTGAGGGCAAAATAGACTTTAAGCGGGTAGAAGTAACTAGAAGGAGGTTATCTGATTGGTGGCTAAAGTCAAGGCCCGATTGAAAATTGAACCCTTCGCTGCAAAGCACGCATCTTCAACCTCACTATTTAAGGAAAAAAAATCTAGTTTTTGGTTCAATAAGTATTACGGCTTGGTGGCGCTAGCCACCGCCCGATCTAAAGGGTACAGTCATATCCATCCATCCATCCATCCATCCATCCATCCATCCATCCATCCATCCATCCATCCATCCATCCATCCATCCATCCATCCATCCATCCATCCATCCATCCATCCATCCATCCATCCATCCATCCATCCATCCATCCATCCATCCATCCATCCATCCATCCATCCATCCATCCATCCATCCATCCATCCATCCATCCATCCATCCATCCATCCATCCATCCATCCATCCATCCATACGTGAATTGATCACTAGATGGCGCAGAGCCACATGCTGCGTGTTCGGGTTAGTGTGATGGGAGAACGATCATTCGAGATAGACAGACACAGAGACAGACAGACGGACAGACGGACGGACGGAGGGACAGATAGACGACAGCAAGGAGCTTCACTCCACTCATCATCATTCACTCCACGAATATGCTGTGATCTTTTTGCGATTGTAGTTGTATTGTGTGCGGGAAATCAGTGCTGTCAGAGACAGCCCATAAGTTTGTGCTCAGCGTAGTGGTTCAGACAAGCCATATTCAAATAGGTTGCGTAAATTCGAACGAAAATCGGTCCAGAAGCCACTGCCAGCGACATCAACACGGGGAGTTTTGGGAGCTGCGATCGGGACACGACTATGCGTAGAGGGAATAAACACTACTAGTGAAAAACCGAAATTGATTCAAAGTCGAAGCAATCACCATGTTTTACAAATGGCATTTTTTACACCAGCCATATTATGTAGTGGTAATGAGCAAAGCATTTGGCATACTTTTATTATTACGAAAATTCTTTTTAGCTGCATCTGGCCATGATGTTGTTACTCAGTGCAGCCCTTGCTCTGCATGAAAAGGCATGCTCGTAAAATTTGTCTGTGATGACACACCCCCTCACGTTCTTTAGTGTTCCGCACTTGCTTGCATTTTCTCAAGTGCGCGGGATTTTGAGGTGGGTTTTATTGCTGCTGAACGTCTTGAGTGAAGTGTCCAACAGGCAACGGAACAATACGGATTTCATTTAACGTTGATTGTTTTCGTCGGTACCTTCTGAAACGATGTGCTGTGCAAGGATGCACTAGCAACAAGCGTATACCTGGTGACCCATGTCTTCTCGTTAAGAAACGAAGGCAATGGTTCGTAATACAGTGCTCGCTGGACTTTTATCCGTCAGCATTCCTGCAGCCCACCTTCCTTTTTGGGCATGCAGTGCCTACAATTATCCGCGTTATATAGGTGAGCAACTCACCAAGTTATCTATCACGCTACAATCGCATGTCTGCATTCGCATACGTAGCGGAAATTTATCGGAGCATAATGTAAAAAATGTAGCGCAAGTAGTGTCCATATACTATTTCGTGCTTATTTATATTGTGTGCAGTGTAATACATTTGAGTTATTGTGACCATTGAATAAAACTGAAAGGTCATAACTCTGGCGTGAATAGGCGCAATTTTTCGCTGTTAAAACTAGAGAACACAAGAATTGTGCATGCCGAAGAACCAGCGCGATTGTGATGCAAATAAGCAACGGTGAAAATGTGACAGGTATACGCTGTTGGTTGTTTTAATCTATCTGCGAAAGATGCGATGAACGCCGAACAAAAGCGGGAAATAAGTTTTCTTGTAAAACCAAGGCAAAGTAAACGGTTTAGTACACTTAAACATCATTATCTAGTCATTAGTCGGTACTATATTAGTTGGCGTTGACTTGAAGCGCACTCGTGGGGGATTCGCCGGCGATCGCCTTAGTGCGACTCCTTGGTGATCCTGGGTTTATGAGACGTAATTTGGGGTGAAATTTCGCAATAGTGCACACGGAATAACGTCACTTGTTTACCAGCTATTGCGTCGCATTCGATTTATTTTTTGTTCCGCCGGAAGTGCTTCCTCCTCACGGATATGGCGCTAAGCCCCATGAGCAGCTGATCAGCCGCCACTCAATAAACGTATGGGCTCCTATATATGGAGCCTTCGACACCAGTTTTAGTGACCTTGGTTAAGACGCGCACCTCCGGAGCGTGATGGACTGGGATCGGATCCCAGTGCAGCATAGTGACATTTTAGGGGCAAAGCTAGCTCCTTAGCAATCGGTCGTTCCCTCATAGTAGCATTATATTGCAGTAGTAGCCACTTCTAGTTATCTTTAGGAATTACTGACTAGATCGCGCTGTTTGTATATGTCCTTATATAAGGCAGCAGTTGAAATCTTCGTAGCACTTATTTTATGGTACGGCTTTTTCGGGGGCCAGTCACCAGTTATTTATTAGTTAGTACGTGTGTGTATGTTTGAATTCTTTGTTGTTTTTTTTCTTTTGCCACACCGTGGGGGAGGTGAGCGTACATTGAACACGCAAATTTTTGTAGTAGAGCTTACACTTTTTTTTTCGTAGGGCAGGGCTCGAGTTCAGTAATTATCGAGTATAGGGACAATTGGTGCTCGAGTTCAGTAATTATCGAGTATAGGGACAATTGGTGTCCGAAAGACATGGTTAAAGAGACTGTAAAGTGTTGAGGATGTGGAGTGGGTTTGAAAGTGGACCCAGGTGTAGAAGCGGATGGAGAAGAGGCTGACGTGAAGTGTAGGCAATGTGAGGTCGAGGAAAAAATGGAGAAAATGATGGTTGCCCAGAGTGAACTACTGATGAGAATCGCCGAGCTCGAGATTGCGTTGGCGACAGAGCAAGAGAAAACGAGGGCAATGGGAGAAAGGCTGAAGTCCGCCGAGGAATCACTAGCCAAGGTGAACAGAGGAGCAGCCTACGGAGAGAACAGTAGGGAACCGGCAACCAGAACGGTGGAGAAGAAAGAGCAAGCAAGTTTGGAAAAAGCAGGTTCAGCCGGTTCAATTGTCGCAAGGCCCAGCTTCAGCGAAGTAGTGGTGGGGCTGGGAGGGGACAAAGCAGACGGCGTCACAGGTGCAAGAAGCCCCGAGGTGCAGGACGCTCCAGTTGAAAAGTCACAGCATGTGATAATTGCCGGAGACTCGAATTTAAATCGATGCACAGAAGCCATCAAAGAGAGGGTAAGAGGTGACAAGAGGGTTGCAGTAGGGGCGTTCCCAGGACGCAAGCTGGAAGCAGTCATGAGGCAAGCGAGCGCAAAACTCAAAACTACAGCTGATAGACAAAACCTCGTGATAATTTCAGGCGGTTTAAACGATGTCTTAAATGAAGATACAGCAGGATAGCAACCACACTGGCGAAAGGCGTCAATGACATGCGCGCCACTTCTCCTCAGGTGCAGGTAGTGATATGCACGATACCGGAGGTACCGGTGCGTGATATCAACCTGCAAAGAGCGGTTGTCAACGAAAACCAAGATATACGGCAGATGAGTCGAGAGAAAGGCTTTGAGGTGGTGGAAATAAACAAAGAGGTGTATAGGGGGGGTTGGTTTTCAACGAGACAGAATTCACTTCGATGGGCGGCCAGGTCATGAGGTGGGTTGGCGACTTGCAGGACGTGCAGTAGCTTTTTTTGGGGGCAAGCGGGAACCTTCGGGGTGCAGGATAGCTAGTAACGAGGAAAACATCCAGGGAGACTCTTTGACAGGTGGTATGGACAGATACGATTCCAAAGTGGTACCAGTATCTAAGATAGGTAGAGTCCGGGGCAAAAATAGACGTAGCCATGAGCGCCGAGGCAATTCAGACATATATGGTATATGAACATGCAGGGTGGTAGGAACAGGCTGAAGTGGGAAGAGATAAAACAACAGCTAAGGGAAGAGAGGCCGATGGTATACGGTTTTGTAGAAACACATCTCAGGGACATGGAACAACCTCCGAACTATCCGGACTACGCGTGGGAATATTGTAATAGAACAGAAGGCAGCAGAAAGGGGGGTGGTATTGGGGCATTCATTCATA
The DNA here is from genome assembly GCF_013339725.1 of Rhipicephalus microplus. Lineage (NCBI taxonomy): Eukaryota > Metazoa > Arthropoda > Arachnida > Ixodida > Ixodidae > Rhipicephalus > Rhipicephalus microplus. Next base: position 65,755,537 of record NC_051170.1, read on the forward strand.
AAAGTACAGACTGGCAAAGGGTCAAGCAGGAGTGCAAGGAACATTTATGGCTAAAAGGGAAAGTGGCAGGTCAAATGACACTCCTTGGTTTCGTGTACTTGTGGACGGGAGCAAAGGCCAGAGAGGAAAACCAGGCAATGGTAGAGTGTATATCAAAGGACATTCAGGAGTTAGGAAGAGAGTGCGAGATAATTATACTAGGAGATATGATTACGCACATAGAAGATATAGATGGTTATACCGACCCGACAGGCAAAATGATCATGGATATGTGTGAAAGGCTTGATTTGATCATTTGCGACAGTACCGAGAAGTGTGAAGGGCAAATAACATGGCAGGTAGGAAGGCTGCAGTCGACGATAGATTATGCAATGATGTCACATAGGATGTATGATAAGCTCAGTGGAATGCACATAGATGAAGGTGGCTCCAGAAGTCTGGGTAGTGATCACAAACGTATCAAGCTAAGTTTTGGAAGAGCAGCGAAAGTGGGAAGGAGACAAGATGAGCAACTACAGGGAAATTTTTATCCAGAAAGGCAAATTGAAATAGCCACTAAACAAATTGAGAAAGTAGTCACGGAGGATAATAAAACAGTGTGGACTTACACAAATTTAATTAGACTGTTTGAGCTAGAGCTTGCTAAGACGTGTGACAAGTCATCCCTGAAAAGAAGACACAAACCCAAAAGTTGGTGGGATGACGAAGTTAAGAGAGCCATAGCAAAACGTCAGGAAGACTCTAGGGAACACAGACATGCTAAGCAGCGGGGTGAACCTACAGATGATGTTGAAAGAAAATGGGAAACCTTTCTAAGCTGTAGAAGGGATGCATCCCTTCTGATCAATAAAAAGATTAGAAGAAAGGGAGCTCAGTGGCTGGCAGAAGTACATAAGAAAGATAGAAAGGCAGCGGTGAAATTTTGGAACCATCTAAACTGCCTAAGAAATAAGACGAGCCTAGAGTAGAGGTTTATAACTACAGCCCAAGGTGCTTGGCTAGAAGGGGACGAAGCTATTGAATATATAAGAACAAGGGTGGCAGAAAAATTTCAACACATAGTGCTTTATGCACCGCAATAGACAACAATGAATGAAGTGGCGCAATGGATCCATTTTCACAACGAGAGTGGGAAATGGCTGAGAAAAGGGTTCCTAGTAGTACATCAACAGGCCCAGATGGCATTCCAATTATGCTGATAAAGACATTAGGTCCGAAGTCTAAGCACGCTTTGAGAGAGGCAGTGAGCAAAATAATAATCGATGGTGAAGTTCCCGATGGATGGAAACTTAGCAGGATGAGCATGATCTATAAAGGAAAGGGGGGCGAAGCTGACATAAACAACTACCGTCCTATAACAGTGACATCAGTGGTCTACAGGCTGGCGATGCAGATTATAAAGGAAAGACTGCAGGCATGGATAGAGGATGAGGGGGTGCTGGGGGAACTGCAGAATGGGTTTTGGAAACACAGGAGGTTGGAAGACAATCTGTTCTCACTGACGTAGTGCATCGAAATACCAGAAAAGGAACACAGGCCCCTGTGGCTAGCATTTTTGGATATCAAGGGAGCGTACGATAGCGTGGTTCAAGAGGAATTGTGGGGAATACTGGACACACTAGGCGTGGAAGATGTAGTCACTAATCTTTTAAAGGATATCTATAAAGGTAACAAGGTAGTTATAAAGCGGGAAAAACAGGTATCCAAGCCTGCAGAGGTCAAACGAGGGCTTAGGCAGGGGTGTTCCCTGTCACCCTTATTATTCATGATGTACCTACAAGGATTAGAGGCCAAATTAGAGGGAAGTGGACTGGGCTTCAACCTTCCTTTCGTCAAACAAGGAAAACTCATTGAACCGGCACTACCAGCATTGATGTACGCAGATGATATAGTGCTAATGGCCGACAACAAGGAAGATTTGCAGAGATTGGTGGACATCTGCGGTAATGAGGGAGATATGTTAGATTTCAGATTCAGCAAAGAAAAATCAGCAGTCATGATTTTTAATGACAATGAAGGTAGTGAGCTTAGAATACAGGAGGTCACGCTAGAGATAACAGATAAATACAAATATCTGGGCGTATGGATAAGCAATGGGGCCGAGTACCTAAGGGAACACGAAATATACGTGACGACTAAAGGTAACAGGAATGCAGCGGTAATGAAAAACAGGGCGCTGTGGAATTACAATAGGTATGATGTTGTCAGATGAATATGGAAAGGGGTCATGGTTCCTGGTCTGACGTTCGGCAATGCGGTCTTGTGCATGAGATCAGAAGTTCAAGCAAGATTAGAAATTAAGCAACGTGGAATAGGTACGCTTGCTTTAGGAGTTCACGGGAATACTCCAAATCAGGGAGTACAAGGTGATATGGCATGGACATCATTTTAAGGCAGGGAAGCTAGCAGCAAGATAAAATTTGAGAAGCGATTGAGAGAAATGGGGGAAGAGCATTGGGCTAGGAAGGTTTTCAGCTGCTTTGTACATGAAGAATGTCGATACAAAATGGAGGAAGCGAACCAGGAAATTGACTGGTAAATACTTAGAAAACAGCAGGTGGCCAAACCAAAAAGAACTATCGGTTAAGAAGGAAGTGAAGGAAACGGAGACTGACATGTGGAGAATCGGCATGATTAAGAAGTCCGCACTAGAGATATACCGAACTTTTAAGCAGGAAATTGCCAAAGAAAGGATCTATGATAATACTCGGGGTAGTTCTCTACTGTTTGAGGCCAGGACGGGAGTATTGCGAACCAAGACATATCGGGCCAAATACGAAGGGGTAGACACAGGATGCAGTACGTGTGGAGAGGAAGAAGAAACTGCCGAACGCTTGATAATGTTCTGTAAAGGGCTTCACCCTGTAGTTCAGGATGATGGCACAGAGTTTTTCAAAGCACTGGGATTTAGGGACAGGGAGGGCAAAATAGACTTTAAGCGGGTAGACTTAACTAGAAGGAGGTTATCTGATTGGTGGCTAACGTCAAGGCACGAGTGAAAATTAAACCCTTCACTGCAAAGTACCCGTCCAACTTTACTATTTAAAGGGAAAAAAAACTTAAATCTAGTGGTTAGTTCACTAAGTATTACGGCTAGGTGGCGTTAGCCGCCGCCCGATCTAAAGGGTACAGCCACATCCATCAATCCATCCATCCATCCATCCTTGGAAATATTATCACTAGATGGCTTTAATGCTTTTCGTATAGAAATTCACAGCCTATCCACGGAGTGAATGATGAATGGGCGGAGTGTCCTCCCATCCGTCCGTCACAGACATACGGACGGATGGACGCTTCACCCAATTCATCATCATTCACTCCATCAATACACTGTGAATTTTTTTTGTCTTTGCAGGTGGGGCACATTGATAATGTCTAGATGCATTCAAACCACGACAGCGGTGGTGCTTAGCTCAATGCTTAAGACGCTCGCCACCACTGCGTGAGGGACTGGGTTCGAATCCCAGGGTTATGATGTTTTTTTATTTTTGTAGGAAGCGCACATGGATAAGGTTCAGATGCATTCAAGCAAATCAAGCGTTGGTGCTTAGCTTAATGGCTAAGAGGACCACCTCTGCATCATGAGGGGCTGAATTCAAATTCTAACGCGGCGATGTTTTTTTTTATTTTGCAGGTAGTTTTTTTTTATTTTGCACTGATAAGGTTCAGATGCATTCAATCACGTCTAGCGTTGGGGCCTAGCTCAATGGTTACGACATTACAGACCGATAGTCATTACAGACCGATAGACATTACAGACCAATAAGACATTACAGACCGTGGCGTCAGAAGCTGGGTTCGAATCTCATTGCTGCAATATATTTTTTTGTCGGTAGTGCGTATAAAAAAGACTCACATGCATTCCAGCAAAAAAAAATAATAATAATCAAGCACATCCACAGAGCGTGTGGGGCGAAGCTTCAGAGGACTTTATCGGTATACCATGAATCATCCGTCCAATGGCCAAGTCCGTCCGGTCGTCTGTCTGTCTGTGTGTTCGTCCATCCGTTCGTCCGCCCATATGTCTGTATGTCCCTCCGTCCATATGTACATTTAGTGAATACTCCAAGTACTACCTTCTTGCATCTTTTCATCATATATTCATCATATAAGTAAGGCCATCTAGGGGACATTTCAAGAACTAAACGAGAAGTGGCTACCTACAAATACATACGTCGAGGACGCACCACCCCCACAGCTTTAAAAAGCTTTGCCCCTGGAAAACGTAGGTACTTAGTTTAATGGTGAAGAGGCTCGCCTCCGCAGCGTAACGGGCTAGGTTCGAATTCCAATGCGGCACTGTTTTTTTATGTTTTGTTTTTAAGGTGGTGCGCATTTGTAAGGTTCACAGGCATTCGAGCCTACAAGGATGGGGTGTTTAGCTCAATCGCAAAGATGCTCAGCTCTGCTGCAAAATGGGGCTAGGTTCGAACCCCAGTGCTGCGATGCTTTTTTTTTTTCTCTAGGTAGGGCGCAATCATAAGGTTCACATGCTTTTGAGGCAACAAAGCGCGGGTGTTCAGCTAAATGGTCAAGATGCTCGCCTCTGAAGCTTAGTAGTGATAGGTTCGAATCGAAGAGATACGATGGTTTTTTTTTTTTTTGTAGTGCGCATTCGCAGGTTGTGATGTGTTCAAGGAAAGAAATTGGTGTTGATAAGCTCAATGGTTTGGAGACTCACCTCCGCAGCGCAAGGAGCTGAGTTCATATACGAGTGCTTCGGTAAATTTTCTTTAATGGTGTTGAGCCTTATCGCGCGTGATAAGGCCCTAAACGTTCCCTTTCCACTGCTTTTGCCCGTATTGTGGTGAAGCTACTACATCAGGGGAACCTTTAGCTCGGAAGGAACGCATAATGCGTGCATCGACAGGAGCTGTGACGTCAGACAAAAGTTGAGCCCTATCATGGGTGATAAGGACCTCAACTTTTTCGACGGTTTTCGGCCACTACTGCTTTTAACTTTTAAAATTTTTAACTCGGAATGAGCGCATAGGATACCCTCCGCTGCCAAGTGTGACGTCAGAAAAAGTTGAACCTTATCGGCGGTGATAAGGGCCTCAACTTTTTCGACTGTTTTTAGACGTCTATTGTGGTGAAGCAAACGCATCATAGAAACCTGTAGCTAAAAAAAAGAGATAATAAAGTAATCATTGTTTACAAATGAGTCACTTATGGGTGGGCTTTCCAGTCCGCAAGGACGTTAGATCTTGCACGCGTCCGGGCTCAGTCGAACAGGGCTTGTTCCTGAACTGCGTCAGATCTGGACAAGCTTGCTTCCCACTCCACTTTTGTAGGATAGTACACAGAAAAATCCAATTTAGACAATACATAAATATTTAGGAAGGCAAATGATAGCAAACGTCGTCCAGCGACTTGCGTTGCCTTGGCCGGGTGCGTCTACCCAGCCTAGTGTTTTGCAGGATATCTGCAAGGAACGCATTTGTAGGCCCATCGCGGCAAGGTGTGGCGTCATACAAAAGTTGAGCCTTATCGTGAGTGATAAGGGCCGCAACTTTTTCGACCGCTTTTGGCATTCATTGCGGCGAAGCCGACGTACCAGGGCCACTTTTAACTCGGAAAGACCGAGCGGCTGTCTCATCGGTACAACGTGTGACGTCAGACAAATGTTGAGCTTTATCAAGGGTGATAAGCGCCTGAACTTTTTCGACTGCTTTTGGCGGCTACTGCCGTGAAGCCAACGTACCAGGAGAACTAGAGAAGGCATAGCTGTTCCATCGAGGCAAGTTGTGACGTCCGACAAAAGTTGAACCTTATCGGGCGTGATAAGGGCCCCAACTTTTTCGATCGCTTTTCGGCCTTCATTGCGGTGAAGCCAACGTACAAAGGTAACTTCTAACTTGGAAAGAGCGCATGGCTGTCCCATCGCTGCGAGGTATGACGTCAGACAAAAGTTGACCCTTATAATAAGTGATAAGGGCCTCAACTTTTTCGACTGTTTTCGGCCCCAACTGCGGTGAAGCCAACGTACTAGGGCGACTTTTAACTCAGAATGAGCGCATAGGAAACCCTTCGCTGCCAAGTGTCACGTCAGAAAAATTTGAGCCTTATCGGCGGTGATATGGGCCTCAACTTTTTCGACTGCTTTTCGACGTCTATTGTGGTCAGGCGAACGCATCAGGGGAGCCTGTAGGTCGGAATAGAGATATAATAAAGTAATTATAGTTAATAAATAAGGCACTATTCGGTGGACTTTCTGGTCCGGAAGACCATTAGATCTTGCCGCCGTCCGTGCTTGGTCTAACAAAGCTTGTTGCCGAACTGCGTCAGACCTGGACAGGGTCGCCTCCCACTCTACTATTGTAGGATTGTACACAGAGCGATCTAATTTGGACAATAAATAAGGATTTGAAGAGGGAAATGATTGTAAACGTTGTCCCAAGACTTGCGTTGCCTTGGCAGAGTGAGTCTACCCAGCCTAATGTTTTGCAGGATATTTGCAAGGAAAGCGTTGTAGGACAATCACGGCAAGTTGTGACGTCACACAAAAGTTGAGCCCTATCGTGAGTGATAAGGACCCCAACTTTTTCGACCGATATTGGGCAATCATTGCGGTGAAACCAACGTACCTGGGCAACTTTTAACTCTTAAAGACCGTGCGGTTGTCCCATCGGTACAACGTGTGACGTCAAACAAATGTTGAGCTTTATCATGGTTGATAAGGGCGTCAACTTTTTCGACGTTTTTCGGCCCCAACTGTGGTGAGGCCAACGTACTAGGGCAACATTTAACTCGGAACGAGTGCATAGGAAACCCTTCGCTGCCAAGTGTGACGTCAGAAAAGGTAAGACTTTTCGGCGGTGAGAAGGGCCTAAACTTTTTCGTCTGCTGTTAGACGTATGTTGTGGTGATTGATTGATATGCGGGGTTTAACGTCCCAAAACCACCTTATGATTATGAGAGGCCGTATTGAATGGCTCCGGAAATTTCAACAACCTGGTATTCTTTGTCTGTTGTGGTGAAGCCAAGGCATCATAGAAACCTGTAGGTCGGAAAAAAGAGATAATAAAGTAATCATTGTTAACAGAGAAGTCACTAACGGGTGGACTTTCTAGTCCGGAAGACCTTTAGATCTTGCCACCATCCGGGCTTGGTCGAACAGGGCTTCTTGCTGAACTGCGTCAGATCTGGTCAGGATCGCCTCCCACTCCACTATTATAGGATTGTACACAGAAAGATGTAATTTGGACAATACATAAGGATTTGGAAAGGCAAACGATAGTAAACGACGTCCCGCGACTTGCGTTGCCTTGGCAGGGCGCGTCTACCCAGCCAAATGTTTTGCAGGATATCTGCAAGGAACGCATTTGTAGGCCCATCGCGGCAAGGTATGACGTCATACAAAAGTTGAGCCTTATCGTGAGTGATAAGGGCCGCAACTTTTTCGACCGCTTTTGGGCACTCATAGCGGTGAAGCCGACGTACCAGGGCCACTTTTAACTCGGAAAGACCACGTGTTTGTCCCATCGGTACAACGTGTGACGTCAGACAAATGTTGAGCTTTATCACGGGTGATAAGAGCCTGAACTTTTTCGACTGCTTTTGGCCACTACTGCCATGAAGCCAACGTACTAGGAGAACTAAAGAAGGCATAGCTGTTTCATCGAAGCAAGGTGTGACGTCAGACAAAAGTTGAACCTTATCAGGAGTGATAAGGGCCCCAACTTTTTCGATCACTTTTCGGCCTTCATTGCGGTGAAGCCAACATACCAAGGCAACTTCTAACTTGGAAAGAGCGCATGGCTGTCCCATCGCTGCAAGACATGACGTCAGACAAAAGTTCAGCCTTATCATGGTTGACAAGGGCCTAACTTTTTCGTCTGTTTTCACTCACAACTGCGGTGAAGCTAACGTACCAGGTCAACTTTCAACTCGGAATGAGCGCATAGCAAATCCTTCACTGCCAAGTGTCACCTCAGAAAACGCTGAGCCTTATCGGCGGTGATAAGGACCTCAACTTTTTCGACTGGTTTTAGACGTCTATTGTGGTGAAGCCCACGCATCAGAGAAACCTGTAGATCGGAAAAAAGAGATAATAAAATAATTATCGTTTACAAATAGGTCACTAATGGATGGACTTTCTAATCCGGAAGGCCGTTAGATCTTGCCACCGTCCGGGCTCGGTCGAACAGGGCTTGTTGCTGTACTACGTGAGATCTGGACAGGGTCGCCTCCCACTTCACTGTAGTAAGATTGTGGTTAGCCATTTTACTTTGTGGATTGTACAGAAGGATATCTATTTTGGTCAATACATACGAATTTGTAAAGGCAAATGATCATAAATGTCATCCCACGACTTTCATTGCCTTCTCTAATTTAGAATCAGGCCTTTGGAGTCAATGTGCGTCTACTCAGCCTAATGTTTTCCAGGATATCTGCAAGGAACGCAGCGTAGGCCCATCGCGGCAAGGTCTGACGTCAAACAAAAGTTTAGCCTTATCAGTGGTGATAAGGGCCCCAACTTTTTCGACCGCTTTTGGGCACTCATTGCGGTGAAGCCAACGTATCAGGGCAACTTTTAACTTGGAAATAGCACATGGCAGTCCTATCGCTGCAAGAAGTGACGTCATACGAAAGTTGAGCCTTATCGGGGGCGATAAGGACCTTAACTTTTGCGACATCTTTTTTTTGCTTTGCCGTGCATTACGGTGAAGCCAGCATGTCAGGGGTACCATTAGCTTGGAAGCAACGCATTGTAGTGCTGTCGCTACAAGGTTTGTCTAGAGGGTACCAGATGACAATGGCCAATTCTGGCGCCGTAGCTGTCCACCACCGACGTTGTATATAACCACTATTGTACGAAATGAAAAAAAAAGACAATAAGTTTACTAAGTTCGCAATGGGAATCGAACCCGGGTACTCTGCGTGACAGTCAAGTGCTTGACCACAGAGCAGCGCCAGTGCTTTAGTATCCTTTGCAAACTGACCCGATGCAGGAATCACGTCAACGTGCGTATTAAAACGTTTTTGAACAGTAAAGTAACGAGCAGATGTCGCGCAATAAGAATGTCGCGCAATAACAAGTGAGTCGTTAAGCCCGTTATATAAGCTTCAGGCATAACTATTTGTCGCCGTAAGCCTCAGCACCAACAACCTGTGCATAATGCTTTCCAATCGCGCAGCGAGTACCACTATTTCCCGAAGTATGGATAATAATGACATTGTTGACGCGTCTCCACAGCACAAAATTTACGATTTATGGCGTAGTGGGTACCATGCAGGTATGTTTGTATGGTAGCTGCCTCAAGATCATTCAAAAGGGGCTCTTGGAAGGCCACTCTTTCCCCTGTCGGTGTCAATCTACGGCGCGTACCGCGAAAACCTGTTTTTTAGGGTGAAGCTCCTCAAGGCGTCGGTCTGTACATCCTCTGAGGTATGTAGTTGTAGTAGTAGTAGGTAGCCACTTCTAGTTTAGTTCTTGCAGTGTTCACTAGATGGCGGTAGTTGATGCGAGATGTTGTAGAATTAGATGGTGCTACTTGTAGTTGATGAATAAATGCGAGATATTATAAAACTAGATGGCGGTACTTGTTGATTGATTGATTGATTTGTGGGGTTTAACGTCCCAAAACCACCATATGATTATGAGAGACGCCGTAGTGGAGAGCTCCGGAAATTTTGACCACCTGGGGTTCTTTAACGTGCACCCAAATCTGAGCACACGGGCCTACGACATTTCCGCCTCCATCGGAAATGCAGCCGCCGCAGCCGGGATATGAACCCGCGGCCTGCGGGTGAGCAGCCGAGTACCTTAGCCACTAGACCACCGCGGCGGGGCATGGCGGTACTTGTAGTTGATGAACAGATGCGAGATATTATAAAACTAGATGGCGGTGCCTGTAGTTGATGATGAAAGCTGCGAGATGTTATAATAAATATGTCACATCAGGCGCGTGTCATTGGTGGAAGGCAATCGTTCGATTTAGTGCGGTGACGTACGCTAGGGGGAGCGTTGTGATAAAATTCGTTCGCTGTTGGCGTGCTCAGGGTCACCGGATAGACAAGACTGCAGAGCGGCGAGCGCGCAAGGCGAAGGCAGCGCGCTCGCAAACAGAATATCGATATGCGAGCCCGCGAGGCAGAAGCGCGCCGTGAAGCTGCGCGACGGCGCCGAAAAGACCCTGCCGTACGAGAGCGGGAGGTCCAAGCGGCACGGCATTCACACACAGCGTCTCTCAATGATGATCGACTGGGCGAATTACACGGAAGATTCACGGTTTACCGATGATTCCCTTTGGAGCTTCGCCCACTCATCATTCACCCCGTGCATATGCTGCGATTTTTGTTCTCTCCGGCTTTTACCACACCATATTACTTATGTTAACGCGGTTCCTCGTCGACATGACGTCTGTATCGGGTCTTTTGGAAAGTAGCTTCAAGCTAGGACATGGCTCTGGGGTAGAATATTAAACTGGCAGGTCAGGACCCATGTTCGAAGCCCATTCTATAGAGTAACCACCCTGTCCTTCCTCCTTCAATCATCCTCCATGCAATAGAGGACAGTGTTTTTATTTCGCACGACTGTGCTTACAGACACCGGCGCACAACTACGGCACAAATTCTGCCTTTGTTTTGTTCTCATAACTGCTTTTGCTATAAAAGTTATGAGAACTTTTGATTAGAATCTTTTTGGTAGCGGAGCCGGTGCTGCGAATAGAACCAGTGGATTTTCGGTTCAGCCGAACACTTTGTACCCCTCGAAACTGTAATGAGAGAGAAAACTGTTTGTAGACTATCGGTCAGTACACCATCGCGACCCGTATATAAAATTAGGAACTGGGAGTTGTCGGTTTCACTCTCACACATAAATTTCACTTCACTAATAAATTTCGCTGAGACCTTTCATTGCCTATGGAAATATTCTTTTTTTCACCCGATATGCCACGAACATTTTTGTCGATTTCGTTTTCTAGTGAAGCTCGCCGAATGGCCTGTTTATATAGGTAGTGACGGCGGTATCCAGGAAATAGCTTTTCGTCCACAAATAATCCTCTTCACCAACAGCTGGCTCGCACCTGAGAATTTCTCAATTAAAAAACGACAGTGCTGAATTTTGAACCCAGGGCAAACATATTTCCATGTGACCACACTACTTGCGATGCTTTTAGTGTTTTTTTTTTAATATATAGCGCAGGCGCTCCAGTTGCAACAGAGCAAGCCACTCTACACCTTTAAGGAGCAGGCCCTTTCACAACGTAGAAAAATGGTACTTTTACGTACACCAATAACACGTGGCGTTGCCAATGGTCTGCCACACTTGTCATGGGGTGCTTCCAATGACCTGAACATCCTCATCACTAAAAAAACGTGAAAGAAATGCTCATAATGAAGCGAGGCTAAGGTTTAATGTCGGCGTTCAAGTCCTCGACTAGTATAAAGGAAAGACAAGTGGACGGGCAGCGGGCACCGGGCGAATTTTATTGTTACTGCGGGAACTGGGCCTTGTTGCGAAAGACGGCGACGCTACCACGGTCCCGAAGGCGACACTGCTTCGAACTCCGCCGGGAAGGTCACCAGCCGTTTGGTAGCGTAGGTTTCTCAGCTTGCGACTGCTTCTGCGCAGAGCTGATAGACGAGCGGACGAGACGACGGTGAGTTAAACAAGGTTTATGTACAGCATATATACAGAGGCATTACAAATTCGGCACTGGGGTCGACAGCTTAGAAACTCGAAGAGCCGAGCTCTCCTCTCTAACACATAGGTCTGCTCTCAAATGGGTCTGCTATCACATAGCTCAACTCTCTATCACATAGCTCTCTTCTCTGACACACAGCCCAACTCTGTATCACATAGCTCTCTTCTCAGACACACAGCTCAACTCTATCACATAGCTCTCTTCTCTGACATACATGTCTGCTCTCCAACAGGTCTGCTGCTAACACATAACTAAACTGCGACACACATGTCTGCTCTCACATAGGACTGCTAACACATAGCTCAACTCTCAAATAGGTCTGCTAACACATAGCTCAACTCTCTATCACATAGCTCTTTTCTCTGACACACAGCTCAACTCTCTATCACATAGCTCTCTTCTCTGACACACATGTCTGCTCTCCAACTGGTCTGCTGCTAACACATAGCTCAACTTCTATCACATAGCTCTCTTCTCTGACACACATGTCTGCTGCTAACACATAGCTCAACTGCGACACACATGTCTGCTCTCAAATAGGTCTGCTAACACATATAGCTCAACTCTCTATCACATAGCTCTCTTCTCTGACACACATATCTGCTCTCCAACAGGTCTGCTGCTCGCGACGCTCCGCGGAGCTTCTTTTATATGCACCGGGTGGATTCTTTGAGTAAACAAATGTCCAACCAGAAGCGCCGCTGGTCGTGAGGTCAGACTCCTCCATTGGGTCGCCGCTGGGCCACGTCATTCTTTCTCGTCGAATCTGGAGAGGCTGCGCTGCAGGTGGCTGCACCCAAGGACGAGTGACGTCGCCTGGCATTGCGTCACACCCGCCAGACAGGAAGGCACCGGTTGCTTGCTCGACGGGCTCGCTGGCTTAGGTGACTCACTGCACGAGCGCAGCAGAAAGGCGCCGTCGCGTGATGCGCCGTTAAGTTGTTCATCGCGTCAGGCGGCCTCGCGGGCTGGCCTTGACACAGATTGCCTTTTTCAGAGGCATGGACGATCGCTGCGGACTCGCAGGCATAACAGCTCCCCCGCCGCCAGACAATGCGCCGGAAAGACGAGCTGCTTCCACGTGGCTCGGATGTCAGGCGCACTCGTTCGCCAGGTCCCTCCAAATTCGCCTCCAGGGCCATGGGGAGAATGCAGCTCCGGACTCTGTTCCGGGAACACATCCCATTCTTGAGGACGGATCCCAGCTCCACTGGCTTGTCGCCACAACTTGTCGACCAGATTCGCTCGTCTCTGACGATCCTTGGTTTCAGCACTTGTCGATGGTTCGCATCGATGTCGCTGACGCCGGCCAATCTCGCAGCTGCCAACCACTGTTGCGAAGCGCACCTCCGACGACGTTACGAAGGGCGCCACGAATCTCACCGCTGCAACCACTGTTTCCGAACTCCGCCGTGAAGGTCACCAGCCGTTTGGTAGCGTAGGTTTCTCAGCTCGCGACTGCTTCTGCGCAGAGCTGATAGACGAGCGGACGAGACGACTGTGAGTTAAACAAGGTTTATGTACAGCATATATACAGAGGCATTACAAATTCGGCACTGGGGCCGACAGCTTAGAGACCCGAAGAACCGAGCTCTCCTCTCTAACACATAGGTCTGCTCTCAAATGGTTCTGCTAACACATAGCTCAACTCTCTATCACATAGCTCTCTTCTCTGACACACAGCCCAACTCTCTATCACATAGCTCTCTTCTCTGACAGACAGCTCAACTCTATCACATAGCTCTCTTCTCTGACACACATGTCTGCTCTCCAGCAGGTCTGCTGCTAACACATAGCTCAACTGCGACACACATGTCTGCTCTCACATAGGACTGCTAACACATAGCTCAACTCTCAAATAGGTCTGCTAACACATAGCTCAACTCTCTATCACATAGCTCTCTTCTCTGACACACAGCTCAACTCTCTATCACATAGCTCTCTTCTCTGACACACGTCTGCTCTCCAACTGGTCTGCTGCTAACACATAGCTCAACTCTCTATCACACAGCTCTCTTCTCTGACACACATGTCTGCTGCTAACACATAGCTCAACTGCGACACACATGTATACTCTCAAATAGGTCTGCTAACACATAGCTCAACTCTCTATCACATAGCTCTCTTCTCTGACACACATATCTGCTCTCCAACAGGTCTGCTGCTCGCGACGCTCCGCAGGGCATCTTTTATATGCACCGGGTGGATTCTTTGAGTAAACAAATGTCCAACCAGAAGCGCCGCTGGTCGTGAGGTCAGACTCCTCCAATGGGGTCGCCGCTGGGCCGCGTGATTCTTTCTCATCGAATCTGGAGAGGCTGCGCTGCAGGTGGCTGCACCCAAGGACGAGTGACGTCGCCAGGCATTGCGTCAGACCCGCCAGACAGGAAGGCGCCGGTTGCTTGCTCGACGGGCTCGCTGGCTTAGGTGACTCACTGCACGTGCGCAGCAGAAAGGCGCCGTCGCGTGATGACGCCGTTAAGTTGTTCATCGCGTCAGGCGGGCTCGCGGGCTGGCCTTGACACAGATTGCCTTTTTCAGAGGCATGGACGTTCGCTGCGGACTCGCAGGCATAACAGCCTATGTCGCTCATCGCGTCACTGTGAGCTTCACTGCCATCTGAAATTGGCGCCGTCATCGTAGCCGCTCGGGACATGACGAGGTACCAAGTGAAGTTGAAAGCTTCACGCGTGCATTTCGGAACCGGCGGGTGGGTTCTACCTCAAGAAGGTGCTGCTGAAGTTTCTACGGTCAACCAGACTGACTAAATTTCTATACCTATCTTTTTGTTTTCCCTCCTTACCCTTTTATACCACTTACCCCGTCCCCAGTGCAGCGTAGCGAAAGTGAAATTTATTTCTAGTTATCCTTCCTGCCTTTCACTTGCCTATTAGCTCCTTATGCGCTGCAACTTAAAAATTTTCAGCAGGAACTTCTTAACTCAAGTGCATGTTGAGTATGCCAACAAAATTGAAAATTAAATCGGTATGTGCCGCACTTGTGAAGCAGAGTATTGTGCCAGCGTCGACGCGAACCATATAGAGAAAACAGAGGTGCCTCCCATAGCACTGAAACCTCACCTTTCTAATGTAGTGCCGCTCCACCGATGAACCTGTGCCCCTTAGAGTGCAACAATCCATGTCCTCTCAATGAATGCTATTTCTGCTTCCCCAATGCAGAGAAGCAGTGCGCGAAACTTGGGGTCATTATCGACGTCTCGGAAGCGAGTGCCGTGACCTACTGAACCGTTATCTTGCTTGTGCCTTCTCATGGGGCACACGAGTTCACAACAATGCAGTAAGCACACAAATTGTGCGACTGCCCTGTTATCCATGTTCCCTCATTAACATGAGAGTTACGCATTGATTAAGCATTGATAAGCGCCTCCTTCGTGTAGCTTATTGGGCGTATTCAGGCGAAAGTTCTACTCATTGTCCATTCCCACGAGTAAACGTAAAGCAATGTTCTGACAAGTGGACTTGCTTTCTTCAAGAATGCAACAACCTACGGCCGTTGTCGTCATGAAGGAAGTCCACTTGTCAAAACGGTGGCTTCAGCTACACTCCCGGGTTCATAGTATTTTCATGAAATCGCTTCAAGCCTCTATCTCCCACTGAACTTCTATATTCCACAGCCTTTGTTCAATGTACAGCGACATTTGCGCTACGAGTATATCTGCGCGAAGCAGCGATGAATTTATTATAGCCTGATATGAACAAGTTAGCTGCTCTTGGTACGACAGTCCGCGACAAATCTGTTGCATGGTACAGTTCATTCTTTTTGCATGTATACCATTCAACCTGCAGCGTTGTAATTGGCCCTTTCCCGAGAGGAGCGATGGAGCTTCTCTGCGAAGTGCACACTCTCAAATCAGGAGCGCCACTGCCTGCGAGAAAGTGCTTCGAGAAAATAGTGCGGTGCCACAGCTTCATTTATTCAGAATACAACTTTTTCAGCACACATACTTTACATATTTGAGCTTTTTCAGTATTATAATATACAGTATGCACAGATTCGAGCTAGGTAAAACTAACCCACGCCATAAAATACAGTCAACATGTCACATAAAAGAAGAACCAGCAATTTTTCTTTATTCAGCAAATGATTCATGCCGGAATAGGAATAGTGATGAATGGAAAAAAGTTCTTGACTGTGTAATGTGACAGCTATGTTGAGCGTATATCAGTCATGCTCATACTCTCTAATCAGAGTCACGTGATCTACAAGAGAGTTAACGTACCTCCCCGAAGAGAGTCACATACGAGGCAAGTCAGGACTCGCAAAAAGAGTCCCTCATACTCTTTCCTTCTTCGAGTGCATCGCTAAACAGTATACACGAAACCTAAATACAGAATAGGAAATCCAACACGCCCACGAAAAGCGTCACTTGTTTCATCTTGCTCCTTGCGTCCTGCAGGTTGAACTTGGTGACCGCTGCGTTCTCCAAACTGTTACCCAGGGCCTGAGAACCTAACCTGGGAAGGCGGCGCAGAACGCATCACAAGTAAGGGTCTCAGGGAGTGGGGAACAGGGCCGCTGCCGCTGCTCCTAGCAACGAGGATGATCCTACGGCTGAACAGGTATCGATGTCTTCCTTCCTCGGACGTAGGCGGTAGCAACTTACCTATATCCCATGCCACAGCACCTCATGTCGTTAAACGAACGGCACTGTCCACGAGGTTGTTGATTGTACCTATAGTAATAAAAGACACAGCAGAGGGGCTATCAAGTTCATCAGCTTCCTTGCCTATCCCAGTAAGCTAGTAAGGAACTAACACGTTTTAAGTGCCGAGCACTTTAGTGTCGTCGTCGCTTGGCGTAATGCAGCATATATCATATAGAGCATAGACACCTGTAGCATATTGAGTGGACTCTGACAAAGGAGAAGTCGTCTTCCTCTTTTTCTTTGAGCACCCCCATAGTCATACTAAGTGAGGACATTACCACTATGGCTAGTGAAACACAACTCAAACCGCGCATAAATTTTGAAAGAGCACGCAAAAGAGAACTTTTTTTTTAACGTTCCCTCTTCTATGGTATATTACACTGCAGGCTGTGAATAAGCTTCTGGAACGGCATGCCAACCACGTGTTCAACTAAAAACGAGACACAGGCGGACTTGGACGTCCGAAATGGTTAGCTTTTATCGGCGTTCGTACAGTAATGTCCACCGACTCCTACAGTAAGGCATTGCAAAGATCATCTCTGAAAGCCTCATCAAAATTCGGTAGTGACAGCGATAGTGTAATGGATGAAAAAACTCGCTTAACCCGGCGTGTCGTCGGAGACGGACGTTTCGAAAACTAGACTAGTATTCATCAAATGCGCGGTGACAACTTTGCTTGACAGCACTGTGGAAGCTACAGAACCGAAACGCATGCCCCATCAAAAAAAAAAAAAAAGAGTACTCATGGTTATGATAATGTTGTCATCTGCCTTGCTGTGAAAAAAAGAAAGCGATTCATTTTGAGAATCAAACAGTTGCGGGAAGTCATAAACTCAGTTATTCTTAGCTTTTCAAGAACGCCTTCCTTTTTATGCCATTCATAACACAGCTCCAGCTTTCCTGCTCACTCGCTTTCCAAAGTAAATATGACGTCCGTGACGTGTGGGTCAGTGTGCAGCTGCAAACGCGCTGTTTAGTTCTCCAAGGAAATGAGAAGAAAAAAAAGAAGACAAATACGTACCGCGACACTAAATTGTACACTGAACCATCGACATGATTCTCCCATTCACTTTTCGTGCATATATTCTTCTAAACGCCCGAACGACGCGAGAAAGCAAAACCAATATCGGGCCGCAAGCTGCCGTTCTACTTACGGATCAAGAAGAAATGTGCGGAGTTCCGGCCACCGTAGCCTTCGCTCTAGTGTCAAGATAACTTGTCGCCGATCCTTCCACTGTTGACAAACGCGGGCCACCAACGGTGTGCTCGACGGCATGCCCTAAATCGGCGGGCACGAAGAGTTTTAACGTGTACATCATCAATTTTGTACATCTTTCTTGTATTATTTAACAAATATCTTCAAATAAATATCTCTGTATAAAGATTGTAAGAAAATCTCTTGAACCTTACGCATCTTCATCTTATCCGAAAAGCTAGACAGATTTTCCTTAAGCTTATAAATGAGGCACATCTTGCTGCTACTATCGCAATCTCGAAACCAGCTCAGCTGTTGCAGATTTAGATAATTAGATATGAAACGTCGTCTCCTGTGACATACCATACGTGTTCACGAATTTTTCATCTCTTTAAGCTCCCCCCTGATCTTCTGCGCTGGTATATAAAGCGTGTGTTCGATGTTGAGATTGCTCATGGTTGAGAGCTTCAGTAACTTCCCCTAGGGTGCGTTGGTGACTTGTTCAATGAGGCGACTTTCTTGTTCACTGTTTATATTAGTGTAGTGTTAAAGGGACATTAAAGTGTAAAAAAAAAGTCACTTGGTTTATATTGATAAACTGTATACTCCGACAACTCTACCCCCTCTCTTCATATATCAATGTTGAAGTTTAATTTGCAGATTTCGCGCCGAAACCTCCAAGCGTGACGTCACTAATTTCAATATGTCTTTTTCGTATTTGGGCGACATAGGCTCGCTGAAAATTTTTGAAACTTGGTATGGTAGGTGTATGGCGCTCCCAGATGACAATGTGCTTCATTTTTACTATAAGAAACTCAGTAGGATCAAGCAGACGCCGTCAAAATTCATGAGGTCACGGTGTTTGGTGCGCGAATCTAAAGATGGCGTCCCGATACGCACGTTTTTTTTTTTTCATGCGTTTTCTCACTTAGAGAAAGCGTCGCCTGGCGACAAGAGTAATGTTTTCGGGACGGTGGAACTGAACTTTACAATTACAAGAAAAGTTGCTTTTCTTCTCAGTGTCCCTATAAATTGCTAAGCAATATAATTTTTTTTGCATGTGTCTCACTTGTTATTATGTTGCTTTAACAGGACGAGTGCTATCACATCAATGTCGATTGCCTCATTCGTTGACTGTACACACGGGTTGTACACGTTTTTAAGACTCACCGCTTTTTGCGTGCACGAAAATCCATTAAGCCCGTCCTCGTCCGCAGAAAGTGCTCCATTGCCGAGACGTTATTTCATCCCCATGACGCAGGAAAATGTCTGTCATCGTTTATCCGTTTATTATTTCATCATTTGTGGGGAAATTGACAGCACAGTATCGATGTGTGAACTCTCCACCCAAAAAAAAGTGAGAAGGCTAAATAAATAAAGCCATCTGCAGATTTTAGAAACTTTTTTGCCCATTTTTTTGCGATGATTCGATGCTTGAGGCAGAATTCGGTGCCGCTAAGTTACCAGTGGGATTCGTTACTGGCTTAGGTATATAGGCGACTGTCAAGTCGTGAAACGTCTCAAGTTATAGGGCAGTTCCATTCCTTTTCTGGGACTCGCTGTAGCTTCGGGATGTCGCGCCGCCCAGCATTGCGCATACTGGTTGCCCGCGTTTCACCACCATTCTCAACCACTCAAGAGTGAATCGTTACTCCTTAAATAAGGAAACTTACATAAGTGTGGAGCACATTGGAGGCCAGGGCTGTCGCATGCTGTCGTCGATTGACGTAACGAAAACAAAGCTACGTATACAAATTGAAGAGAAAGTAAGCGAGAAACATAAGAAGAAGAAAAGTAAGAAAGCTCGACCTTAATATATTCACTTCTAGAGGGTTCATAGCGAGAAACAAGGTAGACTGCTGTGAGAACTACAATCATATGTACCCTGAGTTTACCCTGAAGGTACTCTCCCCTCTCTCCCCCAACACACCCTTCGATAGGCACTCTAATCTAAGCTGTGTTGTTCTGAAGTTATTTTCAAAAGTGTAGTCGCCTCCCAACATCACCACGGGAAGCTCGCGTTACAGAATCGACGTCCATTGGTGCTAGATTATGTGGCGCTAACGTCCAAGCCTAACAAAAGCTACTCTGGACGTACAAGTGTAGCAGCTGACGCAGCTCGAAAACGATTGTAAGCGCACGCACACGTAAATCAGTGAGCTACGTCCTTTCAGCTTTGTGAGTTTGCGACATAATCATTTAATGCGACATGTGGTGACACTAGCGTTACAACTCGCACCTATGATGAAACGACGAATTGGCCATTTCTTCTGTCCCGCTTTACCGAGTTTACTCACGAAAAATGGCCACAGAAGCTTGCGAAGGAAAGCGTAACCAACAACGCCATCGAAGTTATTCTGATTTCATACGTAACGACGGGAGGACCAATTTTGTATATTCAATTAGCACCGTTACAGTCTTGAAAGCATCTTGACCGAACAATTACATACGTGTATAGGGACTAAGACGCCTAAAATATTAATTGCATAGAGAGAACGCACACGTAGGAGCGTATCACAGCGCACGCAAGACTACAACGTGAATTCATACGTGCTGTTCATCGTTCCCAAAGTAGAGCAGCCGTCGCTGCTCCAAGCGTTCCTTCTAGCAATTTTTGGCGAAAGCTCAAATTCTGAGAAGCGTCGTGGAAGCAACTAACGAGACGTGCGAACGCACGAGACACGAGTTGAGCGAGGCCTACACACTCAATTCGTTTTGACGTGTGATATAGCAGCAAGGAGGCGAAGGCACAAATGCAAGAAACGATTGGACAGGACAACCACTGGCTTTTGTGTCTTGTCTCTTTGCGTTGCTTCACACGTTCATTCCCTGTCGCCAACTCGCGCAACGCTCACTCTTATAGCTCATCTTCCTGTCGTTCACAATTACTGGTGTTTTACGCCCCTACGCAAAACATACAACATGAGAGACGCCGCAGTGGAGGGCTCCGTAAATTTCCGCTATCCGGTGTTTTTTTTAACGTGCACTGACAACGCACAGTATAAGGGCCTCTAGCGCTTTCGACTTTATCGAAATGCGAATCGCCACGACGGGGCTCGAACCCGCAACCTTCGGCTCAGCTGCAGCTGATCGAGCACCGTAGACCCTTCTGCACCGCGGCGGCCATCTTCTGTTTTTTCGACGCCCCGAGCCGTAATTAGGTGCCGTTATTCTTACGGCAGTGCTGGCGTAAACAATTGCGGCGTAAACCTATACAGAGGGCGCGCTCGTCAAGTTTATGATAGCGGGCCTAGGTGACCACTGTTTTTTTTTTTTTTTTGCGGTTAATGTAGGCTCCCTAATTTATGAGTTTGTGGATGCGTGAGTGGAGACGCCGTGAGCTGCTTGCCGGAGAAGGAGCCATAGGAGAGAAAGGGAGCGGTGTGAGAGAGTGTTCACTAAGCGCGCGCGCGCGCGCGAACGGAAGCGCGTCGATATATAGTCCTTCGCCTTGACCGCAGGCACGGCAGATGGGACGCGGGCGGGGAGGAATAGAGCCTTTATTTTCCTTTTTTTTTCTCATGCCTTCTCTTTATGGAAAGGATTCCGTGCGCGCCTCTTTTTATACGAAATTGGCAGAGAACGGGCGAAAGAAAGAAAGCGCGCGAGAAGAGAAAGAAAACAAGCGGGCGTTTGTCCGCCAGATGGGAGAACGACGACCGCCGGACTCGCGTGATGCGCCCGTTTTTCGCGCCCTTATCGGACGCTGGCCCCGCGCGCGCGCTTACGGTAACCAAAGGATAATGGCGAGTGGGAGAGAGAGAGATGGGCCTTTTTTTTCCGTCCCGTGGCCGTTTACCCTCAACTGAGGCGAGCGAGCGTCATTAATTAAAGTCCAGAGAGCGGTTGGTGTGGGCGGGGTGAGACGCATTATTGCGGGGTTATATAATACGGATGAAACGTGTCGTTCTTTCGTCGCAGGCGTCTAGCAATAATGCTTGCACGTGAGGTTTTTCGCCCAGTGATTCACATGGTTGGCGGCGAACTTAAATTTAGGTACAGTCCTCTAAAACGGTCATTTTTTTTTCCCCTTCAAAGGATGCTACACTGTCATGTCTGACCGTTCTGAAGCAATTTAAAAGCACGATCCAGCAGTCATAGCCACTCGAGCGAGCCCCCTACAGTATAGTGCCTAGAATGTACTTTTCTAGGCACTGTACCAATAGATTGGATATAGGAAGCTACAAGATCACGCCCTGCGCGCCAATGCGCCAGCAACCTTTATAGAATGTATTCTTACGGCCTGTAATAAGTACCCGAGATACTTTGATCGCCAACTCATGTGCTAGACTGCCTTTCTTTTTTCTTACTGCTAATGTTAGGTACACAACGTAAACATGCTATAACAGTGTCACACGGGTGCCATAAATTGTACTTCAAATTCGCAGTAATGTACGCTAAACATCTGTGTAGCTATACCTATACACAACGTCAATCCTTCAACTTGTCAACTTGTACCACAGCAGCGTTATCTGGCAGATTGCACGCGTTATATCAATGTTACCTTTGGCGTCGCTGTCGAGATTGCCTGATGCCTCACTGGGTAAAACACTGTAGCGTCCTACGAAAGCCACAAGTTAAATCAGCCAGCATACTTAATAAAAGTTACCTTGAACAGTGCGGAGAGAGAGACAAGGAATGGGTGTGGGTGTCGTCGTTACTCTTTTAGGCATAACGATATATAGTACACAATCCTTGTCCATCTTTCTGGACTACTCAAGCTAACGTAGTGAATTGAAGAACCAAAACGAAAACACGTCGAAATTTGTTTTTTCATCAAATGGCCTGCACGATACTACCGCAGTTACAGCGCAAGCGTAAAGAAGCTGCCTTACACTCCTTCAAAAATGGAAGTACGGCGGCAGGCAGCCCTTTTCAGCACTATATAAACAGCGGCTTCCGCTGTAATATTTCACGGATAGACAGCAACGCCACTGTAGCAAGGGTACAAGGAACATTCATACGAATTTTCACTGACGGGGCACGAACGTGATTTATTCTTCAAATGAAAAGATACGAAATTACACAAGTCTAAAGAAAAGGCACTAATCGAAAGCTGTCTGCATATTGGTTGCCCAAAACGGCACTTAACAGCGGTGGTTGGCTTGTTGCTAATAGTTGGTCGACCAGAGGAACTGAAAAACGAGGGGCAAAGACAAGACAGATACAGAAACGTCCGAGTCTACCTTCTATATGTTTCCCACTCGTTTTCACTCGCACTGCTCGAGCTAGTGTTGCTTACTTCCACTGAAAAGGCGCCTTCGGGGCGGTAACCGCAAACAAAATGGCAGAGTTGCACTCACCTCAGTCCAAGATCCAACGGTGAGCGAGTACACGAAGAGAACGCCGCGTCCGGACCGAAGAAAAAAAAAAAAACCACGATGAACTTGCTTTTTATAAGCCCGGTGGTGCATGCAGCGCACGTCTTGCAACGTCTCGATGCCTCCTCGACGAACATTGTGTGACCCGAAGAAAGTTAGCAGGTTGTACAGTTAGCTCTCCTTGGCAGATGTAGTTCTGAACTATACAACCTACTACCTCACTTCAGGTGCACACAGCAGCGCGACGTGCACTCGCCGTCATGTAGCCCGGTGTACGGTGTAGCCCGAGTGAATGACGGCAGCAGCGCTCCTCCTTCACTGGCTCCCGGTGACTCACTCTTGCGGCGCGTGTAGAGTTGGAATCCTACGAAATAGTAAAAGAAAAAAAAAGAAAAGCGAGAGGGGAGAGAGAGAGAGAAAGAATACGAAATTCGAGAAGTCAGCGCTGACCAATGAAAGCAAAGGATCAAGCACGCGTACAGAGCGCTCAAAAAAAAAACAAAAACTGCAAACTGCGCGCAACATAGTCTAGACCGCGTATACAGTTTCTCGCGCGTGTTTGAAAGGAACAAACAGCCGTTGATTCACTATTGACCCCGGTGAACCGACAGTAATGACGCGCTGGACAGTCTCGTTCTGCTCGAAGGGCCAAAAGCCGCGCATCCGCGAGGCTAGCAACAGGACGTCCGAAAGTATATGCACGCATTGCGTATGCGGCGGCGTCGACACCGGGATAAGCGAAGGGAAACGCGTCATTCCATGACTCACCGTGCATGCACCGAGACGGCACGCGATCAAAGATTCGACGGAACTACGTTATATACGCACGCGGCTACGAGAGAGTTTTCACCCGTGGCGGATTCGTCTGGAGTGCGGATTTCAAAAGTCTAAGGTCGTGATTCTCTTATTATAAAGTATACGCACTTTTAGACTTACTTTTATCTCGAACGAGGAGGAACACGACACACGGCTTGCAAAGGCGGGCGCGGGTTCCTCGCGCGGACGTGAAACCGCGCGAGGAACGAGAGACATGCCCGCGCGATGTCGAAAACGGCTGTACCAAGAATACCGGCCGAGCGGGAGACGCGTTTATCGAGAAGCGCAAAAAAAAAAAAAAAGTACGTTAGCGCAGTCCGCAGCGATTGCTAGTTTGTATCATAAAACCCGTGGGCCGTGAACAGAATTCGTCCGTTGTTTTATATACTTTGACGTCCAGGTTTAGCAACAGTCTGCGGTACAGGAGATAGAGGCAGACGGCTATCAGCGCAAGAACAGTGACAGCCATTCTGCCAGCTCCAGGAACCACAGAAGCTGTCTGTAACCCTTATTTCTTTGACTCAGTCGCTATTTCTTGTGCAGAGTGCCGGTATATATACGGCTCGACGTAGCGCTCTCTGCCATTTCAACGGGCCTAGAATCTCCCGTTTGTCCTCAAGTTCACGTCTATGTTTTCGTGCCGTCAGTGCTCTCCGTGCAGGAAAATGTTACGGCCGGACGAGAATAAATTATCTCGCCAGTGCGGCGTGCAGCCAAACTCGATTCATTTCGCCAGAAAACCTAACAATACCTCAAGAGAACCATAACGTACCAAGACGTGCTCACGTAAGTCGCCATTATGCTGCGCTTGATGAACACCAACACCACTCATAACGATGGTTATGCGTTGGCAAGACATCCGCATACAGGAGGGACCAAAGTCGGGTACGAAAGTGCGCCTATACACTCTGCAAGGTAACGACAAGTTGCTCGTTAACCGACACAAGGGAACACAGAGAGTTTCTTCGCCAAGATTTCGTATACGACGAAGCGTGCGTCTCCACTGCCGCAATTTCGTTTCCTTTGCAATGAAGAGGAACGTCAGTTTCGATTCATGCCGTTCGGCATAAAGTTCGCACCGGCTGTTTTCATTCGCCTGATGAGGAAAGTAGTACATGGTATCCCCAATATCTACCACTACTTTGATGACGTCTTAATTACCACAAAAACCTGGGAGGAACATGTTAATACCCCCGCGACGCTTCTTTCATAGAAGTCAAGAACGCAGGCTTAACCATCAAGCCATCCGAAAGTGAAGTGGGTTTCACTTCTGTGAAGTTTCTAGAAGTTTCTGGGACAATATTGTAGGCCACGGCATCTTGCAGCCACAGATAGAGACTCTTGAAAAAAACCGAGGCTTCTAAGAGACCGACGACCAAGAAGGACGTTCATTCCTTGGCCTTACTCCAAGTGGAACTTGGAGAAATAACGACTGAAAGCACTAGTGTACGTCTTCGAAAAGTTGTACGGTTCTCACGCTATGATACGCCGATATTTATGGCTAAATTTGCGCGTACTTTCGCACGCAGCGTCTACAATTCGAGCCATGTTGGCGTGATTTCCACTCGAATACATTTGCATCAGAGCCAATATTAACATTAGTGGTTACATTCATGTTGAAAACGTTACAATTCCTTGCTGATTGTACTACATGATTAAACGAACAACCTCCACCGGCCGCACTGAAAATGCGCTCACACTTTTCCTCCAGTGTGATCGACGTTGCACTATACTGTCACAAGCTGTTCCACACAATCGGCAAGTCAATGGCCGCGTGATCAATTAATTATAAGTGGGTTATAAGCAAAACATTTCTTTTAGGGTCTGCATTTAGTTACATTGCCTACAATCCAGGTCAGACGTCGTTAATTATACCGGCATCGTACGGGAACTTTTTGATGACTGCGTACAGCGCCAATACGGGTAGAATTTTCTGATAGGGATCAACAGCGGACTCTGCAAAGTGATCCGAAGTAATCTAGATCGAATCAGGAGCAGGTAGCCATATGGTGACAGTCTTGATGCTGATTGGGCCTGAAGGCGATTAAACGGTGCCGCAACATCTGATACGGATCGATCCAATGCGTGTCGTCTTTGATCACGATCAAAAATGCCCGTGCTGCACTGGTAGAAGTGCGAGAATTCGCTCTAAGCGCCACCATAACAAGTGAAATAGCCCAGAGCACGCACACAAGCACAGCTATAAGGTAAACTGAATAAAATGCCAAGAATGTTCCTAACGTTCTTCTTTATATTGTAGTTCAGTGCATTTTTTTTAAATTCCGAAAGCCTGCAAAGTAATTCTTGGTATCAGAATTACGCACCCAAATTTGCTTCGTCTACAAAGTCTAACAGTTCACTGTTTCACGCGCTAGCATGCTTGTTCACCGACTTGTCGGTATTGCGATACCGCACGATGTAAAGAACATGAGCGAGCACATGACTTATGTGAGGTGCTGAGAGCATTCGAATCACATGCGCGTGGTGCGTGCAGTTGAGGGCAATATTTTCAAGCGTTTTCAGTCGCAGTCACATCCGTGATGTATACGAGCTCTGACTTGGGAGACAGTCTGGATCAGGTCAAGCGCACTATATGTCCGAGTATTACAGAAAGGACCCCTAAATCCCGTCTGCCCCACCGCGGTGGTGTAGTGGCTAAGGTACTCGGCTGCCGACCCGCAGGTCGCGGAATCGAATCCCGGTTGCGGCAGCTGCATTTTCGATGGAGGCGAACATGCTGCATGCCCGTGTGCCCAGATTTAGGGGCACGTTAACGAACTCGGTATGGTTTAGGGGCCCTTTAAGCTCAGAGGTCGTGTGGCTATTAGGAACCACCAGAAGCCAGTGAGTAGATATATCACTAAGCCCTAATGCAAGGCTATGGGTATTTGGAATTCACGGCAATGTACGAAAGGAAAAAAGTTCAGCGATGCATTGTGGCTTCCTCGTAAAAGCAAAGAAAAAAAATTAAGAGAAGGTAGACAAAAATATGCTCGAATGACTAACGGTGGGTCCCAGCGGCTACAAGAACACGAGAGGCCAATTCCCAGTTTATATATATTTTAATAAGAACCCGCCCTGTGCACCTCATAAATCCATGGGTCGTCACGCATCGTATAACCTGACACAATTGCGTACGATCTCGCGGACAACGCTAATTTTCACACGAGCCGCAGTGGCAGGAAGGAAGGATACCTTATAGTTACGTACGCACACGCATAACAAGTAAGTACAGCGCCGCACGGACGCATCAGGCATCGCAGCGACGAAACCCCGGCAGGGAAGAAGAAAAACACAGGTCTAACCTGGCGTAGCGTGTCTGCGACAAGCGCAAGCTATACCGCGCAAGCTCGCAGCGGGGGGTCGTGGACAAGCTCCTTCCGCGCCGAAGCCCCCTCGCCTGCGACTTCTCTCCCGCGCTCTTTTAATTCCGCCCACCTGCCCGTACGCGCACATCGTCGGAGACGAAGTGCCCAGCACGAAAGAGAAAACCGTGGCGAATTTATAGCTTTACCGCCTGCGCGCTCAGCGATGACTAAAAAAAAAAAAAAAAAACGTAAGTAAGCAACGCAGGAACGGCCTCCGTAGACATGCGCACTCGTTGTTCAGCGCATCAGATAATCGCCAAACGACGGCGATTCCGCGTGTGTCTTCCGCTAACGAGACGCCGTGTGTAAAATGCGAAGCGGAAACAGCGCTTCATCGAGTTCACGGCGGGCGACGGGCAGCTTGCATTCAACGCGCGTCGCTTCATAATAAAGCCGCGCGGTACAGTAATCGAAAACAAAGACGAAAGAAGAAAAAGGAAACGTTGAAACGGAGGGATAGCGGACTTATGTGTGCAAACAGCATGCACAAAGAGAAGCAGTTGAAACTGACTCAGTGAGACCGTCCGTCCCTATCCGCGCAATCGGCGTGTAACCGAGCCACGCTGCACGGTGGGATTATAACGTGTACAAATGTTTCTACACGGAGGAGTACACCGTTAATAATGGGTTCCGCACGCCTCGACGGGAAACGAAGTGCTGCACGCGCGCAATCACGGGGTCTGCGACGAGACCGAGCGGGCGATGTGAAGTGAGGCGCGGAGGGCGAGTTTGGAGTATGTATAAACTATCGAAGGCGCAACGCGTCCGTTATCAAACGGCGAGAGCTTTCGGAGCAATGAGAAAGAAAGAAAGAAAGAATGAAAGAAAGGAAGAGAGAAGCACCGCGCACGTGGATTCGACATCCTGTCCATCGCAAATTATGAGAACGGCGGCGTCTGAAGAAGGGAGCATCTGGACTTGACGGCGGTTTAATTCTATTCGTTTGCCTATACATATGTTTCCATAGACTCACCTCAGCACCGTAATAATCGGATGTTATTGGGCATTTTCACAATTTGCGCCCAAATAGTGGTCTAAAGGTTACCCTCATTTGTTGACATGTTTTCATGTCTTTAAGTTAGCACTGCTGAATACGCAAGCTATTGCCGTCGGGGCACGATTTATGGTCTCGCGGTTATACGGTATATAAACGCCAGCTGCGACGGCAAGAGCTGTGAATATATGGGGATGCTTCGCAGAGCGGCATACTCTGAATTGCACGAGCGTGCGCGTACGAGAATTCTTAGTTAGTTATATTATATTTGCTCCTTTCGTTATTTTATTTTTCATCGCCCAAAAGAGTCGTAGTTAGAGAAAGAGAGAACGCGGCAACCAAAATCATAATTTGACCTTGATGATGATGATGATGATATGTGGGGTTTAACGTCCCAAAACCACCACATGATTATGAGAGCCGCTGCAGTGGAGGGCTCCGGTAATTTCGACCACCTGGGGTTCTTTAACGTGCACCCTAATCTGAGCACACAGGCCTACAGCATTTTCGCCTCTATCGAAAACGCAGCCGCCGCAACCGGGATTCGATCCTGCGACCTGCGGGTCAGCAGCCGAGTACCTTAGCCACTAGACCACCACGGTGGGGCTAATTTGACCTTTCATGTCAATGAGTGAGGCAAGGCTGGATGCTGATAATTGTCTGCTGAATAATTTCAACGGTTTCGACTTTAACCTCGTGCATCAGATTGACGTTGAGTCAAACTAAAGGTACGGTGAACTCGAGTCCGGAGGTCAAAGTCCTCCCAGGCCGCACACGTGCATATCCGTCTTTCCCGTTGTGATAAGTTGACGGGTTTCACTAAACATTTTCTGGATGTGATTATTTAGATGTTTACGAATGCGTTACCTAAGCCGTAGGATACTTCACGTAGCATACATTGAGGCTGAAACATCTTATCGAGTGAGACTTCTTATGAAGCGTCATATTCGACAGCGGCGGTGGCCTGCGTGGTTACGGTTTTCAGCCCGGAAGACGCGGACTCGAGCTCGGCCGCGGTGGTCACGGTTAACCACAGGGTTAACCACAGGGTTAATATGGTTAACGGTGGGACAGTAAACGCAGTTTTGGGTAAGTATTTATTATACACTAGCACAGCTCCGCATTACCGTCTCTAACAAGCACTACAGCATGCATACGAGTTATTTAACGCTGATTACTGTAGACGAGCACCATGCGCTGCTTCAATAAAAATGAAGTAGAAAAGAAAGTATGCGGACAACCTTGTGTTTCACTGTGCTGCTTATCAACTTTAGCGCCAGATCACGCGTCCTCGCGGGACCGCAGGGACGCAAACACCATGACGAGGCCGTACTAAAAGATGCTTATCAAGTAACATCAAAGAGGGGCGGAATAACAGCGAACCAGAAAGAAAAGAAGAAGAAAAAAAAAACGATGGTGCGCTTGTCCAGGCACGTAGAGGATCGCGAAAAAATTAGGAAAGTTTTTTCTTCTTTTATTGTTTTCTTTAAATCAGCAATGTCGACCGCGTCAACACTTTCATCTTAGCTGAGTGCACAGCAACACACTGGCGAAAATAAAAAAGAACATTGCCGGACGCTTCTTCTCTCACCTACTACTTCACTGCTTTAAAAAGCAAGATTAATGAAGCCTGTTCTCATGCCTACCGGTGCGTATATATACAGCGCACATTTTGCACGGCCGGTGGTCCGGCAGTGCATACGTGCAGTGCAGGCGTTATGTACTGGACCCCTCCCTCGCTTCAGCGCCATTCTCACCCCATCCTGGGCGCGATCTCTTTTCAACGGCACGGCGAAGTGATATTGATTCTTTCCACGAAGGAACGGCGGAACGCGCCCCCGGCGGAGTGCAAATAGCAATTAGATTGCGCTGTAAATTATGACGAGTACGACGTAATGACGACAGAGGGCGCGACCGACCATCACCCGGCGACGATTGAAACGCGCGCCACCTGTCGGGAAGGGAGAGAGGGAGAGAGTGACAAATGCGAAGGCGAGGATCTCGGGTCGCTCTCTCGGGCGTCCTACCAACACTCCCCGCGCGGAAAACCACTACTTGGGAGTCGCGATTATTGCCTGCCTGCCCGCACCCCTCCTTAACCGAGCAACAACGCGTCTTCCCGCAGAGTTCTTACATGGAGTTCGTTGAAAAGAGCGTTCCCATCTGTTCGCGATTTTCCGAACCATTCCCGTCCACGAAGGTTAGTCGAAACCGTCCCGTTGTTTGTTCTGCGTGATTATCTTACTCCGCTTTTTTTTTTATTTCTTGTTCTTTTTTCTCTCAGGGCGGAATATCTTCGCCCGCAAATCACTCAATCTTCGAAAAGGGAGAAGCGAAAGTGGCTGCTTTTATGTCTGCCTCCCTTTCAGCGTGAAAAAACAAACCCAGCGGGAAAAAAATGAGCAGGCTAGAATGCCCCTCCCGCCAGAAAAAAAAATCGAGCATTGACAAAAGAAAAAAAAAACACAGACACAGAGAGAGAGAGAGAGAAAGAGAGAGAGAGAGGCTCGTTTAGGTCTTTCGCGCTGCTGCGGTTTCTTCCTTTGCGTTAGTGAACATTAGCGACGCTAAACGGGGTTAAGGTCGAAGTCAAGTGTTTTGACCTCCGCAGTGTGAACATGAAGATCGCGTGAGCGCGGTTATTTGTAGCGGGGCCAAGCACCAGAAGACGAAAACAATTTGTGCTCACGAAGGTACAGCATGTATAAGCTCAATCGTATGTATATCATCTGTCCATCAGTATTGCCGCGAAAGGCTCGCTGACGGATTTGTGCAAAGTCAGAGTACTGTGTGGAGTGTTTTATTATACGATGTCCTCAAATTTCTTCGCCTGGGGTATATTTCAAGTAAATTTATAATTACCCGCAGCGCACAGTGCGATCACTGGTACAAATGCCAACGACGTAGCTCAGAACCTTTAGATGGGCTTTATGCTACCACATAAGAATGTGAATGAACTTTGGTGGCGACTTGCGGTGGAGTTCTACACGCAGAAGTGAATTTACTGTCTGTCTCTTTTGTTCTTTTACTTCTCTTCCCTCTTTCTCATCTTCCTTGTCCCCTTACCGAATCCCCCATTGCAGGGTAGCCAACCAGATGTCTTCCTGGTTAACCTTTCTGTCTTCTAGAATCCTTTTGTTGCTTCTTTCCTTGGTGGCGGAAAACTTGCGTTCCTTCGCTTTGATTTTTCGTGCCAGGATATTTAAAAAAAATCCGCCAGTTCGACCCTTCTTCTGCAGGCATGCACTTTCGCGAGGAACCATGCGATAAGGTTTCAGTATTTTCGCTGTACAGCGGTACGGATAGGCGAGAACTACAGTTCAATGAACTCTTCTCTCCCGGCCGCGTCGATAACTGGAATCAGCATTGTACAACCCCGGGATGACAACAGCGGTACATCTTACTCAGCGCGTCTAGACGGGAAACAGACGCACCGTAACAGCGCGAGCAGCGGTGTACAACCGGCAGGTCGATACCAC
The DNA here is from genome assembly GCF_013339725.1 of Rhipicephalus microplus. Classification (NCBI taxonomy): domain Eukaryota; kingdom Metazoa; phylum Arthropoda; class Arachnida; order Ixodida; family Ixodidae; genus Rhipicephalus; species Rhipicephalus microplus. The sequence goes on from NC_051170.1 coordinate 65,787,030, forward strand.
CAAGTGAACCCTTGCCGTGACGTCACCTGTACGGACGTTGACGGCACGCTGTCGCAACACCGAAGCCATGTCGAAACACACCTCATCCGTCGATGTATCATACCGTCAGGTGATCGCGTCATCGCGAAAGGCTCCGTAAAAGGGCTCACCGAGAGGTGACTTCGACGGTCTCGTATACGAGCGACTCTTTGCCGCGCCATGTGAATCAGCCCGAGGCTATCGACACTTGTCACAAACACGTGACTCAGGGGTCAGGCCTCGTACGCAACAACGATCGCACGCACAAGCCAAACAACTGACGCGAAAATACGGCGCTGCACGAGGACAGTTGCAACACGGTCGTCATCACGCCTCTCAGGCCCTGCGTCTACTACATGCACGCGAGAACGGTGTGGCGCTGCGGTGCGCGCAAAACGAAGCACACTCGTTCTGGGAAGTTTCGCGAAAGACTGACGTCACCGCGAGACACGCGCGCTAGGTTTCGCGGATGTCGGCGAGACAGGATGAGGTCGACGAAATGGCACAGCCGCAGTGCCTTCAATGCGCCCTTACATATACGCTGCACGGAGAGATACGGTTCAACATATATATACTCCACGTTTCGCATTAACCCACCGGAATACGCAACGCCTCGAAAGGACGTGTGAGCACACCGGATGAACATTCGAAACGTTAATTAGGCCTCTTCTCGCCAATCCTAAATTAAGAAGCGATAATTAAAAAGACCCTGTTTGTTGCACAAAGTTGCGAAGAAATCTATACGAATTTCTAGGAAAGGAGAGGTTCTTGGTTGAAGACCACTTCGTCCTTTTGTGGGATCGAAACCGGGACCAACACATTTCCAGGTTGGTAGCTCGACAAACTGAGCTGAGCAGGATGTCAGCTATTGGCGAATATCAATCGACAAGTGGAAACGCATGGACATAGTTAGGGCGCTTGAGCTTCGTCTTCAAGTGTAGAACGCGATCGTGTAATCGGGCGCCGTGAGTATCGCCTTCTCAACCAATACACTGGCTTCGATTCTCGTTGCATTACTCAACCATGCCGTAAGAAAATTAACGGCTGTGCGCGTAACACTGGCGGCTTCAAGCTATCCTAGAATGCATCCCGCAACTACAAAATGGCCACTACGCCAAAAGTTTTCGTTTTGGGAATTCGCGAAGGGCCCACTACATGTATACACGGCAGCACGCAAACCTAGGCAGCTGTTCACATAGTGGATGCTTCTCCTGCTGCTGATGGTGATTAATTACGTCTGAGCTTTTTGTAATGGGTGAACTTTTGAAACACCCACTTGTTGCTCAATTCAAATCTTTAGACGATTGGCGCAATTCCACGCTTCTGACATGCGTTGAGGAGACTCCTTGCACCATATGACATCCATATAACATTTTTTTTGGAGGGGGGGGGGGGGGGAGGAGTTTTGAATAATAATTTGGTTCTTTGGTAGAACGTCTACTTACCACACAGGCAGCCATGGTTGGATTCTCTCTTGAACCGAAGATTTTTTGTTATTTCTTTTTACTTGCATCATTCTCGATTTTGTGGTCAAGGACAGGACGATTTTCTCGCTCGCAACGAACGTCACCGACGCGGACACAGGAATTTATATAAAACGAGCTATTTAATGCTATCGAGTTATATTGCAAACGAATTCTGCAGAATCCTGCAACGTTTGTAGATGTGTTATGGCTTTTCGCTAACTTCCAATGGCGAAGTTTTCCACAGCGCCCATGCATGTAATGGCATTGCCTCCTTAATCAGTTTCGGAGACGGGTGATCTAGTGCTGGATGACCGAATTTTTCGCAACCATTTTAGCCACATTTATAACCAAATATCTGAGGCCACTTTGTATTCTTGGAATTCTTTCTTTTTACATGTCAAGAGTTTTTTGTAAAAGGGTCACGAATTGCCATTTCAAAATTTCAATTTTCGATAGTTTCAAATTTAGCCGATATTGCGGCGGCTGCAGCGTCATCACTTTCGTTTGCACAAAAATGCCGCTAAGTACCGACCAAAGTTGATATTCACTTCGCTATAACCAATTATTCGCTGAATAAGTGTTCGCTATAACGACGGTTATGCTGCGCTCTCAGATAAGCCCTCCAGGATCGGCCCACTTTCGCGAATACGTCAGTATATTTCATGTTTATCTTATCTAGAACTCGAGAAGGCGGTAACATTTATAGATGAAAACTTTGTCCATCTCATTTTCAAAATGAGCATAGTTATACTATAAGGAGGTCCCCGAGAATATGGCGATAATTCATTTGTCACAATACAAATTTTTTTTAAAGATGAGGGGCGGTTTTATGAACGGACAAGTTTACCTTACCTTATAAATTATTAATAATTAATTAATTGATTGATTATTCTTCTATTAAACGCACGAATGCCGCAGAGTGGAGGGGAGAGGGTTGGAATACTTGAGTTGCTGTGTTTAAGGACGACTAATTGCACTGCAAATGTGTCACATAGTTGTATAGCGCATGTGGCTCACAAAGTAGAAATCGTGCTGCCATTTTTCTGGTAGGGAAAATTATAGGGCTTACCTCATTTCGGACCTATCTAAATGAAGAGTTCCAACGTTGTATATGAGCACTCACGGTGCATGGGCGCGAGAACCACAGGCACGCGGGCACCGTTCACGAACTTCACAGCACCGCAGTGTTCACTGTCCTAAAAAAAAAAAACCGCTCCTCTGTATTCAGGTGCCGGTGACACAGGTGTGCGACTCACAATAGTTCATAAGCACTTCCAAAATCTGCTATTGCCACATTTCAGAAGCTCCGTGAAGGGCCCTGTATCCGTTAAAATCCAGCACCAGGTATATATTCCGGAAGAAGCCAATTCAGCCAAGCGCGTTGCATTCTTTATATCATAGAGTCGAATTATAAGTATTTCATATACACAGTACAGACAGAATAACCTTGTCGCGTGTATCGACGCTTGTAACTTGCACGGAGCAAGCGCACCAACCAAGCTGATTTCGTGACGCGGTTGCACCAATGCACACCTTTTTTTAAAAAAAATTAAACGAACTCCATTCTTGCACATGCGCATTGTTGCCAGTCAGCATCTGTGAATCGCTTTATCCCGAGTGGTACTGTCATTTCTAGAGGTGTTTTTTTATTTATCATGTGAGTCCTATGTAAGGTATAGTCAAGGCCTGTGCACGCACTGCAGAGGTAGAGACTGCTTTCACTGGCTTGCCCCAGCAGTCACTCGGCGGACGTCAAATACATATACACAAAGCAAACAAAGATCATGTCAGATCACGTTAGCCACTGTCCCGCTTCAGGCTAAACGGTCCTCCAATGCACTTGATGGAATACGTAGGTCCAAGCAGCTTCCGTGCAGCTATAGGGCGGTCACCGCTGTCCACTTCTTGAGAGCAGAGACTGAAGAGAAGATCAGCCAACTCAGACCCATAGAGATGAACTTGTGGTTTACACAAAGGGCAGGAACGCCACACACAAGTTCGGATCTACGGGTTAGAGCGAGCAGTTATGCTTCCAAGGAGAACCACGGAGGAGAGTCATCTTCATCGGCGTGCGCATCCGCAGAGCACGCTTGGTGCGCGCTTTCGCCGAGGGCCGATGCTTGTCCAACACAAACATCCCCGACAATCGGAGAAATACAAAAAAAAAAAAACGCTGAACACTAAGATATTGCAATAATGTGTCTTTACAAAGTCACAGAATATCATCATGCCATTATGCGCCTATATATACCTACGAGACGAAGGCCCTTGTCAATAATCAACAATAAACAGCCGTCTTCCACCTGCTGATCACAGTTTACAACAATGATTCCTAGAGTTTTACGTACCGAAACCAGGGCATCATAATGAGGCACGCCTTAGTCGGGGAATCCTGATTAATTCTTGTTCTCCGAGTCTTTAACGAGAACCTAAATCAACTGCTTTACAACTACTGTTGTGATTTTCAACTACTACTTTGGCTCACAGAAAAGACAAAATCAGAAGAACAATTATTGAAGCTTACTTTATGATGCATGAGAATTTCGGCGGACGCGTGAGCACACCTTCGATAGCATTAACAGATAGACAAGTGGAATGATTACAAAGACAAATAAAGCAAGACAAAAAAGAGTTTGATAAAAGCACGTGTATCACGACATAGATGGCACCCCGGTAGGATCATGCGTGGTTTGCTTGCAGTGCCTACTCCCTTGTATGTCACCCCACCCCCATTATCGGCTCTTGGTTTCAATAAACTAAAGATGTTGGATGCGCTTGCCTTGTGTCAGTCCAGTTTTTTTTCGTCCTCAAGCTTGCAGCGCAGCCTTTGCCTACAGCATGTTCCAACAAGCCCCCACCCAAGCTTTCCACTATACATGCCTGCAGACTTGGTCTGACCCGCTTACAAAGCCTGGTCAGCTCCACCCTTTTCTCTTTTCCTATCAATCACGATATCCAGAAAGTTCGAACAAACGGACAAGTGGACAAATTACAAGCGCCGAGTCCAGCGTCTACCTGTCTGTGTTAAACATTGCGTTGTTTTAACTATATGGATACGTCTCAAATGGCTCGCATTGAGGCGCTACGATATCAGCTACCCTCGTTCACTCTCTGATCCACTCGGATAGCTATCTACGCTTCTATAGATCTCCGATGTTACACCAGTTTCTTTGCGTTCCACTACTCGGTGCGCGAAGTTGAACTTCTCGAGCTTCTTGACGTCTAAGTCAGGCGTAGACAAATAGTCTTCAAAAAGTAGTGTTTTCTTCAAGAGAAAACTCGCAGGGTCTTTTATGCATTCGCTCTTAGACGACCTTTTTTTGTACTCAGTCGATCGTATTGATCCTCTCCCCGCACCACTCCGAAAGCTTCCTGCACCTAAAGTGGTTTTGCACGGTGATATGCGTGCAGATCACGGCCTCCGTGATCTGCACGCATATCACCAAGTTGGTAACTTGTGACCAGGTGGTCATGTGATGTCACGTCATAGTGACGTGATGAATGCACCAATTCTGGCGATCTGTGGCGTCATAATAAAATTTAATAAGACATGATCGCAAGAAGACGATTTTTTTTTGCACCCCTCGTGTCGACGCCGCCAACGAGGGACGCCGACCGCCAATTTTCACATCCCGGACTGAATAGGACGGAGGTCGTCGCCCGAAGACTGATCCGAACGAACACCTTCCCCAACCCATGCCATATACACAACGAACCCAACCAGACAAGCATTAGAACGACACTCGCTAATTGAGCCAAAAGGGGTCAGCAACACACAAACACATGTTGTGGGGAGTGTAACGTAGTTGTCATAAAGATGGCAGTTACTCCGGAGACGTTTTCGTCGAGGCACGCCACTGCTCTGCGCAGCTCACAGCGCGCCATTCAAACGTGGGCCGTCCAGCAAGCCCATGAGGCGGCGCTGAGTCCTGAGGACGGGTCGCGCTAAACCTTGGCGGACGTTGAACAACGTTGTATCCGTCAATCTATGAGGCATCTAAGCGTAACTGCCCCAAACAACGATAAGATTGGTGTCTGTGCCAGCACTGACTTCGGCTGAACGAAAACCATATACTACGAGACATATGCGCACGACGGAAACTCGCGCGATTAAGGATATGGGGGAGAGTGCTCCCCGGTACAACAAATTGATCGCCTCTGACTAATGCCACGCAAAGGCCTCCCAAAAATGAGCGCACTGAATTGCCCGCAGCGGGCTCGCATGAAGCACGACGATGCCCTTGGCCATGCCCTAAAACATAAGCGGAGAGCGCACCTGCAAGCGACATTTTCAAAGAACAATCCTTTAACACTGCCTGAAGGAAACCAAGCGAAGAAGCCCAGGTTTGCCTTCGGTGCAAGGGCTAAAACGCTCATTACCCGAGGGTAAGATGGCTCGATTAGTGGCCGCACCTACCACGCACTAAGGAAGGCATGCAAAGCCAACAACAAAAAAATGTGTAGAGATTCGCAGCATAACGACCATCCGGTGGGCGTGAAAGAAAACCAGTTTGCATGAATCGCTCTAAATGTCCTCGGCATTTAGGAAATCCTTAAAGGTATTACGCCGGAGTTGGCTTTACATATGCGATACATCTATGGAGATACGTGCACAGTCCACGCAGCTGGGGCTGAAAATCACGGTTAAAAGAAAACAAACAAAGTAAAAAACGAAAAGAAAGCCAGCCCATCAAAACGGCACGCAATGTCAAAACAGGAACTGCGCTCCCAGACGCCACTAGACTGCTTCGTACACAGGTGGCAGAGAGGATACAGAAAGAAAAAAAAAAACAAAACAGGAGGCACAATGCGAAAGTGCGAAATGTCTAAGCCTCGCGCGAGTTCACGAGAGGCGAGAGAAGTGCGGGGAGAGAAACATCCTCTCTGCGCACGAGCTTATTGTGGAAATAACCCTTTTCCATTACGATGTCAAGCCTGGCAGCTGCCGCCCACCAAACTACAAGAGGGTGCGGAAAGGGCGAGACATCAGCGCAGCGAGAGGGCGGTGTGCCCGTGAGAGCATCGCTAGAGGGCAACAATGATGGGCCACCGCGGGAACAGTATTACCTAGGCCTCGGCACATCGAGGCCCACACCGGCACGGAGCTGATCAATCAAAACTACGCACGAGGAGGACAAATAAAAGCAATACAAAAAAAGCCAGCCGCATCATCGCCCATCCGTGTACACAGTTCCCTCCTCCTCCTCATCATTATCATCATCAGCAGCAGTGTGCACTGCGAACAGCCTGCCGCGTGTACTATACATACGCTGTCCCTGATGGTGCGAACCCGCGCGACCTGTCACCTTCCGTTGGCGACAGCTTCGCCACCTGCTGGCTTCCCCGCGTCGCTTTTTGTCTCAGGGATGTTCATCGCCGAGGCCAGCGAGCTGTTGACTTGGAAGCTCGCGCTATACGCTTGGCATACACTCACGCGTGTGTGTGTATGAATCGTAACATACGCGATGGGTTGATTACAACCCATTGAAGCGACAGCAAACTTTTTTTTTTCGTCAATTAGGTGCTTGGACGACTGTTATTAGACGTCTGCTAGAAGAAGAAGAAGAAAAAGAAAAACCTGCAGACATTTTTTAGGGGCGAAGCTTCTTATAACGGCACCCGTTCGTCCCTCGTAGCCGCTGTAGTATGTAACGAGTATAACATTTTAACCTCCAAGGTGGTGCCGGTGAGTGATTTCTTCTGTGCGTTGTTGAACAATAACAAATAGTCCTCAATGTACATTGGGGAATGAGAGACAGGAGAATTCGCCTTTTAGTTAACGCGCACGCAGCGATCCCCATTTGCAGCCATTGACATGTACATTGAGCACTATCTGACAAAAAAGGGTTGCTACGTTATACTCGCTGGGCGTAACCTCCTTGGTTTTAGAAAGGTTTCGCAAGCGTTGAGCCGCAGTGCCATGAATACAGTGAACTAGTATATACCATGAACTCGAGGTGGTTAAAGGTGGGAAGTAAACCAGAAGCGCAAGCCGTAAGATAGTGTGCATGTGCCACCTCTCGTTTAGTCCTTGGAATGTCCACTGGATGGCGGTACTTCTATATGGGGAATATATGCTGAAAAGATGCGAGATGGTGGTACTTGGAGTGTTGAATAGATGGACGAACGGACACACAGACAGATTCATGGATGGACGCATGAACGGACGCAGGGGCGCATGCATGGACGAACGCAGGGACGGACGCACGAACACACGCACACACGGACGGGCGAATGGACAAATGGACGGTCACACAGACGGACGCATGGACGGACGGAAGCAAGAACGAATGGACGGACGAATGCTTCGCCCCACTCTCCATCAGTCACTGCGTGGATATGCTGCCTATTTTTTTTTTTGTAATGTAGCTTTTCCTGCGTATTTTCTTCAGCGTCTCTACAGTTCAAGAAATCTCGTCTCCTTGGAATGCCGAGCAGTTCGGCATGCAACATCTGCACCTGCGAGGAAACGCTTCAGCACATTCTATGACACTATATCCAGCATACCAGTCTGAACGACGTATTATGGAAGCCAAGCTCTGTCAGCTGGATTCACGGCCATTTTCCATTTTTCAGGTATGCCAATAAAGACTATCGCCTTTAGAAGAGGAGGCCACCTTATCGACACCCGCACTGGTGGGTGCCCGGCAATTGTGGAAATCGAACCCAGTTCCTTCTGCATTGGAGATGTCCGTCGCATCAACAGTGGATCTTTCCTTCTCGTGCACATTTACCTCCCGTTTCTCGGTGCAAAGTATAGCCAAGCGGGCTCAATACTGCTTAACATCCCTGCCTTCTGTTTAGCACTCTCTCCTCTCTCATTATATATATATATATATATATATATAGGGGAAGTTATTAGAACCAATGGAATGTAAATAAGAAGAAAGAAAAGTGGATGAAAAAATAACGGCTGGTTATTTTTTCATCCACTTTTCTTTCTTCTTATTTACATTCCAATGGTTCTAATAACTTCCCCTGTACATTTCTTTGCATTACTGTCTGTTAGATCTCATTAATATTGTGTTAAAACACGGAAAAACGAGCCCTTAGGTATACACTTCTTTCCCTTATTATATATATATATATATATATATATATATATATATATATATATATATATATATATATATATATATATATATATATATATATATATATATATATACACGCGCAGCAATGAGACTGCTCAATACGCTTCGGTCAAGAATGAAGTAAACAAATCCACATCGGTTGAGAGCATGCGCGAACCACGTGACTACATCTCCCTCACACTGCCGAATCATGACGTCAATCTTTGCGCGCGCAGAGACACAACAACTCTATCGTGAGAAGGGCCTGGGCGTCCGATGACCGCGAGCCGAAAATTGCTGCAACGCTCCATGCACGTCACGACGTTTCGACGAGGTAAGAATGCGATGCGCCGTATAGACTTACGTGTTCGTCCGTGTATAGACAGGCGCATTCGCGGGCGTTTGAGACGACCAACGCATGAAACACGATCGCGTATGCAATAGAAATCGCCGGGCATTGTGGAGAAATGCCAGTCAACTGCGCACCGTCTTGCCGAATTTTAATTTTTTTTTGTTATATACCATTGTGGCAGGAGACGGTGATCACATTCCCCGGAGACATTCCGCACGCACGCCTCCAATGCTTCGGGCCTTGAGGTCGCCTTTCGAAGCGGAGCCCGTTTCAAAAAAGGCTATATTATTGCTTGATCTATATTATTTATGAAACCTGGCAAAGAATAATGTCAAGAAAAATATAGGGGACGTTATTAGATGTAATTGTATAATGCAAATGTGAAGAAAGAAAAGTTCGATCCCCGCCGATGGCAAGGTTTCGTTCCGTCCACTTTTTCTTCTTCACATTTGCATTATACAATTACTTCTAATAACGTCCCCTATACTTTTCTTGGCATGATTGCCGGTCAGATCTCGTTGACATTGTGTCTAACAAAGAAAAAAAACGAGCCCTCGAACTTTCACTATAACATTCAGTGTTACATAGCACCCGTTTTGTGCCACTAAGATAAAGCGAAAAGACTCCCTAAAAATCAAGTACACGTTGATGGTACGAAATGAAACACGTTAAAGAGCCCCAGGTGGCAAAAATTTTCCGAAACCCTCTACTACAGTGTCTCTCAGTCATATAATACGGCGGTGATTTTGGGACGTTATACCCCAACAACAACATTATTATTATTAGTATTATTATTATTATTATTATTATTATTATTATTCAAATGAACTCCCAAACTCCTTCACACGCCCAGAAGACTAATATACTCTTGTTCTGCAACATTTACTCTGCGATTGCCCGTTCCTCATGCGACTTATGCCGGGAAAACAACTCAGCGAAGTAACGCCACGTTTAGCCAAATTCAATTCAATTCGCGGTTCTGGAATAAGAAGTAGATCGCGCAAAAACACACACGACCGTTAGAATAGGTGCCTCGCCACCATACAAGAAGAGGGCTTGCAATCTATTGCAGCACCAGTGTCATTACATTAGGAGGTTTAAAACGTGTGGCGGTACCCTAGATTTAACGTTACCAATGTAGGTGGACACAACTGGAGTTAAGGTTGAGGAACGTCTTGCACCGTTTGCGTACAAAGTGAGTAGGAAATACACCCCACCCCCTTTTTTTTCCCCCTGCAGGGTAAGTTTCTGGCTGCGACCCTGCATAGCAGAGCCGAGTGATAGTAATCAGTCGTCAATAGAAAATGACTACTTGTTCGAACAAACAACAATTATCATAACCACTAAATGGAGGACTGTTTAGAAACAATTTCCGGCAGGCACCCCACACACCACATCTTTCTATATATCCCACCAGCCCATCGCGAGGTAGAATCCCGGCTACGGCGGCTTTTAGATGGAGGCGAAAATGCTGTAGACCCATGTGCTCAGATTTGGGTGCACGTTAAGAACCCCAGGTGGTCGAAATTTCCGGAGCCCTCCGCTACGGCGTCTCTCATAAGCGTATGGTGGTTTTGGGATGTTAAACGCCACATATGAATCAACCTACCAGCCCTTTTTCCAACGTCAAAAAAAAAAAAAAAGAAAACATGGCTGTGCAGCAGATTGATGAAATCGCTGCATACATCTAGCTATTTATCACCCTGAATTGAATTTCGCTTTTTATCCCCACAATAATGAATGGCTAAAATATGCCTGGTATATATATATATATATATATATATATATATATATATATCTACGTGAAAACGTGTTGGAGCTTCGACGAGAAACAGCCACGCCTGACGTGAACAGCTTCGTATGGCGACGTGAAATTCGCGGTAACGAATCCTTACATGCGGACATCGTGTATGTACGGATACGCGAGCGTGGAACCGTGATTGAGGCTGCACGCAGCGAACACAAAAGAAGGCAGTTACAAGCGTCAGCACTCCATTCAACTCAGCTGCGCGCGTGTGTCCACGCACACGAGCGCATTTATTATTTATTCATTCACGAAAAGGTTGCATGCGAGAATATCGACAGTCTGCACGGACAAAAGAACGAAACGTTCCTCTTTTCTTACGCACAGAGAAGCCTTACAGCAGCGTCCGTTTTCTTAGAATTCCACGAAGAACGGTGTGACATCGTCATGACCACGGCTATATTGCTGAATAAAAAAAATCAATAAATGAACGTCGACAGCGCTAGTCTAAGACGGCGTAGCCGGATACGCTGTCCCTAGTTTCTCTCGCTTCCTTATTCATTTATTTTAACTTTGTTTTTTACTTGTTTGTTCTTGGGCTTGAAACAGATTGCATACTTGGCGTTCTCCCGACAGAAACCGACTGCCTCGGTCAGTCCGAGCTCTAGTGAACCCCAACGGTGCTTAAAAAAAAAAAAAAAAAAACTAGTGCGTGTGGCTGCTAATCGCGCATAAAGATGTCTGCGAGTGAAACGTTCTCATTCAGAAAAGTGTCTACGCCTCTCTCAATAGACCCGTATAAAAATCACGAAGCTGTCCATCCCGCGCACGGTTCCGTATAACTTGTCGGTCGGTATAAAAATGTTTACTTCTTTCAAGCCAGTTGATATATTCTCCAGCACTATTCCTATGCACGATCGAGACAGAGAGGAAGAGAGCGAGCCAGAAAAAAAAAAGACACAGAAGTTTATCAAATCAATTTGGCAAGTTACGCGGCAAAAAAAAAAAAAAAAAACTTTCTTTAGCCATTTAATATCGTCTTTATACGGGCCACACGTTAAACCAGTGCGTGATCTTCGCGTGGATTGTCCGTTTTAACGAGAATGTGGCGTTGGGTATACGACGTATTGTAGAAATAGTGAATAAAATGCTGGAAAACAACGAGTGGTGTTGATATAGCAGTTCCCGAGTATGCCTAAAATCTTTGTGACATGTGCGCGCATACATAACACAATATATTGCCACATTCCCTCCTCTAGTTTTGTTATCGCCCCATTTCACTGTCAGTAATTCTCAGAGCAAACCACGACATTGTTCGAGAAGCTTCAGGACTGCAGTAGATCATTTTGGTTAGATTACGCTCACTTAGTGAACATTACAGCACGTACGTCGCCGCTAGCGATAACGCTACAATATTCTATGGCAAGTGTATAAATGCCGACGCGCTTCGCCGCTTGTCAGTTGATCGACGACCGACGCTCTGTTCACCGCTATCAGTATTGCTGTAACCTTACTTTCCTTGTACGTGGCCACAAGTTCGGCACAAATAAACAGTTTAATATTCGACCTGCAGTCTGCTACCTTCGTCCACGTCATGACCTCGTGACAATATGTTGACAGACCCTTTTAGCTCGTCAAGCCATGGAACGCGCCAGGCTTAAGAAGTGGTGTCAACTAATTTAGGAGCTGAATTAATAAAATAAGACAGACGTTGGTTCAAAAGTGTTTTCATTTGGCTGATTCCATTTCCCTAACATCACGCGCATCAGGCCTGACTGCGACTCCCTGTGCTTTCTACACAGACGACTAAGCCTCACTGCTGGCTTTCAGGTATAATGACGTGTCAAAAAAAAAAAAAAAAGCATCTGCTACGTGGATGCTTGAGCCGACGTTGCAGCATCAACGTTAAATAACGTCGCTTCGCGAGATGAAACAACGCTAGCTTTGATAGGGGACGAAAAAAAAAAAATCTTTGAAAAGGGCGTTTCGCAGGAGTTAGCGAGTTAGCTAAGCGGCACAGCGAGTGCTACGTGGCCCGCTGCGCGTCCGTGGACGGGGGCGACGCGAGAACGCGGGTCACGATGTGTTACGCGCCATTTAACTTGCACTGCATCTTTTGTTCTTTTGCACGTAGGTGAAGCGCTGTGTTGGCTCCTTTCAAGCTCGTTTAATGACGTCACGAGCGTCGCGATAGATGAACTATAGAAGAACAAACAGACTCTCCGGTCACGTTTATAGCCGGTCAACTAGAACCCTGCAGAGAGTGCGTGTACACGGTTTCCGAAAAAAAACGGAGAGGACGTTGCAGTAACAAAAGCGGTACGTGGGACAACCAGTGCTGAAAATTTCGGAACCGGTCGAACAGTCACCCACTGAAGAAGAAACCCAGCAGATTTGGAAGCTTCGAACCAGTTTCTAAAATTAAAAAGCGAAAACTAAATGTAGCTGGAGAGTCTGTTTATTTTCATATTTTTACCCAGCCAGACAGATTTCTGTCAAATGTATCTACCTTTACACAGCCTATACACCATGCGTGCCCGAACATCATCTCTCACTTCCATTTCCGAGTTAAACTTTCCTTTTACCGAAAATGTGAAGACAAGGTTCTTTACATGCGAATACACTCAGGAATGGACGCAGGCTGCGCCTGCGAGCACGTGCTGCCAACCGTATACACCAACGCCCCCTTTTACACTCGGAGAAATGTTCCAACGCGCGATGAACACCGGCGGCGGAGCCTTTCAGACACCTCCATCGATCTCGCCTATGCGTCGATGGCGGGAGGACAACCCTATCTGGAGGGAGAAGAAAGAAATATAGCACACCACTGAAGCAAACTCCTCCCTCAGCCAATTTCCCTTTTCTACCATTTCCATCCTTACAAGGCGCAGCCCCACCTGTATACCACAGGTCGACCATGCATGCGCATGTACCGAAATTCGAAGCACGAAGTCTCACTCAGTTCAGCGTTGTCGCATCACAGGAGGCACGCTTCAATTTGGTGCACGAATGACTGACGTCTGCTTGCTGCTTATACAGCTTCTCAAGGAAAAAAAATTATAAACGAAAGGTCCAATGTCGGGGAAGGCAGCGTACTGCGGGGAAGCACGCGATGCATCCATATGCGGTACCGAATAGACGCCCCAAAGTTACTTTTCGTGTCACCGAGAAACCCTTCACGATATCGAGATGGCCGATTCGCGTGTTCATCGAACGAACATGGGTGTTTCTGCGAAGGCGCGCATATCGCTAGCGTATACGTGTTGGATCACACCGCCTTTTCCCCAAAAGCGTCGGCGAGAGAAAATGGTACGCGAATGGAACGAATTCTTCGGACTCGAAAGTTTCGCGCACTGTCCCGTCTCTCGCGCTTACCCGTAAAAGTGAGCAAGAGCGTGCATCTCAGGCAGTACAAGTATTGTACATCAGACTGAAAAGAAACTGCGACCGAAAATACAGATTTCGCTGGATTTCGTGTTCTTGATGTGTGTGTGGTGTGTACGCGACGAACTACCGGCTGAAATATAAAGAGAGACGTTGAACTTGAAGGTGAGATAAGACGATGAACAAGGGGGCGGGTATACTTTTTCTTTCGGATGGTAAGCGAAGCAAAGTTTGTCCATATACGGACTTCCATGTACATGCATGGTCTCTCTCTCTCACACACACACACACGCACACACACACACACAGCTATGGCTTCAGTAGCTAGCGATACGAGGCAGACGGCCACAGGAAACGACAAAGGGACGAAACGATCGCCCCTGAACGACTTCACACAGCAAAACATAAGCTCTGCACGCTTAGTATAGGCGCACATCATAGATCTGTTACGCAGTTTCAGCATACAGCATCCGGTAAAACTCGTTAAGTCTGCTATCCTCAGTACCACACAACCAACATGAACAAGTTCCACTCTTTCTCGCTGTAGCTCACGCGTACCCTCGATGAACGTGTTCTCGCTTTCCCTGCACGAGCTTTGAGACAAATATAGCGTACTGCGCTCTTTCTCGCACGAAACAACTTCAGAGTTGCACGAAAGATGCGAGAACAGAAACATTCTGGCCATGCAGTGAGGCGAAAAAAAAGTTGCGCCCTCACAATTCATTACGCCGCCCATCAAGCCGCCACCAGCACCAACAAGCGCTGCCAGCGCGACCGCTCGGACATTTGCACAAAGAGGCGGCTGGAATAGAATACAACGTGGCAGCGAACAAGCAATCTGTGAAGTTAGCAAGAGTAGCGCGAGGACTGTGCGGATGTACGTCGGGTAAATGTGTAGAAGACAGAATATGCACGTTAATGTGGCAAGAGGGTACAATAGTTCTCTCTCCCTCTTCAACCCTCACACAGAGGCGTATATCGAGAATGTGCTACCATAGCAGTAGCAGTCTCGCAACATCGGTCGCCAGAATGATAGTGGGATGCGGATGAAGGAGGCAAGGTGGAGGGGGGGAGACGGGGGCGCATGCTGCTGCACCGGCAGCTGGCGTGCCCGCGCGCGCGTATACTCCTCCAACAGAGGCGCGGGACATCTGGAAATCGCAGCGTTGCGTCTTCCTTCCACCACAGCCGCTCCGCCGACGGGCCGCGCAGCGAAGAGCAGCAGCCGCTTTGCTCGCGTAACCCAGAGAAGAAAGCCCATCGCGTCGAGGGCCAGACCACGCGGTGCAGGACACGTCGCGTTCAACAACCACGCCGTGTGTTGTCGTCGCCTTTATACACCGAGCCACATCGCGTACCGCTATAAAAGTGCAACCGTGATTGGTTGGAGACTTGGTGTAACAGGAGCATGCGTTGCCTAGTTGTCAGGCTGAGCACGTCAGAGCCCGATACTGCTTCAAGGTGAAAACCGCCGAGTGAAACCGGCTGCTCGCGTGCTAGACACAGACGTGGACGCGACTGTACATGCGCGATAAACAAAAATTGAATGGAAATTAAAATGAATAGTGCGACCTCCGACGGTGCAGGAAGCTGCACTATACCACCCGGTGGTGGCTATATACAGACTCTCGAAAGATACGCCCATATGCTGTACCTGTTCGCGAATGAAATGCCAGCGCAGACGAATCTCGAGAAGAGGAAACAGGAAGACCAAGATAGGTCAGGACATTTGGGTCGCAAACCACGACGTTGCGCAAGCGTAACGACCAGCCGTGTGTTCAAAACTAATTTTGCTTACACTATGGCGCACTTTCACGATGCAAGCTACATGTACAGCGTGGCTGAGTCTGAACATGCTTACACCTCCTCCGCCCTCCCCCCCCCTCCCGCGCAGACTAAACATTGATCAGAAATGAACTACAAGTTTAGCATTGTATATTCGCGAAGCACTGACGTCGCAATGTATGAAAAAAATGTGTGAAATGTGCTGTTATGTGAATCATGCTGTAACAATATGAATTCACGACGCTATAAGTACCGCCTGTGACGAAACGTCATTATTATGCGTACACACTGCTTTAAACTGAATGGTGCAGAGCATATAGCTGCCTCAAGTGGTGCAAAACAGGCAAGATTTTTCGACCCGCTAATTTGCACGAACATACAAACCGACGAAGATTTACATGCCCACGGTGGAAGCGTTGCCTGCACATCGGTGCGCGAAAGAGGAATCTTTCGCTCGCATCATAAGGGATATATAAGTTGAAGTGAGCAAAGCAGACCCACTAAAGAGGCGCTATACGTTGGACTGATAAGCCCGGCGGTTACCCGATATAGACCTCAGTTTTTTTACTTCCCGCAAACGGATGCCGCAACTATGTGCTCCGTATTTTGTATGCGGCAAGATTACCAGTCGGCGCGTCAACGCCCTCTATGTGTAGAGTCAACAGAGCAAACTCCACAAAGCGAGCAGTTTGGGGACAAGTGCACCAAATCATACCTCTTCTGTCTCGTTTCTTCAGTGATGTCTGCCTCTTTTTTTTTTTTCTCTCCCTCTCAAGCGTCCGTCTCGCTCTCTCTCTTTATCCCTCCTTGTAAAAAAGGAGCCGCGGGTCTGGAGAGTTGCGCAAAGATTATGGAAATCGTACGTGCCCGTCAAGGAGGAGTCACCGTCCGAACAGCTGATAACCGGCGGTGCATCGGCCTTCAGATAGCGCCCGCCCATCACGGCGGGCCGCTGTCCAATTGCGCGTACAGCCTCGACAACGAGCGAGTGCCTGGACATTCGCCGTGTAAGCAGAATATGCAGACGCAACGCGCGATCCTCCTCGCGCTGCTGTCGCGTCGTCTCGCGAAGGCACCGTTATCGGTCGCTAAACTTGGCGGCGACTTCGAAACCATTGCGAGCTAGTTCGCGGAATTGCCGCCCTTTTGACTGCGTCCGCGTTGTTGCGCGAAATCTATCTTGAGGGCGTTGTCGGCGGTAAGATAAATGCGTTGTTTCCGCGGCGCGCTCGAGAGAGGAGCGTCGAGCTTCGCGCGTGCATGAATAATAATAATAATAATAATAATAATAATAATAATAATAATAATAATAATAATAATAATAATAATAATAATGTTGAGGTTTAACGCCCCCAAAACCACCATACGAGAGACGCCGTAGTAAAGGGCTTCAGAAATTTCGATCACCTGCGGTTATCTAACGTGCACCCAAATATGAGCACACGGGACAGCCGCTTTCCGCCTCCACCGAAAATGCAGCCGCCGCAGCCGGGATTCGATCCCGCGACATGCGGGCAATAGCTCCGAACAAGATGTCACCCTTCGGATGTTGCCATCGCGCGTCTCGCACGCTATGAATAGAGACGCGAATTACACAAGATCACACCACGACGTCTTTCGGGATGTGAAGGACGACATTCGCGGTATGCTATCAACTCGGCCGACTATATATACGCTTCGTCAGTTTCAAGCATACAGAGAAAGAGACAAAACTCCATTTTATGTCCTAGTTGGACCCCGATTATATATATATATATATATATATATATATATATATATATATATATATATATATATATATATATATATATATATAGTGTGTGTGTGTGTGTGTCTGTGTGTGTGTGAGAAAGAGCACGCCATCGCATGCCCACTCACTCACTCTTCCCCTTTAGACTGTGTATAAGGTGTTACATTGAAACATGCAGTAGGGCTGTTTCTTCTGCCCTGCTGTAGCACTGAGCAGCAGAGCGTGTTTTTACATTCACATGCGCAAAGCTCCAGCAGCGCACAGTCTATGAAAGATGTCTTTCATGCTCGGTTACATTAAAAAAAAAACAGCAACGCGGGCACGTCCATCTCTCAACTCCCTGCGCAATGCATGGTGCCCTTATCCCGTCCGATGCGATATTCGTGAAGGGCGCTAAAGTGGCCGCGACAAGCGAATGCAGTTATGTATGGGGTGAGATATATGGCCGGCGCATGCAGCTTCTACTCATGCACGCACTGCCTGGCGTCTACGTGTGCGCAACCTGCCCTCAAGAGTGCGAGAACAGTGCATGCAGGCCGTATAAAGGTGAGCTGAATATAGGAACGGGTTCTGCGTCCGACGATTACCTTTTTCACGCACGGCAGAGGTCAACAGCAAGCGAGCAGGTAACACTGCACGGTCATAGATAATACACATGGCATAAGCGGTCCACGATTGCCGCATTCCCGTACGTAACGGGTGAACCGGCTATTCGGTTGCTGCAGCGTGAGCAGGAGATCGTGATTGTGCGCGATTACCGGCATTGCAGTCGCTGGGATGCTTACGAAACGCCCCAGGGTGGGCGTGAATGGATAAGTTCAGAAACGACCTTACAGGGGATATGAGCACTGTATATGCGTGTCGTTGCATTTGAAGTTACATATATGCGTGCCATTGCATTCGAAGTTACATCTATAAGAGGCCCGTACGATTGAACAAGGTGCACCGTGCGCTGCGATAGATCCTACACCTTTAATGTATATTACTGCGCAGGTTGATTATCAAGTTGCATACGTTTAATGAGCAGAGCTAGCAGTTCAAGAGACATCTAAACTATCATGGAGTGTTTTTTTTCCTGAGCTCATTCTGATGCACGGTATCTCTCTCTCTCTCAGGCCTGTCCACTTTTAGCAGCCAAGGGACAGTTTAAATAAAGTTTCTTAAAGGATAACTTGAGAAATCGACAACCACTACCCCTAAGGACATTGTCAATGCGCTCTAAAGCAACATATACTACATAATCCATTCTTTTCAGGTGTTTTTATTGTTAAATAGCGCAAACACACACACACACACACACACAAACAAACACACACACGCGCGCGCGCTATTTTACAATACAGTACAGACTAGCTCGGCTTAAGTTTGAAAGATCTAACGACACCATGCAATTGTGTCCAAAGTGTGAAACGCAATGGTTCATGCTCCGTATAACAAGTTTCTTTAGTTAAAACAAAAAATACAGGCATTCTCATCACCCTTCAAGTGATGCAACCACCACTGACACTACGATGATCACACCTTCAGTGCTTCACGGTGACGTTTATACACCCGTTGAAACAGCCCTCACTCGCGAGAAGGCGCAACGGTCGCTGACCCGTCCTCCTTTATCCTGGCCGATCAACGGGCCCGCAGATATCAATCTGAACGTATGGAAATTTGTTCGCACTACACACAACACCGGGCCTAAAGGGAAAAAGAGGCCGTTCCCATGCAAGACTGCCGCTGCCCCGTTGGGCCCATTTTCATTCGCGTGATGCCGTCGCAAATAGCGCGCGCCATCCGCACGCAGTGACATCCGGCCGAGACTTCGCCGCGGGCGCACACATAATTCCTGTCCGAGGAAAACAAAGAAAAAAGCAAAAAAAAAGGAGCGCGGGGACAGCACGGAGCGGATATGCAGTTTCGAAACGGCGTGTCAGACGATGACAGATGAAGATGGCGCCTGCCGCAGAAGCAACGGCGGACGAGCGTTGGTGTATACGCACACCCCACCAAGAGAGGACAGAGCGGCTCTTGGCCACACCGCGTCCACCACCACGGCCCGTCGCTCGGGTTTCACGCAGAAGCGTTCCGGCCCTGCAATTATTTTCCCTGGTGCCCGACAGCAGAGGTGCACACCGCGGTAGTTGAAACACATACGACAGTCTCATTGTTCAAGCCGACCGCTTCATCTTGTCAGGTCATGAGTTGAGTGTGAGGGCGCCCTCAAAAGGTGATGTACTCTGGTAGACGGTCTCGGTGACCCTGCTGAGCACTTGCATCCGAAGTATGCCTACGGTCTACCATTACAAAGTCATAAACTTCGCTCTTTTCATGTGCGGAAACATTTTTCAAGCTTGCACTAAGCCATATAACCTTCATTTAGAGGGTTAAAAATCAACAGCGCTGAACAAACGCGATAAATACCTGCCATCTGTGCGTATATTCTGAGAAGACGGTTCTGCAGTCTAGAAAACTTAGCGGTCTGTATGGGTTTGTTGAAGCTGTGTATACATACACAAATACTAACATTCGAACTCGCCTGCACCTCACCTGCTGTTGCTGTGTACCGCTCAGGTTAGGTTATTAGATGACGGTGACGATGACAGGCGAGGTTAAATGGCTACATATCATTATCACCTTCTGTTATAAACGTTCAAATGCTTGCGGGGTCACTTCGGAATAGCGTTCGTGTTAATAGCGCGTGATTATATTTAAAAATGCAGGTAACATAGATGCCCATGAGGAGGTAATTAAAGCCCACTTTCGACTAACGAGGACCACAGCGTCTGTCAATAATTGACGCCGTGGTTTCCGTGAATAACTGGGATGGTAATAATTATTGAGGTTTAGTGTGTCCCGAAACCAGGATGTGATTAGCGAAACCAGGATGTGAGGCTCAATAGCGGGCTCCGGACATTTCAACCTTCTTGGGTTCCTTAATGCACCTAAAGCTAAGCACACGGACCGCTAACATTCCGAGTCCATCGAAACGCGCCTGGCATTCGATCTAGCGACCTTCAGGTTAGCAGTCGAACGCCCTACGGCTGCCAACACCGCGCGGTTTGAATGACAGGGATCCCAGACGCACATCCCAAGACTTACTATTCTGCGCAACAGTGGTCATGGTGTCCGGCCGCGGCGGTCACATTCCGATGGGGGCCAAATGGTAGAGGCCCATGTACTGGGCGATGTCAGAGTACCAAATGGTGAAAATTTCCGAAGCCTCCCACTACGGTATCTCTCATAATCATATCGTAGTTTTGGGACGTAAGATTACTGCTCTGCGCAATGGTAGCCAGATATCCCACGAGCATAGCCTCCACCATAATATATAAGCGCATGCACACTGACAGTTGCCGTGTATATATCTCCAATCTGCAGCATGTCGTCTCGCCTCCTTCGCTTTTGATAAGCGGGTCAATCGGGCCCGTGGGATACGATGTCCGCTGCAGCGCGAGGCAGTGGGCGAGATTGATTGATTTGTGGGGTTTAACGTCCCAAGACCACCAGATGATTATGAGAGACGCCGTAGTGGAGGGCTCCGGAAATTTAGACCACCTGGGGTTCTTTAACGTGCACCCAAATCTGAGCACACGGGCCTACGACATTTCCGCCTCCATCGGAAATGCAGCAGTGGGCGAGATCGCGCAGCGAACGGCATGCAGAGGGGACGCCGCACACCTGTCGGCAAGCGTCGCGTGTTTCCTCCTGTTTGCCGCCTCGTTCGCATTCTGCCCAACGCCGCGGGGCAGCATCCGATGCGCGCGCGAGTGTGGCGCAGGCAGTCCGTGACGCAGCGTGTGGCGCTATAAAGCTGCCACCATCCATCGAAGCACGAAGGCGAAGGGATCGACTCTTGCACGAAACATGTATGCTATACCACACGAGAACGAATTCAACGGCGGTCATACAAAGCTTGATATGCTTACCGTCACATTAACTGGACGACAATGAAGCAGCAGAGCGATAAATAAGAGATAAGAGTGTGCACATGTGTTCTTACTAGATATATCGGAATACGAATCGAACGATGCTCAGGACTGCAGAGAACTGAGCTTTTTGATAGGTAATCATGCCAAAAGTCTGGGCGGGGAAACTCTGACACAAGAATGAGACTAAAGCATTGACTACTCTTGACGTCTCCCTTACGTCAATGTTAGCAGGCGCAAGCTTTAAACATGAAGCGCACAGAATCGAATAGCTTTTGAATGTTTATTGATCGGTCCTTTCTGCAACAATGCAATAAAGTGCGCACATCTTAGCATTTGTGATTCGAGCCTCGAAATTGCCAATGGGGCCTGAGGAACTAACAAGTAGATTCTTCAGGAGTCTTCAATAATAATAATATCTGGGGTTTGACGCCTCATAACCACAACATGATTATGAGAGAGAGAGAGTTCACGACATTTCGACCATCCGGTGTTCTTCAACACGCATATGCATTGAACAGTACGCGTGCCTCTATCACTTCGCCTCCATCAAAATTCGAACGCCACGGCCGGGGTCGAACCTACGACTTTCTGGTCAGCCGCCAAGCACCCTAACCAATTGTCAATAATTCCCCCTCATCATTGATGTCACAAAACCAAATACGAACGCCCCGCCGCGGTGGTCTAGTGGCTAAGGTACCCGGCTGCTGACCCGCAGGTGACGGATTCAAATCCCGGCTGCGGCGGCTTGTGGGTGCCGAATCCCGGATTCGGCACCCACAATCCCGGATTCGGCACCCACAATCCCGGATTCGGCACCCACAAGTACGAAGACTAGGCAAATCCGTGTACTACCCATGATTCACATGGTCGCTGAACGATCGCATGTACCAGAGTCCCCTCTAGTTAATTTTAGAAAACTGTATGGCCTAAGACAATGCTTGCAAGGCAATGCCGTCTTTCACGTATGTCAGTGCTCTTTTTTTATTTCTAGGATTTAAAGGTCTACACTACTACTTAACCAGAAATAAAAGGCCTGACGTGCAGCAATGCACTCGCATGTATCCGGCTTTCAGATGTATACTCATCGAAATGGAACACGACCACCATAACTCGTGTTGACGTGTGTTGTAACCACTGTCGTTACAGATGCTTGTAAGAAAAGAAGTAAACACGCGGTTCCAGAAACATGTACAGTACAACGCTATTAACAAAGTGCTCGGGACTCCTCAAAGTTCAGTACCCTTGTTTGGTCCCTTGAATTGGCTGGTAAAGTTTTACTGCAACTATATATAATGCTACTGTCTATATATAGTTTGCTCTTCTTTCTATATTTGCAACTATATAAACCATAGCGACATTCAGTGAAGCTCTACATACATCCAAGCAATCAGCACAACAGAATAAGAGCTAGCTAATGTCACAGTGCAGGTATTATTACTTTCGTTTAACTTTTTTCGTGAGACCATTCGCCATGCTCAACGAGGCAAGCATTGCATACCGACCTTTTCGCAGTATAGTATCATATCATGGCCATTTGAAAAACTCGGAAAGAAAATCAGGAGGGAAAGACATCGAGTTCAGCTCGGGATACCTCCTCTTGTAACTCCCGCTTCAATATACCGACATTAGTGGATTTTAAAGGTGCCTACCGTGCCTTTCACGTCGCAAGGCCAAGTTGCCCACGTTACCTAAGCAGCCAACCGGACACTTTGCAGATCCTAACACCGGTTGTTATCTTCAATGTCAACGGAAAGATACCAGATGACATTCGCGGCTTTTCCTCCGAAGGAATGACAAGGGTTATCATACGGACTTCGTTTTCTAGCGTCATTCATAGAACCATGCCGTCGATTAAATGAAACCATAGCACTGATAAGACAGGGACCACAGGACGTGCGCTTTTCGTTCGTCCCTCTCTTACCAGCGCTATGGCTTCATTAAAGGTAACAAACCAACTAGCCCAAAAGTTTGTTCTCGTGTCGTCGACGTATACGTTGCCTCTTCATCAAGCTCCCGCAACTACACCTCAAAACACGAACGGGTCATCACGCCTCGCATGCGTAGACCCGTCGCTGTCTGCAAGAGCAACCGGCATAAACTGCAAAAGTGCGCTGCTTTGGGGATCCGGTCGATGCCCCATAGATGCACGTTGTAAACCACGCACCAACCAACGCCCTGAAACCGGGAGGCGAAGCACACACACCGAGGAGCAGGAAATCAGTGAACGTAGCACGCCCGCGTGGCTCACACGATCACTACGACGAAAGCCACAAGAAGGCAACGAGCAAGGCATGCCCGGCGAGATATCACGATGCCCGTGACTCGCGTAGTGTATACCATACACTTAGCGCCAGATGGAAGCTGGCTGCGGCCTGCCGCTTCTCCGCCACGTGACATGGGGGACCCGACCTTGAGGCGAGACGTTGTCGCCTTCCGCAGTGTAGCGGTACATGCGCCCGAGAGGGAGAGCGGGCCTTCGAAGTACACACAGAGGCGCGCGCAAGCCGGGCAAACGAGGCAGGCAGCAAACAAGTACCCGCAGCAGCCCCAAGCAGCGTGGAGTGCGCGCGTCCTCCTGAAAGGGTTGTTGCACCCCGAGCGCCCGGCGCTGCGTGCGCTCCCGCCGAGAGGCAAGCCAACGCCGAGGGTCGCGTTCGACCTCGAGGAGAGACCGCGCACAGGCACGCCCGAGAGGAAGCATCCACCGCATGTCGCCCTTGCTGCTGCTTTCTTTTTTTTTTTTTTTTTGTGGCGGTACAGATGCAACAAGCGTTATGCGAGGTGTGCTCACGCGCGCCCACGCAATAGGTGTATTCGCGCTGGCTGTGATAGTGCGCTTTTACTGAAGACATACCGGGGCGAACTTGACTCATATTACACTGCGAAATAGTGCTAAGGTGGGCTTGTTTTCTTTCTTGTAGTGCATGTGTGAAATTCGCTGATCTATTTAACCTACCCCGGGCAGTGGCGTAACTAGGGGGGGGCAAGGGGGTACAAGTGCCCCGGGCGCCACTAGGGAGGGGGCGCCAAGCCGAGTCCTCGGGTTGGCGCCCCCTGGAAAGGTTGTCAATGTTTTTTTCCGTAAAACCGCCTGGAAGGGGGGAGGGGCGAGGTTGTAATGTACGACTGGAAGTGGGGATGGTGGTGAAGGAAAGGGTTGCCGCAATGGCTTTTGCATCGGGAAAAGGATCCTCTATTTTCATTTTGCTGCGCTACCTCCGTGCCTTCCCATGACCCTCGGCTAAGCTTTGTTTTGTGCTCCGCAGCACTGGGTTAGATGAGTTTCAGCGAACCCCACCAGCCTCCCAAACCACTTACTGAAAGCTTCCCTGAAACCAACCACGTACGTAAACAAAATAAAATAAAAAAGTTCGAATGCACCTTTTTTGAGTAAGAACAGAAACTCCAACGAAATAGCCGATCGTCCAACGACTAATCGTCCACGCAGCGGCGGAAGGAAGGGCGAATATAATCCGTGACCTCGGCACCAAAGGCTAAACAAAGGCGTTTATTCGCAGAGTTCTCTGGAGGAAAGACGGAGAAAGCGTGACACGACGGCGACGTTTGTTGATTCCCTGCATCGCGGGCGCCAGCAAGCAATAGAAGGGCGGGGGTCAACGTTTCCCACATGCCATCCACCGCCATGGGCAGGTTCATCCTTTGGCCCAAAGAACACGCACCTGCGAAAAAAAGCGCAGAGCGTAGTGTACCCGACAGCATGTGCCGACTGCCCCGCTTCGTACGTTGGAGAAACCAAGAACTTCCCTGAAAGAATGCGGCCGCACAAGGATGACCTCCATCAATGGAACAGCGAACGGAGCGAAACGGCAGAACACTCCGACCAGTTTAACCCCCATACCAGACCCGAGGGCGCGGTGTCTAGCTGGTTGCTTTGTTTTGTACTCACCCTGCATTCCTTGGGATGCACAAATAGCGCGAAAGCTTAGGTACGAGAAACTTGGGCCTGGGAAGCGCCCGTGCCGTCAAGATTTTTGCAGTGTGGACTGGAAGAGAACAATGACGGGTAAGGGACTTCCGGAAGTTTGAATAAAAAAAGAAAAATACTATACAAAAACGCGGGCGTAGCTCATCGAAATCAGAACTGGTGGCCCTTGGCCTCCGAAATGGCCCGCCGCGCGCCAGTAGGCAATCGCGGAAGCCTACATTAGCGCTAATAATATAATAATATAATAATAATAATAATATTATTTAATATTATTATTATTATTATTATTAATATTATTATTATTATTATAATTAATATTATTATTATTATTATATAATAATAATAATAATAATAATAATAATAATAATAATAATAACAAACATTATCACGGGCATAATGAGGGGCGCGGAAATATATTTGCCCTGGGCGCCGTCCTATCTAGTTACGCCACTGCCTACCCGTCCATGAGGTTCTTAGGAATGACGATAGTTATAGCGCGAGAACAAAACGACGACACAGAGACAAGAAGGACACGAAAGACACGAGCGCTCTGTGTCGTCGTTTTGTTCTCGCGCTATAACTATCGTCATGCCATACCAACTAGTCCAAGCTGCCACACTTCTTAGGAAGTTATGCCAACATCCTCCGCGAACTTTTAGGGAGACCACTACACCACATATCGTCACGCTACGAGCGTGAACATTCATAACCCAAAGTAATGTGGCAGTAGTTATGAAATCGAGACATTAGTACGTTTTGAATATTAATAAAATATTGGGTTACGGGGGGCCCTAATCACGATATGATAAGAAGCACACCGTAGTGGACGGCTCCAAAAATTTCGACATTCTGCAGGGACTGGGGTACAACACGAGGCCGTAATAGCATTGCGCCTCTATCAAAACTACAACTGCCACGGCCGGAATCGAAGCCACTGCACGATCACGGCGGCCTGCGATTACTTTGGGCACGAATAGTTCATGCAGTGGCTCACATCAAGGGCGCGGTATCATGGACAGTTACTCATTGTTTTAGTATTACCGCTCAGCCAAAGAAACGTCTGGCAGGGTATCATGATGTAGAGAGTTTGCCATTGTCATCGATCGTATACCGTATCATGACCTGTCACTGTTTGGGCATCACTGGCCCTTGGGCCAGTGAACCATATGGCACCATATGTCATCACCACAAGGCGGTTTGTTAAGCTTGCTGCCAGCGTGCTAGACCTTGAGAGGCCTAGCACGCTGTACGACACGACGCACCTGAGCCTTTGTCGTCCACGAAGAGGGCCGTTGGACTACATGTGCAATTTTCCTGCACTAATACATCAAGCGAGCGCAATAATTGTCACACGGAAATGGCGTAACGATTAATGTCAACAGCGAAATCGGCCACCGAGAACGCCATACACAAGTTCCTTTCAAGTACATTGAGAGCTGTTATAGGGAATTTCGCGCCGGAAGATATGTCGAAAGCATTTAGCGCGAGTGAACTATATGCGACGACACCAAAGTGCAACCAGCCTGCTCAATGTGGCACGATAAATAACTCTGACATATGTGTCCGTGAGAAAGTCGCCGTGGGAGGGCAGGACCGTTAACAAAACGTACTTGCATAGCCACCACTTCAGCGCTCATCGAGAAAAAAATGTATAAATGTTCACGTAGCGCGGAGAGCATCGTAGCACGCTAGAAAGAAGAGAGACGGGTACGACACTTATTATTAATATAGCTGCATAAGCGATACGACGCTAGGTGAGAAACAATAAGTCACCTACCGAGTCGGGCAATTCCAGCTGATCCCCTCGAACCCGGTGTCACAGCTGTTTCCACAAGAACATCGCACACACACAGCCAACCGTACATACGAACCGACGACCACGCTTCGGCGCCACAGAAAATGACGCAAAGGGCAGTCTATAGAAAGTAAAAGAACGAAAAAAAAAAACTAACGAAAGAAGCTACTTGATCACGTAGTTCTAACACTTCTTTCACCGCGGCGTGATGTGTACAGAGAGCGGGCTACGAACTGTGTGTACCCTTTACAAGGTGTATTATGTTGAAAAAACAGCGAGGGCAGAGGAGAAGGCGGAGGCAAGGCGGAGGTTAGTGTTCTCCGCGCAGTCGAAAAAGTTCACGGCAGAGAGATAAGCTTGGTGTCAGAGGGCACTGCACACCCTACCCGTGGCTTCCGAAAGCCACTCACTCGCGCGGGCAAAGCAAGCTTCGGAGAGCTCGCGAGGTCGGCGAAGTTTCCGCTCCCATCGTTTCACTAATACACCCTTTCTCAGTGACGTCATTTCAGTGTTGCGAAGAGGGAGAGGGCGCGCAAGGGGTTACGTCGCGCTGCCGAAAACTCGTTTGGTCCCGCGCTCAACGCACTCGGCGAGCCTTGCGTAGGCAGGGCTTGCTGCAGCGGGCTGCAGTGCGCTTTTGCCCGAGGGCCACGCCAAGCGAGGCTCCGACATCACGGCGAGAGAAAACAAACAAACGAAATGCTCGTAAAAATACCGCGTCGATATAGAGAGGACGCAGTGAGAAAGGGTGAGGGGAATCGGGGGCAAGACGGAGCAGCAGGGCTCCCATTTGAGAAGTTCGCCGACCTTGCTTCTCCTTGATGCCCCGCTGCTCGAAGAGAAAATGACAGCCGTGGCGCGAAATGGAAGCCGCTTCATCGGATGAACTGTATAGCGAAGAAGAAAACATGAGCGGCGTCCGAGCAAGGTTACGTGGGCGTGAAAGCGGCCACGACGACACAGGCGACGCCTCTCGCACCGCCAGCAGCAAGAAGGAATCGCTCACTTCGCGAGCACGTCCGCCACCGGTGTATAGATGTCAAGTCGACAGTTCCTACAGAATTTGTCAGGTGACGTACGAAATGCGCGGATCTCGCGTCGACCAAAGGGCATTGAAGATTCGGCGTTGTATTTCACCCAGAAGCAGCAACGCACGTTGCACGAACACATGTGCATGACGTTCTCGACGGGAGCACGTTGACCTTGAACAAATGGCGCGGCAGAAAGGAAGATGCGCACACTGCTGCGTCGGACTACCATTGCAGCCGCCTTGCCATTTGCATGCCATATGACTCTAGGGATGGAATTGAACATCCACTAGGCCACCGAGTCATTCTTCATGGCTAATAATAATTTGAAGGGTATTTAACAAAATACTTGTCGTGGAAGTGCGATAGGAAAAAAAGAGAAAAAAAACTGGAGAACACAAGATAAGGCGGTTCCTTTCAACCAGTTTACTTTACTTTCCACGCATTACTCAAATATATATATTTCCAGATTTACGTGCCGAATCCACAAGGCACCACGCCACAGTATATAGAGTCCACCAGAAATTTAGGTCCCCTTATGTCCTTGGCGTGCGCTGACATAGCACATCCCTAGGGCCTCGATAATTTAACCTACATGAAAATGAGATCCCCCTGGCCGGGATCCACCTGCTGCTTTTGGACCGGTGACGGATCTCTGTAACCGCACGCTTCATTACACCGCAGGTATTTATCAACATTTAGTCACTGAACCACACAAAGTGCAGCGCGCAAAGCAGCTAGTTCCGCTGCTGTAGATGCCGTGGAGTGGTCAGTCCTAAAGCTGATGGTATGATTGATGGTCAATCGGGAACAACCGAAACAATGGTCGATTTTCAGCGACTCAAGGGCTGCCCTACAATCTGTGCTCTCAGCACTGCGTCGTGGGCCATACGAACAGCTTGTTTTCGAAATTCGATGCCTTCTCCACACTTCACACGAGAAAGGGCATCATGTGACGACGCTTCAATGGCTGCCAAGTCACTGCGGCATCATAGGGAACGAACATGCCGATACTGCCGCGAGGGCAGCCCTTGAAGGAACACGAGAAGAAGCCATACCACTTTCGCGCACCGATGCTGCCAGTAATCTTCGACGACTTGCGCGTGAAATCTCGTTTTCACTATGGTGCCCACCAAGCATCGATACGAATCGTCAACACCACCTGTCCTCTTTGATGGCTCTCCGCATGCCCACTGGACTTGACCGAAGAGAAGCCACCCTTCTTCATCGCTTATGGCTAGGAGTGGCATTTACAAAATCTTATTCCTTTGTCATAGGAATTGCCGGCAACGCTCTCTGCGATGCCTGTCATTGCGAAGAGACGCTACACCACATCCTGTGTGACTGTCCGTTGTATGAAATCCAGAGACAGTCACTGGCGTCCGCTTTTGCGCGCATCGACAACAGCCAAATATCTGTGGACACTATTCTGTCAAGTGCCCGAGAGAAGACATTGCAACAGAAGGCGACGAAAGCTCTGTTGAAATTCCTACGCGACACGGACTTGAACAAGCGGCTGTAACAGCAATGTCACACACCGCGAAAGACAAGACTGGACTATGACTGAGTGTGCGCGCGTGTGCTGCCTAATGTGCTGTGTTTCTCTCTTCCCTCTCTGCTCTCTATCTTTCATCTCCCCCATGCCTCTCCCATGCGCAGGGTAGCAAACCGGCTGCCTATAGGCTGGTTAACCTCCCTGCCGTTCTTTTCCCCCTATTTTCCTTCCTTCCTTAGTCACTGAACGTATCTGCTTATACGAGGTGCTCATTGGTCCCCTGTTTCTTCGTGCTACTTCCTTCAACCACACTTGCAATGCCCATCCAGTTCCGAAAGGCAACGAAAGCGCTGCTGGGTTTTCTCAAGAACACCGGTCCGATTCGTCGTTTGTGATGCCACACGTGAAACTTGCGCATCGGCCCAAAGAGCGACTTTTCCCTCATCCTCTCCTTTTCTTCTCCTCAACTTTCCCTCTCCGTCTCCCAGGGCACGGTAGCCTACCAGGCTCAACCCTGGTTAATTTTCCAGCCTTAATGTTTTAAGTCTTAGTTTCTCTCTTGCAATGCAAGTATACACAGCGCTGCATCGCACTACAATAAGCGGTCTGGGCCACCGGCGGTCTACGCTGGCTTACAAAAAAAAAAAAAGTTATGTGGCGGAGATTGAAAACAAGAGAAGGTGTACAGATACTGAAAAAATAGAACAAGACCAAAAAAAAAACAAAAAAAAAACGCCGGCATCGTGCGAGCTTCCTTCCCGGGGGCCCCAAATCCAAACGTATATTCTCCGCTCGTGCATCGGCTCGAGTCCTATACAGCAGATACGTGCCTAACTCATCCGTCACGGCCATCCACGGCCAATTAAAGCTGGTCACCACGGAGACCGAAGCATGAAAAAAACCCTCGGCCTCGATTGTGAACGTTCGGTACTACCGCGGTCCATGGAACTAAACGGATGCGCCGAAGCGTACACGCGCGGCGCGGCGACGAGAAAACGTTTCAAATGACCGGCACAAAACGGAAACGCGCGCGGGGCAAGCATCAGGGGGGAGGAACCGGCACACCCACTCAGCGAGTAATCGTGTGCCGCTGCTCCGGTGAAATTAACGCGCGCAGAGGTCCAAAGCGATGATCAAGAAAAATTAGGAGCGACACAAGCGGCGAATATGGGAGGAGGGGGGGAGGGGGAGAAGTATATACGGACAGACATGGATGAGGGTGAGGGGGATGTGATAGCGAGAGGAAAGAAGGGACAGCCCGGTAGATTTCGTTACAGTCACGACACCGGAACGCATAATGTATACGTATACACGAACGTCTGAGCGTAAACTGTCGAACAGCGGAAAAACGCACTTACGATGGCGCGCCACATTAATCACACATTGTCCGACTGTTGAGGCTTCCCGGTTCTCAGCCCGTCTCGAGGTGAGGTGTGGTTTGGGTTTTTAAAAACAACGAGCACCGTTGCTGGGACATGCGGTTTCCGCGCGGTATAGCATCTTAGGGAGACGCACGTGTTAATGCACGAACGCGACGAACTGTCTTCCGAACCACTCCGCAATAGTCGGCGAGAAGTATTTGCCGAGAACAACTAAATCATCCCGACGCCCATCAGGGATCCGAGAGACGTGGATTTCGACTGACCTCTGGAAGAGTTGTAACGCCCTATCGATAAGTTTCTGCGAGTTAGTCGGGCGTTGTTGTAGTCTATTACTGACTTTTTACGCAGTCATTGTACATACTTCTCTTACACTTTCTACGAAGCAAAGCGCAGCCAATTTGACATATTCTCAGGTTAGCCTCACAGCTTTTCCTTTGAAGTTCTCTCTTTTCCTCGGGCAGTCAGCCGATTAGCCACAGTGACATCTCCGGGGCTTGCGATAACTACAGCACATAGTGTGTTGCGCACATCCACGCATGGGACGACGTGAGTACAGAGTATACATGTATATCCCCATTGCACGATAGCATGTTCCGTGTCATCATATCTTGCTCCCTCTCTGTCTCTCCCCCACACCCTCATCACGGTGAAGTGCAGCAGGCTAACAGACGTCCTCCCAAAACTGCACTCTGCTTCTAACCGGGTTGCCGAAATTTGGCGCCTTCTTTTTCTAACCACTACCACCGCCAAGCCCAACTCTCTCTTGTTTAATGGTTATTTAATTTATCTTCTATTAACTCACTGCAGGCTATGTATCGCGACAGAGCTTGTGCAAGTTCATGACTTTAAAAGGACAATAAAGTGAAACAATGACATGCTTCATATTGACAAACCGCATACTCTGAGAAATTTAACATCGCAAACTTCACCCTCATAAGTTCATTATTAGAAGAGAAAATCAAGGTTCCAGAGCCACTTTGTTGTAGTATCATGCCATAACTTGGCGCCACGCATGCAAAACAATGTATAGCATAGCCACGTGTAGCAAATGAAGTGAGGGTGAGGTAGAGAGGAAAGGGGAGTGTAATGCATAGCATAGCTCTGTACGCCTGGAGTCCGACACACACAAAACAATGTATACATAGCCATTTGTAGCACAACCCTTCGACGCAGGGGGCCAGGAAGGAGGGTGGGGATGGGATAAGGTAAAGAAAGTTTAGCGTAGTATAGCACATATAGCATAGCAAGAAGAGACATCGTTACATCAGCGTGAGGAGGAATGATATGAGTTTGAGATTTTAGGAACTAAATAATGAGGGGGTTGGTAATTAAAGCTAGCATAGTCATGTGTGCTGCAGAATAGCGAGCGCCATGTGCAGTGACATGAAAATGAGCGAGAAGAGGGTGATGGTAAGGCATAACATGGAGTACGCATGCCATGTTGTGCATGCAGAATACACTAACAATATTATATATAGATATATATATATCCACGAGGAGAAACATCGTTCCGCGGAAAGCAGTAGCTACACACGGGGTGGTCCGACAATCTGGCCAGCAGGCGAAACCGAAAATTACGCGGGCACGATCGCGGTGATAAAGAACAAAAGAACGAAAGCCTAAAAGGGACACGTAAGGTAGAGTATAGATGAAGCGCGCGGCTACGATCCTATATACCCGGCGCGCGCGATGAGCAGCTGCTCCGAGCTATCGAATTTCAAATTTTCAGAGGAGGGGAGAAAAAAGAGAGACAACGCACGAAGCCTTCCTTTTTGTTTTGTTTCTTTTTTGAATTCATCTATTACATCGCTTGTTTCACGTGGCGCAAAGAAAACCAAGAATGCACCGCCTACTTTAATGATCATCACTCTGACGAGCGTGGCATGCAGAATGAAAAAAAAAACAATTTGAAAACAAGAACAAGAAACCGACGAGGAAAGTATAGATAAAGGGCGTTGTGCTTGGGGGGAACACCATGTGGTTGTAGACTATATGCATACGCGGACAGACAGGAAGGAAGAAGCGGCAGCTTCACGCTTCCTACCTCCTGTGTAGCTGCATTGCGCGGGGCAAGCATGAAGTCCTCATATACACCACCTATATTCAACTATGTATGAATATATATAAGTCTATCCAGTGCCTCAATCAGATATCAGCTCTTCGCGTAGGCAAACCAAGCCCCGCTGAAAGTGAACGCTTCTCTAGCCCCCTTTTTTTTATTTGTCTTTTACCTACTTCTGGCCTTCACTCTCACAGGCTCTTGATGTAGTTCATGTATACCCTGTTCTAAACTTTCAGCCTCCCTCCCTCACACCCAGATTTCCCGTTTCATCGGTCCATTAGTCTCTCTCTGTGTTACGCGGGCGGCCGATCCGACGTGCCTCAGGAAGCCAAAGAGAAGCACAGCAGCGCATGTTCGCTTTGAGAGAGGAAGAGGGACAGTAGGCGAGAAAGAAAAGGAAAAAATTGAGACTGCTAAAGATACGAGCGTGATCAGAACAGCGCGAAATAGCCAAAAGAAGAGAGAATCCAGGTGTGCGCTCGCTTCAGCCGGGCGAGGCCCACGGTTCAGTGAAAGCGAACGTGGAGAAAGGAGGGTGCTTGATAGAGGCCTATACGAAATCCGGGAGGCACGATCGGGGACCGGCGCGGGTCGCCACCGCCGCCGTGGATAGCGGGAACACCACCAGCGCGAAACACGGAAGCCTGCACTTCCATTCTTCGTTGTGGTGATACACTTACGACGTCGTCGGTTGTTACAGCTCCGAATATTATGCACATAAGGGGAAAGAAAAGGCTCCACACACGCAGTGTCTCGTTTCAGCATCGCAGCACACCCGCTTATACATACATACGCTGTCTCGAGAGATTACGCAAAGTGCCCCACGCGGCGAGTGCGATTGACGCTATATCATGCGGCCGCGCATAAACACGTCCCACGGCTTCATTGTTCCGCGTGCTAACGCAACTGTATTTCTTCCCCGCATCTCGCTCTTATTTCGTTGGGTGCTGCCGTATTTTCGCGCCGAGGCTCACAATGGGCGCACGTCACGAGGTATTCGCTCTCTCTGGCGCTTTTGATATAGGAAAGCTCTCCTCCATTTGTACGGGAGAAAGAAAGAAAGAAAGAAAGAAAGAAAGAAAGAAAGAAAAAGAAAGAAAGGAACCTGATCACAGAAGTCAGTAGACAATTAAACGCGTTGCTATATTGAGTGACATCTCCGGGGCTTGCAATGACTACAGCCCATAGTGCGTTGCGCAAATCCACGCATGGGACAACGTGAGTACAGAGTACACACGCGATACAAAAGGTATGCAGCGACGCCCAGCGTGAGAGTATTGCGACGTGTAAATACGCCTTTGCTTCCTTGGCGCACGTGGTCCTCACTATTATAGCTTCCTTTCATTTCGTTCTTTCGTATTTAGGAGCTGATGCGAGCACTCTGTAGCTCTTTCCGAAACAGACGCTGCTTCTGAACGAAATTACGGCTTCACGGGCTGCAAATAGGGCTGCACGCGAGAGCAAAACCAAGCCAGCGTATGCACAGCGTATTTGACCGCACATCTCTGCAGTGTATACGTGCGAGCTTGTGCAAATGATGCGTTATTTTTTTTTCTCGGAAAGACATTAGGCTCCAGGTACTTACAGATAACATCGGTTGTTCTAGGCCGTATATTTTATTTAGCAACTATATATTATTCTTGTTCACGGAAAAGCCAAGCCCACAACTTGCGCGATGACTCAACCCATCATGCGTCAAGCGCGCTGTGCCTCGAGGCTGTTATGAAACTTGCCTTGAGTTCACGCAGCAGCCCGTCGAAGTTTAGTGCACCACATCCTTGGACATTCAAGAGGTACTGGTAATGCCTTGCGCGAAATCAAAGCCTCTTTCTCTTTTCTCTGCGACACTGACTTCCATGCTACGCCTTCTGGGTAAACTTTTTTCGGTCTCAGAATGGGGCTTCTACTGGGAAAAAAAATTATCCTTTTAATTCATAGGCGCTAGCTAATCGGATCCACCTTTCCGTCTCTCTATGAATGAAAGTTACTTCGTATAGTGGATGCTTGCTCAACTTGTGTCCCTGCGTCCTACGCGGCAATGTATCCTATTATAGGTCGCCTACGTCGCATGATATTTATGGTGAATTCGCGGTGGTCAGACAAACGCGTTCATGCAGCAAAGAGGGATTTTTTTTTTCTCCTGGAGAATCAGCATAGAATCTCCTGTTATGAGGAATACGTCAATGGTACTGAAAGAAATCTTGTTCGCCTTATAGTAAAATGGCACGTAGCGCCTATTAATTTCTTCGTTCTAGCTTTATTCTTCCGTCACGATACATTAAAAATACGTTGATTTTCGGCGCGAAGAGCAGCGTGAATGCAGGAAGAGCCGTGCGAATAAATAGACACGGTTAGGCAACCGTCAACAACAATGCTGCTCACCCCTATACTCTATGAGCAGAAGAAAAGAAGGCAAAGCGATCACACAGAGACGCAAGAGTGGTGTAAGATACAACGAGAATAATTTGGCACGCGTATGCATTATACCTTTGCGAGTGATCAAGATGGTAAACAGAGAATGTCGTTAGAAGCCGCCGCACCGTCCACGCCACGAAGATGTGTTTTTTGGAGAGAGAGAATGTGCATCGTGATGGTGCATACGGCATCGCAATCTAGAAATGACGCCGAGTGGACGTTATATGCAGCGTATAATCGTGCCGCGATTCCGGCTTGCGTTGAACGTTCTACAGGTGGATCTTTGTTTTGCAGCCGGGATAAAAAAAAAAAAAAAAGAACGCGCATCGCTTATACGAGTTCGTCGGAGTCGATAGCCAACCAGGCGACGTCTTTGTGCAGTATAACTAGCGTGTGATGTAACAGACAAAAAATAATAAGAAGAAGAAAAGGAAAATGCGCGACGATGCGGTAGTTCGTCAGAAAGGAGTTTCACGGTGTCACGAGCATGCCTAGTACTCGCCGCGAGGTTACAATACAACAAGAGGAACGTGATACACCTATAGCTATAGACCTATTTCACGTCTGTAAAAAAATAGAGGCCGTCGACATACTGAGGCGCTTGTAGCGACGTCGGGGCGCGTAGGCTCCCTCAATTCACACTAAGGTTGTGTCTAACAAAAAAAAAAAAAAACAAAGCAATCCCCTACGTTTCCTTTCTTTCATTGTTTACATGCTAAGTAATCCACCGTACACAGTATACTATTAGTTGGAGTATCCGCGCGCAGAGCTTCGCGAGGACCAGCGAGCCAGCCACGCGGTAAGCCAGAGGCACCGCTTATTCCCAGCATGCTCCGGGCGGTCGACGGCGCGACGAGCCTCGCGTCGCCCCTTTCGTACTTCTTTTCGCGCCTTATTTCGCGGCCGCGAATTTCTATCGGGGCGAGACGAGGTCCATCTGAGCGGCTTCCTCTCCCTCCGCAGCCACGCGCGCCAACCAGCGCTGTTCGCCGGCGCGCCATTCCCGAACATGACGCCTCACGTTGTGCGCGTCCTTTCGCAGACGCGGGAACGACGCGCCGTTCCCTCGAGAATTCCAGCAGAGCTATACGAAATTCGAGATACGTAGACGGTGTTTACACTACCGTGGGCTCCTCTCCTCTGAGGTATAGTATTGCCGTACAGATCGCACGGGAGCAAAAGACTATTGCAGCAGCTCAGGTAATCGAAACCACCATTCGCGCCATACCACGTTCGATTCCCCATCCTGTACCTCTATCACTGCCTCAAAGCCCTGCTATAAGCTCAGCGAAGGCATGTTATCAAGCTGACTGGAACGAATGTCGTTGCGCTGTTCGCAAACAACGAACGACCTACGAACGACTTGTAGTACCGACATTGTTCGACGTTGTAATCTGCAGTTACTCAACGAACTGCAACTGAGTTTACTTCGGAAAGCGTCTCATTCCGAAAACATGGGAGCAGGCTCAGTCATACCGTATTGTCACTCAACCGCTGCCTGCAGCTGCTCATATGTTTTCGTGGTCACACGCTTTCCGAAATCAGCAATGTGTAGTTATTCGTGTGCGTGTGCCATGTTATTGTATCTCTCTTTATAAAACTCCCCCCCCCCCCCACCTACTCCAAGTTTGGTCTGATTGTTAGTTGAACAACACGAAAAATATACATATACGAAGAAACGAATAACACAGGCGCGTGTGTGTTCACGCCTGTGTTGTTCGTTTCTTCATATGTCTACGTTTTTCGCGTCGCTGAATTACCACCTCGCCCAACAGTCTATTCCCCAGTTTAAGGTAGAAAATTGGACGTTCGTACTGCTTAGCCTCCATACCATTTTTCTTTAATATCTATCTATCTATCTATCTATCTATCTATCTATCTATCTATCTATCTATCTATCTATCTATCTATCTATCTATCTATCTATCTATCTATCTATCTATCTATCTATCTATCTATCTATCTATCTATCTATCTATCAATCAATCAATCAATCAATCTATCTATCTATCTAAATAAATAAATAAAAGCTAAGCTGCTGCAATATGAACTGAGGGTTGAAAGTAGCTTATCAATCGTCACCATGCAATAGAGTAAGCGGAATTATCCGTGTATGGAGATCAATATCAATGTTTCCGTACGTGGAGCGCAAGCAAACAAGAGTACCGCGTGGACAGCCGTCCCTGTCTTTCGATACGATAACTCCCAATTACGCTTGTTGTTTTTTGAAGTCACGGCACTGTTGCGAGCGCTTCGTTCAAATCGAGCTCCTAGTAACGAGACAGTGAAGTCCATGTCTGTATATATGGCCAGCCTTAAATTAAACATTGCGAATCAAAGACCTGCACAAACACATTGCTGCGCAAGGGCTCACGCGTAATTGAAGCTACTCAAAAGCGAATCAGGCCCCACCCACATCGAGAAAGCGTCCCGCCATGGCAACCGCACGCATTCACGAAGCCAAAAGAGCCGTCAGCGCGTAGCGCCTCTCCGAAAAACCTTGCACAAGAGAGTCGAGGTATTCGTTTCCTCAGAGAAACCCCACCGGAAACCGAAACGCGCGAAAAACGTTATCTCCGTCGATGTATACGACCACTTAATCACAGCACACGGGTCTCGCACAGGGCCTTGCCATCTGTCGAATCCACTTAGCCGCGTGCAGGCGCCTGAGCGCTTTCCGCAGTTTACAAAGCGACCCTGTCAACCGCGAGACGTGCGCGCCGTATATTTTAAAGCGCCTACTAATGAACATCTTGGCGTGACAAGTCCCGCATCTTGTATTACCGACGGGTGTCGTTGGTTTTAACGAAGATTAACGGTACGTGCAGGCTCTGACACGCTCTGCAATTATGCGCGACGCGAGCACTCGGCGCACGTGCGGGTCGGTGAACGTGGCGCGAAGAAAGTATACTCAAAAGAAGGAAAGCGCGCGGGACAGAGGAGGGCGGGCGCTTTCGGGCAACCCCGCGGCAAAAGCTAATAACTCCCGGGCCGAGAAGATTGCCGGCCAAAAGGGGCGTGGTCAACGGATCGATTCCGCACCGCACACTGCCGCTACTGGGCGGGGTCCCTCCAAACAGCGCACGGAATTTGCCTGCACTGCAAACGAGGTGGCACAAAGCGAACAACAACATCACGCCGTTTCGTGCACGAGAGGCCGGCCTAAAGCGTGGTGGCACCCAAGTGTGTCCATGCGACTTCGATTTCATCAGTAAGGCTGTACGAAGAACAATATAGTACAGCTTTGCAGGTCCCACAACAAGCGTTATATGCTGTGGCTCAAGGGTTTCTTTGAAACAACAAAGACGGACGTTTACACTCTCACAGCTGGGTAGCCCAGCCTAACAACAGATACATTTCGTCTTTCCGTGCGTCCGAGCAATGTCGATATCTCGTCTTCGCGTTTGACACTTTTTTTCGATGCCTGCAGACAATACGTCTCCAACAATAAAATGCACTACCTAGAAGCCGGCTTCCGCTTAGTACGCGTCTTACAGCGGCGAAGCCAGCTTCCCGGGGCTTTTTTCTACGCACGTGCAGACCTGTTGAAAACAAAGTATAAGATGCAGAGTTTACTATTTCGTCATTCTGTTGCTTAATACAACACCGCGTAGCCGAGATCGATTGAGAGTTCTAAGGTGAAAGTTAAGGTGCTCTATGCGTGACTAAGCTTTCACGAATTAGCGAGATGGTTGAAGCGCAACCAGCAACTCCACTAAAATAAGGAAATAAGAAACAAAAATAAATGTTAGTACGTCAGCACGTGCGTATATTTCACAAAAATTCTAGCATGGTCTAGCATGTCCTAAAAAAGCAAATGTGCACTAGCCATTGGTGGGGCCACCCCGCCGAAACTATACAGGGAGTTGCCGCTATCTTTAGCCAGGCTTGACAAATATGGCGACGCACTGTACGGCGGTGCCACCAAATGAATGCCGCCCGCTATTACCCGTAGCACGTCTAACTATAGTTGCGTTCATATTAATTGC
Organism: Rhipicephalus microplus; assembly: GCF_013339725.1. Classification (NCBI taxonomy): domain Eukaryota; kingdom Metazoa; phylum Arthropoda; class Arachnida; order Ixodida; family Ixodidae; genus Rhipicephalus; species Rhipicephalus microplus. Next base: position 65,826,631 of record NC_051170.1, read on the forward strand.
CTAATTAGGCATGTTTATTTACCTACCTTCTGAAGAAACCAATCTATAGCAAAGAGTTCTGCAAAAATTGTGGACCGGTTGGTCAAACGTCCGACCAGACACTATCTAACTTCATATCTTTTAACGAATAATTTGTTTCTGCCTATTGTTGCAGAAGCCCACGAGATACAGAAAATTACCCCACGACGTGCCCGCAGGGTGATGATAAACGGCGGTAATGCGTGCACGGCGACTTACCGAGACACCGAGCCAAGGAAGGCGAACGTGAGAGCTTCGAGTGTGTGCACGTAACGTGTATATCCAAATGTTGTACGATGACCCGAGCGACTTCTTGTGCTCGGAACAGGCAGTCAGTCCTGCGAAAGAAGACGCGAACGATTAGAAACGGAAGCTTTAGATACTGCGCAGTACGCGCTGTAATCATTGAAATGTTTCCACCTCCATAATTGTGGGCCACTTTGGGTCGGCGCGTGAAAAAGAGAAAAAAAAAATCAATTCAACTCGGCTTCCGAATTTCTTGTCTGGCACTTTTTATTTATTGCCACGAGAAACACCTATTTACGAATAAGGTTCGACACAAAGCAGGGTCTTATAATGGAACACAATAATGGTTTTTGAATCGGTGCTGATTTCATGACAAGATTCACGTGGCAACAAACGCAACAGATTTCAAGTGATTCTATCCGCAAGTATTCTGTGAATGCAGGTAGCGGAGCCACGGTGATGCGTATTTCCTCAAACCCAATCTCCAGAAGGTACCGGCACCTTATGTGCAGCCAGCAATATAGTGCTTAATACCGTTTCATACTACAGCCTTGTTTCTCAAGACTGTAGACCTATTCCATGTTTGTAAACAGGGGTATAGGCGCCATCGACATACTGAGAAACTTGTAGTGACGTCACGGCGTTTGTAGGCTCCGCCCAGTCCAATGCTCGCCACCCCCTCTATGATCACGTGACAGCTGGCACAGCAGCTGCAAAGCTGCCTCCGGGCAGAGAACGTCGCTGAGCCTTCCGCGACGTCGCTACAAGCGCCTCAATATGTCGACAGCACCTACCCCTGTTAACAAACAAGGAATATGTTGATAGGGTGATGATGCGCATAGTGTTGCGTAACCTTTATTGTTAGAGCGCGCTGCACGTGGGCCATAGTGCCGCTCGTGTGTCTCCGCCATTGCTCGTGTTGCGTTTTGAGTCAGCGCAGTGGCGCAACAAACAGACTAACAAAACAGATCGCACACAACGCCGGAACGAGCCACGCAACTTCCGCGCCGGTTAAACCCTACGACCGAAGACGCAAACAAAAGCGCAGACGCATTTCCAACGCTTCCGCCAGGAAACGACGGCTGCGAGCAACGACAACGTGCCAAGACTAAAGTTCGAAACAGCAGCCGACAACCGGAGCTGCGGAACGGGTCAGCAGCGTGCCTCGACGCAAGACGTTGTTTGCGAAGTGCTCCGCTAGTGAAAGCGACACACAATGGTCGCCCCCGGGTGTGCAGCGGAAGAAGAAGCGGCACGAAGAAAGCTCAGCACAAACGACGACGGGTGGGCACCCGTTTGCGGGACCCCCGTCGTCCCAGCACGGGGAGAAATCCATGGTTCGCCTCCCGGGACGGTGCGCCGTAAGAGCTTTCTCTTCCTTTTTCCCAGGACAGCTTCCGCGTGGCCCGTTTCTTCCTCCTTCCTCCCTTTTCTTTCCGTTGTTCGCGTGGTACGCGGAAGCGACCATACCTTTGCGCGCCGACAAGGGGCGAACTAGATCAGCGAGATATAAAACGTAAAAATGCAACAAACAAATGGACGGGGGGGGGGGGGGCACAAAAGTAGGGAAGAGCCGGAGGAGTGGGTCGCTCTTCAGCTAGAGCATGCATCGTCCCATTGCCCCCACTGGAAAGCAGGAGGGTTGGGGGGAGGGGGGACAGGTGGGGGGTTACCCAGAGAATAACCCCGAGTTCCTAATGCACCCCCATCTCCTCCTTGTTTCTTCCTTTTCCGCATCTCTTTCTTTTGGACCACTATTTCCTCAATGTTGCACGCAAGACAGCTAAAGGTTTCTTTGGGGGGATCGGAGCAGCGGTATAGTGGGGATGGGGCGGCTGTGGAACGGGGCTTTGGCCTCGTCGCCCCATTTTGCCGTCTGGAAAAGAAAACACCATCGTTTCCCGTTTCTCCTTCGGGCCGTCTTTGCGTGGTTCGTTGTCCTCCGAGTTCCTCACTTTCGGCTAGTGGACGAAACTCCTTCCAGGTTGCTTCGTGCCTGGCGGGTTTCATCACTCTCAGTTTGCACGTAAATGCACCTACAGGAAATTTTAGCTTGTGTTCCCATAACCGTCGGTCCTTAAAGCCAAGATCGAACCAGGTCACTTTGATTGCTTAGCGTGTACATGCGTTGTGCTGTTCAAGTCACAACATTTTGTCGGAGTGTTCGTGTGGCTGTGTGTGTTTCGCAGACCCCGATTGCTGTTTAAAAAAGCGTGCTATAGCGGAGATCCTCTACAACGGGAAAACTATTTAACAGGGGGTAATTAGTGCGGCAAGCACAAAAAAAAAAGAGGTAAAAGTAGGAGCAATAAGGACAGAAACGTGAGAGCTGCACTCCTCAACAGGCCAATTTTAAACTAGCTCCGTAAAAACCTAGACGTGCAGGCGCTTACCGAGCGCTCGCCATTGTACAAAGAGCCATTATACAAAGGAAAGAATTTTTAAAAAGAAGCGCGTTAACCACACCAGCGCGTAGGAAAAAGCCGCGCGCCAAAAGCGATTAATGTCGCAGCTCGTCTCAAGGCGCACGTGCGCTACTAAACAGTGCCAAGGTAAGGAGGGAGCGCTGGCAGTGCAACGAAACGCTTCCCTAAAGTAGCGGAAAACTCGGCACTCGGAGGACCCCGGGGGAAGGGGGGGGGGGGTAGAACGGAAATCGCGACTGGGGCACCGCCAACAATGGGACAGAAGGTTATGTGCGCGCTTCCCCGGTCAACGGAAAAAAGAGAAACCAAACAAGGCGTGGAACAAGGTCAAACGAAAGTGGCGCAACTTCGCTTTCACTCCGCGGGAGGCACCTGGAAAGAGGAGCACTCAGGGTAAGGAGGGGGGGGGGGGGGTACGGCACTCAGGAGGCACAAGGGGAATGTATTCACCGTTACTGGCATGGCGACCACGAGGCTCGGGAAGAAGAAGCTCACAGCGCACCTATTCGCATCGGAAAGCGATGAAAAACCAGGGTAGGCGAAAATTAGAGCCTCGTGTTTACGAGCAATGAATAACCCCGTTCAGACAGGCTATAGATGTGCATTGAAGATGCTTTCACGCTGGGAGCGCCTATAGTGGGGATACAGAGCAGCACACGTCGATGCATACGGGCTTGCGTGGCACGTCCAATGGACATTTTTGCACTACAATAATACTCGAAAAAAAAAGAATAGAAATGAATAAGACAATAAAAGAGCGCAAAAGAAAGAGAGAGAGAAACAAGCTCACTATCCAATCATCTGCGACTCTGCACAACTTTATTGTTATCCATACCCCCCCCCCCCCCAATTATTCAGGAATGATGCCCATGCCATTAATGACCATATTGCTGGGCACTACTGCCCGACATTATAAGAGTAAAGGAAAGGTTCTAAACGATACACGTATTGTGGTAATTTGTCATTAATTTTCACCTTTATAAAATGTCCGCTGACTCGAAGCCTGCAGGCATCGCGCATTGTGTTCTTCACAAGTCGTGCGTATGCTACTAAGTTTTAAATAACAACAAATTCTTGTCCTGCAACCACCTGCAGCAGACGAGAAGACTTATGAATATAACTCGATAGAACGGATGACATCTATCTCGCAAGACTCGCTCTTGAGCGTCAGCCTTTCACATTATGAACCTGAACCACCGACAGAAGTACGCCGACGACGTGCGGCGCACTCTCAGGTGACTGCCTATATAGCTTTCAGAAACGAACGAGCGGAGATCAGGTAATGCTGCATATCTTCGCTCCAGGCAACTCCATAGACGGGATGCTCGGTTCAAGGGAGCGTTGTCAGTCAAACGAAAAGATGCGAGCATGCAACCCTCTTCGACTGAAAGGCATCGGCCGAGAAATATCGAGATCGTTCACCGCACAGCTGTGTGCCATATCACGTCACATGCGCGCATAAGCGCGCAATTCGGTCGATGGCAGCGGTCATGCGATAAGTATGATCCAATAACCGATAGAAAGGTCATAAGGTCCCCATGCATTCGCCTAACATGACCCGAAGGCGAAAACCATCTCCTACAGTATTGACCCCCCCCCCCCCCCCCCCTCCCACTCTTGATAGCTTTCAGCAGCTAACGTAGTTTTGCATGGCATCCGGGACCAGAGGCATTAGAAGGTGTTTTTTTTTTTTCACATCACGTGGTTTTGCAAGCCATCCGGGATTCACGCACTTTCGACCAAGTCACGATGTCGTATGACGTCACAAAATTTTGCGATCTGCGACGACGCCACGTTATGATATGTTTGCCTCACCCGTGTTAACACCGCCGACGCCGAAAGTCTATTCCCGCGTGTTTATAATGCGTCCAAGGTGCATCATCACGTAAAAAAGTGGCCCAAACAAAGGTCTCTTATGCACGCTTGGACATTGAGGCACGTAAGACATTTAGGTGTCGTCCATCATTCAGTATCGCTGAAAGGTCGGGACTTTAGGCGAAGCCGAATTCAGCCACCAAAACACGGAGAAATCAGTACAGAGTCGTAGACACGTAGTTTGGTATATACTGCTGCACCAGTTCGTCGTCTGATACAAGTTGGCACGAGTGTTGCGATAGTAGACGCACCTTGTGCCCAACAGGAAACCGGGAAACCCCACGGGACGAAGACACGTTGAGGTGTAAACAATGCACAGCCCTCCGCGTCGCACGCCTCGAGAGACGGACGAAGCCGCGGAAAACAGGAAGCCGATGATCCCGAGAGGGGCGAAATAACAAGGAGCCAGCTATACGAACAACAGCGATTCGCGTGACCACTTGCTCGCAAGAAACAACGGCCCATTTTGTCTCAATTCTAGCATTCCCGTGTTTGCAAACACACACTGTTCGCAACAGCATGCATGTGTAGTGGCAAGGCATCCCCTCTCCCCCAAAAAGAAAGAAAAATAATGAAAAAAAAAACTGCGCGTACATATTTCCAAAGCAGCGGACGCGCGTGAAGCCGTCAACAAATGACGTCAGGAGGAAGACGGACCCCGGTAAAGAAGACTGCACGCATGATGGGCCCTTCGCAGCTGAAGATAGCGGATCTCCGGGAAAAAGAAAGAAACCGAGCCGGATCGGGTAATAAGAGTAAAATGAAAGCACTCGCGTCAAGAATCAGAGAAAAAGAAAGAAGCTAAGCGGACACCAAAATACAGAAGAACTAAGCAGTAGCAAAAAGAAAGAAACAGTGTCTTCACGAAAATGACAGAGGAGCGCGCAACAGCTCCCCCTCCAACACGGAGGGAGGGGCCGCCATTAAACGCTAAATAGTCACGCAAGCTTCTTGGGGGCGCGACCGCCCGACCGGCCTTGCTTCCTTGAGACCTCGCGTGTGGGCTACAGGAGAGGGGTATGAACTTTTTTTTTTCTCGCTCTGTTTCCTTTTTGCGCAAGCATCTCGTTGCTTTACGAAAAAGACCACCTGTTCCCTAATCGGGGGAAGCCCAGACACCACCGCCAGCCACGAGAGACGGAGGAGGATGACCCGCGCCCGGCACTCCACGAGGCCGGAAAGCTAGTGAGAAAACACGCCGGCCGTGTGTATGCATACAGCTAGCTGGGCGCGAAAGCAAGGAAGTGGAAAGCCAATATGCCGCCTTTTCGATGTCTCCAGGCATTTGACCTTCATTTCAGCGGAATGGTGCGCGGAAGCAATACACACATCCCTGTGTTTACCAGGCATAAGCGCAGGGACTTTCAAACGGAGGAAACAGCAATTCGCAGTCTTCCCGTTGCTTTCGCATCAGCTATAGAGCTGAGCCGACGAACTGAAAAAACAAACAAACAAAGAAGTTTTGTTATGTGACGTGCACCACCACCCTTAAGTGATGCGCCGGGACTTCTGGGGAACTGCAAACCAACCGGCGTTCTAGAGACGTGCACTGTTCTTGCACCCGTTACAATCTGACAGTGACTAGAGGGGGGCGAGGGGCAAGTCCGCCAATGTCACAGCGGTACCGCTATAGCTTTCGCTTTCTGACCAGAGATTAGCTCAATCTTGTATAATGTTGAGGAGTGTCATATCATATGGGTGGTCTGTCTATCCAAAACTGCTTCGAGAAGGACGATTGCGAAAAAGATGCACCACGGTTTAATTTTCTGTGAATTCCTACAAATACACAAAAAACAGGCTCACGGTGACAAGCGATTGAGCTTCATAATCTCATAAACGTATATGTCATAAAAGGTCTCATTGCTGCTGGGAATCGTTACGGTTCGTAAGCGAGAAGACGGCTCCGCGGAGAGCGAATAAAGGTAGAGAAGGCAGGCGAATTCACAGAATCTGCAAGACTTCATTTTATATTTGTACCCAATTTTCGGGCAATAGACTAGAGCGGGTGCAAGCCGGCACTATATAAGGATCTACATCTATATAGATAGTAGGCGATGAAGAATGGGATGGCTAATTGTAAAGCGCATGCACCGTTTTAGTGGCCTCCGTTACAATACATTATGTGCAATGTGTACTGTTTGTGTGCCGATCACAGTGACGGTCACTGACCGTCTTGACGGACTCTCAAACGGCTTACCTCAACTACCTACAAGGGCGCATCATCCAACCCGCCCTCAATATCACCCTGAGCGTAACACACACTGGCGAGCACACACACACACACACACACACACACACACACACACACACACACACACACACACACACACACACACACACACACACACAACGAATGTGGCATCTGATCATATAGTCCTCGGGTCACGTGGGGCTGCAGGAGGGAAACCAGGCAGCGGATAGGGTGGTAGCCCGAGGGTATGCGAGCCGAGCGATCGAGCCCCTTCCAACTCCACCCCTGAAAAACCCGCTCCCTTCCCTTGATTGCGACTATACTCGGCCATCCCAAGCAAGCTTATTATTGCGATAGCAATTATATGAACGCTCTCGGATGGATCTTGCAGCCGGCGTCGATGTGGGTATCGACCTCATTTATCGTATATGTATATGTATTTATATACATGAAAACACGAGAAAAAAAATAATCCAGAAAAAGACTCTGGCGCGCAGAATCGAACCCGGCCTCCTTGCGGGTGCGAGGCGTTAGCCAACTGAGTCACCAATGATCACCTACTTTAACGTTGAAACGGCAAGCCGATTATATTTACCACTTACCGCTGGCGACGGGCATCTCGGGGGCACTATTGTGTTTTCAGCATTACCAGAGAGATGATGCAATGAGCGCGCGTCCCCAGATCGTCACGACGCGGCAACGCGTGCTCTCATCTCCCACGCGTACTTTGCCCCGCGGAGAGGGGATGCTCACGCGCGCGCTCGCTTATCTCACGTTGGCGACTATCGTACGCCTTGGGCTCTCACCGGAACGATTCTGTTGTAGTTACCGGGTGCGCAACGGTCACTACACGAATTGCACAGTCTTCATTTGCGATAAAAACGCGCTTTTCAGACACACCGAAGTAACAACTGAGACGCTTATTCGCGTTAATCTGTACCTGTGCGTATGTTTCGCGCGTCATTTGTGCGTGAGAAATGCGTGGCACGTTTCGATCTGCTCACCATTCTTCGCGTGACCTTCCAATCGCGTTCATTGCTTCGCCTTTGCGGAAAAGCTTCGACTTTTCCCCCTACCACAGCGAACACTAAAAGGAATCGGTTAGTTGGAGGCAAATTCAAACCAGCACGTTTCCAAATTTGCACACATTAAGCAAAACACATCCCTAGGCATACTCTCCTTCCTGCCCATGATGCCCAGCGGAAGCTCCCCTGTACAATACCACATGGGAACGTTAGGCCTTAGCACCGATACAGAATGGCACAGCTGAGCGTGGGAAGAGCTACTGGCCAGCGAAAACCTGAAAGATCAGCTGAGTATGATTTACCGCATCCGCAGAGCGGCTTCTGCAAGCGAAGCCCTGAACTGAGCCCCCCCCCCCCTTCTCCTCCGCCGCCGCAAGCCAAGCCAAGGACCTCCGACTACACGGAACTTCTCAGCAGAAAATGTCCGGCGTATAAATAAATTTCCACACCATCACGTTTTTCGCTGGCTTTCCGGAACAATTGACGTAAAACGCAGTGAACAGTGTTGTGAGTGTGCCTGTGCGTCAGCTCTCCCCCTTTTCTACTCCTGGACGTAGGGCACTGAGCCGGCGTAACCTGGTGAATAACCGTGGCCTTATTGTGTGCCCTACGTGCATGCTGAGTGACCGTTGAAAAACAACGCAAAAAAATAAAATAAAAAGGAGACACTTCGAACGCAGTAGTGGCGGTTATTTAGCGTGACTGTATCAACAAGTGTTCCTTGGGTGCCACCATATTGCCCTCTTGGCGGTTGAATGTGCACGTGATTCCCCGAGAATGCACTGCAGAGGCTGCGAAGTGAGCACCTGCACTCTGTCGTTCAACAGTGTAGAGACGGTGCTCCCTCTCTCAATGTCTAGACAGCGCATCTGCTGTCCGTTGTATGTATATACTGTCCACCAGCTTAGCAGCCCGATGAGACCGAAGTGCTGTACGAGGGCACACCTATTTATTAAGCACGAAGGTGGACGACGATTCATTCGGTCCGGTTGGGCCACACTAACAATGGAAGTGTCGATTGTAATGAGAGGGATAGACAAAGAAAACGTGGCGCTGACAAAGTCATGCGGTCACAGGCGTTAAGATATCGTGTCGTATACGCATAAATTACTAGTAAGTACACGAGAAGCTGACGCCTTTTTGTTTTCTTATCGCACAGCGAAAGCAACGTGTCATCGCTAATTTCGCTCATCGAACGGCGTTCTTGATGCAACTCGTTGCTTGCATCACATTATGGTTTGCGGCAACGTTTCAATGTACGGTATAGAAACGAAATAATAGTTATGATGACGGTGATGACTGCTGACTGCTAAGTGAACGGTAAGCATGACCTGCTAAGATAGTGCCAGGTTAAAAGGAAACGAACGAAGCATGCAATAGCATAAAGTAACGGCTGCGGCAGAAATATGCATGGTACGATCTTGAACGTCATCTACAGACGCCTGTTTAGAGCGCCTCGGTTTTTTTTTATTATTCTTGCGCACAGATGGTGTAAGCGAGGTTGCTTACTCGTTCGCATATTGCTTGCGCTTTTTTGTGTCATGCCGGACACCCTAGCACACTTGCTCTTGTAATGTAAGTGCCACGCAATGCAATCGGAGAGAGACGCGAACCAAGTACCACAAACGAACAACGACCATTTAATTAAACGCGGGATGCCAAGCTGGTCTTCGAGGACCCTGAAGACCAACTGTCACCAGGGTCAAGAGGGCAGTCGAAGCCAGAGGGTTCCTGTACTAGGGAACTCTCCCACCTAAGGGTGATACCAGGCATCGCTCGGAATACTGTTTCGAAATAACACTTATTTCTCTCTCCCCCCGTTTCATATAACTACATTTGCTTGAGCAGAAGTGGGGTGTGGCCAAAGTGCATTCGGGCACCGTGCCTTCGGCCACTCAAGTTGTATCACGCAACGTTGACAGAGCTGACATCAGAGATAGTGACAATCCAAAAAAGTGCACTGTTTTAGAGCGGGGCCCCCGTTACGATGAAAGCACGGTTAAATATAGAGGCCACAGCATACCGCGAAGCTAGTCTTCCCATCCAAAGTATAGGAGGCAGCGCGGACCAATGGACGGGAATCCACCAAATCCGAGAACCCGCAACACTGTTTCTTAGTCTGCGCGAGCACATCTGTAAACACACTAACATACGCCGCGAACGAAAAACAAACACAGCTCTCCAAGCTGCAGCCTACGCGCAATGCTTACAATGCTCACGAAGCATGTGTAAGTCTGTCGTCGCCTCGGTAAGCAGATACATCCGCCTATACAATAAGCATTCATGGTTCTCTTCATGGGCCTTGCTCACCTTTGTGTTCTACAACGACTGTCAAACAAAAGCGCATCGATGGCTCTTAAAGGCGAATATAGGTAGACATGATCCATAGAAGCACTTCATGTGTGTGTGTATATATATATATATATATATATATATATATATATATATATATATATATATATATATATATATATATATATATATATATATATATATATACATATATACATACAGACGCATGCTTTATCGTCCACTTCAGCTTTTCTTATGCTCAGGTTTCAGAGTTTGCTACACCGCACCTACTGCGATAAAACTATTTGAGCAAAGAAGACAATAAGACTTGAACAAATAATGCAATCCTCCTTCCATGTATAGTAGTGCCCAGAAATAATATTTTGTTTCTAAACATAAATAAATGAATGAATAAATAAATTACGCGATCTTTCATTACGTGAACTTTATATATGAAAAAAAAACATAAAAAGAACAGATGACGCGTTGCAGAAAAAAACACCTCCCAATTTTCTACATGCTCTGGAGGCATTGTTGATAATGGACCGCGTGCAGACTTTTTTTAAACGCTTCGTTTGCGTGGAAGAAACAAACACCCACGACTGCCCCCATGACGTCATAGGGGGACTGAATGGTTAACACCTATATGCGCCCGACTTCTAGGCACGGAGTTGCTCACCCGACTCGGTGGCTTGACGGCGTGGCACTGCAAAGCAAGGGACGAGGGTTCGACTTCTGGGAACATTTAATTGGAGGCGAAATGCGAAAACCCCTGTTTACCTAGATTTCCATGCACTGCAAAAAACATCCTGTGATCAATGCTGAACCGTCTGTCCAGCCACTGTATGGCGTGTTTCATAATAATTTCTGTTGTTTGGCACACAACACCATTGAATTAATTAATCCATTGCACTTGGCTTCCATTTCGTGTGTGTTCCTTCACGGCTTGGCTTCCGTTATGTGTGGTGTGTTGCGCACACACACACACACACACACACACACACACACACACACACACACACACACGCACACACACACACACACGCACACACACACACACACACACATCCCTGGTCAATGACATTCCCTGGTCAATGATTTCTCATTCATTTCCTTTGCATGTCTGTCTTGTTTGAATCTCTGAGCTTGTCTGATAAAGGAGTATTGGCCTAATAAACTAAGTTGAATGCAATTACAGACTTCTACTCTATATCAATCCAATCAACCACGCTCGACACCATGGCGTCACATTATAGCGGGGTCGACCTTTAAAAATCAGAAGAGCATAGTGACAAGCCATATGCCAGCGAATTCCAACTGCATAACAGCGTGACCATATCGTCCGCCCAAAGAACATCCATGACTTGGGAACGTCACTAAGTGCGGCGGGCTCGAGCTGGTTGGTGCATGTTTGATGTTAGCTCATCATCACACTACGTCTTTTGCAAACGGATAAGCAACGGCCAATAATGATGACGTCACTGCTCTGAGCATCCACGGACTGTCCCCCTCCGGGAGTCTCATTCGTAAGATCCAACCGTATACCACGCAGGTGCAACGCCTATGCAGCTGCGCTCTGCCAGTCATATATGTACGCAGTCATGCTTGCATGCCTTCCACTCAACCCCGCCTCTATTCACGTGGTCATGGGTGCATGCCACGTCATGCGTGCATTCCCTCACTGAACGCCATGTGACTGTTTCTGCGCGCTGTATGGGCCTATTCCATGTTGGAAACAGCGGTAGGCACCGTCGACATATCTCCAGGCGCTTGTAGCGACGTCACGGCGCGTAGGCTACGCCCAGCCCAAAGCTCGCCACCACCCTGTATGATCACGTGACAACTGGCGAGGCGCGTCGGGAGAGCCTCTCGCACCCTCCGACCACAGCGTGTCGGGGAGCCCAACGCTCTAACGCTGATTTATCTGCGGTGTTGTAGACGGCCGTGCTGGGCAGCTCAGACTTCCAATATTAACTGTGGTCAGGGTTGCCAGGTAGAAAAGGCAAAGAATAGACAAAAATTTAAAAAAAACCTAACCAGTAAGAAGCCAACTTGAACCAAGTGCAATAAATGCAGCCAGAAGTATACCCAGGCATTTATAAAGACCACTTCAACGTTTTCGTTTAAATGACTAAATACTAAACCCTTTTAGCAAAAGTGTAATTATGTGGAGCAGGAACACTTCAAAATCATATTTCCTGAGTGTCCAACTCCAATGGCTGACTTTGGCAATCATTTCACCCACATGATGTACTGTTTACTCTGTTGAAAGATCGACTCCTTCACACGTCTTGCAAGTTATTTTTTAATAAAAGGAAGTAGCGACCATACAAAGTCTATACAGCACGAAGGAGCACCCTCAGAATCAGCAGTTGAGGCCTTGAAGCCTCTATTCTTGCTAATTTCACAATAATTTATTCCGTAATGACGAATCTAGAATTGCAGTTCGTACCTGAGCCAGAGAAATGATACAAATGGTTCGAACAACATCCCAGCAGAATTCTTCTTGGGCGAGCTGGTGGAACACTTTACAGAAAGCATCGAAGACGTGGGCGGAAGAATGAAAGGTGACAACATAAACTTGTCATTCAAAACTGTTGTTGGCGTTTGTGTTGCCATCTTCACCCCTTACGTCTATGTGTTTTATTAAGTGTTCACCTGAAATGTGGGATAGTCATTTCTAATGTCGATGAGTGCAGATGATCCTGTATGTGGAAGGATTTTGACCTTGTTAACCCCAAAACTTTGGTTTAATTAAGGCCGCATTAGGCAAAGGGTGATATGCAAAGTGATGTGCCATGCATTAGTTCTCGCCGAGTCCCAGCTACGTATCCAAAAGAATTTTTATGTGAGTGTGGAACTTGTTTGACTGGTAGTTTATAAAAGTGTAGTTTTTTTATATTGATGTTGTGATCTCCACTATACCGTTGCGCCTGCGTAGAACAAACACTGCACTGTCCTTTTCAATAAGCTAATCAATAACCTGCGTAATAATCTGCTTCAATATTCTGCGTAACAAAAGTGCCAAATTCAATTTCTAAAACTAGAAGCATGCTTTGACTGTCAAGTTTGGTAACATGTGCTTAAACACTATATGGCTTCGACGTCAACGAATAGTGATAGCCTTTGAAGGGGAAACGAAAGTAGTCAAAAAAGGAGCCAAGCCAACAATTTTTTTTTTTGCCGCCACCGGCCTGAAAAATTAGCCGAACTGGCGCAAAGTAGCCAAACCTAGCAACCCTAACTGTGAGCCGTCTGAAACCCTGTAAGGCGGCGAGGTCGTTACCCGGACCTTCTCCAGGGCGGACTAGGTCCGAGCTACGAACTTGCTGGAGTTCTCAATAAAGACCACCACGATATATCTTTGTATCCGTTACTGCCGACGAAGATGTAGCTTATAAATTTGACAGCTTTCGTTGAGCAACCACCAAAAGGTGGGGGCCCATACGCAAGAAAGTATAGCCTCGCTCTGAGTATAGATTTCAGATGAACTAGATAAACACTATAGAAATTCAAGGCACCCAACCTTTATCCATTAAGCTTACTTTGTGGTCTGTACAATACAACTTGGGAAGCACTTTTCTGTTGCGAAGGCAAACATATTGATGAACTCGTCCACGCTGAAGGAGGCATTATACTGCTCTGTCTCCATCCGCTGTATATATATATATATATATATATATATATATATATATAAAACTTCGAGAATAGTGCAGTATAGCAAACAAAACAACAATTTATTTTTTTGTTGGGCAAAAATTGCATACGTCCACTGTAGTTACAAGTAACTAATTTTCCCGTCACAGCTGCCCTGCTAAGGAGTACATACAATGAGATTTTTATGCTCAGGGGCTCCATTGGTAACTAGGAATGTCGTGATTGACTTGGTCAATAACGTTCAAAAAACCGAAACCAAAGAAAATGCACCGAGCCAGAATGACCGAAAGAAAGGGCTTCGCTGCACTGCATGATAAATGCGAATGTGACGAAATGGTCTACAAGACATTCGCCGCAGATGTTCAATGACGACACATAAACCGCGAATCCTTTCTTCAGTGAGTGTTACACTCTAAAAATTGTCGCTATTGCATGCAGGACTCAGAGTGTTACCTTGGAAATTGTCAATTTCTAACATATTCATTCACCATATCCAGGTCATTGCTTGGCCCATGTGGTTCCTGAAACCTTTTTGCCCGGCTCGAAGTGTGCTTTTTCGAGATTAGCCAATATAGCCGAACACAGCACGATGTCCGAACAGTACCATAAGAATCCTCGACGTCAGTTAAAAGGAAATACAGTGGGACTTTGTTTCTCAAGCAATAGTGATCGAGAACCCTCACTAAAGCACACTTGCCGACTACTATTCAGAGAAGGGGCTCTGAAATAAATAAAGTCAAGAGGGAAATCTCACTCTGTCTGTCTCAGAATGACCATGGCAATGATTGTGTGTTTCGAGTGTCCATGGCGTGTGAACAGCGATCTACTGCACTCACGTATACCAATCCATGCATGCAGGAAAATGTGTAGCGTAGCTATTCACGATGAAGGCATCTTGCGCACTACATAAAGAACGAGGGCTAGATGAAAAGGCGGACAAGCGCCACTGAGGACTGAGGAGATCAGGGTACGACGACGAATGACACGGAAATTAATGGCATCAACATCGATATGATGTTGAGAAATATGTGTATTGTACACGCACGTCAAAGAAGAAAGAATGCCCTAGCTAAGGTTAACTTGGAAAAATACTTGCCGCTTGGAACCATTGAAAATGACCAAACGCTTGGAAAAAGACCAGCCATACTGCTTTCTTATTTTCCCGTGAGAATGCAGCTTTTTACGTCCTTCATACATAACACACTTTTAAAACAAACAGGCAGGGGTGATAACCAGTCTCGAATAAGTGGTATTTCATTTTACACCGTGAAAAGAGATAAGGACGTTCGAAAGAGCTACACAGAGAGTCAAATAGGGAAGGCAGATGCACTGAGTCAGAGTCCCAACATGTCATGCCACCACAATAGTACTGGTATATAACCACCCGTGCAAGTCTGCTATCAACAGAAATTTCCACGGTGCCTTCGTCACCTTCATCCGCAATGATTTCTCGGGAATAAAGGCTAAAACAATCACTGCCGACGTACGTCCCTTATTGTATATCTTCATTGTGTAGCCAAAACGGCCGCAAAAATTGTGTTGTAATGACTCCTCGGTTCCACACTTGTCAGAAAGAGGGATTTGACTGATAGAAGTCCACTCGGCATTAATGATGGTGTTTAAGAGTGTTATACCATGTAAAAATTTTTTAATACCATGTAGTAAACGAACACTGCGGCGTTTATTTGTTATCCTTTTGCACGGATCCAGAGAGCTTGGAGAGGTAAACTGCACTAATCTTCTTTGCAGTCAATGAAAATACAAAATTGTATACCGATTTCTATGAAGCATTTCACATTTACGACGAATTTTAGTAGCACGATTTCTGAACAAATTCCACCGTGATCTCCTGTTCCACGTATACGATCTTCAACTTTATGTGAAATACCTTAAAAAGTAGTATACTGATAACTAATATGAATATACTGACGTCGCAATATGATATTTTCAAAATTCGCCGGCATTTTTTTTTCTGTTTCGTGCTGTGGAATCAAAAGAAATTTCTTCTGGTTTATTCGCCCTTGCGCTGTACAATAAGTGCGACGGTTTTCTTGACTCCGGTTTGATTTCCTTAACGATTATAAAGAAGATGTTGCCTGCACGCAATTTTTTCCCTGAACGCACTGCTGTGCACATCAAACTTCATCGTCTAAACTTTTTGGCTATCCGATGCAGAGCTATTGCTTCGTTCAGCTTTTTTTTTTACATAATGTACGATATAAGCTTTACTACAATTAAATTTTCTGTAGTTCGTATACTTTCTCTGCTGCCCCTGTAAACTTATTAGCACTCCATATTCACATTTACGAGAAACAGTGACCAAACAACTTTTTCATTTGTCGTTCGTGACCCTGACACACGCTATGTAACAAATCAGCAAAACTTTTCGTTCATATACACTGTAATCCCCTTTGTGCCCCTACGGTGGGCCATGCACTGCGCAGCGCCTTCCGCGCAGGCCTGGCGTTTTTTTTTTTTTAAGAAAGAAAATTGATTTTTCGGCATTTCATGTTTTCAATCTTCTTGTCCACTTAAGAACATTTAGAGAAGAAAATACTATGCAGTTATTTTAAGCCATCCGAAAGTTATGACTTTTTTTTTTCAACAATATATGCTAGACATATTCGAAACCGAAACTGCAGGTATTCCGATTCCCCAACACTTTCCACCTTGTGATAAATGCTTTTATACATATTACATAATTCTAATATGTCTAAGTATATCCACCATCTTGTAGAACATAACGTTTTCAATTATTTTGAAATATAGTTTTGAAAAAGCACGAAATTGAGAGTCAGCTGACATACAAAACAAGCTAGGAAAAAAAATGCGTGCCTCTTCTAACTTAAAAGAACATTGTACCACTTCAAAAAAATGTTACAAGCTACAAGCCTGGTGAATTTCAAGCCCAGTGAATGTTTCTTTGTTGCATATAGACATTCGGTTCAAATACTTAGGGCCATTTTTTTTTTCAAAACATGATTTTTTTTTTGCTTCCTACAGTTACAGAAACATAGCTAGCCTTCATTCTAATTAATATCTTCGCACGAAATTTTTCGCGGTATTTTTTTATAGGTTGAACTGTGCATTCAAGCAGAATTATTGAAAACTATTGGTAAGGTTTTGTACTATGACCAACTTTGTGCAATACAAACCTGTCAAATATCCACTTGTACAGTCTTTTTAAGATACGGCGCCTAAGATTAGACATATCATGATCATGGAGGTTAGATGCACAGAATGCTGTCCTCGCTACATATTGTTACGTGAAGGCACACGGGGAACTAGGCGTTTGAAGATATATTTACACAGCGCCAACGCGCAAGCCAAGATGGAGAACAAGAGCTGTGCCCTACACCAAAATCGCGTCGTCCTCCTCGGCGTCTATATAACCGCTTAAGTGGGACACTGCCTCATAACTTAACAATATACCTAACATAACATAACAATATAACATAACGTAACAATATAGCTGCCAAATTAAGTTTCAGTCGCAACAAGAGTTTTTTTTATTTTATAACTCTTGGTGCAAGATGCATAGTTTGGCACAATTTTGATTTTTATAAATTTCCCATTTTACATTTTCGGCCATTCAATCCTGTCATCGTTTAAATTTACCTAAACCCAACCATTCAACATCATAGTTAAAACGTTTGGACCAAAACTGTAAAAGTTTTTTTCGAAAGTATTGACCTAGCCAGTTGAGGCGATTTCGAGCAAGCAAAGCACCCTTCAGCAAACTAAAATTTGTAGAAATTATAGGGTAAGCGTACTTCCCTTCGCCAAATAGCCTTTAAGGGCTGATTTTTTAAATAAACGCCTTATGGAGGGAAGGGTGTTAGGGTTATCGAAACACCAATGACGCATACTATGACAACGGGGACTCGCTGATTAAAAAGTTGTGGAATCTTGGGCGAGAGTACGTTGAAAGATTTCTCTTTTGCGGCTATCTACAAGCATACCACAAATTTTTGTCTATTTCAATACCGTTTATTGTTCATTTATACGGAACAGGAAAATCTGTTCTGTTTTGTTGTTCTGTTCTAACTGTTTTGCTGTGGAGAGGTTGAGGTCCATATTGCTTCGGCTACTCCATATCGCGAAGTTCTGCAGCGAAAAAAAAAAAGAATAATACTGAACGGTACCCAAAAATAAACAATCCCCTCCCCCCCCCCCCAAAAAAAAACAACATAATAGCACACTGAAACCAGTTCAAATATCATGCCAATACACAGTTTGCTTACAGCAGTTCACACTGTCATAAACTGTTTACACGCACACCTTCCTTTTCTACTGTCAGTATATGCACTAGCACATTTCATATATATCCATCCCTGGCTGTCTATCACAAACGCTTTATAGTCCGGTCTCCACTAAAAGTCTGTCAGGAAAATGTTCGCCTTTTTCTGAAGATGCATCTCAGGCCATAAACCAAGTAATTTCTTTAATGTAAGGGGCCATCTGTCCAAACTTGCTAATTGTTCTTTAATTTTTCTTTTTCATTCGCGTATTTAATGCACTCCAAAAGAATATGGCGAACATTTTCTTCTGCATGATTACAATGGCATTCCGGTGAGTTGGATCGATGTACCTTGTGCCGGAAGCTGTTTGTGTATGCCACTTCCAATCGAAGTCCCCACCAGCACTGAACGGCTGCCTAAGATACAATGCCTAGCAAATGTCCAGTGTAAGACAGTGATGCCAAATCTAGAGATTTATTCCCAGACCTAGGGATGTGCTACCTCTTTGGGGGATTTGACGTCTCTTGATCGGATTTGGGGATTTCTTAAATGCTCTGAACACATTACATAGACTAATATGATACGTTACTAATTATTCCGGTTTCTTAAACAATAGAAAGATCATAAAACGATAATTTTCACTATTAGATGGTTGTCAGTAAAGCGAGCTATTGTGGTATGCTGGGCCGCGTGAAGGTGAGCTCATTATATGCTGAATATTGCCGTAAAATAAAACTTTGTTATTCCAAATGTTTAGCATGCTCATCGAAGGTGCACAAAATGGCTATCAACCAATTAAAATAAAAAGGCCCTCCTCATCAGCTGGCAATCATGCAACGCCGACTGCAAGTGTGGGAAATTGGAAGTTGACTGTCATGTCGAAGGCTGTATGCACAAGAAAGGCACTCCAGGCTTGAGCTTAGCCTGAAAAATCACGTATGTGCCTTGAATGAATGGCCGAAATGAACTTAAGAAGATCGAACAACTCGCTTGATCTAGAAGCACCTTACGTGCAATTACTCCACAGGAAACTTATAAAAAGAGACATTCAGTGGCTTTTAATGTGTTTCTTTTTTACTTTAGATAAGGTTCAGAAGAATGTGACCAGACAGCAAACTATCTCTATGACTTGTTAAAGGCGAATTTGACTAAATTACAATATCGAAATGCCAATCCAGGTATTTTTATTGCGATCAAGCATATTTTAGGGTGTCAATTGATTGATAGGTTTACTTTGGTTGGCATCACTGGTGTAAAGCTGTGTAGAGGGAGTGCTCCGTCCATGTGGACTTTAACATAACGCGCTCTTGTGGGCGGTTTGGTGCATGCGTGAACTTTTTATGCTGATTTCATTTTTAATTGCACGTTGCCGGGCGAATACATTTTATTTTCCGCGTTTTTTTTTCCCCTTGATAATGGTGTTTAGCCTATTGGAAACATGCCATAAAAACAACGATCTTTGGCCTGTGGCAACCCTATATATAGCATGGGTTATTGGTACGTGAAAACACCCTTTTTCTAGGCTGTAAAAGTGTTAGTTACACACACCGCAAAACCCCCTTAGTGAAGTAAACTGCTTTACTACGCATACGCCTCTTGCTATTAGCTGACCATTGTTGATAGTATATGTTTAAAGTCCGCATGCACTGACTGAACTTTTCCCAGCATTAGAGCGTTTTTTTCAACCCGGTTCCAAATTTTTCCAGGTCCGTGTGCTTTCATAACTCTATAGCCTGGAACGCATAGCTAGATATAGTGACTGAACATACATAAAGCCTTTAATTGGAGTTCATTAGTAGTAGATGGCAGCCCACGCTAATAATTCGGTAAGCAACAGGTGAAAACATATACATTTCTCACACAAACAGAGTTAGAATTCTCCTGTTTTAAATACAGGTCCTGTGGTTCAACTAACTAGCTCACCCAGAATTGTTCGTCAGAGCAGACAGCAACCAAAACTTGGAGGGCGCTTTCCAGCTATCGCCTTCAAGAATGCAATGCGATGGCGTATAGACGAGCTCCGTTGGCGTGTATACCTTTCACGTTCACTTGTCGCACTTCACTTCTCGAAGGACACTGCGCCAGAAGAGGAACGTTCTAGCGCGTAACGTCGACCGCTTCACAAATATCCTGGATTGCCTATATACTGCAAGTACAGCTGCGATGTGCTCATGCACTATGCGCCATAAGTCGCCATATTAAGACTGCGGGTCGAAGTGACCCCTATATACGCAACCGGAGGCGGCGTTCACAACCGTCCGTAAGTGCATCTATACTGCGGCTGCACGTTTTGCCGAAAGTGTGGTCGCTAATGATGACCGATTGCCTCCCATCGAATTGAACATGGGTGGGCCTTTAAACCACCCGCTCGTTGCGCAGTTCGTGCGAAGCCTGGTGCGTTTACACGCTTCTGCCTCGCAGTATCACATCTGTCAACGCAACTTCTCGCACTACAGGACACCTGAGGGAGGCCTAATTTTCGATGCAGTTTAAAGAACTGGCGTGGCTGTGTGGTACCGGACATCTGGGAGCCACGCAGATTGTCTGGGATCGGTTTCGGTCCGGACTTCATGCTTTTCATCTCTCGCATCCATCGCGAATGTTTGCTCCGGGCGAGTCTGGCCGCGCCGACCCCGACACCTGAATTTCTGTGAAACGGACTCCTTAACACTGCGGCGTAAAATGGCACTGAACGTATTATCACCGACGATGGCTGACCAATTACGAGAAGCACTGACGCGAAAACAACTTTTTGGATGGGGCCATTCAGCTTGTATAAGTAAAGCCATACGGTAAAGTTCGTAAGAGAAAAGTTCAGTCAAGCATAATGGACACCTGTCAAATTGCGAAGAAGGCTAACCTCTGACAAGCTTCGCGGGTTCAGGCTGTGTTCACGCTGAGTTGCAATATGCAAGACAATACGTATAAGAGCAATATATATATATTTTTTTATATGAGGGCCGTACGCGCATCCTTTTTTTCACCCTGCGTGAAATTACTAACAGCTCGTAAACACGACCTCGTGCACCAATACAACCATTAAGAATAAGAGAGAAGGATAAACCAATTCGAAGAGCATTAGGAAGACTGAGATTTCCTAACTCCGAATTGTGAGAAAAGGAAAGCGACTATAGGAATGTCTAGAGACGGAGGGGAAGTGTTCGTCACGTCATTAGAGTTTTGCGTCCTAAAAGCACGGTATACAAATAAAATTATGAGAGACGCCCCAATGGAGTGCTCCGAAAATTTCCACGAATTGAGGTAGTTCAACGCGCGCCTAAATCTAAGCACACGGGTGTCATTCGAAGCACAGAGACGGGCGAGGTGGAGACACGTTGGCGCCAAAACCGGCTGCGAGAGAAAATGGCGGGAAGTTTCCCGCCACGCGTTAAGCCTCGCCGCGGCATGCGCCGAATACAGGAAGTGCGCGTGCGCCCAGCAAACGAGGCAGCTTTTCTCGGACCTTTTACAAGGGGGAACGAAGGCTATTCGGTTAATCAAAGCGGAGCACTCACCGGGGTTTTACAAAAGGCGCGCAGCGTATTTGCTGCACGCGCTGAACTCTGGGCACAGGAGTCAGACCGCCGTTTTACCACCTGAATATACGATCGCACACACGCAGTACAGGCACGATACAGATTCCTTCGCTGAAACGGCGTGCCGGGTTTCCCGTTTTCTAGCCGCAACAATCCCGTACGGCGCGCTTACTAGAAGTTATAAGTGATGGCGGACTCGGACCTGATATCCTGCGCGACATCAGTGCTATCTAATTAAAAGCACCTGTAACATTTGGGCGGAGGCACACGCGCCTAGAACACTGGGAAAGCGGCCGCAACATATGAAAATGAAAATATGGAAATGAAACAAAGCCAGAAGGTGAGGCACGGAATAACTCACGTCTGGAGACGGCCGGTCGGGCTTGGGCCCCGGGGGGCTCTGGCGCCACGCGGTCTGCCGTTGCAGCACCGGCAGGGCACGCAGCGCAGCCTCTTCGCACTCTGCACTGCACTTCACGAAGCCGCCGCAGAGGGGGCTGCGCACGCACGAGGGGGCGGTATTCGCAACCGGCCAGACTGCTACGGCTGCACTGCAGCAACAGTGCAGACGTGCGTGCAGTGGACGCGAGCACAGCAAAAAAAAGAAGGAACGCGCTGCGCCGGCTTGCTTTGCTAGCAGCATAAACGGCTGTAAAAACGCCCGCCAGACAGGACAGTCCCACTTCGCCACTACGCAGAGGAGAGGGAGGAACCGCCGATGACGACTACGTCGCGCCGGCGGCCGAGCCAGACCTACGCGGCCATGGCCGCCGCTCCTGCTGCAGCCGCCGCCTTCCGAGGCTCCGCCGGTGATGACGCGGTTCGTGTTTCTTTTTTTTTTTCTCCCGCGCGCGCTCTGCACATGCACTGCTGCACAATGCAACGTGTGGCGACAGCGTGCGCACCTCCCTCAGCACCG
Source organism: Rhipicephalus microplus (assembly GCF_013339725.1). NCBI lineage: Eukaryota > Metazoa > Arthropoda > Arachnida > Ixodida > Ixodidae > Rhipicephalus > Rhipicephalus microplus. The sequence goes on from NC_051170.1 coordinate 65,849,057, forward strand.
ATGCCGCGGAAAGATCTTCCTGCCAGGCGCGGAAGACACTCCCTCGACCTCTCCTCTCGTTCATTTTTATTTCTTTTCGACGCTCCTCGTTCGCCTACGATTACCATCGAAACCACGACGATGAAAGTATAGTAACAAGTTTTCGGTAATGGAAGCCCGCGCTCTCTGTTCGACAGTTGAATATGCGGGCGGAATACCTAATTTGAGGTACCATTTGCATGTTTCGCGCGTTTTGCTATACAACGTCCTGGAACAAGTTCCAGTCTTCCGGCGTATCCCTCCCTAGACAGGGCGCCTGTAGGGAACACACGCTTCCTTGAAGCTGTACCAGGTGAATCTCGTATACCCGACTGATATCTCTTAATAAGACCTCAATCCGCGTCTCGATACGTGCAGTGTTATGCACAACCATGATTGCAACTCAATATTTGTTGTGCACTGAACCACCCACTGAGAAGCAAGCTATGCCGAAGCATGCAAGCACAGTGCCCACAGAGCCTCACATATGTGGTCCAGGTGATGCAGGCCGGGTTCCACTGCACACTTGTAGATCTTTACAGTGTAATCACTCACTCCACGTTCCAGGGATGCTCGGGCAGCTGGACTTCGATACGACACAGCGAGATACCGGTATGGCACAGCGCGTCTCTGTGTATTGAGATAACGTCATATCTATGTGGCCCCATGCAGTGCGAGAGTGATCACGTGTATATGCAAAAACGTTTGACGTCTGCAGTCGCTAAACGTGAGATCCACAGGCATGAAACCCTGAAACTCATAAGAGCCTGTGTCAAACTGCATCATTTGTTGAAACTGCGTCTCAACAAATGGGTCTGCTTCATCCGGACGCGTGACTGAATTGAAGCAAGGACATAGAGGCGATTTCAAAAGAAATTTTTGTATAGGCAATGACAAGAAATAAGTTTACGGTGAATACTGCAAAGAAATAAAGAGGATAAAGGTAAACAAAAATCGGTCGGACAGCCAAAACGAGACACTTCTAAAAGGAGGACCAAGCTGCTGATGTCAATATCTTTTGAACACGCCTCATTTCATGTGTTCCCCACTTACTAAGAATCAGGAACGTATGGGTTCAAGCTAGAGCTGGTACTCCATAAATGGCATAAAGAAAAAAGAGAGAGAGACAGAAGAACGAAAGAAAAGATCTCAATAAAGGACGATATAGACATTGATAGCGCCTGTCCACGTTCTCCTTCCTCCAACATTTTTCACACTTAGAGCTGGTGGATTATGAAAAGTACTGTTCGATGAAAATGTCGACCACGTGTGCATAAATTGCCAGACCGATTATGACGAAAACAAGGACCATCAAACCGTTGCCGTCCAACATTATCAATCTCGATCTAAATGCGAAGGCCAGAATGCTATTTGTCTGAACTTCCCATAGTCAATACAAGCTCGTGAGGACATGACGGAATTCCCATTATAAAACACATATTTTAACATCATTTACACTTGGCACAGGTATCAGCCAGAAGAACGACAACGAAGCTTACAGAGCACACAAGCGCACACAAAAAGGACGACGCAGTTATTTTCAAGTTCTGACATTCAAGAAGCGAATGAGTTGGGAAGAATGATTGATGAATGAAATACCATCACTCAAACCTTCTTCGGTGTGAACACAGAGCGCCGAGATCCACAACTGCACCTCGTCGTGAAGAAGTTTGAATTGGCTGAATGAGCAGCTATAAAGGACGTGCACATCTTCCTGATGCTCTGAGTGTTTCCTTAATGATGAAGCAATACATAGCACAAAAGCATATGACTAAAAAAAGAGCTGGATATATAGCGTCTTTTTTTGTCGTTGTTGCTGCGTCTGCCTTGAAATATAGATAAGGTAGTAAAACGCACTTCCCCGATCGCCTACAGTGCTACAGACAATATTTCTGTACTTTTCATTCCTTCTCTTCCGTCCGGACTTTCCTTAAAACTCATTCGCACTGGGCTGCCTCAGCCCATGACCTTGTGCGCTCACAAGTCTCGGTTAGCTTTTCAACTAGTCATTAAGAACAAGGGTAATTAATGTAATCAGACTTTGAAAGCCATGCTTTTAGAAGTGCCCGACAGACAAATCAGTGCAGAAAGAACACTAATCACCCTGAAACAAGGTGACGAATGCCGAATTCCTGGTCTGATTCACGTATTTCTATTTTTTTCGAAAAAGAAATTAAAAAAAAAACGCGAATATATATCATAGTGATGAGATTGCAGCGTGAATTTCGAGAAATTATCCGTTTTACACAGTGCCTCTATCCATATAGAATGCATTTTTGTTGTTAAAAGCTGCATATCCGTTTTATACCAGCACATACAAAGGCCTCTAAATGGGAGACGGCACTGCACGGATCCTGTCACGCATGACCGGCGCGGTAACTAATGATAACATGCGGAGGCTTAACGCTCCAAAGCCTCGCGTAATATATGTAAGTTAGCTGCCTCGGTCGTTGCGAACTCTCTACTAAGAATAATTTATGGATCAATCGCGTGTTTTCAGCGGCACCAGACCAGTTCTATTACCATAACCCGTTTCACTATTAGGGGGAAAATCTCGCAAGGGGAGGAGAGTGGAGGTCTGCATGGCGCCGCCAGCGGTGCCCAACGCTTTGAAAAGTCCCTCGTGTATACGACATCCTCTTGGTGAAGTTCTAAGAAGCACTGTACTGCAGGTAAACCGCCCGCGGCTTATAGAACGTACGTGTGAGTATATGTACACTTACATCTTCCACCTTTAAGTTGATAGCTGATCGTGTCAATATAGTATAAGCTCGCCCCTCGCCACCCCGTTTGCAACACGTTTTCGTTAACTACGACGAAAACCCAGAGAGCAAAAACTTCCCGAAGAAACTAAAGGCACACTCTCGTTTCCATCGGAAGTTGGCGCAAGCACAACACGACACCCATTCCATGCCCAAAGACACCGTTCGGGACAGCCCCGTATCCGGCCACCTTGTGGTGCCTGACAGCGTCGCTATCCCCCCTCCTCCCCTCTCTTTCACCACCATTTCCAAGTCTGCTAGACTTACATCAAAAGTGTGTGTGCAAGAGGAAAGAAAGCAAGCCAAGCGAGGCGGCAAGCGCGGGAAAAAGACGTCGCCGCTAGCGACACCGCCTCCGCATAGCGTCGCGCTACGCAGCCGTTGGCTGACGCGCCGCTCGTTGGGACGTGGCCGGGCTCGACGCCAGCCAGCGCTGCTCGCTTTCTGCTGAGGCTGTTGCTGCAGCCGCAGCAGCAGCAGCAGTCACGCTACAAACCCCGCCCTATGTGCGTCGAAGTTCCCTCCTCTATTTGACGCTCAGCACCTCGTATTCCTCTCCTCCTAACCAACCCCCCCTTTTATTTCATATTTATGTTCTAATTTTTCTCGTCGAGGATGAGCTCAACATATACGCACGCCATGCGGCGCGCGTTCTGCTGCGCAGCGACGACAACGCGAAGGAGTCGATTACGTGGCGTGCGCGGCGGACATCCCGGGTGCGAAACTCTTGTCCGACACCACCAACGCTCAGAAAACGAAATACGTACAGGCGATCAGCTCCTTCGAAAAGAAATGAGGATAGCAGCGACTAATTGGCCCCACAGGAATTGTGTACAGTGGGTGTACGTATACGTGCGAATGTCCCAGAACGCACACGAGGGTGTTTCGATACTAGATATGCATGTATCCCACGCACGAAAAAAAAAGAAAAAAAAATCAGAACTCTCATAAATTTACTATACCAAAAGGCATATTTCTGTCAAACACTCACTGTGGAGGCGAAAACACTGTAGGCCCGTGTGCTCAGATTTGAGTGCACCTTAAGGAAACCCAGATGGTCAAAATTTCCGGAGTCCTCGGCGTCTCTCATAATCATATGGCGGTTTTGGGACGTTAAACCCCACAAACCAATCAATCAAACACTCACTGAGATTCATATGGTGAAAATTCTGCTCCCCAACAGGCTCCCTCGAATGAATGCCGAAATTCTACTCGGCCGCGCACACTACATGCATGCATGCACTCTCCGGACGGTCCGAGTCACAGAAGCGAATAATGAGCGTGTTTGTCAACCTGTGGGGCCCATTAACTGGGACGTTACAGCATTACCGAATGCGTGCGCTGATGGACAGTAAATGCGATGTTCTTTTGAAAAGCGTTGCTTCGTTTAGTTCCCGTGTAATGATGTATAGGCATATACACAAGACCCGACTCTCGACTCTGCTCAGCTATGGTGCTCGGCTACTGATTGACACGAATGTAACGGGTCCGACGGCGGCAGCAGTCGCATTCTAACGGAGGCGGAAAGTCAGCGCACGTCAAAGAACATGGCGGTCACGATTTCCGAAGCTCTTCCACTATACGGCGTCTCTCATAATCATATCGTGGTTTCGGGACGTAAAACCTCAGATATTAGTACCGCTGCTTTGTAACAGTCCCGCCAAATATGACTCACTAAACATTGTTCGTGCTCAAAGTGTCACCAACAATGCAAAGCGACGCCGACGCAGCAAACATTAGTGATGGATCCACCATTATAGTTGCTGGTATTCTCTAAACTGATCGAACATTTTCCACTGTAATCGTTCAGGCTTGGGGCCCCCGTTCAAGCACTGTCACCGTGTTTCAATTGATATTGAGCGCGACTGCACATCCGAAGGCGTTCGTGCTGCAGATGACGTCTGTGTACGTTTCTACACGTCTTCGTGTAATGACATCACCTGCGGGAGTGGGTATCCACAGAAAGCACAAACGCTTGCGTTTCGCAAAATAGCGGATTCAGAATATTCACGGAAATCCACCCGTAGGTAAAGGCACGGTCGCACCTATAGTTAGCTCTACATCACGACATGCACTAGAGACGTGACATGAAGATATATAAATGCTGCCACGTAAAATGTTGCACCTATGACCCCGAAGGCATAGGCTGTCGTGTTCCAAAATTTTTCGAACGAAAATCGTAATACTGTTTCACCGTAAATGAAATTGAAAGATGCACCGAGAAGATACCCGCTAGGCATTAGCGTTAAACGCTGGTTGATTCGATACGAGGAGCTCGTGATCCTCGACTGCGTAACGATCACCCAACAGCAGACGTGCGACCACAACCCGCTCCCACTCGCGACCTCTCTTGGTGTCCGCAAGAAGATATTCGCACACAGCTCGTTAGGAAGCATTGTAAAGCGGTCAGACGGGGCTTCGGAATGCAACGGCAATTAACCCGCAGCGCACTGGCGAGAAGAGCCCCTGCAGACGCCCGGCACGCAGAGAGCACGAAGAAAGCCGGGCCCCTTTCCGCAAGCCTCCTCGCGGCCCCCACACTGGACGTTCCATCCGAGCAGAGCGGACCAACGACAGCACACAAGTCCTCCAGAGGCCGAGCGGGGGCGTGAAACGAGGGGTCTCCCGCCGAAGCGTTTCCCGGGCACCATGATTGGCTTCCTCTGTCCAGGAAGGAAGAGGGAATGGCCTAAGAAACGATAGCATAGGGCCACACCGAGCACTGAGGAAAGGGAGGGGATGTGTTTTTGTTGTGTCGCACGAGTAGTAGTCAGGAAAAGGGGGGAAGGACCCCCCCCCCCCCCTTTAACCGCAGTGTCCTTATCTGCGATCGCACACAGGGCAGCCAGCCCTTGTGCGGTTACAACGGGACCATTGGCTTGGGGCGTTCTCCGGGCGGCCCCCCAGCGACGGTACACGTCCGCTCTCCTGGTTCCTTCCAGTAATCCGGCGCACCAGGAGTCGTTATGCTTTTTGAAACGTCCAACGTACACTCCGCTGGCTTTCCAGCCCAAACCACGAAATAGGTGTGCTTTATGTTATGGCTCGGAAACCAACGAACCACGAAGACAGGGTAAACTTAAAAAAAAAACGTAATTACGAACAGCGATTCTGACGCGCAACAACATCGAGAATGGTTTTGATAAGTACCTTGCAGTAGTAGAAAGTAGGCTGAAAGAATACGCACGCCTATGAAATTTCAAATGTCTGTTAGCACAATCACGAAAAGAAATCCAGGGAGCCAACAAATTCTCTGCAGATAAGGTGGCCAAAGAAACTCAGTTGCCACGGCGGGCAGAGTCTGTGGGCCCGATGGTGTGACTTGGTAGAGTTACAAATCAGTTCTCTGTTTCTTACGTGGCACAAGAATGACAGAAGGAAGGTACAAGCTGTTAAAAATCTGAAAAAGGGAATTCTGTGCAGTACCCAGTAGTCCACAAATCCAATACGATGCTATACAGATCGGAATACAACCAAACCCTATACATAACCTTCATAGATTATGAGAAGGCGGTTGACTCAATCAAGACATCAGCAGTAATGCAGGCACTACGGAATCAGGGCATTGAAGAACCCCATATAAACATACTAGAAGAAATCTACAGCGGATCTAGAGCCATCATTGTTCTCCATAAAGAAACCGATAGAATCCCATTATACAGAAGGGTGTAAGGCAGGAAGACACGATCTCTCCAATGCTTTTCACCGCGCGTTTACAGGAGGTTTTCAGGGCCCTAGATTTAGGGATAAGAGTTGATGGAGAGTATCTTAGTAACCTGCATGTCGCTTATGACATTACTTTAATAAGTAACTGAGGGGATGAATTATAGCTCATGATTACTGAACTGGACACAGAAATCAGAGGAGTAGGTCTGAAAATTAATATGCATAAAACTACAGTAATATCAAACAGTCTACACAGTAAACCGATTCTGACCCTTAAGGGTGCAAAAAGGGTGCCGACACCCTAAGCACACCCTTTGAGCACCCTATTCGCGTCTCAGCACCCTACAAGCGGAACCTAAAGGGTGAACACATCAAAAGGGTGGAAACTAGGGTGCAAAAAGGGTGCAACAACTAATGGGTGCTGATGAGCACCCATTAGGGTGCACAGTCGTCGACGAAGCTTTGTGAGTAACGTGGTCATAGAGCATAACCAACAGCTTTTAAATGTCTAGTGGTTAGACACCATGGTCTCCTTAATAGCCCCACCGCAGTAACTGATATCTGAATAGCGATAGTGCCCGGCTGAACGTAAGTTCTGCACTGGTTCTTGCATTCTTGCTGCCTCTTTCTCGTCGCCTCACGGCCGGCGCTGACCAAGCCATGCGCTACAAGCTCACTAGCCAATGGCGGAGTACGCAGCTTGTAGAGCTACAACAGGATTGTGACTTACACATAGCCTCGTTTGCGCCTAACACTGAAAACAAAGCTTCGTCCATGACAGTATATATAAATCATACATTTGTTGATGCAAAGAAATACAAACCAACAAGACCGTGGTAGATAAAACAGTTTTTATGTTGTACAAATATTTGTTAACCTTACAATCTATCAGTTGACACGTGTTACCAATTTTTATGGCGGGCTATGGACTTTGACGTTCTAATACTATAACATTAAAGAAACGTTTTCTTGATTTTGTTCATAGAAATATTCTTCAAAGCAAGTTAAAATGAGCCTTGACTAAAACATTTTCCTAAAGAAAATTCATTAAAGACAGCTAAAATATTGTTTGCCAACTAATACGCTTATTTTGATGTGACAAATTTTGCTTGCTGCCTGTACTTTGTACTAATATACAACCGCTTTGACACTGTTTTTAACAGCCAGCTTAACCACTCAACCAATGTACAGATGTTAACAAGGTATCGGTATAAGAAATACACAAGCAAGCAAACGTTTCAAACTTCGCGCGCTTTTTCACATTTCAAATTTCGCGCAATTACGCGTAATGTGATTTTGTCATTTTGAAAGGTAAAAAATATTCTATGCAATACGCACTAGCGTATCTTCTATCTTCACTATATTTTACTTAAAATTTAAGCAGAAATAATCTATTTACTTATCATATAAAAAATTATGTGCGCAAATGCGGATTGGTGGCGTCAGCAGGACAGAAATGGCGGTATCTTCCTGGAGGCCGCAACGGCCGTGTGCCGAGCGTTTAAAGTCGATTTTTTATGTTGTTCAAAGTGTGCTTGCGCTGTCTTTCGTGTTCTGTCGGTGCTGCTTGTTACGAAGATGAACTATACTCAAGAGAGGACCGGCTGCTTTGTACCGTCGAGCGCTCGCCAAACTAAAAAGGTAGGTGGATGTTTCTGCTGTCGACGCTTTGTTTTTTGCTTCTCCGGCCAGGCCGCGGCGTGCCCGATCCAGGCTGTTATGCTCCTCCCGCGGTTAACACCGAAAGCGCTGTAGTATAATAACGTTGTGAACTAAGGTTTTTCTAGCTGGTAGACGTTAAGTGAGTTTTTATTAACGTAGCGAGCCTGCTGGCGTGTCTGATTTCATTAGGCTCAAGTCTAAGCTCAGGGACGTTACGCGCGGATGAATTTTTTCTGTGGGGAAGGAGGTTAAAGCAATGTGCGCTGTGATGCTGTGAGTCGGCGGGCGATGCTCTTCACGCTATGAATCACTATATTTTTGCAATGCCGTCGGACGCCGTTCGGGGACGGCGCATGGAAGCCGTAAGCGTCGTCTGTGTGTCGCGTGCGTTGGAGTATTCCGGTGATTCGCGTTGAATTAGATCTTTCCGTATTTAATTTAGAAGAATGGAGAAGAATAACGTGGTGTCCGCGTTGGTATTTATGCGGCCTTGTTCGTTTTCTGTGCCAAAGAAGTATATGAAGAAAGTTTTATATGTTACTCGTCCTCTTTTCAACAGCTACATGATCATTAAATGTGTGTGACTACTATATGGTAGATGTGTTTTCCTGTGTGACCAAATGTGTTTGCATCCACCGGGCACGCATAATAATAAATTACCATGATATTCAGCTTAATTAAGTGTGCGTAAACTCGACACAGCGTGCTGTAGGTGCGGTTCTCAAAGCGTGCAATTACGCCTGGGTCAATACATTTTCTCTATGAGTGGCCAAATAGCCGTACCTTAGCTGTGCAAGCGCTAGGATGAGCAGTAGTTCACTCGTTCGAGTGCAATTTTGGTGGTACTGCTTGTTCCCCCCTGCTCACATATCATTGCATTCTTCTGGTTTGTAAAAGAATTGTGGGCGCTGCAGCCCGCTTTAGAGTTAAAACTTTGCCGAATACCTATACGTCTACAAACATCCTAAAACTAAGTTATACCAAAGCTTCCAATGACACTTTCGAATACAAGTGTAATGCTTTATCTGATATCATAAATTCTTTATGACCTCGCTGCAGATTTACAAGTGACCTGTGATATGTGCAGTGTATGAATGCCTAATTTATTGCTCAAAACACAATAAGGTTATACATCACAGTATGCGTGCATATGTTGCTGCTGACATGCAAACTTAGACATTGTATTTATCTAAGAATGAACAAATCTAAACTGCCGTTTTTTGAAGATGTACGCATCAGACCAATTGAATAATATCAAAAATAATGTTCACCAAGTGATTGTTGTTTACTGCCTTGCACCAACGTCACTAAAACCACCTTGTTGGTACTTACTTAGACCACATGGTAGGATGCAAGATTCATGACGTCATATTGAATGTTAATGTCACATGATATGCAAGGTAAATTGTTATTAGCATACAGAGGCCAATAACGTTATTGTCTCATCGTTATCATAATGAAGCAGGTTAGGCAATATGTTATTCTGCTGCATTTACGTCATGTTGGGAAACCATTACGTTATGTAGCTATCTGCAGTGTCTGAGATCCTGGTTGCCGGTCAATATTGCAGAAGCTTGCCTGCTTCATTGTGATGGCATGGGGTTCAAGATTGATGTTTTGTCTTAGCGTTTCCACTTTTCCTCCCCTATGGTCATTAGACAGCTTGTGCTGTTTAATTAGAAGTGAGGAGTAGTGCCTTTTTAGCCAACCAGAACAATTTAGATCAATGATCACTATGAAGCAACACACAATATTCATTTAGTGAACTCAATTTCAGGCAAATTATAAACGTACGAATGTTAGCCGTTTGAAGGAAGCTTCATTCGTTGAACTCATGAGAATAAACGGTAGAGAAGGAAAGGCAGGGAGGTTAGCCAGACCAGCAAAGACGGTCTATCACCCTACACGGGGGAACAGGGAGATTGAAGTCCTGTCACAGGTCTAGTCTCTAAGGTACTCTGCTTCTAACCCGAAGGTCGCAGGATGATATTCCGGCCTTGCTGGCTGCTTTTTCGATAAAGGTGAAAATGATGTAGGCCTGTGTTCTTAGATTTATGTGCACGTTAAAGAACCCCAGGTGGTCGAAATTTCTGGAGCCCTCCACTACCTTGGTAAAAATTCATGTGTCAGTATTGCTTTAATTTTATGCTTTATCTGCAGTGGATGCATATGCGCATACTGACATGTATATGTAGTGGTATTGCAATTTTACGAAATAAAATATTCATATGCTGCATATTGCATGGCATTTACTTAAGAAACACATCACATAGGTATCATAACTACAGAAATGCAAATATGCCTCTATGGATGCACTCGTGCATATATTTGGTCAGCTTCAAGAACAGAATTTATTGATTGCCGGCAACAGCATTACTCACGCATGCTTATCTATTAATTACGTGCAGTCAATAAAGCTAAAAGGGGGTGTCTTCGTCTAAGAGTTCTAACTTCATCTTTGTGCATGAGTGAGCTATGAAAATTCACATGTATGACATCGACATGAAAAGCTCTGCAGCAGCATGTTTTTCGTTGTATTTATACTGCAGCACGCCCTTTTTGTATTTCTCAGTTGCGTGCCACTAAATATATGTTGGCCATGCGTTTCTAGCCATTCACTGCAATTTGGCAAGCAGTGCATGCAGTCTAGACAAACCTCACTAAAATAATTTTTTTTGCACTGGTGCAGAAATTCTTTGGCACGGTCTGTCATTTCATTTGAGTGAGGCTGCTCAAGGAAATTTCCTGACAAGGTCAAGGAGCCCAAGCACCAGCGAACTCTGAACCATTGTTTCAAGCATCAGCTCTGTTCACCCTGCTTATGCGCTGTGCCTCACCAAGCTACTGGACGCTGCCTACTTATATTAAGTGCTCTCCATATTCTCCTCAGTTTGGCAGCAGTGTCTGTGGTCTTCACAGTGCTTGCCAAAATCATTTTTGCACAGGTAAGACACTTATTTCTTGCTTTAATTGTGTTAGTATTACTGCATGCACTCCTACCAAGCAACAGTACTAATGTTTCCTGTGTTGTTTGTCATGGTAAACAGAGGATTTCAAGCACAAAATTCATACTGAACTTTAGTCCTTCAAGAAGTGTGGAACGAAGGTGGTGACAGTGTCAACGCGCTCTCTTTAGAAATGAAGGCTTTGCATGAAGAGCCTGTCCCACCTTGAAACAGGCACAAAAAACTTCCAGGTGAAAATAAGCAACTTCAGATGAAAATCGAAGAATTTACACTGTATTCAAGGTTGAACTATCCGACATCAAAGGCATCTCAGATGAGGGTTTTCTTTTGATGCTGGCTGAAATTTTTGGGCATTGATGGAAAAACCATTACTCGTGATGATATTGACACTGCAGACAGAGTAGGAACAAGCAAGCCTAGTTTGAAAAAAAATAGTGCATTATGAACGATGTTACAAATGAAATGTTCTGGATAAGACAAAAAACTTACGTCTGTCTACAGTGGCCTTTCCTTTTAGATCAAGTAGTCCTATTTATGTCAACGAACACTTGACAAGACAAGGTAAGCAGTTAGTGAGAGCACGAATGCAAAAAAACAAGTAGGATGGAGGTTCATTTGGATGCAAGGCACGAAATTTATAGCAAAAAAAATTCGAAACATTAGCAATTTTAAAGACTGCCTTCTTAGAAGATCTGGCGAAACGCTGTGTTGATGCCTTCAGAGCCACACTTTTCTTGAGCTTGCAATGTCAGTAAACTATGACTGACATGGCAGAATTTTGATACCTAGATAGTGAAAAATTGATACCTATATAGTGAAAAAGGCCACCAGCTATCTTCAGTGCCTTTACCTTGAATGCTCTTAGCATTATAAATAAGACTAGTAGCCTGTGTCTCTATTTCGATGACATGTTGGTAAAATTTGATGCCATTATTTTGACATAATCCTTGCATTTTTTGTGCGATATAGCCCACCAAAAATACCAGGGTACAATTATCATGGCATTGTGTAGTTCATGAAATGGGGAAAAGGAATAGCGCTGTACATCTAACGTTAATTTTTGGCCGATGTCAATAGACTTCTGTGTGTTAAGCCCTGTAATGAGTGTCTAGTAGTACGACTTGGGGGTTTTGTTTTGCAGCAATTAGCACGCCTCCATTAGGTCATAAGTAGGAATTTGGGTTTCTGGAAACTAGGTAACGTGATTTTTCGGTCACAGATGCACAGACGATTTTTCGCTCACAACCAACGGGGCAGACGCCGGCGGCGGGTTTTCTGCGACACGAGCTCTTCAACGCTATCATGTTAAAAAGCTGACATAGGCAGCATTGACCAAACGAATGCAAAGAATAAAGTCAAGTGTCCTAGCAGGAATCGAAACCTAGTATTCTGCTTGGTAATTAAGTATTCTACCACAGACCCATGCCCGGCCTCGGTTATACTTTCTAAATAGTCTCAAATGTTTGTGTAACATCAACTGTCGTTGCAGTACAGGCTATCAAATTTTATAACTATTACATGTGCACTCCTATGATGCAGCCGTGAGGTCGAATCAAAGTCAATTGTAGTCAGGCACCATCCTGTGAAGTATTTGTGTAGCAGTGTTGAGGGCTACCATCGTCGCGAGTGCCAGCGCAAACACCAGTGCTTTATACCAGCCTACCACTTCTAGTGTGGCTAATATCCATGTTTCTGTTGGCATCGTTACGAAACAGCAAATAACTGGTAATGTTGTCAAAGGTGTGACATCTCCCCATAACAAATAAAACATGTGCGGCTGTTTAACGTATGTGTGTGCGAGAATTTGTACTTATATTGAGCTCCACTTCATAAGATCGCTCAATAAAAAGATTAAAATACATGTTATGCATGTTTTGCATAACATCGATTCCCAAAGTATGTGGGGTCTGCCAAATTTTTAGCATCAATTTTGTAACCTAAATGCTATCATAAACAATTATTTATTGGACATGAACAGCTGGACTGCAACATGCTAAGTTTTAGGTATTACGAAAACTGAATATGTTCATGACTACAGCATACCTAACAGGCAAATACTAGTACTACAGACATGACACACTATTGTAGAGCTAGACTAATATATTGCTTATTGGCACTTTACAATTCTTTAAAAACCTAATTAACTTCAGTGCCTTATTCGGTTTTGTTCAAATCGGATGTGCACAATTACTTGATGAATAGCTTTTTACTCAAACGTAACTCATGTTTCACGTGTGCATCATGCTGAATCATTGCTCAGATGTTTCTTGTGTATATATTTCATTTCTACTATGCTGTTTGTTTTTGTATGTGAAATCTGTTGTACGTACTACCCTCTGTAGGCCCCCAGGTACTGTCAAGTTGTTTACACAGCTTTTTGCCTGGGGGACCTCCAACAAGCATGTTTTCCGTTGAAAACAAAGCGAATTTTGATGCTGACTTCTACTCACATAGAACTAAGAACACTCCAACATGACAAAGCATATTGTATCTTGGACAGTCTGTCTTGTGAAACTCATAGTGATTACTTCTGTCTCTATTTTAGGCTTCCAGGTGCGGATGTGCTGTAGAGAAGGAGCGCCCTGACCACACTTTTGTAAAAGGAACCAAAGTCGCCTGGGCAGCTGAAGATGGATTGTGCAAGTGTTTGAATGATCACATTATATTAATCCAACACCACTTGCATTACTTTGCCCATATTTGTGATTTTGTAACACCCAAGTTTAGAAACACACACACATATATAAAGGGAGAGCTGTAAATAAGCCTTGAGCAAGTTTGTAGTCAAGGCTTTTAGCATGATGACCGAAGCATGTTATATAAGCCCACATGTTTTACCACACACCTACTTTCCTATCTATTTTCTTTTTCAATTTTGTGGGCACTGGCCACACCCTCAATAAGCGCCTTTTGACTGCTGGTGCCTCTAACTTATATTTTGTTGTTCTAAATAATTTATTTGTTACCTACTATGCAAGGAGGGAAGTCAGAATGTTAAAAGTTAAAAAACAAGTCTCGTCACAAAAAAGATGTCTATTCGTAAAAAAAAAGATTTGAAAAACAGAAGATTGATCCTCACTCACAAAGATCTCACCATTACAATCGATGCAGAAGGTCATAGCTCATGTTTACTATTGTCAATCTTTTTCTTTTGTATGCTATGTACAATAAAATAGTGACTAATTGCATCATGTTAATTTATTTGTCATAAATTTTTGTTGGGGTCTAATATCTTGCATTCTCACATGCATAAAAGCTCATGTCTGCTACACATAATTTAAAAGAGCGCAATGTGGTAAGGTTCCGTGTTTAGTGCATATTATCTGTGTGTCTTTCAAAGTGAGTATATGGCATTTGAAATAATCACCAGTATTCGAAACTTGTGAATTTTTAATTTGCAGGCATGCATGTCTGTATGGTGACCAAGCATCCATAAATTGTGCATGCATGTGTGCAGCAAGGGGCCTTGAATAGATTACATTCATTCTGAACCAAAAATGGTAGCACAGGCCATATACGCACTCTGGGATCAATTTCATGATTATTGAAACACATATTTATTCAATATAGCTTGCTTTAAGGTATATATTTACATATTGTCTACTTGCACCTTGAACATTGCACCATGCATCCGGCACTCTGCCGAGCGCTTCTCGAGGGCACTTTGGTAACTAGTACACAAACGTACAGACAGCTGTAAGTGGGCCGCCACTTTGTTGACTGCTGGAGAACGGCAGCTTCGCCAAATCACACTTCCTTTGTGGTGAAGCTAACTTTGCTCTTGCAACAGTACAAGCTTATCTAAAATTCGACGCTTCTTCAGAAGTGCAGGTTGTTCTATCCAGAGCAGCTAAAAATGAAAACCCGAGGAACAACACCTGGAAAGGGGAAGGCACAATTGCAGCACTTCTCGATAACAGTGCCGGATTCTCTATTTGCCTACACATAGAGAAAGCAAAACACTGGAGCCAACTTACCAGTAGCTTCACTGCAGAGACACTGTGTTTTAAAAGACGATGATGCAAAAGCCCTACCTAGAGCTGTCACTGTGTTTCAGTGCTAGTTTCATAAGCGCCTGCGGAAGGCACTCTGTGGAGGGCCGGCCCGCGTGCATGGTGCACGTGTTCAGGGTGGAATGGACGACTTAGTACATGTGTTCAAGTACTAACAAACCGTATGTGGGCTGTCACTCAGCGTGGTCTACAGAGTATACAGCAATCTGCATTTTTAGCCATCTCCAGCATCAATCCTAGATTTGGCCCACTGGTACGTCGATGTGGAGCACCCTTCCAGCACCCATTTGAAAGGGTGTTATGACATCACAGCACCTTTTTTTAAAGGGTGCACTCATTACACCCTTCAAAATTTTTGCTCTGCACCCTTTTTTAAGGGTGCTGAGCTCTGCACCCTTTCTCAGCACCCTTTTTTGAACACCCAATAGGGAGCAAAGGGTGTTCGTCTGGCGACAAGCTCATTTACACCCTTAAGGGTCAGATTTGGTTTAGTGTGTAGGCAGAAAACAGCGCTTTGCGATAACGCTGGAAGTTGTAAAGGAATATGTCTACCTATAGGAAGGATAGTGACCACGGAGTCGAACCACGAGACTGAAATCACTATATAGAAGAATTCAAGGATGGGGTGGATCACATTCGGAAAGCATTCTCAAAGCATGGATGGAAATCTACCACTAATTCTCAAGAGGAAGGTATACAAACCAGCTGCATCTTGCCGGTATACTTACTAATAAATAGTTAGACAGCCTACATATTTATATGGGTGGTTTTAACACTTCCAATACTGCTATACAATCGCACGCAGAAGATGTGAGGGCCCCATCAAAGTATACGTTTAAAAAAAAAGGTTATAAAGAAAACGTTGAAGCTTTCGCGTGTATCAAGAGCCCGAGCATGTTCTTGCGCCTTATAGGGCCACGTCGACTAAGTGGTTCAGTAACCCCTATAATTAAAGGGCAAATTATTGCGATTTGAAAAAAGCAAAACAGCATAAGTTCACGCAGCGTCGCCATTCTCATAGGCAGGATAAAACCTGTATCGATCGTGTGCATTTGCTTTTAGTGCATGGCTGTCTTGTCAGTCACTTCGAAGTTACCTGCGACGAGGTGGAAATACGTGCAGCTGCTTCATCAACGAAGTTTACGAGTTCCTGTCGCTGTAAAAAAATCGATAGAGATGCGGCATGCCATACAAACCATTGCTTATAGTGTGTGTATACTGGAGCCTCGATAAAAGGGTAAACCGTAAACGTAAGTCGACCCGGAGGCTGAGCAAATCAACAACGCGAAATACGCATGCACTTGTCTTAACTATACGTATTTTCATAACACGTTGTACGTTATATATGTCAATACATAAAAAATATTGACCAGCGATTGCAACACTGCTAAGCGCAGCGTCGCGTGAAGGCCAACTGCGTTTTAAGTTTTGGCTGTCCGCAAAGTATCGACAACGCCATAAATCACAATTTCTGTGAAGTACAACGGCACCCGGCCAGTACTCAATTGTATTCATGTTTACGCCGATAACCAAGGTACCCGTGCATCTGCGAGGTATTGTGTGCACTTTTTCGATGCTCCATATGGCAGATTACGATGAAAAACTATGACTGAGCACGTTGCAGTGGGCGGGAAGCATCAAACCACACACTCGAAGCGCAATTAGCATTGTTTGATGACTGGTTCCGATTCTACTTCTCTGCCACGCTATAATACATAGGTCAAAGCGATTTTTTGCCCCACATGACACCCAGGGTCTTTTCGCAAATGAGTTTCAAGCACCAGCATGACTCTCTCTCTATATCTGGCAGAACACTCGACTGCGACGCAGGGGGCCAGCATTCAAATCCTGTTCGATACTGGGTATCTTTTTCTCGTATCCTTTTTTTAAAATGTCTATCGGTGAATTAGGCAACTGACGGCAACGGCGATGCTACTCAACGAAGTAACTGGCGCCTAAGAGCTGAAAATACGCGTGTTATGTATTTCATTTCCTTGCACTATATGGCAACGAAACGACGAGCGCAGAGTATGTAGCATCAAAATGCCTGTCAGTTTCGTCTGCATAGTATTGACTTCGTCTTCAATCTTACGATCATGACGTCCATTACTAGACTTCCACTCCAATGCACTTGTAATACTGATAACTAAAAAAAAAAGCGTACCGTCCCCAATAACTCTTTTTGGAAAACATTACAGTCCTTTAGAATCATTTGAAACTGAAACTGAGCTCCGGACGAGCAACAAAACGAAACCAAATGCATCAGACGCTACAGTAGAAGTTTCAGCGCTACCAACTAACACACACACACACACACACACACACACACACACACACACACGTATATATATATATATATATAATATATATATATATATATATATATATATATATATATTATATATATATATAATATATATATATATAATATATATATAATATATATATTATATATATATATATATATATATATATATATATATATATATATATATATATGGTCAGCAGCTAAAACAGCGAAAGGAAGGAACCACGTACAGCAGAGAAAGTAATGTGCACGAAAATGAGGGTGCTCATCAGAGACGTCACCACCACAGCAGCGAAAGTGAAGAGCACTTAGCAGAAGAGACGTGCATGTATACGCGCATATCGTATAGTATCACTGCCACGCTACATCATCACGAAAAAAAAAATAATGTAGGTCGCGGCCCACATTTTATGCCCATCTTAGAGAGCTCTTTTTTTTTCAGCGTCAATTGCGCACGATATATTTTTTTTTCAGACTTCCTTTCAAAAGGCGTTTCAATGGCAGCCCCCGCGAGTACGCACACACAGCACGAGCGATCCCCGGCTTCCCATCGAGTCAACACTGCATAGAAGGCACAGTCAGATGGAGAGATCCTGCTTTTCCCGGGCATAAACGCACACATACAAGGGAACTCAGCTTGGCTGCAGCTTTCGTGAACAGCCATACGTGTATACGTTCCCTGCAGGCAGGCAGACAGGCATGCGTGCATTCGCGACCTTGAGGAAGACCGGTGACAACCGACCGCGGCTCCTGAGCCTGCGCCGTCACAACAGCTCGGTCACGGGGCCGCAATGCCCCCACCCCGTCCCATTCTTTCTTCGAATACTTTCGGTAGAGCAGCACCCTGGTGAGGACCCACATCTTTCCCTATACCACGAGCCCATCCCCTCCGGCACCCCGACGACGCCGTTGTTCTCCCGAAAGTGCTGGGAGCACGCGTGATGTGTGCGGAGACGCGGCGCGGCGGTGGCGCGCGTTCGTTTCAGTGTGCGGCTCGAAACTGCTGCCTGGCAAAGCGCGCGGGCCCTGCGGTCTTGACCTCGTTAACTGCGGTCTTGACGCAGTGCCGTGTGCCTCATGTACCCATATTTGGCAGAAAACGAATGAGTACGGATCGTAAGGAAAAGGACAAATCGTAAGGGCAAGCCTCTGCGGCGTAATAAACAAGCGTGGTTCTCTGCATCAGCTTGGTAAGCGATCGACCTTTGTATGCAAAAAACAAGATCACACACTTCCTTGGCCGAACAAAAGCGCCATCCAGCAGTACTCGACGTACAAGAAGCTTACCAGGTGGATTGTGAGCGGACAGAGCAAAATAAAAAATAAAATATAAACGGTATAATAATAATAATAATAATACCAAACACACTGCGATATGAAATCGAAATATTGCTTGCCCGGTCTTCATCTCGTCCTCTGTTCACCGTATAGCCGAGCATGATGCAAAGTATATATACCCACTATACGCCATGACGACGAAGCTGAACGCGATGAAGATTATGACGATTATGATCACATAAGAGTTTTGTGCCATCATGCCACGGACCTTGCAGATGGTCGAGAGCCTGCTGACCATGGACACGCGTCTACGGAGGCTTCCGCGAATGCAAATCCCCGCGCACACCCACACGTGCTACAAGCGCGCAAGAATTGATTGATTGATTGATATGTGGGGTTAACGTCCCAAAACCACTATATGATAGCGCGCAAGGACAAAGTGAAGGTTCCAGGGAATGTGCACAGACCTCATCTTTGCCAAATTAAAGGGCAGATCCGATACCACGAAGCAGTAATAATGAAGGCAAAACGAAATTCGCAAGTCAACAGGACATAGCTTTTGTGACCAATAAACATTGCATAAAACTGCACACCGCTGTCACACTCATTTACATACGTGCGTAGTTAATGTCACGGGTTATTTACGGTAATACAGAACGATAGCAACCCCGCTCTTGTTCATTTCTTTCACCACACCTGCACGTTTCTTGCCGCTTGCCTTCCATCTGTCACTCTCCCCCTCCATGTATTGCAGGTTCCATCCGTCCGTCAGTCCGTCCGCCTGTCGGTCTCTAATGATCGTTTTCTATCACACTAACCCCCATACGCAGCACGCGGCTCCACGCCATCTAGTGATTAATTCACGTACTGTCACAACACAGATAGCAGAGATGCTATTCTGGTTGACCTCCCTGTCATTCTCACATTCTATCTCTCTCTCTCTTTCTCTCAAACAGTGTTTGCTCATGCGAAAAATTTTAGTATGTCGCAAGGTTTTGCCTTGTTTACAAAGTGTCACCCACAAGTATTGATCTGGTATCCCGAGCAGACGTATTGTTAGCTGGACTAGATGGTACGAATCCTGACGCTATATAGTTACGGCGCGAGAACAGAACGGCGACACAGAGACAAGAAGGGCACGAATACTTGTCTCTGTGTCGTCGTTCTGTTCTCGCGCTCTAACTATCGTCATGTCATAATAAACTAGCCCAAGCTGTCACACCTCTAAGGTACGAATCCATTGCAAGAAACAGCGCAGTAAACGAGACACGACTCAAAGAAAGGATCGACAAGGTGCATGGTTCAGTATGTACCCAGGTGGACCACCGCGTGATGAATGCAGTGTGCTTCAGGGGAGGGTTACTCGTCAAGCACGTCCACGGTTATTTAGCTTGCATATTCAACATTCTCTTAGGATTCTATTGTGATGTAATCGCGTCTATGTGGGGTAGACTAAGAGGTACTTCAATGTGCCATTATGGAAACACCACAATTCCGTGAAAGGCACGGCGGCAAGTTAGAATTTTCATTACATTTCCAGTGGCGTGCTAGCACTCCGGTTTTTCACCCAATTTATAAATTGTACAAACAGAGGAGCCAAATGGCACGTGAACTTTCAGAGGCAGTGCACATTTTCATACTGCCACTTTTTTTTCTCTTTCGCGCAAGTACTATGTGAATAAAGATGTGTGCTTTATGTGTATGTTGTTCTTTTTTTTTTATAACAAAGCTTAGTTGAAAGTTTGTGCTTGCTCTTGGTAATCTTTTCAGTATGCTTTGTCGCGTTATTTTTTTTTCTTCGCGCAGAGCATTGCGACGAACGCTACCGAAGGACTATACAGAAGAACACCGGGAATCCTCCGACTATTTCCAAGAAGCCCGTTGCGGGGCAGAACTGAGCCGCGTGCCTTAATACGGCGCGTCGACCACGGTGCCGCGCGCGGCATGCACACGCAGCGCCACGCTCGCAAAAGCTCGGTTCGCCGAGCAACGTGCTTATGCATGCACGCGCTCGAAGCTTTCTTTCCCCTTGCACAACTGGGGCGACGAATGCGCGCATTGGCTTGCAGAGGCGGCCGCTTTCGGCCAATGCCGAAAGCTTCGCGGTGGTCTAGCCACACACACACACAACGCGTTCCTGTCGCTTACGAAACCAAACTAGTAAGAAGCGGGAGAAGAAAAACGGCCGAGGACCGGGAGAAACGAAGAAATCGAAACAACAGAGCAGTTGCTGCGCTGCTTGCTGGCGCGAAGGGCTTCGGGGCAGCAAACTTGGAATCCATCCAGTGCGCGGTTCAAAATAGTCGCATGGTCGCTGCCGTTTCGCGAAATACCCGCGAGTGACCCTGGCGCTGTGTAGAGCGCGCAACCCGTTCTCGCTTCAGGAGCGAAGCTCTTCATTCCGGCGAGCCGAGCCCCGCAACGGTGGTCTAGTGGCTAAGGTACTCGGCTGCTGACCCGCAAGTCGCGGGATCGAATCCCGGCTGTGGTGGCTGCATTTCCGATGGAGGCGGAAATGTCGTAGGCCCGTGTGCTCAGATTTGGGTGCACGTTAAAGAACCCCAGGTGGTCGAAATTTCCGGAGCCCTCCACTACAGCGTCTCTCATAATCATATGGTGGTTTTGGGACGTCAAACGCCACAAATCAATCCGGCGAGTCACAATACATGCCCTTTTAGCGATCGCTTATCCACTGTTCTGATGGAGTAAAGACAACGCTTATAATGTGACGCGATCAGCCAGACAACGTGAGACGCAATTCAAGTAATCGTATTCTCAACATTCATCAGCGGCTCTAAGAAGGCGATGTATATAGTACGCCTCGGTGCTTAGGTGAGCTAAGCTGCTGACCCGAAGATCGCTGGTTCGGTCAGTCTCGGTCGCATTTTGAAGGAGACGAAATGCCACATGCCAGGGTAAACTGTGCGATGTCAGTGCACGTTACAGAAGACCAGATAGCCGAAACTTCTGGAGCTTTTCCACAATGGCGTTCCTGATAATGATGTCGTGGTTTTAATTAGCACGTAAAACACCAGACATTATCACTAAGAGGCGAGGTTTACTACAGCATATACATACACGGATTGTGCAAGGGGGTGGAAACGCGGCGACAAAAGGGGAGAAGAAAACGGTACGGTTCTCGTTTCTGTGTGTTTATAAAAAGTGGGTAACGTACTTAGAGTAGTATATGTTACTCTACTATGGGAGAGCTTAAAGCCGTCCCCTGAGATGACGTCGAAAAAAAGGCCCTAGGAGAGAGACAGGCAACTGATTCTGCATACTCTAAGAATCCTTCCAACTCGACCAACAAGAACATGTATGAGGCGTGGGTGGTATCGGGCACGGCCAGCAACTGCGGCGGATATGCCTTCAGGGAGTGTCTGATCGGAGTCTTCCAGGGCCAAATAAAGTTTTATTTCACCTTCACCAGCAAGAACGTGCGATATCATGAGGATATTCGGGCTTTTTATTACGACGCCAGGTATGTATGACCATGCAGTGCCTCGGTTGTTATGCCGTATCACTAAGAACCCCATCCTGGAAGGCCTGCTGCGTCAGTCGACGCCCTCCCGCTAACTGAAATAGACAAAAGGCCGCGCCAATGACATGGCGGAATTCGCCAAGCCACTCGCGCGCAGCCATTCATTCCGGAAGCCGGGAGAGGCAACAATCGGACGCTCGTCAGGCGTTCGCGGAAGCGAAGCCCGCATTCGCGGGACTCACAATACCGCCCCGGAGCCAGCTCGACGACGTGCAGGGCCCTGCGACTCGACGACGTGCAGGGACCGGCGAGCGCGACAGTGGCGTCAGTGCGGCCCGGTCTCGTCACCGCGTGCTCTGTATGCTCCATGTCTTGCAACCGTACACGTTCGTCAACTACGAAGTGGGCGGAGCGTGTGGACAACCGAAAGCCCTCGTCCATGCACGGTGGTTCCAAGCAGGCGTGTACTGCGGGAGCTGGAAGAAAAAGTGGTGGGAGAGCGGCCATGGCCTCGAGCCAGGTCCGTTTCTCAAAATAAACACGCGTTACGGCACTGTCGAAAAGCACTAAGTACAGGGCATTCAGAGCCGGGACAGCACCACTTTAGCCTGACCATCGACGTTACAGCCTATACGTCATGCTTAAGCAGAGCGCCTCCTGTTTCCCTGGACGGGTGCGCTGGGGATATCTGGTTAGGCTGATTTGAACGTATTGGTATTTCACACGGAAGTATTATGATATTTGTTGCATGATATTGCTAAGCAGCAAGAGCCACGCCTTCGTTGTTCGCCTTAAACCTTATGGTCACCCTATCGTATAGCACGGTTACGAAGTATTTGACGTTAATTAAAATGCTGAAGTTTGTTCAGTTAATGCATGGTACGCTACGTCAGTAAATTGTCTCTGAATAGTTGCTTTTTCTCTTTATTTTCTATTTTATTGACCCATTCGTGTTTCTCTTCTAATGCGAAAATGGCCAGATGAATATTGGACGACAAAATTCTGGCCTGCATCGCCATGCTATCTGGCTAAATGGCCATGCTAGAAGATAAGAAAGAAGGTGGCAAACAGTTGCGAAAGAACCCTCACGAGCAGACGAGTCTCTGCAGCTGCGCACAAGTGCAGGCATTTCAAGCTTTCTTTGTTTCATCCGACCATGCTGTGCCATGCAGAGGTAGTGCTATGTTAGGCGCATGTTAGCAAAATGCAAATGAAAACGCATCCCTGCTCCACGGAAGTGACGGCCGTTCAGCCTTCAGAACGGCCAACTTAGGGCACACACAACGAAGAGCCGGCGCTCGCCTACGTATGAAAGCGACCTTAAGTTGTATACAATCCTTCATTGCATTCCTGTCTTCATGATGTATGCCATACGGACCTTCGTACATGCATGACATGCATTTCGAGCCACAGCCACGAATCACGATCGACACGACACGAAGGCAACCAGTGCCTCCATAAGAGTGTCGCTGCCATCTCCCACCGAATGGTAATAAGCCGAAGTTTCACCAAAACATTCTTGAACCACAGATGAGGTAAGTGTAGGTCTATCGATTTTTCTATAAAAAACAAAAGCGAAGAGTAAATCGAAGCACGCCATTCTGAAGAAACCTCCGTGTTTCATATATAGAATCAATAGTCATAATGGCTGAGGTTCATGACATCATCACGGCTATAAAATTGAATTTTAGGTCGTCAAGCTTACAGCGTAACGGATCATATACGTACCAATGCGAGATGACAAGATCGTTCTTAAACAATGTACCCGCAGGACTACATACTGTATAGAGTCTTAACTAGGTCCTGGTTAAATGCTGGCCATGTCCAGGACGAAAAATGTACGGTTTGCTGACTATATCTATCACTTTTAGAGGGATTTGAGAGTCTGTATGAACGACATTTTGGAAGTCACCTAAAAGGAGACCACTATCAAATAACCATGGTGCCCCAACGAGAAACCGCATGACATTACGGGAAAAAAAAAATGCGGCGGTTTGTTGCACATAAGAAAAACTACAAGTATGAAAACTAATGCCTGTCCCTGGAGAGTGAGCACGTATATGTACTCTAGGCGTGTTGGCAAATACTTGCATTATATGCAACAAGCCAATCCCAGGCAAGCGATGTGTAAGAGCAGTCCGTTACGAAAATTCTTGATAGATAACAAACAAAATTTTTTGTTTCTGAATTTATTTAAAGAGTTCCTTGCACTTGAATCAATATACACGAGTGTTGCAGATTACGTATACCGTGACGGACGTCTGAGTCTTACCGCTCATCCGACTGACCCTTCTGCTATATCCTCGCAGTAAGTTTTCAAGTGCTGGGTATCCATCTGGTAATCTCAGGCTTCGTCTATATATATTCCGTTGAATCAATATCGGCAATATTAGTTTACAAAGTAAGTGTGTACAAGATTGGTAATACTCAAGAAGCCCCAAGGTTAAAAAAATGTCGGGGGTGGGGAAATGGGGGAGGAGGCTAACATACAAGATGTGAACGAAAAAGGAAGGTATACATCATTCAGTGGTTACAGTATCTTCGGTGGTACATATTACAGTATATGCAGTATATACAGTATATACAGTATATTCTGGTTCTACCTTACAGTATATGCAACTGGACTCAACAAAAGAGAGACCGCAGTGTTCATTTCACATCGACATGGCCGACAACGCTTTTCCCGATGCCTGTCACTGCTAGGAGACGCTACACCACCTCTTTTGCGACTCTCCGGAATATATAAGGTTCAGGGACCCTGACTGGCGTCCGGTGTGGCGCACCTTGAAAGCAATATCACATATACCAAGCAAAAGCGAAGGACTGCGATGGACTGTATGCTGTGTTATGCTCTGTCTGTCTATCTCACCTTCCTTTCCATCTCTTAACCTCTACATCCCATTGATATGTGTAGCGTAGGAAACTGCATTTTGTTCCTAAGCTGGTTACCCTATCCGCCTTTCCTCGCGGCTAACCTCCCCACCTTCCTTCTCTGTTCTCTTCCTGATAAAGGCGCGAGAGAAAGTCGGAATTCGGTCGAAGCCCCAAGAAAGATGGCAGGGCCGACACATGCACACACACACACGCACAGGCAGGCACACACCACGTGGCAGACACCTGACCTATATTGCGGCACAGCAACCACCGCTGTGGCACACGGTTGCTGCTGCTGCCGCTGCTCCGGCAGTCGCAGTAGACGCCCGCCAGACGCAGACAGACACAGCTGCTGCCCGCTTTGCCGTTGATCGTGGGCATCGAAGGAGAGGGTACGATAGGGTAGAGGGGGAAGGTTACGCACTCTATGCGGACAAGTGCCGTCGCATGCACAGGCCACCGAACATTAGCGATGGCAGCAGGAAAAGCATCACCAACGCGAACAATATCCGACAGGATATATATATATATATATATATATATATATATATATATATATATATATATATATATATAATTGCGGCTTCAACACAGATAAGCACATGTGCAGTGTGCAAAGCGGCGGTCGCCGCGACGTGTCTGCTGTAAGCCTTTTTTTTTTTTTTTTTGGATGTCCCACTCGTCTATGTCTCTGCACGAAGCCTAAGCGCAGCACGCGTGAATGTGTGTGTATGCGTGTGCCTGCGTGCTCGAACATACACAAGAGCCCGGAAGGCGACGGCTGTATGCGCAAAGCGGCGTCAAAACAGGCGCGTCACGACAGCGAGCGGTATGTATGACGTGTACATTGCGACAAACGCTCCAGCGCACGCGAGAAGAGCATGCAGTGAATATTTTTATATAGGTATATACTTCACCGAGTGATTCGCAGAGTCGATGTGGGCACAGTCTTTTGCAGATCACTGATCCGCTTAGCATAAAAATTTTGTAGCCAATCGCCAGTAAGGATAGGAGTGCGATTTAGAAATGTCCGATTTCATATCGATTCGCGTATAACCGACAGAGCTAACTGATCAACCAGGAGTTGTAGAGTTGACAAATCGTGTATCCCTCGATAAAGATTTGACATAACATTGACTCCCTGCTAATGAGTTTAGCGCAAGTTTAGAGGAGAGCCAATCTTTCTTCCCCATTCCCCCTTCCCCTAGTGCAGGGTAGCAAACCGGATGCTCCATTTTCTGGTTAACCTCCCTGCCTTTCCCTCATTTTATTCTCTCTCTCTCTAGAGGAGAGCGAACGTAGTCAAATAAAATTTAGGAACTGCATGATATAACGTTATCATAGGACGTTAGGCAGCACATTATTACGACACATGGCGAGCTATTTAAGTTTATAGCTGTTCAGAATATATAATTTGTAAGGACTATCGGGGTTACCAATTCTGATATGGTTCCTGTAAAACTCAGTGGACCGGTTCGAAATGTACAGCGTTGTATCTATATGCACAAAAGTGACCTTCAGATGCGTTATAAACGCATGGATAAAAGCGACTGCATTTGTGCACATAAAAATCCATCGTGTTGTACTTTTTATAGGAGGCTAATTAGTAAAAAAGCAAACTAGTGAGATACTTTTATGAAATATATATACCAATCATCCCAATCACGTGTCTCGCTTCATTGGTCCAAAAGCTGGCAATATTCCTGCTTTATTACACACTAGCCTAGCGTTATACAACAATAATCACCCACAAGTACTCGAGCTAGGCTCCAAAGGTTCGCTTGTAGAGATCCCTCAGATCTCCAGCGTATACGTATGGACAACAATGCAAGTGCAGACTATAAGTGAGAATACAGCGAGTAGTAAGTAGAAATTATCGCTTTCTGAGACTTCCATTAACGTAGCCTAAGAGACACAAAGATAGGAGAGCACTTTAGACGGTCTAATCAACTTGCCCTGGATATAGAGTACATGTAATATTTCTTAAAGACACAACAGAGAGTGAGAAAGAAGAAACACTACAAGGCGAGAGAAAATTTCGATTGCTACCCAGTCCTCCAATGAAAGAGGAGAATAGACTGCCACGACACTATCAAGTAACATGAAAAGCACGTAATACTACCTCTATGCGGAGTACTACCTCTATACCTCCACAGGAGTAGGTGTAAGCCTGCGATGTGAACAGCAGGGAGGCGGGGGGGGGGGGGGGGGCGATTATAAATGAAAAGAAGAGAAAAGTGAGCCCCGTAACTGTTTCTCAGGGGGAGGTCACCTCAACAGTAGCTCACGAGAGATAAGGGTAGAGAAGGGAATAAAAGGATATGATTAAAATGTAGAGAGATAGAGAGGGGAAGGAGAGGGCGAGGCTCAGGGACAGGGAGCGATGGAAGTAAGGAGAAGACAGGAAAGATGGACAAGGTTGCAGGAGTTCGAGGACGGGGCACCATTGGCGAGAGCTCTTGCCGGCGACCAGGAGATGGCGTAGGGCCAATCCAGTCGGCCAGAGCTGCGCTGTCGTCGGAGATAGCGAGAGCACAACCAGTCGGCACGGAATCCAGCGAGCGAGTCTGAACAGCAGGGATTGCATGCGTGTATCTGTTTCTATTTCCATCTTACCCTTTGTGTATATAGTCAGTTCACTTTTCAGTGGCGGGTATTGAACCAAACAATCGCTCCAGTTGAGCTCTTTACCTTGTTTTTCCCCGGACGCTTGATTGACACTGTAATTCCACTTCTGTATACCATGTCCGCAACTTGTTCAGCACTTACATACGAAGGCGATGGTAACGTGGGAACAACTCCGCTATGTATAAGACCTAAGTGCTGTAACTTTTAGTTCCAGCTTTTCTCGCTTCCTCTCGACTCGAATACTAATTTCAAAGCGAGATTACGCTTTGATTGGTCCCTATGGACGGGCTATAGCGTATACTCCTGAAAGTTCGCCTGCTCTCTGCATATATTGTTTTTTACGCCTAATCATTTAAATCATAGAGTGCTCTTCATGAGACGAAATTACTGAAAGCGAAGTTGAGTAATAAACTGAGCTGTGACCAAACAAAGAAAGAAAGAAAGAAAGAAAGAAAGAAAGAAAGAAAGAAAGAAAGAAAGAAAGAAAGAAAGAAAGAAGAAGGAAAGAACGCTCACAAGGTCATTTCATGAAGTCTAATGCAGCACAGGACCGCTTCACATTTTCTGTGCTGGATGCATTGGCGTAAATCAAGGGGGCTCAGGAGGCTCCTGACAACTCTCGTGTTCAAGCTGGAGGGGGAAACGCTCCTTGCAAATGTCTCCCACTGGGGATTTATTTCTTAAAAGCCAAGTATTCGAATCACTTGAGAGTTAACTATCATGCAGGCAATATTTTCCGCTTTAATACCTGTTTATCTTGTAGTGCCTAGGCATGTCTCCTATGACCTTCATGTGCGTGAGGCTTTCGACATCGCAACTACTTTTCGAGCGCTTTCAGGGAATACTCAACCGAACAATTATTGCAATCACACGAGCTGGAAACCATGCTGCTTTTCGAAAAGCTCATTTCAAAACACACACACACGTAAGGGGGCTTCTGACTCTCCTGGTGGTCAGGCTGGAGGGGGAGACACGGCTTGAAAATGTCTCCCACTAGGTATTTATCTGTTAAAAACCGTATGTTTGAATCACGTGAGAGTTATGTACTGTGCAAGCAACATTTATTTGCTCGAATACCTGCTAATTTCGTATGTAAAGCCTATAGGCCTGCATTGAATAGACCTCATGTGCGTGGCGCTACTGAATTTGCAGCTGCTACTCGACCACTTTCAGGGAAGACTCAACATAACAATTAATGCAATTGCGCGAGCTAGGAAGCCATGCTCGTTTTGAAAAAAGGTGATTTCAAAGCACGCACACACACACCCACACACACATAATATATATATATATATATATATATATATATATATATATATATATATATATATATATATATATATAGCGAGCATTCATATGCCCATTTATAAGCACCTGATACACCCATTCCCTGATGTAGCCATACATGGATATTTTTGTCAGTTCATATATGGCATTGTTTTCATAAATCATAAAACTAAACTTTATGTAGACAAAATTTTAAAAAATTGACAGGCATGGCAAGATGTGCATCCTCCTGGTGATATTTCTGAATTTACGAAAGTGGCTGGCTGATATCGCTTCTCTATTTAGCTAACACACATATTCTATTGTGTTCCAAAAGGACTCGTACGTATACGACAGCGTCCTGCACTCAACTGCACAGCGATCTGCGCTGCCCTCCGCAGGAGGTTTGGATTGTTTGAACTGTGGCCGCTCGTGTCTGCTCTGTGTCACCGCTCGACGTGCGTTACTCCGTATCATGTGGCCCCTTTGCAAACGCCTTATGTTGCTGCCTCGTCTTGTCGGTTCCCGTACGACGCTGCCCACTATCCTGCAACATTTGCGCGTTTGAGTCTAGCAGCTTTATTTTTTGACTAGCAGAGCAACTCAGGAGAAAAAAAAAACTTGAACAGGACGTTTCACTGCAGCCAACATTATGGCAACCGGGCTTGTCTTTGCCAAGGCAGCAGCTGGTTCCCTTGGCAACATGCGTGGGTACGCACGCCTTCATCACTTAACTTCAACATTGGGACAGTGTGATGAAGGAGGAATCCAATAAACAGGTTGGACAGGCGGCCACTATCACTTGCAAAACGTCTGGGTCCGCAGCCAAACACAAACTCTTCCAAATATTGCTGCACGCGAACTATAGTACAGTTTTTAGAAGAGTCTGGAATATCAGAAATATACTGGTTCACAATAACAATCACTGCCGCATTGAGATACCTCAGATCACGTCTTTCGCGTTGCCCATTGTCTTTCAGGACAGCCGTTTTTCAAGGGCAGGCGAGTTACAGTTGTGTGGTTGCATTATATGAAAGACTGAGGTGAAACTCTTGTGCAAAGTGCAAACGTTTCTTGTGAGTCTAGTGTGTTAACATTGTTGCCGTTTATACATAGTTCATGACGTGAGAACACTCCTAAAATGAGACTTTCATGCGTGACGTTTACAGTACTCTAGTGTTATTCATAAGCTCGTGACACAAATTATCATGTGTGATAAGAGGAGTAGCTGGAGCCATGTATACGCACCAACCTCTCCCTAAACAGATTCTACAACAACAACAGAAAAGGCGCACATATACATTCCACTTTCTCCCAACATTGCCGGAATGCCATGAAGGAAGAATAAAAGTGTACGCATACACGGCGTTAAGGAAATCAACTGGCGCCTTCAAAAACACAAATGCCGAAACTTTGGCTCCAGTCAATACCACCGTTAAGGGAATTTCGATCTCCTCTTCAGGTCATCGTGTTCCCCTGAACTTAGTCTGTCTTTTTTTATAACTCAATAATAAACACAACATAGCTCTCTCTTGCATTCAGGGAATTGTACATGTTGTGAGCCTTAGCGAGTGCCCCAGCAATACATGGCTGCTTTCACTTAGTGGCATAGGAGCATGCAGGCGTCATGTTTAGTCAAATGTTTTTGGAAACTGCAGAGCGGGTCTGATATCTGCTCTTTGGCTTCAATACATCACATGGGTCGCCATTTATTATGCCACAAGATAAGTCGCAAGAAAGGAACAATCAAGCCATTCTTTGTTCTTTCCATATATAGTCAATCTTCATTTCCGTCTATGTACCTATTTCCCACAACTTATTAGTATAGTCACAATTGCTTTGAATACAAACTCCTGAGCAGTTACGGCGGTAATGGCTGAAGACGAAACCTTCTACTCCCTGCTTGACGTTGCCCTGCTTTGGACTCCCTTCGTCATGGCCCGATAGAAATATTCAGGGTCACGTGGTGGCAGTGTCGTGTGTGACTTCTTGTTTCGTTTCAAAGCTGATGGTGAACGGGCAGTCATTTTAAGAACATTTTCGCACTTTGCTATAATGCCTTAGTTTGCTCACCCTTGAAACTTGAGTGTGAGAGCAGCACGCTTGCTATTGAATTCCAACATGTTTCATTTATTAGGACGAAGAGCTGATCATCACCAAGAGAAAAATAAAAAGTGAAGCAAGAACAAGAACAAAGAAATGCTCTACTACACCGCTCCCTCATGAAACAATCAGCTCAGTAAGATGCAACAATGTCATAGTACAATATATGCAAATTTTCAATAGGATCGGGCAAGCTGTACCCTCAAAGAATAAGGAGAACTAGTCTGTTGAGTTCCGTCACGCCACTGTAACGCAAACAGATTAATGATGGAGGAAAAGGGGCACGCACAGAGCGGACAACAGTCTACGAGCACAGCGATGCAGACACGTTCCAAGGGCAGTGCATGAGAAGGCGCTAGAAGGGCAACTATGTTCTTGCGTATGCACCACGTGCATTCGCCGGTGAATGGGCACAGTTTGAATAGCAGGCTACAGGTCGGCGACATTCTCAGCAAGGTGCTCAGGTAACAAAGATCTCACGAGTTCTTCACACCCGTTTTTGCTTTCTCCCTGTTCCCGCACGCGCACGCACTTTCGAGCCGTGGAACTTGAAGCCAACCACATACATATAAATCGCAAGGCAGATTTTTAAAGCGTGGAGGAAGAACATTCTCCGAATGAGGCAGATGGGGGGAATCTGTGTGACAACAAGAGGCGTCACGGAGCTACTGGAATGTCTGACAAAAAAATGTCCCTCTGTGATGTCAGGCGTCGCATAATCGATGTAACTACAGTGCTCTAAGACAAAGCCAGGATGAACCACTGACGTTAATGGGCGCAGATGTCGCAACCTCGTGCGTGGCCGTCGTTTTACTTGAGCATCCGTAGCATTCGTATATATAGCCAAAACACACGTGAGAATTACATGAATTCCTGTCTGAGTCATGCTGTATTTTGCGTAATCTAAAACACCGAAGGCACGCCAACGGAACAGCTGCAGAGGCTTGGCCACCGAAGGGCTTGTAACAATCTACAATGATACACTCACCTCGTACGCGCACGCATATCAAATCAGCGCGTCCAGTTACCGGTCCGGCACATCGCATGCCTGTTGGCCTAACTTGCACAGAACTTTATTCGAAATACCCAAGCGAATGATTGAGAAGTACGAACTCCTCTTGTCTATACTCGCGTTTTAATGCCCGACCCTCCTTGCCGGAACCAACCTATATTCTTTTACGATACGCACGACCACGCAAATATAATGTGTCCCTTGCCAGCTATCTACCTTTAAGAGACCTCGATTGGAGCACAGTCAAGTCTTCACAAATTAAGCCCTCATTTCGGAATGCTGAGGACTTAGATGGCATGAACTGCGCACGCCTGTTTTTATAACAAAAACTTGCAATACATAGAATGCCAAGTGCTATAATACGAATTTCGAAATATGATCTTAGTTGTTGGGGAATAAAGCATTGTGCGATACGCACTGTGCAATACAACACTGGGCACTGGTGTATGTTCTGTTGACGCACACTTTTAATTGTGAACTGTCACCATGAGTACTGCGCCGGTGACTTCTATATTACACACGACCTGCACATGCAACGCTCTTTTCTTTCTTTCGTATAAAGTAGCGATTAAATACGTGTACCATATCCTTCACTGTAGGAAAAAGAGCCATTTCTTCTGTCATCGGGAATTCGGGTGAAAACAAAGAAGCAACGATGTCACATGAAATCCCAGGTTATTAACTGATATGTTTGCGACTATACGTTTGCGCCTTAAAACTTCGAAACGCAAAGACATTCTCTTCAAGATTGCCGATTCTTCCTTGTTCTAATGAATGCGTTGAGTTGAAAGTTTCGTGGTATGTGCACATGAAAAGCAAAAAAACAGGAAGGATAACTATAATTTCTTACAACCAGATTCGACACTGAATCGGTTTTTCTCCATACTACCTTCCGACGATTCAACTTGTAAGCCTCACATACCGTTCACCGGGCGTAATAGTTCACTTCAGTAGGATTGGGCTGGGCGATTCAAAGTACCAGCGCATCTGAGTTTATAGTTGACGTCGTGTGTCTGTTCCTTCCTCTTGTGACACCGTTCTTTTACACACCACTAATCTAAGTATTCGTTCACAATTTTATAATGGTGTAAAATATTACCAGAATACTTAAAAAAGTACTGTGCCAATTAAAACCGTTTTCACGCACAAAGCACGCAGCATGCCTCAAAGGCATAACTAAAGCGTGATGTGATTGATAGTCATCTGCAATATATCAAATGAGGCATGTTTATCTACAACCGAAAATATTGTAGATGTATCTACAACAGAAAACATTGTCAGAAGATGTGAGCATGAGAAGTGTACAGGCCAGTGAATTCACATGAACGGTGGAACGTAACGGTTGATTAGAGTGAGTGGACGTGAGTGTGAATGCGAAGGGGTGACTGTGGTGAGAAGAAATATAAGGGATGTGTCTATTCTCCCAGCAACCGGGCTAATTAATCAAAAAAATTTCTCCCGGCAGTCGCCTCCCATTGGCTCTCATAAGTTACGTGACTAACTACCGGGATAAATTTTTTGTATGGTTCTCCCGGCAACCGGTACAACTTAACCTAACATATTCAACATAATCTAACGAAACCTAACCCAACACACGCTGGGCCACGTCTGTCCAGTCTGTCTCGCAGCCTAACCTAACCTAATCTAACGCACGCTAGGCTACGTATGCCCAGTCTGTCCCGCAACAGCCAGTTTTTTCTCTTCTCCTCATAGCAGTTAGTCACGTGACATATGAGAGCCAATGGAAGGCGACCGGCGGGAGAAATTTTTCTGAACAATTATCTCGGTTGCCGGGAGAATGGACACTGCCAAGTATAAGCTTTCGGAAGACATATGGTCCGTGTTCGCACAAGGTCGTCAGCAAAGCCTCAGTGCGCACAGTGTCTATGGAGATATAATACTGACAACTCGGTAAAATGCAGAGGAGAATTCAGAAAAACCAAACAGCCCTTATGTCAACCGTGAGCCCTGGTTTTTTTTTAACAAAATAGAGTAATTATACATAACTGGTATATTACGTTGGTGAATAAGGTATCAAAACAATGCCATTATGCATAGATCAACTGTTCACCTCCCAATAGCTGCCTCCAGTTTGCGCGGCCTGCGTTCTTGAAGGAGAAACGCTATTCTCGCTGGCATGGAGTGCTATATTATAAATTTAAGTGGCACATGCAGTGCCACCCAATCGGTATAGACACGAAGCACTAAAGACGGATTCATGACTTTGGCAAAGGCATGACAAAGGCATGAGCTTTGAACACAGATTTCGCTGCGAAAAACCACATCAGAACAAGAAGGTGAATGCTCGTAAGAGTTCTTGTGCAAATACGTTCTAAAATTTTCAAGGACTTCCAGTCCAAATACTCGCAACGCATTTTCACAAACTAAAGCAATCGTATGGTAAACAACTCTGACAGTAAATGTTGCTTGCAGCCAAGAAGCTTTTCTTTCTCCGAGCAATCGTGGAATAGCGTAAAAGAGTCCACTGCTGGGTCAGTTGGTCATAACTGGCATGCACGTGTCTTGCACGGTCTTCTTCCTAGCGGTCGTCGGTTTCATTTTGCGCTAGTATGTCTCGGCCCGTCATGTAAATAATTGTCACAGAGACAACGAAAAAAAAAACTGTCAGAGATCTGCTCGACCATCACCAACACCATATATACATTGAGGCTACTCAAGGCAATGAATTCCATGGCCTCAGTACAGCCAACTGCAGTGATGTGTAGCAAGTATAGTAAAGCCTGGTGTTAAAGCAATGTCGACTAAGCTTAAGGAAAGTAAAAGGTGCAACCATATACGACAACTTCCGTAATCTTAAGTGTTTTCGGGTCACTGAGAATAAGACTTTAGCATTCAAGGGGTCCTCAGATATTTTAAAGAGCAGTAAAAACTACACGCAGCCTTTTCCGCAAAACAATTGCATCAGCACAAGAACCTGAGACGTACCAGCACAAGGACAATCATCATGCCTCTCTTGATGGCGTCTTAATGGTTAGGCGTGTTCACAGCCTCAAATATAGAGCACCTTCATTAATATAAATGCAGATCGGTAACTTCTAGGGCGGAGCTTACGTTAAACCAAAGCCTTCTTGTTTTTCTTGTACTTGTTTATTTTTAATTTTCAGGTGAAGTTGTTACCACTGTGCTGGAATTTTAACTGTGTATTTGCGACGATTACTGTGAAAATAAAGAAACGGTATATGGTAGCCAGCTAAACGTCCTCCTAACCGATCGCGAGTCGGTCATGGAAGAATAACGACATGGCGGTGGATGGGAGCACGATAAATGGCCGCATCAACCCCGAATCATCTTTATCTGAAGCTTGCAAACAATAATGTAGTGGAAAGAAAAATAAGATGACCAAACAAAAAATAAAACAGAAATAGATGCACTAACACTAAGGAAGACATTTCAGGCATTTAGGGGCGAAGCTCTTTAAGGCGGTACCCGTTCATCCTTCGTCGTAGTCGTAGTGCGTAACCAGTCTTACGCTTTGCCCTGCAAGGTGGTGCCGGTGGCAGATTTCTCCTGCGCGTTGATGAACAATTAAAAATTCGCAGCGTGCGCGTTCACTAAAAGCCGAATTCTCCTGCCTCTCATTCCGAATTAGCAGCCATTGGCATGTACATTGAGCACTATCTGACAAGAAAGGGTTCCTACGTTATACTCGCTGGGCGTAACCTCCTTGGTTTTAGAATGGTTTAGCGAGCGTCGGGACGCAGTGCCATGAATACAGTGAACTAGTATATACCATGAACTCGAGGTGGTTAAAGGTGAGAAGCAGACACGAAGCGCAAGCCGTAAGAAAGTGTGCGTGTGCCACCTCTCGTTTAGTCCTTGGAATGTCCGCTAGATGGCGGTGCTTTTATATTCGGAATATATAATAAAAAGAAGCGAGATGGTGGTACTTGGAGTGTTGACTAGATGGACGAAAGGACACACAGACAGATGCATGGACGGACGCACGGATGGACGCATGGACGGACGCAGGGGCGGACGCATGGACGGACGGACGCACGAATGGACGTGCGGACGCATGAACAGACGCACGCACGGACAGTCACACAGACGGACGCATGGAAGGACGGATGCTTCGCCCCACTTTCCATCATTGACCACGTGGTTACGATATATGTATTTGTACCTGTCCAGCCAACAGAGCTAGATGTGCAGCTATAGATGAAGGTTTGAAGTGATGAGCGAATGAACATGGCGTGAGACTGGTATGACCTTGTCGACTTTTTGACTAGAAAAAAAAACGTCGCCTGCTCGATGACTTATCTTCACAATGTGCCTTTGCTACACGTGCATATGCCGTTGCTTGTCTTCCAGTGTTTCTTTTTAATTTTACTTCTTTGGTATAGCTTATTGCTTTTAGGGTTTCACTGCATTAGCCTTTATAAAATAGCCTACATGCTTTCGTTAAAGATTTGTATACTGACATGGATGTGTTTTGATCTCTGTTTAGATCAGTTAGCATCTCTCTCTCACCCTCCCTCGCGGTTTGCCTGGAATTCATAGTTCTCCGAGCGCAGCGATATTCTTTGAAATGCGGGCAGTCACACACGCCACCATCAGTGACATGAAATGAAAGTTAGACAGATAGTTGAGGTTTGCCAGTTTAGACTAACATCATTTCTCTCGGGTTCTTAAGGCGTGCATTGTGTCGTGACCCACCATCGGATTCTCTCGCATCCGCGGAATACATATGTGGAACTGTCACATGCGATATTCTGCGAGTATACAAACGCCTGCACAGGATTACACGTACAAACCGTACTAGAAAAGAAAAAAAGCAAGTGTTTCTTCTCGCAATGATCACTGCGTCAATTTTGCTAGATATACCCTCGATGTCACGTAATACCATATAGTCAAAGAAAGCAGGAATGGTACGCAACTTATCCGATGTTTTGCCGTAAAGGAAATATACTGGCTGTTCTAAAGGCCGTCAGCAGATCCTAATACAGGACTAAGGCGACTGATGCTGCTTATATCAATACACATTCCTCCACTCTCCACGACGTACCTTATGCGAAAGCCTTGAGGGAAATGCTGTCAAGATGTAGTCACAGTCATCAGACTGTTCATCGTACATATACTGTGAGCATTCGTCACAACCTCCTCAGGGACGGCGATTATCAAGTGACACGACATAGAAAGATAAGAGAACATGCTGTTTATGTCGGTTTCCTGCTGAAGTTAGACACCGAAAGTTCCTGCTGAAGTTAGACACCGAAAGTAGCTATGCAAAATAACGAGATAGCTGAAAAATTAAAAGCTCTCACTTCATGCACGAACGCTAGCATATGCAAGTTCGGTAAGAACAAGATAGCGATGGGGGTTAAGCAGACATTCAAGATTTCTAAGCAGCATAAAAACGCTAACGAATGAGCCAAAGAACAAAATAAAATGTGCCGCCATGAAAACGCTGTGTGCTCACGCTATTTACCTGCAACTATTTGCCTGTAACGAAATTTATTAAACGAGGAGGAGGCACAGCAGTTTGCCACATGATAATAAACAATCGATTCGCAATGCATTATCAAAATGTCACCAGCATTTGCAGAAAAAGAAAAAATTCAGAACTTGAACAGAGCAGAAAGATCGATCGAATAAAATGACCTCACGTCTTCACAGAGAAGCTGTATAGCTTAAAGCTTGATTCTGTGGGAAAGGCTGTCTGGACGCTTTACCTGGAGAGTGTAACCACAGTGGTATGTACCCACCACAAACATTAAATAAGGTACCAAATTCCATTGTTAGGAATAGCGCCTTGAGAATAACTCGAGATAAAGAGAATAACTTGACCAAGAATGTTGTGAGAGTACAACCTTTGTTTTGGAAATGATGTCGACTCCAGACATTTTAACAAACAGCAATATTTCTAGCTGTATAATGATTTGTGGGGCCATTTTTATTTGAGTGATGCAAGCTGAATGCATATAAATGAATAATCTGAATGGCTATATATGAAGGTACCCATATAAAGCCATGTTTAAGCTTATACGAATGCTTCTAAATATATACAGCCATATGTAGATGATTGCCATATATGGCTATATATAGCAACTTCTATATATCGATATATCAAAGATAAGGTATATCAGGCTGTATAAGGCCCATATATGGCCACATAAGAAATTAGGCATATCAGGTTATATAGGACCCATATATGGGTCATTCATAAGCCTGATATGCCTAATTCTTGATGTAGTCATATATGAAGTTTTACATATAGATCTATACATGGGATATTCGTAGGGAGATGGATAAGCAAAATGTCACGAGCATTTGCAAAAAGAGAAACAGAAATCCAGAGCTTGAACAAAGCAGAAAGATCGATCAAATGTTATCAAATACAATAACTTGACGTTTTCAAAAAGAACCTGTATACCTTAAAGCTTGATTCTGTGGTAAAGGCTGCCTGGACGCTTTACATGTACATGGAGCCTTACATCTTACCCTTTCTCCTGCCTAGTTAATGTAGAGTTAGTGTCTAAACACCATAATGCAATTTCCTTTCGCGGCACACAAGTGGGAATTCAGTAACACAAACGTTCATCAAGCTATAAGACAACAACAGGATTTGCCCACTCCCGAGAGTAGATGTATTACTATAGTATGTTCAAGCATTTATGTCCACGCTTCAACATAATGCCAAGTGAAAATGTTAGCCACTGCACGCGCGCTATGCTTAAACAGCACGACTCAAAGCTGCGTTCAACAAAAACTTTCTACCAGCCAAGCCTTCTCGTTTTCTATGATCACTTGATCCATAGTGTGCGAGTGGGAGAATGGAAAAAAAGATTAAGCAAAAGTAAAAGCAGAATGGTTTACCAATAAAGATGTAGCACCTGGCAGACTAATTTACAATACGTTAAATGCAAAAAAAGAAAAACAGCGACAGAAAGTGTATGCTCTAAATTTAGCTTGTATAGTAATGCCTTTGGAAGCCATGGCTCTATACACTAATGTCAGCTGCAGTATGAGCCCCCAAAACTTGGAACGTACAGGAAAATACGAAGAGTTTATGAAGTGGTGGACTTCACGTGCCTTAATGTCATCAAAGAACACTAAGGCCTAGTTCTGCGAAATTGAAGAAATGCAAGTTCGAGTATACAGAAAGCTCCTCACACGAAACCTTTAAAGCAGCTATTTGGTCTATGGCGTGAACTACGTCAGTCAGTCTTAGTGCACATCGATAAATAACGTAGGAGATCGCAAGTGCTAATAGTTTCTCGATAGAACAGTATTAGTTAAAACAGATGGCTGTCAAGCTTGACGCTTTACTGCATATGGCCATTAAACAAGGCATAAAATGGGATACTCAGATGCTCATAGTCAGCCACTCCTGACTTCACGATATCAACTCAAGTACATCTGCAGGATGGTTTGATGAGAGCGGATGCATTCTTTGTCGCGAGTGCTATGAGCCAAGAGAAATATCTTCGTCGCGTTAAATTTCACTGCCCGCAGGATACAGATGCGAAATTAAATTAATAAAAACACACCGCCTTATCGGGTTCTTCAGCTCTGCAGTATCCCACGAAGACAACATTTGGAATGGCTAAAATGAAGGCACGACTAACTCTAAAAGGGTCGCTGCCGCAAGATGTGGTTATATTACTGTGAATAGCACCGAAGTACAGGCGAACATGTTGTCAACTATATTAGCCAGGAATCCATGTCCTAAAGTGCAGTTAGGTGCTACTCCTGTTGCTGATGCAGCACAGAACTTCGCATTTATTGCGTGTGCCTCACATTCGAAATAATGCTACACTTTAACCGTGCACATTTTCACAATTTAGAAATGGAAAGGTAGCTATGTTGAAACCTGGAGTCTTCGGGCACAATATTCTGTTCGAATACAAAAAGCAAACTTTTTTTAAAGTTTGCTACATACACTCGCTCGCCTTTTCTATAACCCTACTAACTCGTCTATGAAGCCTATTTATTCAGGAGTCCCCAAAGGTTCTACGCTAGGCGCTCTCTTATTACTGCTTTATATTAATGCCCTCCCTTTGCACACCCCTATGAAGATACGCATTTTCGCAGATGACGCCTTCCTATATCATACTGCTACATCTTCGCCAGATCGTGCCACTCTCAGCAATTCTTTCTCTCACTTTTGCAGCTGTTCCATATCTTGTCGAACGAATAGTAACCTCTCTAAGACCATGCATGAGTACGTCATTTACCCGACGTTATTGGTCCTTGAATTTTGACTATGGTTTTACCAATTTTATAGCTTGCGGTCCAAGGTGTTAGAATTCAAAGACCTCGATATGACACAATTCGTACCGGTGTAAACATGTTCAACTCACATGCAGCAATGCCCTTAAGAGATTAGGTAACTTACACCGTCTTGGCCCTCAAAAGACCGAAATACTTACATACAAAACTTTCACACGTCTCATTCACGAATATGGTTGCGTGAAGTACACCCCCCCCACACACACACACGGAATGCGACACAATAAACGGGAATGTGTTCCAAAAAGATATTTGCGTTTTGTATGCAACAATATGAGAGGAATTTTTCTTCGTCAAATTTCCTTCCCAAGCAGTAGTGTCACTATACTTACGAAGCATCGCCAAGTTGAATGCCTAAAATTTCTTTACATTCTTATCAATTCTCCCCGCTTCGACACTGTAGGACAGCCATCTTAAGTTGTCTAGACCTTTATCTACGAGCAGCGACCACGCCCTTAACATTGCAAATTTTTTCACCCGCACTCGCATGTTCAAATATAGCTTTTTTCTCAGCAACTATATATAAGCCTGGAACTTGTTGTCCAAAAGTGTCCGTTCTTTACCACTTAAACAATTTCTGGAAGCCTGTTGCCGACGAACACGCGAAGCGTGCCTAACAGTGATCGAAGCGCTTTGAGGATTGACCATACACTGAGTCGCTATAACAGGTAATCTACGATATATATTCTGTGCTTGCAAGTCTTCCAGAGCCGCTAGGTGACCGTCCCATACAGTGGACGGTCTATACAGTGGAACGTGATACGCTTGATATTCTGCGCCCACCGCTGTAGAACGCAGCAGTGTAGCTGAAGTCGCCCGTACCTTTTTATATGTTCTTTTTTTTTCTATCTCCCTATCTTTTCATCCCTCATTCCCCTTCTCGCAGCGTAAAATAGCAAACCGGCCGCACGTCCGGTTCACCTTTCTGACTTTCATTCTTCCTCCTCCTCTTCTGGAAGCCTGTTCGTGAGTGTTCAGTGGTTGTCCTTTTATTCTTTTCCTACTCCTGCGATAGCCTGATCGAGGCCGCAGTGTACCTAAAAGTAAATAAATATTACATTATTCGATATAGCATAAATGATGTCGATAACTATATATGCTTATCATAACCTCATTTGTGGCTATAGCAATTGAAACAGCGGCTGGTGTCACACGTCGTTTTATCCAAATATTCTGATTACTGAAACTTGGAATAGGAAGCACATTTACTGTGTATTCCCTCAATGACCTTGTCCACACTTAGGGCTGCATTTCCCAAAACTAAAGCGAATTTCATCTTTGATTTTATTTTACTGCTACATACTGCAACCTTAAGATGCTTTTTGCCGAAACGAGGTATGCCAAAAATAAACCACAAAAAAAATCTGAAAGGAAATGGTGATTGAAGCTATTAAGCAATATATGAGCCTGCGAGTTGGAAGGCATGCAACTCATGACCACCATAACGAATTCATCAATGGTGATTTTCGAGTGTCAGGGGAAGACCATTGCATGTTTAAATGGATAGAGGAAAAAGAAGCTGTACCTGACCTTGTCAGTCCCGGCATAGGAGGGTGTTCGGCTTAGAATTCAGACAGCGCATGCCACTTGCGAGAAAACTTAGACTGCACTTTGTTACTGTAAAAACACACATGCATGGTCTACCACAGAGTCCGGGCTCGAAGAGAAAAGAAACGCAGTGTAGCATGACAAGTATATTATGGTGATTGTGATGAAAAACGACAAGTTTTCCAGCTGCATGGTCGGCTTCAGAGGTGGCTAGAAAAGGGTCCAACCCCACTTATCTCTTGTCCTCCACACATGGCACATGCCCATTTGGGGGGACTGGCCGAGTAGGAGGTGAACTCTTTCCGTAATTACAGTATTATGTTATTGTTCAACCCACTAGTTAATATTTGTAACCAGTTTCTGATTTGAAGTATCAATCACTATGAATGAAAAATGTTACGCACACAGAATTCACAGGAGATGCTTTTAGTCGCAGTAATATAGCCTTGAACAGCAAAAAAAAAAAAAAACACATCCTTGTGGCTGTACCCAGGAGCAGTGGCCCCAAACGAAAGAAGAACATGTTCTAACAGTTCCAGGCCGAACTTTCAAGAGGTGGTACTAGTATACACTTCCACAATGCATTGAATCGGCGGTAAATATAAAAAAATGACAAATAGTTTCGTCCTGATTACGGAAAAAAAAACACAGAGTAATTCAGTTAACCTGATTTATGGAAATAAAATTTGAGGGAGGTAGCACGGCAACAAAATTTCGTGATGGCAACTTTCATCATCCCTGAACTAGCTAGATCACTGTGCCAGGGAAATAAAAGGTGTTTGTAATCTAAAGAAGTTGTCAATGCTGGGTCTGATAAACTTCGCCTGACTGTACGTGAGTGAAATCGTGCCACCATGTTGCGTGCTGTTAAGGGGGAAACATATTATCGGCGCGTTGAGCGACATTTTTGCAAGAGAGTCAGCCATTCCATTGTAAAATAAACCTGTAGACTTGTGAGCTCATTTTAGTAAAATGCAACACCTCCGCATTCACAAGGGATGGTTCAGTGCTCTCCTATCGTTGAGTACGAAGTACTCGAAATCGTTAAACAATTTTTTCTAGATAGTACTGATTTATCCATGCTCACTTTTAGCGGGACAACTGTCATCGTTTTTCGTCAGGTTACTTCGTAAATAAGCCAGGATATGTAGGGGACGGCTTTATGCTCTCCCATGGTAAAGTACCTATTACTCTAAATCGTTACCCACTTTTCCCCGACAGACGGTTTACTGCTCTCCCATAGTTGAGTACCAAGTACTCAAAATCGTTAAACATTTTTCTAAACACCCACATTAAATTAATACACTTAAGATGAGGAGGAACTAGTAATTGAAAAGTAGTTTTAATATAGGCGTGTCACCAGATGTGGAAAGAGAACAGCAATCAAAGAATGAGTCGGTGAAAATATACTAAAATCGAGGTACCTATAGCCTGCCCAAAGCTAATACGATTGCCATGAACTCAGCAAGAAAGACAGGAATAAAATCATGTAATCGTAAGGGTTGACCAGTCAAACTCAGGCCAAAATATTCCGATGCCAGGTTTTTTTCCTTCGACAGCGAGGCGTCCGTTGCCATAACCACATTGGTTAGCAGAGTATAGATGCTTCTGCAGCAACCATTTAAAACGCTGAAAGGTAATGGTTTGGCGGGATTTGGAAAGATATTGTGGTAAACGATTTCTGACTGAGATGTGAAGTTTAATGTCCGAAAACCACCATATGATTATGAGAGACGCCCTAGCGGAGGACTCCGGAAACTTCGACTACCTGGGGTTCTATAACGTGCACCCAAATCTGAGCACTCAGGCCTACAACATTTCCGCCTCCATCGGAAATTCAGCCGCCGCAGCCGGTGGTAAACGATTTCTACAGAATCATGATCTGTTATATGAAGCAAATCATGAATTCATATATTTAGTGGATCAAGTAATCACTGAAACAGTATAACTTGTGGTTTATGAACTCTGGGCCAGGGCAACCTGCAGAGAAAACAAGTAAAGATTGCAAAAAAAACTAGATCACGGCGAAATGTTGCTTCGTCTATTATTAAAACTATTCTGCACCATAAGAATGTTAAAGCGGGCTATAAGGAGAGTGTTCGCGGTTTCCTAAGTATATCACTGCATGCGACGACGGAATATATATACATATATATATATATATATATATCTATATATAATATATTATATATATCTATCACTTATATATATATATATATATATATAATATATATATATATATATATATAGATATAATCAGGTGTGGACAGACAATATACTAAGGAAGTATATAGGGGAAAGTTATTAGAACCATGTTATGTAAACAATGTAGGCTGGTATACGAGATACTATTGGTCAGCTGTCTAGTCGTAATAAAAATTAAATCACGTGCTACGACGCCACACAAGCTCATAAAAGCGTGTTCCACACTCGCCGCCATGGCTACAGATGGCGCTGACTGACATTCCCACGTTTAAATTCCCATATAAACTCAATAAAGTGGAGCTCAGTGGCTAGGGCATCGAACGCATTATTCGAAGGTCGTCGGTTCGTTTCCTGCTCACGGCAAGTTATTTTTTTCACCCACTTTTCTTTCTTCT
This sequence comes from Rhipicephalus microplus, assembly GCF_013339725.1. Classification (NCBI taxonomy): domain Eukaryota; kingdom Metazoa; phylum Arthropoda; class Arachnida; order Ixodida; family Ixodidae; genus Rhipicephalus; species Rhipicephalus microplus. Next base: position 65,893,495 of record NC_051170.1, read on the forward strand.
TATTTACGTTACATTGATTCATATCACTTCCCCTATACATTCCTTAGCGTTATATATATATATATATATATATATATATATATATATATATATATATATATATATATATATATATATATATGGAGTCGTGAATACTCCAGCGACAAATATATTGATAGCGGCACTAATATACATTTCATCACGGATAAATTTCGAGTAAGAAAATTAACAGCAAAAAAAAATACGACATTGCTATTTCGCCAAACTAAAGGTCATGCATATGGCGGTTTTACATTCGCGCATGTGGAATCGATGTTCGCGTATGTCATTGTGTGTGCGTGTGTGTTTTGCACTTGAGAAGCATTAGGAAGGTGCCGGCCAGGTTTGCAGATGTTTTTATTGTCAATGAAACGTTCCGTTTAGCTCAGTCTGCTTTTCTTTTTATAAGGTCACTTCGGTATGACGCACATTTACGCAAATCGTCGAACAATGTCGCCGGACCGATGGCTCGACAAGGAGACTTTCCGACACGTGGGCGGTAGTCACATTTCTATATATAGCTGCACGACATCTCGTCACTTCACACGTCCATCTGCCCCATGATTTTTTTGGCCATATATATAAAATTTAGAGTACCTTTTCTTTTTCGCTGGAATAAACGCTGAAAGGGCTAGCGATTACCTAAGCGCGATAAATTGATAGGCAAGCGCCTTCGAGAATCGCCATAATTAGTTTCCCTTTGGCAGAAGCTTCCTGTTGGTATAAACCCCATGCATCGTATAACTAAAACAAAACATTTGCCTGTGTACGAAATACGCAATCTTATGTACCTCGAAAACAATATAGACGACTTTACATGAGACACACTGGCGACGCCCCATTAAGATGGTAAAAGAATATATATTTTTTTATTCTTGTACATCGCAACGTCAATTATTAACGTAATCAAACGTCGAAAGCCCCAACCCGACAGTTCTTATGCGCGTGCGTCCCACGTAGCCTAGTTCATTTAGTTGTTAATTAAGCAAAAACTGCGAGCACTTACAGTGCATTATGAATGCACCGAAACCTACGTCTAAAGTGGCCAATACACATTCACGCTTGAGCACCAAATATTTGGTAGCGACCTGACACAGAGGACGCGTCAGAAAGGCGGTTCATGGCTGAGCTAGTTTAAGCGACGCAGGCCAAACTGCGTGTTTATTATTGTTTTTTTTTTTTGTCGGTAACTGTTGCTTGTCAGAATGGTGCAATCAAGCCTCGCGGCCGTTGACTTTGTTGCGGCATCAGACGAGTGCCTGATTTACGGCGCTCACCGAGAAATACCCAGCCCTGCCTTACAACCAGCCCAAGTAGCAGCCACCGGCTACACAAATAATGAATGACTCGCGGAAGTAGCGCCATGAGCATACTCCAGGCACGCTGGCAATCACGTGGTACGATCACCGAAGTCATGGCAACAGCACGTTCAAGGCGCAGATGGACCTATCATCATTGTCATCATCTGCAGCACGCCACATTTTCAAAAAAAAAAAAAGAAAGTGACGCTGACCTTTCGCATTTCTCTTTTCCAGGAGAAGTGACGGTAATCGCCACACATATTTGCAAATGTAGCGGGCGCCCTGCTGCATAAAAAGGCATGAACGCAACTAATGGAGACACGAGCGATAGGTCTCAACTGAACCCCCTAAATATACACCATGCAGAGCGAACTCTGGTGCTAGTGTCTATGGGAGCTGCAACGTACGGCGCTTCAGCGAGCATGGGAATGATGGGTAGTACGTAGATTAGTCTAACCTTCGTACTTCTGTCTCCGTGTGTGTTCGTGTGGCCTGCAGCTGTTTCCGCACCATACAAAAATCAGCAAATGTTCAGCGGTCGCACTTCACCACGTTATCCTTCTAGACATACCATTTCAAATCAGTTCACGAAGTTCAAAAGCGTTCGTGAAGCGAAACCGAAAGCATCAATAAAGGAAGGCACAAGTGCGATTCGCTGCCCGCAAGTGCGAAGACTAGACAAATCCGTGTACTACCCATCATTCCCATGGTCGCTGAACGATCGCAGCGCCATAGTCCCCTCTATAGGTAATTTTGGGAAACTTTATGTTCCCGCGATTGCTTCAAGCCATTTTCAAATGAACGGCCAATTAGCGAAGACATGTAATATACAGGATTAAAGGATGTGTGTAGGTGACTATAGCGGTAAAAGAGGTACTTTCGCTGATAGTGTACATAATCCTATGTTACGCGGTACGTGGATTCCAGCATAATAAACGCAGATATATTAGAAGGGCAAAGTCTGTAACGTTCGCACCTCTCTCAACGGCGCAATGTCACCGACATACTGCCTGATCAGGCTGTTCGACAATCATACAAACGTCCAGTGAGATGCGTTATTGAATGTAGGATAATCTGCGCGTACGTTATACAGCTCGCGTGGAGCATGATCATATGTGGTTTGTACAAAATATGACACTGTTAGCACCTATAGGCCGATAACTGCAGGACAATGTGATAGTCCCAAAAGACTATACGGAGATCATATGTGTGCATTGGAAACGCGTGCAGTGGGGCCTGAGGAGTGGCGAATATTTCGACAGATATGTAGGAGACGCAATTTACGTTCACCTTGTAATGTTTTCATACTCTCCAGATATTGTAATAAGTTGCGAGACACAGCGACATTATGACCAGCCATGGGTTAAGTGCTGTGCAAAGCGCGCCAAAATGTTGAGGTCACAAAAAACGGCACACGACTTCAAATAAAAAAAAAAACCTGAGCGGCTTCAGCGTGATTTTTTCTCGTGACCTCCGGAGCGCCAAATTGAGCTAACAGTATTTTACGCCAAACTTTGAAAGAATTCGAAACAGAAATTAGGGGAGGCGCGTGGCATCCTTCGGAGGTAAGATAATAATAATAAAAAAAAAGTCAACGTGTCAGCCCTCCGCTATCGCAATCGAGTGAGCCTGGTCACAGATATCGCGCTGAGAGTGCGACAAGATTAGTCCATTAGTCGAGGCCAACCGAACGAAGGGCAGGCAACCTGCCCAACCCGCGCGTGCCCTCAATAACCCGATCGCTAGAGGCACATCCTAGAGCGGACTCGAAATCGGGGACACCCAGCGCACTCGCACATTTTATTTGCTCAGTATAATTGTTGTTGCATCGACTAGCACCAGCGAAAGAATGGCCGAACTCCACTGGAACCCCACGACGCTTCTTCCCCCCAGCGACGAAGCGGCGAAGCAGCGCACGCCGCGTTCGGTACACGTGGAACGTTAGACGGTGCACCTCGGACCCGCGAGGACACGAATATGGGTCGCCCACTCTTGTGCAAAACAAGGAACCAACATACCAAAAGCGAGGAGAAAACGCGTTGTCGAAGACACTTTCGGGTTTGGCAAACAGTGTCGGTCGCGATAAGAGAGAAACGGGGTGACGGACTCACCTGCAGAGTAGCACGGCTCCGAGTGGTGCTGCGGCCTCCGCCCTCGTCGCCCACTGCGTTGCAGCGACGGCAGCAGCAGCAGCCGCGTGCAAAGCATACCATACCCCTTGCTCACAGAAGCGCACAGAACACACTGCACAGCGCCGGCAACGACGAGACGCCGTCGGCACACAGCACTGCACACGCGACGGTGTGCCCTCGCTGTTCGGCGGGACCAGGGCCGCGTGGCGCGCGCGCCCCTCTGTCGACTCCCGGCGGCGGCCAACGGCTCCTGCGGCGGAGCGAAAGGGTTGCGCGCCTTCGGCCTCTCCGTCGAGCTTTGCAATCCCATGGCGCGCAAAAAACAGGCCCCCGCCGCGGCGCGGGCGAGCCACCGCAGCCGTCTGCTAGGCCTAACCGTTCAAACTAAGCTTCTCTCTCTCTTTCTAGCCCTTGCCTCTTTCTCCCTCATGGCGGCGGAGGTACGCCGCCGTGGCGCGAGTCCGGGGAGGGGAACCCAAACAGGCTTTTTCGCCAATGAACGGCGCGCGGCATCGCCATTTTTTATGCGTCCGTTCAAACGGGCCAATGAGGAGCTGCTTTTGGGCATTGAATGACAAGCGCACACTCGTGAAAACGGGGCGAGGAGGGGGCTGCCCCGCCGGTGAAGAAGGGAAGCAAACCCAAGAAAGGGAACTAGCCTCGAAGCGGTGACTACACCGACGACAAGGCGTGAGGAGACCAGCAAGAAAATGCACAGTTTCCGGTTCCGGCAGCGGCGCGGTAATTTCTTTTATTACGCTCTTTTTAGTTTTATCCTATGCCCTCTCTCATCCACTCGTTCTTCCTCCCTTCTTTCCCCGGTCTGCTGCCGAGGGCGCAGTCTGCATTTTCACAGGCAGATTGGAATACGGCGCAGTGCTCGCGCAGCGGACCTCGGCAGTCTGTGTTTTTTTTTCCGGCCGACACTTCTCGTCGTGTTTTAAGCCCACGGAGCCAGTTGTGCCAACTAGTTAAATATGCTTCGGAGTACACGGGACACCGGTACGTATCAGTGCCACCTCTATGTGCGCCTTTGTGCGTAGTCGACGCGACTGCGAGAGCAGCAGCCATCTTTGACGACGCCGAATCAGGGGCGACGTTGAAATGTCGATCGTCACCGTACGGATGTGTAGCCAGAAGGCGGTCTTTCGTTAACCGCGCGCTATGCATGCAACAGTGTCTCGCACGTTTTGCATGCCCGCAATGACGAACTCTATGTGAGCGCGATGACCGCGCCCTGGTGAACCGCATCAATGCTGGCTGTTTGAGGTGGAACGGCGCCGTAGTGACTGGGACGGTTAGTACGATACGCTAATGGAGAGGGGCGGGTATACGTTTCCTTCCTGAAAGGACACTAATACTAACGTAACGCGGCAGTGTTGCGGGAAACGCTAGCTGGGAGGAAATTACGAAGTGACCTGGTAATCTCCATTAGCGTGACCCTGGCGTAACCCTAAGCTGGTGAATAAATCTCGACTGCGATTCATATCGAACGACAACGCGACCAATCATCGCGGTTACATTACTCGGAACCTGCACTTGGCATGTATCTGTGGAACGGCGTGAGAAATAAACCTCGTTCGCATGAGAAAACAAAACGCTGTTTGTATGATTACTTTAGAGATGTTAGCCAATTTCAGTGCCGTGAGCTTCGCGAGCTTTCACTGATACTTCATGGTCAGTATTGTTGTGGATGCCAATATTGTCACAGTGCTATGGATGTATGCTATATTATTCAGGTGCGAGCCCATGCGATGAGGGGAGGTACTACGTTTCCTGTGCTCACGCTCGAATGACCAAGCAATCTTAGTGGAGCAGTTGTGTGCATGTGTAGCTTCCTTGTGTGGCTGTTATTGTGCGCAATACCATCATTGTTGTGTTAATGATCACCTAAAACATTCATGGCTTTGTGTCGATGTATTATTACATGAAGTGGCCACTTTCAAGTATACAACAGTTTTGAACAGCCTCTTTCTTGATATGCAGACTTATGCATATAAGTATCATCCTCAAAACACAACAAAAATAAAAAGTAATATTATTGCATACTAAATCAAGCTGTTCAAACACACGTTATTGTACAATAAATCCTAAATTCCTAAATAGTGTATGGCGCAGATGGCATATGCAAAATTTTGAGAGGCAGTTGATGCCCAAATATACCATTTATCTCACCAGGTAAGTTTGTGTACATAAGAAGACGGCCAGATGCTACACAATGTGTGTGTTGCATATAGTCAAAATACATGGCACGTGATGCCTTAAGAGGGGCGCTCTAGCAGCAGTACTAAGCTGACTCTAAAATAATAAATTGTCTTAGCATTGTGTTTTAACGCTACGGTAAACTATATGTATACAGTGTTTGCTAAGGATTCTCAGCAAAAAGGAACATGTACTAAAGGGAGTCGCAATGCTTGACCACAGAATAAAGTATATAAACGCGTACATCCACGGTGGATTCCTTGATTGTTCTCACAATTAACTGCCATGTGCTTGTTCGAAGTGGTGCTTTAGTCATTCATTCGCATACTGATTTATATTTGAACTGCCCATGAACAGCAGTGGACGTAGATAATGGCACACTTTCTCTACAAAAGTGGGTGAAAAATGAAATGACACGTACAACCTAAAAGATAAGAGTTACAAGAGTGCATGGTACGAATTAAAACGCTGTCGTTACGAAAAATAGGGTGACTCACCCAGAAAGTTACAGCCTTCAGCAAACGTGGACAAGTGGTTACGAATTACATTCTATGCAAGAATGGCCACAGCTGTACACTCAACGTCTAGTTTTGTATCCACCAACTACACACGCATCTAATCGTGATACTACTGATGTCACTAGGTGAAATTGTGGTTCGGATGAAACTCTGATATTGATATGTGAGGTTTAACGTCCCAAAACCACTATATGATCATGAGAGACGCCGTAGTGGAGGGCTCCGGAAATTTTGACCACCTGGGGTTCTTTAACGTGCACCCAAATCTGAGCACACGGGCCTACAACATTTCCACCTCCATCGGAAATGCAGCCGCCGCACTCGGATGAAACTCTACTGTTCGAAAAGCATTATTTGTCGGATTAACATCCAAGGACGTTTTAAATAAGAGCGGAGATGTTATAAAAAGAACCGGGGAACAGAAGTCTGAAAGGGGGAAATAAAGAATTATTATCTGTGCGAGTGAGGAGAAGCGCTGAAGGCTGAAAGCCATTCTTTATTTGATCGTCTAAGACAGTCCCGGATTTCTCTTTCACACAACCGGTGAAAGGCTGCCTATTTGCCTTGTTAGTCGGTATCCTACAGTAATCAATAAGATGTCAATTTTTTTCCGAAATTTTGAATGAAATGTGAAATGCTTTTGAATGATTATGTATATGCACCTATTTTGACGCGGTACTTCTTCAAATTCGTCAAAACGACACTTTTAATCTACAAGTCTCAGAGATATAGCTTTATCTGTGCACTCGAATTGCAAAAAAAGACAAAAAAAATGTCGGTTTGCAAGCAATAGTGTCAGCGTAATAACTTACTAAGTATGGAGAAAGCACTTACACACGAACATAGTGTGTATCGTTTAATTACATCTATATTACAGACTAAATGAAGGGTGGTATCATTTATAGCGCCCTCGTAAACATAGAGCGCCATCATGTCTCACTTTCACTAACATCTTTAGAAATTTTCTGCAGCTTTTCTTGAACAGTGAGTGCTATAGATTAACTTCTCACACATCTCACTAAAAAGTCCTTGAATGGGCTGTGTGGAATAGCCAGCGATCACTGGAAAATTGCTGTAACATGCCGGTTTGCGTTCAATTTTATTTTGTTGTTAAACTTTTTCTTCCAGAAGCAATTATTGTCAACACTTAGATTATCACTTAAGGATCCGTATTCACCACACAGCCGGCACACTAATCGCATTTTTTTCTATTCCATGATTTGATAACCTAATGTGCATTTTGAAATAGAAGGCGTTGTATACTCGGCATCAGTGCAGTCGCCGCTGTGGGGGCGTAGCGAAAAGTTTGTTTCCAGAAAGGAAGGAATGCCGATTCCCCACGTGTGTTATGAGTGCATGCCAACGTATACACGTACGAAACGTTGCGATTTCCGGGGTTGATTGATTGATATGTGGGGTTTAACGTCCCAAAACCACCACATGATTATGAGAGACGCCGTAGTGGAGGGCGCTGGAAATTTCGACCACCTCGGGTTCTTTAACGTGCACCCAAATCTGAGCACACGGGCCTACAACATTTCCGCCCCCATCGGAAATGCAGCCGCCACAGCCGGGATTTGATCCCGCGACCTGCGGGTCAGCAGCCGAGTACCTTAACCACTAGACCACCGTGGCGGGGCATGATTTCCGGGGTTAAACTCCCCCCTTGGCTATGCCAATGCCAAAGGGGGAGACTATAGGTTTAAGCCAATTTCACGCTCTTTCTACGAGGCCTTCCGACGTGATAAAGCTACTTTAATTCAGGTCGAAAGATTAGATTATAATTATTTAATTTATACGAGCTACAGCCACTTTTGTAAGTCCTGAAAACATTTGGGATTTAATTGCAGCGTACTAGAAGCGTCCGAATTGTTTAAGGCTGACTTTAGCGTTCTTACTGCATCCACTGCACATTTGAGCGAAATCAAGAAGCCGCATGGTGTAGCGTAGTTGAAACGAGCAAGGTGTAAATATATGTATGTACGTCAGCGTTTCATGTCTGTACATATCAGAGACAGCGCAAAAGGTCTCAGACTAGAAAACATTATACAAGAGCTAAACTTACGATACTACGTCTTGAACGCTTCGCAACTCAGCTGTCCGCAATAACTGAATGGAAGGGAGGAAGCCAGTTGCGTAGCGTCGTCGAAAAGCGTCTCGTAAACAGTGAAAATTGACTGAGGAAATTTATATATATATATATATATATATATATATAAAGTCAAGGAAAGTATAGGGGCGGTTATTAGACCGAATTGTAAGGTAAATGTGAAGAACGAAAAGTGGGTGAAAAGAGAACTTGCCGTGGGCAGGAACCGAACATGCGACCTTCGAATAACTTGGCTTTATTGTCTGTTAGATTGCATTAGTATTGTGTCACAACTCGCAAAAACGAGCCCTTAAGTGTACACTTGTTTCCCTTATTCATTAACGAGCGTCTCGTACTGGCAGACTTGGTGCCTTAGGTTGTATACTTGGGACGATTGGTCAGTTGCTATAGCTCTTAATAAGTTCACGTGCTACGTGACGCCACACAGGCTCATAAAAAGACTGTGCCACACTCGCCGCCATGGCTATAGATGGCGCTGACTGACACTCCCACGTTTCAATTCACATATATACCCAATAAAGTGGCTGGGAGGATAGCCGTTGTGGTAGCTCAGTGGTAGAGCATCGAACGCGTTATTCGAAGGTTGCAGGTTCAGGTCCTGCCCACGGCAAGTTATCTTTTCACCCACTTTTCTTTCTTCACATTTACCTTACAATTCGGTCTTGTAACCTCTCCTATACTTTCCTTGGCGTTGTTGTCTGTTAGAATTCATTAATATCGTATTAATGAAATCTAGCAGACAATAATGCCAAGGAAAGTATAGGGGAAGTTATTAGATCCGATTGTAATGAAAATGTGACGAAACAAAAGTGGGTGAAAAGATAGCTTGCCGCTGTGTGCAGGAACCGAACCTGCGACCTAGTATATATATATATATATATATATATATATATATATATATATATATATATATATATATATATATATATATATATATATATATATATGCGCGTGTATGTGTGTGTGTGTGTGTTCTGACTATTGTTTAGAGCAACCACAAAGGGCCAGCAGTCACTGGGTAGAGCTAAAATACATGGAACTCCTACAGCAGTAAGGGTTTGCTTACATATATGCTAGTATAAACATGTTGGCTAATTCGTATTCCACTCGCAGGTATTTCTTTCTCGCCCCTTTTCGTTAAATTATGAATGTTGCTGCAGCTAAAAAAAAAAAAACGTTGAGGATGCATTAAGGAGGAATAAAGATTCACAGAATGCCACAAGCAACACTGCTATATCTAGCTACGTATTGTGACCTACATCTGTATTTATCATCGCTATAGTGAATTAAGCGGTTCCAACCACATCATACCCTGACGCCTTATAGACGTAAAAAAATAACATTTACACGGAACACTTCGGTCGCTTGAACAGTTTTTTTTTTTCCTCGGGCTGACTTTAGCCGAATGTCCTTCGAAGTCTCAGTGGATATTATCTGTATAAAATACAGTATATATAACAGGGTCAGTGAAGCGCTGACTTTGGCAGCTCTATTCAGAAGAAAACATGAAAATTGTTTAAACAACTGTTAGCCACTCTGTGAGGCATGGAAGTCGCAATAGCCAGTTCAACCTCATAACGTTGAGCTCATTGAAATGGCTGGTGAGCTGATGTTTTCAGACAAAGGGTATGGAGCTTTTCATCTGCTGATGTACATCCGGAGGAAAATGAAGTTTTATTTCATGGGTTTTTCTGATGCGTATGTATATCTATAAGTATATATTTATACTGCAGCCTACTTGCGCAACAAGACATCTTCAGCTGATGACTTACGTTCAGTTTGGTGCTCGTCAGCCATGAGCCATCTTTATCAGAGGCAGTGAAGTTCTTATAGACTGTTTTAACAAAGGAAACGTTCCATAGTGAGTGCACCATTGAGCGAAATTGCCAAAGAAGGTTCCAACTTAGACCGCCATTATGAGGTTTTAATGGCGAGCCTTAAAAGTTGATATGTGCATATTTACCTCCGTAATTTATCTCCACTTCGTGGCATGAAGTTGAGCGAAGTCATCAGCACTGACGGGAAAGTTGAGGTCGTTTTTACACCTTAGCGCAACTCAATTGTGGTAAAAACTTTGTCGAAAAGAAATTCACTCCATAGTTAGCGAACCGAATTAAATATGCAAACGCAGGTGTAGTACTGGACAATGAAAATGGCAGATCAGCATAATAGTGCGGGTGTATGTCAAATACATCAAATTTGGGTACGCGCTACAAGGTTCAATTTTCAAGCATGTGCTCAAAACACTGAGAAAAAGAAGCTAACAGAAGTTTCTTGAAGACAAAAAAAGTGGCACAATCTTATTACCGTAATAAACATTCTGGAACAGAGGATATTGTTGGAGGCAATATTTCGACAGGTGGTTCCAATTTTATTTGAGGCAGCTGCGAAGCAATGGAGTTTCTGTCTTGAAAGAGTCGCTGATGAGTTGCTGCCTTGCAGAAGACAGGACTATGGTTGTCGAAAAGTTGTTGCGAGACGTACCCCCTCTCCAATAATATTCGCCTCTTCAGGCGCGCATCTTGTCCTGAACTTTTGCCCGCCTTGTGTTACCTTGATACAGACATATTGCGACGCCACTAAAGAAAAATAACATCGCGAGAAAGTGAACAAAAAAGGGTCAATGATAGCCAATGGCGTTACCCCACTGTGTCTGCTCGAGTTGTGGCTCCAGGATACACTGTATTCGGTGTGAGAGTGACCTTAGTGGAAGAAGCCGGCCTGACTGCCGTGCTTGTTTGAGTACGCACCCTTCTACAGCGACGCTTCTCGTAAAATGTGGAGCGTATACGCACAGCGCGCGCACACGTACGCGCGTAAGCACGTCCACACAGAGACACGTTGAACGCGCAGCCGCCAAGCGGCTGCGAGGCGAAACGCTGCCCGTGCCTGGCGCGAGCACGCCCTTAAGTTCACTGTTGCCAACTGTTCATCACGCGAAGGAAGCGAGTCTGAGAAGGGAGTAGTGCTCGGGGCTACATTGTCTCTAGTCGCTCAACCAAGGACGCCGGCAGTGCGCTTTTATCCGCCACTGCGAGCGCTGCGGGCGGCAAAGCGGTAGTCTTGCAGCTAGTGCAACTGCTTCGCTTGCATTGCCGTACCATTCCGCCCGCCTGATTTGTGAGGGAAAGGACTGGGAGCGCTGTGCTTACACCCTGGGAATAAGGATGTCGGTGGTTATGGCTTACGCCGGCTCTATCACCCAAATCTGGCTTCCCCCGCCGCCTCGGTTGTACATCACATCCTCATCGCATGTACGATCAACTGCGGCTTAAGGAGAGAAGTTAGTTGTGCAGGACGCACACGTCTTGCTTTTGACTTCCAGTACTCCGATTCGAGAGGCGCGACCAATCAGGGGCCCCGCTTTTCTTTGCCTAATTATTCAGAGTGTCATGGCTATTCTTTCCTGATGAGTCAGTGTTGAAGTCTACGCCGGCCCCTCGTGCTTTTTTCTTGCTTCTTGTTTTTTGCTTAGTAGTTTGGAATAGCAGTACTACTACGTTACGAACAGCCAGCAACGGCCCGGTGTTTTTTGACGCGTGGCCTATACTACGCCTGTCAAAATAGCGTGACACGTGTATTTAGGGGACGTAATGAACCACATTCTTCAAGAAATGTCAGCTATCACATACCTCTGAACTGGGAAAACTCGTGCCTTCCTAGTCATGGTGTCCAACTTCTTTCTGCGTAATAAAGAAGAGAACATTGTAATATTGAGCTGTACTGAAAAAAAGAAAGCGATATCTCAATTTCTTAGTTTATCTACGCGCACGCCAAGGAAGATCAGATGGTCGAAATATCCGGAGCCCTAGGTACCCTACACAGATTGTCACGCGATTAACTAATGGCTTTAGCAGAAAAAGCCCACATGCTATTGTTATTAGGTTTATACATATAAGTTATTCTGCCCTCCTTTTGCCGTTTTATATGTCATCGCAGAGAGGCACGTATATAATGTTACCAAAGCATCAGCCGCTGCGATTGAATAGACAGCCTTCTGTTTTCATATGGCCGCTAGTTGTACTTCCAACCACGAATTGCATGCCAAAAAGAAATAAAAGAGGCGAGAATACCGAGACCAGTAGTTAGGCCTTATATGCTTCAGTTCATTATTTTAGTTATAAGTTTGGTTGGAGGTGGTGCGGCTTCTAAATAAAACACCCTCCTCCCCCCCCCCCCAAAAACAAAGCATCTCTTAAAGCCCTCTTAATGTCAACGCTTTAGTTAATGAAACGTTGAACGAGTGTTCAGTGAACTTAATTTAAAGACCATTTATTAACCGTTTCGCACATTCTTTTGACAAATTTTATTTTTGCTTGAAATGAGACTTGTACGCTTTAGTGCACGCCCATGTTAGTTTTGTATATATATTAGATATTTTTTTCTCCCCAGTTTGTATTGTTAATTGCTATCGCACGTTGAGAGCGCCAGAATTCAGCTGAAACGATTGCTTAGTTTTCGCAACAAGTTTTGTGTCTGTTCAAACGTTTCTTTACTGCATATATGTCTCTATGTCCAAGACTCGGGTCCGCATTGTGGTAAATTCTCTGCGTTGAACTTTCTTCTGTATATAGCTAAAGATTATAGTTAAATTACGTTGAGCATTCACTTGATGGGTACTTTGAGCTGGGACGATTGGGAAAACAGAAAAAAAAATCACAGCATATCTACGTAGGGAATGATGATGAGTAGGGCGAAGCATCTGTCAGCCCGTCCGTGCTTCCGTCCGTTCGTTCATTCTTGCTTCCGTCAGTTTTCAAAAAAAAGTGTCTGTCTGCTCTCGGCAAAATGCCCAGTCTTACGTACACAAATTAAATGAGCACTTTCCAGAGCGCAGCCTGTTCAATTCCATGACACTGAAGAAGATCGCAGAGCTCGCTTATGCACGACGCCCAGCCTGACATTATTGCCTTCATGTCCCCGTCGGATGCTGAACCCTTGAGGTACGAACAGAGCCTCTTCTGGCATTAAGATGGAGAAGGAGGATAACAAGAAGAAGAAGAAGAAGAAGAAGAAGAAGAAGAAGAAGAAGAAGAAGAAGGGAAGGGAAGGGAAGGGAAGGAAGGAAGGAAGGAAGGAAGGAAGGAAGGAAGGAAGGAAGGAAGGAAGGAAGAAAGGAAGGAAGGAAGGAAGGAAGGAAGGAAGGAAGGAAGGAAGGAAGGAAGGAAGGAAGGAAGGAAGGGGGAAGGACAGGGAGGTTAGCCAGTTCTCAGACCGGCTGGTTATGGGGTATACCAGAAAACTCGAGCATCCATGGTGTACTTTGAACCCAGACTGAACATTTTACCATTCGTTCAAGGAAGCCTGAGGTCGTAATGGGAGAACCTGGTGCCTAATGTTGATGAATAGGACAAGATCGCGCACACATTACCTAACAAACGCTAGTTGAGTGCAATAACACACGCATTATATGACAGTAAGCCTGTAAGGAACTTATAACAGTTTTTTTTTGTGTGTTAATTGACATAATATATAGTATTAGTGCACTTCTTGTTGAATGGAATTATTTGTAACACATCGATTTCGCAGCTAGTTCAGTAAAATAACTCATGGGGTTGAACGCCCCAAACTCACGATATGACATGAGAGACGCCGTAGTCGTGGGCGTCAGAAATTTCAACCACCTGGTGTTCCTTAACGTGCATCTAAATCTAAGCACTCGCAGATCTTAGGCAAACAGGAGGCACACGCACAGCGAAGGGAATAATTACGTGATGCCCGAAAACATACAGAATATAAAGATAAGCAACAAACGATTTACGTTATTCAATTGGTTAAAATAGAAAATAATCGGAACAAAGTGAGTGAGTGAAAGAGACGCACATTAATAACGACTGAAGGAATTTGCATGGTGGCAATTCAAATGTATCCTATGCACCCAATTAAGTCAGCGATACAGAAAATTATACACTAAAATCAGAAGCTTCATTTGGTGCATTTTCGCGATTCTGTTTGTGAATGTTTGATGCACCGGCCATTTAACAATGAAAACAAAATGTGTTGTGTGGAAGGTACAGCAAGTGATGACAAAAATACTCATAAAGCAATTCAATTACATTACTAATTACTTTTACAAAATTATTTCAAATGCAATGAAATTACAATAAATTCACAGCTGACCGAAACTCTGATATCACGGCAACTTTTGAAAAGTAATGAAAATCCATAATTCATACACAACTCATGCATACACTGCGTGCAACACATGCACTTTGAAACCACAGGTATCTTTGGTTCAACCTCCCACGCTTGATGTTTGGGACTTTGTGAGATGAATCTCACTTGTTCTTTCTTTTCTCGATAATTTTTATGCCATAAAATAAGCAGATACTTTGGTCAAAACTAACTGGAAAAGTATTGACTCATCTTCCTATAACATCCGGCTTGAAGTAATTTATAAGATTAGGTACTCACGAGGCGAAATGTACCTGCTAGAATTTCATGCCTCTAATTCCATCACTGCCAATTCTGGGTAGAACACGTTAAAGTGCTTACCATTAACGTGCGGCACATCTCGCAAAGACGAAAACACGATAACATTGGGACGATATAAAAGATGGAGCCTGTACTCATGGCGCGCGGATGGTAGGCGCCGCCCATAACTGCAGTCCTCAGGTCGTAAAACGCCATCCGAATCCCTTAGAATGACGTATCACGACCCGCAATGAAAAAATTCTCCACGTATAGCATTACGTCTTATAAAGTGCCAAAGAGATACCTGTAGGTAGTGAACGTGATGCGCCCGCTTTACGGCGATGCATTAGGAAGTAACATCACAGTTAGAGAAATGAGCGAAGAGCGAAACAACTAGATTTTACTTAATTGCATCACAGCATGAGGTAGTCTGATATTAATCCTGAACTAATATGATAGCTGATGTACCTGCTGTTTCCTTTTCGGTATGACAGGTACGACTGATGCTCCTACGCACGCACGCACACAAATGCAGTCGCGCACAACAGCAGAAACACGAACAAATGACTTCTCGCGCTATTTACAGCAGCGTCGGGCAAAGTCTCGACGGACCCCCCGTTGCCCCCCATAGAGTCTGAAAAGTGTGCTGGACACGAAACAGTGAGCAAATCTGATAAGGAAGAAGTGAAACGCGAACCCTTTCGACAACGATTCCCGTTGGCACTTAAAGACGTTTCGCACGACTTTCCTTCCAGGCATTTTTTTTTTTCTTTCCTATACGTCTTGGGCGCTCGAACGGCAGCGGTTTTTCCCAGGCCCCCTCAAGCTGGGCTGTGCTTGACGCGGCTGTCGCTGTCCCAATGAGAAAAGCGTCAAGAAGCGGCCGACGAGCGAGGCCCCGCGGTTATCGAACCCAGGCCGACCGCGCGCAGTACAACACCTTGTCGTCGCCATGGAGGAACGGGTCCACCAGCTTGGCGTGTACTATCGCAGCTTTTTATCGGGGCTGCACTGCTGGTGCGGAGGATAGAAAGAGTGGAGGGGGATGTAGTATAGGAAGGACGCCCGCGGGCCTCGTATCTATCTCCTCCCTGCCGACGCCGGGGAATGAAGCCACAAACCCCTTTGACGACGCCGGGGTCAACGAACAGCCCCAGCCCCGTCCGCCGTGCGAAGCAGGCTCCGCTACCTCCGCTCCTGCTGCTGCTTCGAACCGCTGCCGTCGCCGCTAGGTGCGCGCATGTCAGCCGATCGCAGCAAGCGCTGCTGCTGCTCGCTCGCTCATGTGGCGACGGAACGCGTCTGGTCCCACGTCTTTCGGTGCGGCCACTTCGCGAATGCCCCCGGAGCAGGAGGGCTGCCGCCTTTATTAAAGTGTATTATTTCTCGCCTCCTTTACATGCAGTACTCTTGTAAGGAGTCGAACAGAGGAGATTTCAGAAAAAAACTTGTATGCATCGAAACGCTTTACTTATCTCCATTTTTCGACGCCAATTGTACCTTGACTGCCAGATGTTCAGCTGTAACTCTGGCAAATATGACACGCTTTCAAAGATGGTGTATATATGAAATAAAGCTTTCTTGCGTACATCATTGCTCTTGTTATCACCTAAGATTATAAGGAGGAGGGACGAAGAGGGGTAACCGGTCCAAGTGCTCGTCCTTTTTTCAGTACACAATGATCGTCTCCCACAATGGCTCTCTCATTCGCAGCGATGAGAATGCGAAACGTCAGTCACCACCAGAAAATATGTGTAGACAATCAAAATTATGGGACTGAATTGGAGAAGAAGGCAGTGTCAGGTCCCGTATTTAATGTCTACAATACACTAACGCAATGGCACGTGATGTAACCGTGTTGTTTTCTTATTCCGTATAACCTTGGAACTTACTTTGTAAACTATAGGGGCTTACGCAGAAGTCTGCTACTTAATCCCGTCTCTTTTCCCACAGCTGAAATTCGGGTTGAGAATTTACCCTTATCTTCACCATAGAAAACGAGGAAATGTCGGTGCTGAACTCAATGTTTAAAGCTCGCTGTTGTGATTCAAATATTTGCCTAGACTCTCGCACGTTGTCGTCTGAATCTGCTGGAAACAACTTTTCTTCCAGGTACTGTTGGCCGATTTGGTCGTCACATGGCTGCGGTACTAATCTGACAGAAATCAGTGGTTGTTTACGTGAAGTAGCAACATGCAGCTATTACATAAAGTCCAGGACCCACAATATACATAAGCAGTGAAAACAATCTGACATAATCATCATGTCAAACACAAATCAACAATGCACTGCCAATAAAGAAGTTTCATCGCGATATTTTCGTCCACAACACACAATATTTATACATCACATGTTACACGTGGCTATTGCTAAGAAGTGGAATGGCTAACATGTTTACTGTACACACAACCGTATTCGGTGGGAGTAGAGTAACGTTACGTAAAAACGCCACTTGGTTGCACTCGCCCAAAGTTTGACAAATCGTCATTGACTTTCAAATCTTTCAAACTTCTGGTACCTTGAACACAAATTTCAGACCCGGGAAGTAATAAGTAGCTCAAACCAGCGATCACGCATGCACTGAACTGAAAACCAAGTCCTACGCGTGTGCCATATGCCAGAGGCACAGGACAAATTCATGGCGTGCGACCAGACTTAAATGTAGGACAACTCTATCTCAATACCATTATGAACAATCACGTTGTTATGTCACGAAAATATCAGCTGAAGGCCTTTGCTATCTTCTTCTTGAACTGAGCGTCTGAGTTACGACACTGACCAGCACATTGTGTGCGAATGTGACAGGTATGGGGAGGCAGCGTAGCTAAGTTTTCATCTGAAAGCTTCAGCAGTTACGTACAATTTCCTGGGCACGTTTTCCGGTAGCTCTAATGTGTTTCTAACTACGGAAACCAGCAAGTAATGTTTTCTGCCAAGGACTTTTCCCTTTTACCGCCCACGGTAATATAAGACAAGAAGGCTGGATGATCTGAACGGGCTGTTCTGTGGCATAGCTGAAGATATTTTGTTTGTTTCTTTATTTTATTTTAATGCTCAACCATCTGCGGACGGCAGCACAAAACGGTTAGCGCATAGGAATATAAACTATTATAAAAAAAACCCTAGGTGTACCATTAGTGAAAATATTGGGAACATATTGTCAGAGCATAGACATATGCTTCAACTTATCCTCAAAGTCATACGATCGACGCACTGATCAGCTGACAACATGCTGCTTCAGGGGGAGGCCTGTCATTAGCTATGGGTTCATCATATCCGCAAAAACTAAAAGAAGCTTTCAGATGACGATCCAAAGGCATGGATTGCCAGGATCTTGCGGTGCTTGGTTTACAGGAAAGATGCACTGACTATCATTACTAAAATCAATGCGTTTCATTGCTAAATTATATAAGCTTTTCGGCAGTGATACATCAATGAAGATATCTTTATATTAACGATTTGTTAAAGAATTAAGGTCCGTGAAAAACGAGTTGTTGACGCAGTGTCAGCAACGCCAAGCTGTGATGTTCCCAGATTGAGAGGAAGACAGAAGATTAAAAAAAAGAGATAAAGGTTAATCCGGAGAGCTATAGCTAAAATGAAATAGGAGATGGCCATGTCACTTGATGCATATTATGCATACGTCTAATTTTCCATCTGCACTAAGATGAAAAATTCTCGAGCACGTGGTCTCTAGCGACATCCCGTTTTCAAGAGTTTTACGTACTCTCATGCACTCATCTTCTCCTGAACTTCAGCACACTATGAATCTCCATCTGCATCATGTTAAAACACACGCTTACCACTCTACCAAGACTCTGCTCAATTATACTCACTGCAGCAGCATGGTCCAAGCGAACAATATTCTTAAATTCCGTTAATGTATCAGGTTACTTTTCTTAGCATTTCAAGTTTCCGTTCTCAGTGCAACGAAGCTCTCTGCCGTCAATGACAACGTTCAGTTTCTTATAGCCAGTCAGCAATAGGCCGGCGGCTGTTTGTACTTCTTTTTATCTACGCTGGAACATCCGCTACGCATCATTGCCATCCTCACTACCAACCCACTTATCAGACTAAAACACAAAGGTCTTACCCAACATTCTCCAACGAACCCACACATGCACGAGCTGATTCTTTCTAATATACCTGCACTTTGATCGTTCGCCTTTTCCTTTGTCACATATATATGCGTTTCCTTTCGCTTTTTTACAATTCTGTCGCGTTATTAGGTCTCCGATATATCTCCCGCGTACATTGCATGTACTGTCCACTGTGTTCACTGCAATCCAACCCCTCCCCCCAATGTCGAATATGTTTTCGCTTACTGCTCTACAACACAGATTTACTGTCTCATCGTGTTTCATTTTTTTATTTGTCGGTTGGTGGACCATAATAAAGTTATTCCATCCATCCATCGGTTGCTGCACGTCTTCTACCTTTTCAGTTGTCTTGTCAGCCACCCAAGTTTTTGTTCTACTTGTCAGAATCAGCAGCGTGCAGTGATCGCAGAACTTTCTTTTATGCGATAACAGTAAGTCACTCATTTGGCAATAACTACTGCCGTGCACTCCAAGGCATCCAGATTACTGCCTACCAAGAAATACAGTCTTACACACATTACAGAGACTAACTAAAAGCGAAATGATTCACTCACCCGGTTATTGAACATTACCACAGTCTTGTGTTTTGATCTTCAACGGTACTTTTACACCTCCTTCGTGAAGTATATATCACCTTCACCGCTCAATCTCTACCATCGTAATGCTTTGTATCCGCCCTAGTTAGTAATCATGGATGTTGAGTGGTTGCATCAAACTTGAAATACACGAATGAAAGGAAAGCACGGGGACACAGCAATGTCATCGTGAGTTTTTTGCACAACTTGCATGCTACCGGCAAACTTTCTTGTGGAGAATCATGGTTCGACATAGATATATGATGTAATACCAATGTATGCCTTCTGTACTTATCGCTTTTGGGTATAGAGATCGAGTGTCTGCTGTACACAGCGTCACTATGAATTGCCACTCATATCTGCCCGAAAGTTTGTTTTTCTCCATATACTCACTGTTGAGAGTACTTAGACGAAAGGGTCAAAGACGTCCATTTCATCATCTCACCTAAGGAACTTGTAGCAGCGAAATATGACGGAGGAATTTCGAAAACGAAGTGTTGCAGTAAACAGGATGCAGTACTGGGAAGAGACATCCTCTGGAGTAGTCGGCAAAATACGAATTTTACAGCATGAAGATTTCTCAGGGTGACCCACCAGAACTTTGTATACTATCAAAAGCGCTAGCTACTTAGCAGGCCATGCTTGGTTTCAGGAAGCTAGGGAAGCTCAGTGGCGCAGTCGACAGGACAAGAGAGTAGAATTGAACCGATTGGATTGGAATGGGTGTACTGGTGCACAGATTTCAGTAGCCCATTAACAACTCACAGTTATAGAGAACCTATTCTGGAGTAACCATAATGCTACAATCTCATGAAATTTTTGACCAGTTGTGCAACTACAATGGAAAACGCGAAAAGCAGACAAGATCAAGGTGTGGCCATGCTGTAAAGGAACTAGAATTGCAGCTAAACAGTCTCTGTACAGCACAATAATTAACGAGATAATTTCCATCAGAAGGTTCGTTGGCGAGAAAATGTGACTACGCATCACAGTATCAAGCTCAGACAGGTAAATAACTCGCCCCGCCGCGGTGGTCTAGTGGCTAAGGTACTCGGCTGCTGACCCGCAGGGCGCGGGTTCGAATCCCGGCTGCGCCGGCTGCATTTCCGATGGAGGTGGATATGTTGTAGGCCCCGTGTGCTCAGATTTTGGTGCACGTTAAAGAACCCCAGGTGGTCTAAATTTCCGGAGTCCTCCCCTACAGCGTCTCTCAAAATCATATACTGGTTTTGGGACGTTAAACCCCACATATCAATCAATCAGGTAAATAACTCGTTATTACTTAGTGCGGCATATCACCAGAAACATAATTATTGCAACATTATTGCATCAGCCTAGTCATTATCGCAATCTTTGATATTGCAGGGCATTCTTGTAGACGAGCGTTTGCCTTTCCTGCGATGCTTGTTCGCCCCGGGCTTTTCCCTCCGTCTTTCCTTCTTTTTGTCGCCCTTTCACGAAGTCCCGCTCGCTACTGCGCGCGTGTGCTGCTGCCGACGCGGCAAGGTCAGCCGCCGTCTGCTGCTGTTTTTTTTCTTTTGTTTTTTTGTGTTATTTCCTTTCCGCCGAGCTGGCTCATCGCGACCATCGGCGGCAGCGCGAACCCGGTGGCGCGAGCGAGCGCAAACTAAATAAAAGCTAGTCGTGACGTTTCTTCATAGCGAAAATAAAGCAGACAGGGAGAGAAGATAAGGCGGCAGGCAGCACCCGAAGGAGAGGCAAACTAGCCATGCACAAATGCAAGGGCTGGAGCGCACGCAATGCTACTACTACCGCCTCGCCGCGGCATCGATTTATTTTGCTGCCTTGCCATTGTTGCGCTTGTCTGGGCTCGCTCGGCGGGGGCTTCCGCGGATGAAGCCGCTGCCGCTCGCGCTGCTGCCCCCGAGCCGACTGGCGTTCGATTACACGCGCGGAAGGGGCTGTGGCGCCGACTTCACGCCCCCTGGTTGGCGGATTGCTCTGCCAGCCGGTCATTGTCTTCTGACGTTTCCAGCTACGTTCCAAAGACACGGACTAGTTTACAACGAAACGAGCATTTCGCGGTAGACGCTCACGATTTGGTTGCACTAGGGCTGGCTGCCCACTGATGTCTCTCGTCCTAACAATCACGACGACGGAAACTGAATCCTGATTACTTTCACCTAACATTCTCGCAGTTGCTGGTTATATGCACCCCTTTCGTTCTTCAAACGTCTGGAATTACGCGTCACCGTTGGGATGTGCACATTCGCAGTGGATAAATGGCGCTCTTCTTCCCTAATAAGGGCATTGGTATGTGTTGAACTCATACAAGATGCAACAGGCTGCTTGTGTTACCTTAATTGCAAGTACTGTGTTATGCAGAACTTCGTTAGCGCTCCATTACCAACAAACGTGTCGCCGAATCACGTTGACTGATAAACGGTATACGTCTTTTGAATCCACTATTACAGCGTACCATTGTTGCATCAGGTGGATCAGCGCCTCTTCGATTGACTGTTTAATGACGTCATTTGGCAGCCGGCCCTATAGTCGAAATTCATTGGAATCATGAAGATTGGGATGGGAATCTACGCTCATCGAAGTAGTAACAGTCCTCGTAAGCAAACATTTGCCTTGAATGCGCCATGTCTATTACCACAACGCTGCTGCGTAAACTCATTTTCCTTCCGTAGCCCATTGTAGTAGGTCGAGCAAACCCACATTGCATAGATTGATTGACTGATTGATATGTGGGGTTTAACGTCCCGAAACCACCACATGATTACGAGAGACGCCTTAGTAAAGGGCTCCAGAAATTTTGACCACCTGGGGTTTGTTAACGTGCACCTAAATCTGAGCACATGGACCTACAGCATTTTCGCCTCCATCGAAAATGCAGCCGCCGCAGTTGGTATACGAACCCGCGACCTCCGGGTCAGCAGCCGAGTACCTTAGCCACTACACCATCGCGGCGGTGCGTATACTAGCTGTAACACAATTTGAGAAGTGCTAATAATGATGCACGGCAGACACCTACAACGCCACACGATCGTTTGGAAAACAGGTAAAGATAGAACAAGTATCCCGAAAGCCAATAGCCGAAAAACTAAAGAGCAGAAACACGTAGCTCACAATGAATAAATCTTCGTCTTGTACTCAAAACTGGATTTCCCTCCAATCGCTAAAATATACAATGTGGCCCAACCTACAACTTTCAATACTTCCTATAGAAAGATTCTATTCACTCAGTTCTATATATGTGCAACATGACACCGACTACACATAAAGCATTGTAAAGACCTTGCTGCGAAGTTTTGTGCACTTAAAGTTCGTAAACGACGGCATGCTGCAGGTATCACTGATACCATGGAACACGAGCGCGTATATCGTATTTGAGTGGGTGCCTCACATGCGTACACCCTTTAAAACAACCTGCTGCAACGCCATGCTATACGCACAATATTCACTTAGGTGTCAAGGAATGGGTAACAATATGAGGACATGCATCTTCCTTCGGAAAAGGCCACACGGGCATGAACTCTGCAAAGCGTATTGCCACATACGCGTTGGTTCTCGCGCCTCATGATGTCGACGACAACTTTCATCTTCTTAGATCCGATCCACACAATTTTGACATTCCGGAATCAAGCAGTCAGACTGTATAGAATGCGGACAAACTACACATTACGAGGAATGCTTTTTGTATGCGAAGCGTTTATTTTGCGAACCAAAAATACTTTGACCGTTTATATATATGCAGCTATCTTTCTATAGCCACCTACGTCGGGTGCTCTCGTGGTCTGGTATACAAAAGTGGTATAAGAGAGTGGGAGCGCATTACGAACATGACTGAGAGATCATAACGTAAATAACATGACACGCCTGTCATGAAACTCTTTGTCATCACGTACGGTGCATATCCGCATACCATGACACGTGGTACGTGGGTACGCGCCTCGATTGATTCAGTATACTTACAGTAATGGTGCATTCAGACGACGGATCGAATCCCGATGTGGCGGGACGGACGGCGCGTCACGTGACCTCACATCAGCGATTCCCCTCGTCCGTGACTCGTCCGCGCGGCTCACGGACGGATGAACCCAACCTGTTTCTCACATCGGGATTCTGGCGGGGGAGAGCCGGTACTTCAGCGGAATAGCTTGGGGTCGGTGGCAACCAGTACACTTTTCGTCTGCTCGCGGCATGTCCTCCATGGCTCGCGGACAGCTGCATGACTGGTCGGCATCATCTACGCTTGAGCATTGTTTACTTAGTTTCCGGGGACTTTGTTCTCAGGTGATTAAATATGCAGAAATCACTTTTGGTGGTTCGGGAAATGTCGCCGCCGTCGCTTAACACGCGAGATTCTGAGCCGTCATGGTGGTGAAATATTCGAACTTCTGCAACCGGCGACGTGCCGCTTCTAAAAAAAAGGCGGGAGACACGTTTAGAAGTTCTACAAGTGGGGAATAATGTAGTTGAAAGAATATCCTGCTAGCAACTCCCTTTTCTCCTGAAAGAATAACACTACTCGTTCATTTGTCACAACACGACAGACATCGCAGCCATCTCGAATTTCGCGCGAGGTCTCGTCTCGCCTACCACCCTACGGCTACTTCGGCCCCTACTGCAGCAAGATGAGCAGTGCCGCATAGAACTGATCTGGGTCCCCGCCCACTCGGGTCACCCCGGCAACGAGACAGCTCACCAACGCGCTCGAGGATTCGTCGACCGAGCGGTGGGCCACTCAGAGTCGGACGCCCTGGTGCCGGAGCCCCTGGTCACCTACCACGACATCACTCAGCACTATCGCCTCGAGCGATATTTCTATTCACATCCTCACAGCAGGCCTTCCCAAGCGGTCCGAGATCGCCTGGCGTCGCCTACAGACCCGCACCTTCCCGTGCCCCCTCGTGTTTTCATACATGCACCCAGGTGCCATCGATCCACGCTGCTGCCTGTGCGGCAACGTTGCCTCGTTGAACCACATCCTCTGGGGCTGCCCGGAGGATCCCCCGCCCGCCGACCTCCTTTGCTCACCCCCCACCGAGGGACAATGGGAGGCCCTTCTCTCCAGCAACGACATAGACATCCAGACACGGGTCCTGAAACGAGCGGAAGAAGTCATCGAGAAACACAGCCTGGCAGCCTTCGTGGCTTAGCCTCCCTTACCCCTCACCCCTTCGACTAATAAAGTTGTTACTCACTCACTCGCAGCCAAGCTCCGCTTCTTGCGGGCATCCATGTTGAATACTCTCAAACCGGTCTGCTGCCAGCGGGCGCAGGTGAGCGCCGAATCTGCTGTCGAGGGTAATCCGGCTGTTTTCCCCTAGGACACCGTCCGTCGTGTGGATGCGCCTGCAGGCGGACCATCCGCGGATTAGCTGTCCGCGTCCACGACAAATCCGGATTCGGTCCGTCGTCTGAATGCACCATAAGAGGCTTCCAAACCCAGATGTGTTCAGATCACACTACGAAATGAGGCAGCAAACTCGGTCCACATCGTGTGGACATGTCCGACTTAGCACGATAGCTCGCACGCTCTATAGGATTCTGGGAGGTCCTCCCATACTGGTGCATTCAGACGACGGACCGAATCCGGATTTGTCGTGGACGCGGACAGCTAATCCGCGGATGGTCCGCCTGCAGGCGCATCCACACGACGGACGGTGTCCTAGGGGAAAACAGGCGGATTACCCTCGACAGCAGATTCGGCGCTCACCTGCGCCCGCTGGCAGCAGACCGGTTTGAGAGTATTCAACATGGATGCCCGCAAGAAGCGAAGCTTGGCTGAGATGTCTGTCGTGTTGTGACAAATGAACGAGTAGTGTTATTCTTTCAGGAGAAAAGGGAGTTGCTAGCAGGATATTCTTTCAACTACATTATTCCCCACTTGTTGAACTTCTAAACGTGTATCCCGCCTTTTCTTTTTTTTAGAAGCGGCACGTCGCCGGTTGCAGAAGTTGGAATATTTCACCACCATGACGGCTAAGAATCTCGCGTGTTAAGCGACGGCGGCGACATTTTCCGAACCACCAAAAGTGATTTCTGCATATTTAATCACCTGAGAACAAAGTCCCCGGAAACTAAGTAAACCATGCTGAAGCGTAGATGATGCCGACCAGTCATGCAGCAAGCTGTCCGCGAGCCCTGGAGGACACGCCGCGAGCAGACGAAAAGTGTACTGGTTGCCACCGACCCCAAGCTATTCCGCTGAAGTACCGGCACTCCCCCGCCAGAATCCCGATGTGACAAACTGGTTGGGTTCATCCGTCCGCGAGCCGCGCGGACGAGTCGCAGACGAGAAGAATCGCTGGTGTGAGGTCACGTGACGCGCCGTCCGTCCCGCCACATCGGGATTCGATCCGTCGTCTGAATGCACCATACCCCAGCGTCCAGCAGGACATCATCAGAGATGCCCTTGTTGCTGCCGTGTCTCAAGGGATTCCGAGCGACCGATGGGGGCGACGGGGGAGGGAGATTTGCTCCTGAAGTTATTTTTAATGAAGCTTTATCTCTCTCAAGCACAGTCTACACCAAGCCATCACAGCGATAATAGACATTGAGAGCTAGTAAGACTCCTTGCATGGTTTAGATCAGAAAACCACCTGCAGTTTGATGGTTTTAATTTAATGCACTAACGTTTACAAACGTACTAATATGACTTAACAAGCTATAGCGTTGCTCCTACCTGCGGGAATAAACAAAGAAACGCTGCTTAGGCATGGTTTTGACGAAAGCGACATCTGCGCTGTAACGTGAGTGCCGGCATTGCATCAGCCAATGAGCTAACCATTATACACCTCTACGGTCTGCGTGCCTGCAGGGCCCCACACGCAAGCACAAAACCGTGCCATTAAATGTACGGTATGAGCCACTTTCCTCTTGACCTGCGCACTAGCTGCTAAAGTAGCTGGATTCAATGAGGCCCGAAACGCAATTTCCAAGGCAATGTAGCGCGCTGAACACACATTGAAGTTGTATGTATAAGTCGGCATTTAGTAGGACTTTAAACATGAACAGGCGAAAGTTTTAGCCAGAACACCATTGGTGTACTTGAGGTATAGTGAGGCTAAATACTCAGTGCGGCATTCAGTTAGGAGGGCAAAAATTTTCTTTATACGAGGGTCCAAAATTTTGAAGTCAATGGGAGATTGTGTTTAGAAAAATTTTGCTTTTAAAGTACTGCGACTTTATTTACACGGTATACATTAACGTATACTGCGAATATAAGTAATGAGACACCTGATATCATGTTTCGTATACATAGCTTGAACTTTCTACTAGACAAGGTTCTATGACACATAACCCTGTATTCGCTGCGTTGTACGCTTTAAGCCTCTGGTGTCGAACGGCTCAGAACACGTGAGTGAGTGCCCCACTTCGATATAACAAACTGAACCCGAGGTTGACAATTCGAACTTGATAATAAGGCTGAATTAGGCCACTTTTGTCAGGCGGAGACTGAGGTCAAGGTCAGACCTCCTGATGCCGCTGAAGTCCGATCTATATAGGTCTGATGAAGAGTCACAACCTATGGAATGAGGTTAAACACTTCCATCTAAAGCTCTTGCAATGAGATGGGAGTGATTGCTGTCCACTATACCTGCTGCCTATCGGACTGTCTGAGCAAGTCGTTATTAGCCGTGGCCTTGATTGGTATGGGTGGTGCTGCATAGTAGATGAACAATAAAGCAACGCGAAAGACGGGACACAAAGAGGCGCCTTCTCTGTGTCATCTTCTTGTCTCGTCTTTCGCGCTGTTTTATTCTGCGTCAACTAAGTTTTCATTAGAGGCCAAAGTCTTAAATGCCTCATCAAAGAAAAAAGTGACCGTCAGCGTCCTGTGGTGTCGGTGTCAAGACGGATAGATATAAAATCATGCGATGACATTGACACGACGTCACATAACGTCACGTCACATGGTGACGTGATCATACAACATTGTGGTTTGGTGAAACGTGGGATGATCCATAGGATGCAGTGTTGCAAAACCTTGCAAGGTTCAAAACGCTGCGATTTCTCCAATACCGAAGGCAGTGCAAAACAACGCTACGTGCGAAAGCGCTTGGGAGAGGAGAAATTCGTTTATAAAGTCTAACGAGAAAAAAAAAACGAAGACGATGAATTTTCGTCCTCGAGTCGCCTTAGAAGGCGAATACGTGAAGAGGTCGCGCGATTTCATTTCTGCAACGTCGAAACGCCCGCTGGAAACAACGCCAAGTTCATTTGGAGTGTTTCCGAAGCAAGCGGCACTTGCAGGGTTTGAAAACGCCAAGGTTTAAAAACACGCCGCTCTTTAGCCCGGCTGGCAGCCATTGCACGCAGTGCTGTCGGCGCTTACATCCGACCGGACAAGCGTGATCAGCCTTTGAAAGAAAAGAAGCGGCAGAAACAGCTCCAACCAAGGGGGCGGAGGGGCGCAGTCTACGTGGTGCTCGCCGCAGGGTCAACGGCATGCACGCGCGCCCCCCGTCGGCAGCGGCCGCAGACACTCTCCAAGCCCCGCGGAGGCTGCCAAGCAGGCAGCTCGTACGCGGTCCTCATCATTAGGCGGCCAGGGGACTCGTCTTTCCGCCGCGACCAACACAATAATCAGGCCGCAGAGACAACAACATGGCTGCCGTAATTGCAGCGCAGCCACACGCACGCGAGGACTCCCGCTACCGCGACGTGCGTGCGTCCGTTAACGTGCGCGTCTGCGTTCGCGCGCATGTCGTAGCGCATGCGCAGTATCGACGGTGGCGTGCGTGTGTATCAAAGCGGTCGTGTTGTGTGCGCGCGCGCGTGAACGAGTCCGTCGTGCATCTGTGTATAAGCGCGCGCGCGCGCCTTTTAGTGTGCGCGTGTGAGTGAGTCCTTTGCTCTTTCAGCGTCCGCGACAGGAAACCGCTTCAGTTTTCGCGCTATTACTAGCGTGGACGCGCTTTCCGTCTTGTTCTTTCGACTTTCTAATGTCATGCATGAGGTGGGCGGTCCTGATGGTCTGAGCGTCCGAACTCTACGCACAAAGCTATAAAGCCGAAAACGCCCAGAGAGCTCTTAGACGGGCAATTTTCGTTACTTAACCCCTTCTTGATGGGATGGCGCCCAAATTTATTGTGTCTCAGGCATATCCGAGACCTTCTTTCTGGGTCTCTTTTTTGGTCCTTACTAATGGTCTTGTTGTTCCCCGATGCGTGGAGACGTCCGGAGTAGCCAGGCAACTTCTGCAATGGATATAGCGTGTCAGCTGCAATTTCCTACGCGCCCGTCGCTATTCGAGACGGCTATGTCCGAACCACGACGTGCCTTGTTAATTCTACACACAGCCAACAACTCGGAGAAGAGTACACACTGCAGGCTTCGCGTCGCGCGCCAATGAAGACGTCATGAAGCGTTCCATCCGCGCGTAGTCTGTGTGTAATGGCGACGCTTCGACAACGGCGTTCGGGGTGAGAGCACGTTTCTCAACAGCGAAGATGGCCTTCCCAGGCAGAAAAAAGGCAGTAAAGACATTTATTTCTAGAGCTTCACCTATCAAAAGGCGAATCCCTCTGCGCTGATATTTGTTACTGGTCATTACGCAACACTGGGTGTAGTGACGTTCACGTAAATATGCGATTGTTTACTTGCTTTATGACTGGAATGCACGGTCGTTGTTCGTGCGATGTTGAAACTGTCAGTAGCTGCCTTAATGCAACGTAAAAACCACAGCTTATGTTTGTTTGTTACTAACCTAACTGCAATAAGTACAAGCAATCTACACACACACACACACACCACACACACACACACACACACATATATATATATATATATATATATATATATATATATATATATATATATATATATATATATATATATATATATATATATGACTGACGAAGGTTGGCAAACCAGCCGAAATGTATGTGATAATTAAAAGTGTTTCGTCGTACGTCGTGCTGTCTCGCTTCCGTTTTTACTACGGAGCCAGTGCGCTTCCTTCCTCGCTACGTCTATATATATATATATATATATATATATATAGACGGAATATATATATATATATAGACGGAATCTGTGTGCTGTGTATACGCATGTATATAATTCCGCCACAGCACATTTCGTCGATTTTTTACTTACTTCACAGGTTTCTTCTTCGTAATGTTTACATAGCTTTTTTTTTCGTATTCACCCTTATTTGCTCGTAGGAAAAAAACTACCTGCCGCTTTCGAATGTCGACATTCGCCTGACTAATACTGTAAGCACATCATCATCATCATCATCAT
Organism: Rhipicephalus microplus; assembly: GCF_013339725.1. Lineage (NCBI taxonomy): Eukaryota > Metazoa > Arthropoda > Arachnida > Ixodida > Ixodidae > Rhipicephalus > Rhipicephalus microplus. The sequence continues at coordinate 65,923,089 of NC_051170.1, forward strand.
CATCATCATCATCATCCCACTGCAAGGCAAAGGCCTCTCCCATGATTCACCAGTCAACCTGGTCTTGTGCTTTCTGCTACCACGTTATACCTGCTAACTTTTTATTCTCCTCTGCCAACCTAACTTTCTGTCTCCCCTTCGTGCGTTCGCCTTCTCTGGGAAGGCAAACGCACGAAGTTATCCTTAATGACCAGCGGTTATCCTGCCTACGTGCTACGTGCTCGGCCTATATCGATTTCTTGTTCTTGGTACCAATTATGATATCCTTAACTCCGGTTTGTTCCTTGACCGACTCTGCTTTCTTCTTGTCTCATAAGATTACACTTATGATTTTCCTTTTCGTCACTCGCTGTGTCGTCCTCAATTTAAGCTCAACTCTCTTTGTAAGTCTCCAGGTGTCTGCTCCGTAGCTAAGTACCGGCAAGATACAGCTGTTATATACCTTCCTCTTGAGGGATAGTGGCAATCTACCTGTCATGATTTGACGGTGCTTGCCAAATGAGCTCCACCCCATTCTTATTTCTCTAGTTACTTCAATCTCGTGGTTCGGCTCCGCGCTTATTACCTGTCCTAAGTAGACATAGTCGTTTACTACTTCCAGCATCTCTTAATCTATCGCAAAATTATGTCTTCTGCCGAGAATTTTGCACATTAGTCTGGATTTGTGCATATTAATTTTCAGATCAACTCCTCTTTTTTGTGTCCATTTCAGTAATCACGAGCTGTAATTAGTCCCTGAGTTACCCATCAAGGCTATGTCATTAGCGAATCACAGGTTACTAAGATCGAAGTTTATAAATAAAAACAATATACGTGTGCTAACATTTCAAATAATCAAATGCCTTATTTATATACATTGTAGATGAATTATTAGAATTTTAGAAATGTAACAAGGTATTATACAGGCGTAAATGTTGCCAGCGACCTAAATTGCTTTTCATTGGTCGGTAATCTGTCGGAAGAGAAGTACCTCGAGAAAAAAAAAGGCTTGTTTGTCATTGTGAGAGAGTATTTTAACAATAAATTTTCCTCCGTTGAAGAACTCGTACAATTAGTCTAAATAATAATCGTATATACCTGTAATGAAGCTTATACAGACGTGTTGATTGAAAGATGAATAAATATATTTTTGAGAAATGTTTGAGAAGCATTATAAACATAACATAAAGATGATTAATCAAGCGCGAGTAATGGAACCCACGTGTTTCGGTAAGTATATGTATAGGCTATTTGTTAAACATTAGTCCAGGCAGCAGATAGATATTATACATCAGCCCTTGACACTGTTGATTTCATTAAATCAATTAGATAAGGGGACAGATATTCCAGCATAGCGAAATACTCTCGGGACCATCAAAGCCATCGATCCTGCTGCTAATTCATTGGAAGCGAGATATGGTAGCAAATTTTATATGGGCATGAGAAAAGAACACCTCGTAATATTGATACCGGTACTATCTTTTGTGTCTTAAATCTATAATAATAGAAGTGCTCCTTTCTCATGAATGGACCAACACACGCCTAATATTTATCTTTTCTCCGATGATACGTGAGAACATTTGTTCTGGCTTCATGGATAATAACAATTAGAATCAACGGACGAAAAAGCCAGTGCATTCTTCGTTATCTGCTTCCCGTTGTTAGTCTATTGAGCCCCACATGCGGTAGAATTCTGTTGTTGATGCTCCTACAATACTGATTTTTGTGCGTGTTTACTGTGCGTGTTAAAATGAGGCTTTTAACGCCGGTCAGAGTTTCTGCAGTTCCTGCGAACAAGGTTGTGCTGCAGTACTATGCAGTGCTGTGGCAAAGCCTAACGCGTTTGCGCTGCGGTTTTTATTGTTATGTCTCACGTGAACTTCGCACTCATTTCTTCATTGTCCTCACATACCCATTTTACGCAAAGCGCGAATACTATAACGATACGCGAAATTAGTGCTACCGAGCCAGTTCAGGAATAGAGAAAAATTTTCACTCATCAATAAAGTTGTTACCAACCAAACTCAAGGCACTGGCGATCATTACCGCAAATTTATTCTCCTAAAGCCAGCAATCTGTTACATTAATCTCCTGATAAATGCCTTCAGTGAATTTTCATTTCCGTCAGGAGTAGCTTGTTGTGTTTAGTCCATTCCTCTTGATAGCGAATTCCTTGCTTCTGGCATCGTCCTCTTAATGATGCAACAGTCCTCAAGGTTATCAATATTAAAATGATTTTTGAGACTTCACATGTTAAAAACAGGATATGATTATGACGAAAGTCATCGTGAAAAGTTCTTCAAATCTCAACCTGCCGTTTTTTGTTTTTTTTACGCGCAGCTAAGTGCACGGACCTCAAACATTTATATGTCCATATGTTCATGAAAATTGCGACCGCCGTGGCTGGGGTGGAATTAACCCGCAATTTTTGGTCAGTAGTCGTGCAGTGTAACCACTCTACCACCTTTTGGTTATGAAAATGGATCAGTTTTGTTCGAAAAGAGTAAAAACGCAAAGCCTCACGCTCGACAAGCAGAGTTTCGCTGACAAGAATAGTTTGTCAATTCGTTCTATACTCCTTCCTACCGTTCGATATGTTCCCGCTTCGGACCATTCAGATTTCAGGACAGATGGCTCCCGTTTCGAAAAGAAACGAATATAAAGGCTATTTCTGCATTTGAAGCATTACGATCGATCAATGGCTTTTGCCAAACAAGGATCGTCATGGAATGATCATATTTCTTAAATGTGGCGTAACAGAAGCAGCTGTGAAAAAATTAACATACAGTATCGCATCTTCTCTGCCCTGGTACGAGGGATCACATCCACAATTTCCACATATGGCTGAAATAAAGCAAGTTCAGCGTTCCATTTTACATGTATATATAGAGTACATATAATGTTCAAGCTATATGTTGAACTAATGGTCAACTAATGTTCAAACTGTTGTCCTACGACACGAAAACATTACGCAACAAAGCCTGTTTTGATCTTCATAAACTTCCAATCCTACCCTTGTTCCTAATCGATTATTGAGGTTCTCTGTCACACAAGTTCGACAAGCATCAGCAAAAGTTTGGTGTAGTGTTGCATAATCACTTAAGCTTCAGCATGCTTCTTCTTCGTTTTTATAGCGAAAGATGTTATGGGATCACACAACACGGCTATCGTACGCGGTAGTTGTCCGCCGCCGCCAGTGTCCGTAACCACTCTCTCGCAGAGCGAGAAAGAAACTGAGTAAATAAAAAAAATCACAGCATATCCACGGAGTGAATGATAATGAGTGGGGCGAAGCGTCCATCCGTCCGTGCATGCGTCCGATCGCGTTCGAGAACGCAGACGGTGCGCGGGTAACACCGACGAGACGCGAGCCAATGAAGCCGAGCGCGAGCGTCATTCAACGCGCCAGCCGCTCTGCTCCGTCCGTGGCCCACCAACGATCCGCCACGTACGGCGACTATTCAGGAGACTGCCTCGAGGGCCGCATGCTGCCGAACCATGCTACAAAGCATAAAGCACTATAACATGTTCTCCATGAATCATTATCGATGGTTTCTTTTCAGCAGCGCTATCTTTGGTATGTACTGTCGTTGCCAAAGAGAGATGAAATATCACTCATGACGTTAACCTCTGTTGCCACACGCCCTAAAAATAAAAAAGACAGCGTTGCGAGCAGACTCGTGGAAACAAAAGCAGAAAATCTCTCAGTTGTAAACAAAGAAAGTGTGATTACAAGATTGAGAGAGAGAGAACATAAGGAGAAAGGCAGGGAGGGTAACTAGGGCTGAACCCCGGTAGGCTACCCTGCACTGGGGAAGGGAAGAAGGGGAAGGAAACAAGCTTGTGGTGTACATACAACTATATGGCTATTATCAACAGTTAGATCATTTTGAAATGGCGAGATATATTTGCAACATGTGTGAAGATCAAAAGGCGCGTATGTTGCTCACTTCGGGTGCACATACTATTTAGCACTTATAATCTGACTCTCACATGTTATATACACCGATCAAAGCAACAAACTCGCAAGCACTGCGCCACGACCTCTTAAGTGGTTTTATGGGGGTACGTTATGCATATTCAGTGTACCTTACACTGTCTTTTTTCTCTTTTTTTTTGCAGATGACGTTATAACAGCATCTTCTGGACCAGGAATGCATGTCCACCCAGCTGTGATGACGTGGGAAGTTGTTTTTCGTGCTTAAACATTAAAGTTAGTATAAACGACAATTCTTAAATATTTCACAAACACTGCGTATGCATTCCTTCTCTGTTTTCTTCGTGTGTGCGTGCGTGCGTGCGCGCGCGCGCGCGCGCGTGTGTGTGTGTGTGTGTGTGTGTGTGTGTGTGTGTGTGTGTGTGTGTGTGTGTGTGTGCGTGTGTGTGCGCTGCGTATGTGCATGCGTGTGTTTTTAGTAACAGTTGAGCAGAAGATTATATACCTGCTTTAGTCTTAAAACGGTGAAGCTGGTGCAAACGTAAGTATTCCTACGACCTTGCAGCGCTGCAGATTATTATTTCCACACGAGGATGCCGCCCCACTAATTGAGTTTTTCAAATTTTGACACAAATAAAGTTCGCGCGTTGCATTTATGCTGCCACAAGATTTACTATCACCGTATTGTTACCGTTTGCATGAAAACATGCCTGGCTTTAAGCGATGTTATATAGCTGTAGTTATACAGACAAGGCTGATCACGAGTGACGTGTACAATACACGTGTGACGTGTATTCTGGAGGCAAGGGGCACAGTCGCTTCGTGAGCATGGTTTATATGGAGCTAATAAGAAGCGAAATATTAGCCGATATAGATTCATCGCTGCAGCCAGTCACACTTTGCTGTTCGCATAATGTTGATGCACATATCGAAAGACGATTGCAAAGAAGGAATATTTAGACGTCGTGTAAGTAACTCACAAAATGTCAGACACAAGTAAACCATACACAGGACAGGTGACTGCAGCACATGCTGTTGAGCCATGCATACATGTAGTGATGCCAAGACGGAAATCGTGGCGATGCATTCCACGTCACCATGGTTAGCTATACAATATATATGTCACCGTCAATTATCTCTCCTTCTTTCTCAAGCATTAATTGGTTATATCTAGGGCTTCATGTCCTCGGATATATCCGAAAAAAAAATCCGATTATCACACATCGGTGAAATGTTTGATATATCGTATTTCCCCGATTAACTCCGATTTTAAACGGGCATTTTCAACGTTCAGAGGCCATTTTCAAAGCGGACAATCGTCAATCGAAAGGAGTACACCTCCATTAATGTCAGCAACCTCGCAAAGTATGCGTGCATCTATTGCAATAAGTATTTGTGTGAGGTCACTTAGCCATAGTTATATCTAATCTACACAGATAAGATCTAATTCTGCAAAGCTGGCTGCCCACGCTGCAATCCTCGTCTCAGCGCTCACGTGCTGATGTAATTTAGAGCGTACTCTCACGCGCTATGTAGTACACAATGTGCCAAAAGACCAGGAAGCAAAGGGCTGGAACGTATCACCCTTCCGAGTGCCTTTGCGATTCTCTGTTATCTTATCACTAAACTGCAAACAATTTGGGCCGCCAGTCTTCTTTATCAGATCTGAGCACACGGAAGAGAAGCATTCACTGTTTGCGGGATGATACCTCGTCCCCCTTCTCTTCCGACACACTCGCTTCTTTTCTTTCGTGAAGATGTGCGTGTATGCTCGTATGTGGGCATCTAGCTTGCACCTTTACGTCATCTTCCGAAGAGTGCCATCATAAAGCAGTTTCGCAATGAGGGAGAACTCTGTATTGTAGTTGTAGGGTTCTACAACTTGCGACATACGTGTCCTGTTAAATAATAGATGAGCGAATAAAGAAAAAAATGAGACAATACAGAGAAACGGTGGCTAAATGTATACAAAGAAGCATTGTCTGCAAAAAAAAATATTGGACAAGAAAAAAGCGGGATGATGGGTGTGCGGGAGAGAGATGATATCGAGCGGAAAGGCAGGAGACCTGCCTGGTGGTATCATGTAAGCGTGAATACTAACGGGACGACATAACAGATGCCCTACAACACACGCCCCTCGATCGACATGCAGAATTGGTGTGATTAGAGGTAAGTACGGCCCCAAACTAAGATGTCCTCTCTCTACGGTGAGCGGAGAAAAATGCTTTGGTTGAAATATACGATCAAATATTACGGGCTAAAAATAAGATGTGTTTACAAATGGATGTCGCACAAATATACTTGGCTCCAAATCATTTTTTTCTATATGTACAACTTCGTTTCTTTGAGAGAGAAATCAGGGTGACAGGAAGACTAACCCGTTCGCACATAGATTTTTACAGGTTTTTGTTTGTTTGTTTGTTTGTTTGTTTGTTTGTTTGTTTAAGTTGTCGCGTCCATATATGATAGCAGGAGCTGTGTACGGAGGATTCGTGGGTTACCCGATCATCTCCAAGCATACTATCTCAGGATGATGTGTAGGAGGAACAAGTACCCACGTAGAGGTAGCCACAATAGTTTCATCTAAAAAAGCACTGATGCACTTTTCAACCGTGAAATCCTCAGCTGTCCAGCAGAGTGTTATGCCGGAAAAGGTCAATGAGCCCTTGGACACAGTTACTCAATTCATGACCCCTTGATACAGAGCGAGAGAGAGAGAGAGAGATGATTCATTAGAAGGCAGAGTCGCCGGCCTATATAATCTCTACGTTCTTACATGCACAAGTTCAGCAAATGATTATTGCATACTGATTTACTTGCTAAATAAGCAAAAAAGGTAGCATTCAAATAAGCAGTAATGCAAGTAAAAGGGCTCGAATTTAATTCCAATCACTGATGCTAGCTGTTCTCAATTCAGCGAACTTCCACTCTAACAAACTTTTTTCTAGGGTCCATGAAGTTCGTTCGAATCAAGCTTCGCAGTACTTGAAAAACAGGTACGCATATATTTAAGCTGCATTCCAACAGAACGGGTTATAAGACGAGGAGAAAAGAGAAACGAACCGAAACCGACGGAAAAGGCGGAAGAAAACAAAGTACCCAAAGTGGTTCATGAGTTTCGCTGGTGCGGAAGACTGGGCGCGTCAGCCATGCGTCAATAACTTGCGAAGTTGCACGTTGCACCGCATGACAGGTGCGTGAATTGTGTAAAATGCCAGACAACTAGGAATGCTTTATTCAGCCCACAACCACTTGATTCACACAATGACGACGATCCGCCTCGTAGCACTTATAGCTAAAAGTAAAATTATGCCAATTGGTTCTTGCACACTGGCTCTCTTCGTAGTGAACTATAGCTGACAGGGAAGCAAGAGCGGTGGTATACAACAACCCCAAAGACGTCAAAGTACCGTATTCGCGAAGTGACGTCGTCAACACATTGTTGCGATCACTCACGCTCGAATACACGGACACTTATCGGCCGCAACCAGATGATCGGAACAAGCGCCTGTGCATGGGAAAAAGACCCCGATATGACTTTCGCCTTCCGACTAAAATTAGCCGAAGACATGCTATAGAGCGCTGCATCAGATTCTTCTGGGCATTGCCTTTCGCTCAGCTAATCGACCTTGTGGACAGCCCGAACTAGGAGCGCTGCCAAGTGCGCGAAACTTTAGCTCATATATTTTGTGACTGCCCGTTACACGTGGCGCAAAGGAAGATGCTAATTTCAAATCGGACGAACACCACTTACTGAAAGTTGCGTTTTGTCAACAATGTGCGACCAGAAGGTGTCATGAACTACAAAGGCTCTTCTAGATTTTATCAAACTGCACTGGACTGGATACTATGCGGTGTATAGGATTCTGTGCTAAGTAGCCACAGCTATAGCCTCCTATATTTTTCTTGCCTGCCGGATAAGCGCGAAACGCCTGTCATCTATGGCGGCGCCACCTACGCAGGGTTAAGGGTCCTTGTACTTGGCCTTTGAGATGAGCAATTTTGGCGTTCGCTAATTTCAGAGGCTATGCTTTGTATTGAAGGGGTTGCCTGTTGAATGAGTGCAAAACGCTCGTCATTTATGGCGGCGTCACTTACGTGGGGTTAACTATAAATAATTATTACTTTGTTTACGCTTTTTGAAACTTTTTACGGTATTTTTGTTGCATATAAGCTCCAAAGACGTAAAAACTTATTTGAAGTACAACCTACTTAAGTGGCGCCACCACTGCAGTTCCGACGACGGCCGCTTCTCAAGTGACTGCTGATAATCCGGCAGGCAAGGTAAATCTAGGAGTCTGTGCCACACTGCAGAATATACGCACCACCTCTTCCTGTCCGCATCATCAACCTTCAACCTCTTTCTTTTAGAGGCAAAGCTCCTTATGGTGTGGGTCAATCCCTCCTTCACTTGTATGCAGTATGTATGTAGCCACCTCTACTTTATGAATTGCTCACTAGTTGGCGTTGTGTGTATATGTTCTTGAAAATATTATCACTAGATTGCGTTACGGTTTTCGTGTGGTTGTCGATTAAAAATCTTAGATGGCACTGTTATAATAGGAAATTCACAGCATATACACGCAGTGAATGATGATGTGTGGGGCGAAGCGTCCGTCAGTCCATCCGTGCGACGCGTTCTCTAGTGTGATAGTAACGTATGGAGGGACGGACAGACAGACAGATGCTTCGCCCACTCATCATCATTCACTCCGTGGATGTGCTGTGAATTTTCCCCCTTCCCTTAACCGCTGTGTATAAAGCAGTAGGCTAGTATAAAGCAGCAGGCTATAGCTCAAGCCAAGCTATCTGCCTTTCAATAAATTCTCACTGTCTCTATATTTATCTCAATGCCTATCACTTTTCGTGACATTTATTTCTATAGTGCTTATGGAATCTGGTGTATTTTGAAGCATGAGAAGTTTTTTAGCTCTCATTCTTGGACCCTTTCAAGTATAACCTTGAGCGAAAAGCCACAGCCGTTGTCCGGGCACTAAAATGAGACCATCTGGGTATCATTGCGATTACAAACGCGGCCGGTATTGAGCCCGCCACTTTGGAGTATGCATCCAAAGACCACAACCACTGTATACCATTGCTGCGGCCCCACGAACGCTATATAGAACCACCTAGTCAATATTGAGGCCTACATGTAATTAACAGGACCGGCAAGTGGCTCTTAGTATGGAATACGGCATTTTTTTTTCTTATGTGGTTCTTAAAGCGAAAAGAACAGTAGGCCCCGTAACTATCTGCATCAGGTGCGACACCTCAACAGTAGCTCACAAGGGATGGGGGTAAGGAGGGCTTAAAAGGATAGGATTAAAAGGATAGGATTAAAATGTGTATATAGAGAGAGAGGAAGGAGAGAGCGACGCACAGGGACAGCGAACGACGGAAGTAAAGAGAAGATAGGAAAGATGGACACGGTCGCAGGAGTCCGAGGACGGGGCACCACTCGACGAGAGCTCTTGTCGGTGTCAGAAGATGGCATAGGGCGAGTCCAGTCGGCCAGAGCTACACTGTCGTCGTCGTCGGCGATTGGCGTCAGAAGATGGCGTAGGACCAGCCCAGTCGGCCAGAGCTGCACTGTCGTCGGAGATCGCGAGGGCACTACCGGTCGGCACGAAATCCAGCGAGCGAGTTCCACCACAAGAATGTTTGTTTCACTACTAAGGGGTTTCTTATAGAGGCTATAGTAGAATGCACTGTTCAAGTTTATCGCCTTTAAATAGTTTATTATTTATTTTTAAATTCAAGCGTCAATATTTTACGAATTTAGCAGTGCAGATATTGAATATTTTAAGGACTAGCAGCAATTTTAACCCATCACGGCGCATTAGAAAAATCTCACCATCTATTAGTCTATTCCCTGGTAGCACGGGCTATCCTACCAAGTAGAAGAACGAGGGGAAGAGGTGGCTCATGGTTTATACCAACATCATTCTTGTTATTGTTAGGTATCACTTGAAAGGCCCAAATGTTCGTATCGTCAATTCTCGGCCAATCCTCCGTAATGGGCAAGAGCCATAGCGGAGGCATCACCATTATCATCATGCTCGTGGAGCTTGCGCGTGCGATGCGTTCTTTGGCGACGGCGTTCCAGCCAGTGACGGACAGCGAGCTTACGAAAGGCCCAGCATCAGGGCGTCGCGGCAGGATTGTCCGCCGAGTTCTACCTCATCACCGAGACGACCGTTAGCGCGAACCTGCGCAGCACCAGGCGTTTGTGCCACAGCCACCATGCTGTGCAGAGCTAAGGAAGTGTCACCATTCTACAGAGGCACCGGTGACCAAGGCTGTACGCTTCAATTGGAGGTGACGGCAATGGAGGAAGACAGCAAGGTCGCATCAAGCCAGTGTGAGGACTTCAGCAAGCAGGTCCCGCTGAAGGTGTCCTCTGCGGGGAAGTCTTCCAAACATGGTTGCAAACCTTTTCTTCCGCTGAACACTTACAACTTGCTTGTCGATGAGATGACGAAGCACGTGCACCATTCCTCACGAATATTCGGCGGCCGAGGTGAAAGAGGATCGATGACCAGGCACGCCTCGAGAAGACTGCTGACGCTCACTGTCTTGAAAAACACCCGCAGATGAAAGTTGATGGCTATTCCTCGTGCTATACGGTCCATTTAAGCTCGTATAGAAGGGTGTAGAAGCGTCGTGCCTTCTTCCGTAGGGGCCATTAAGTAATGAAGACGTCATGGAAGAGGACAGGGGGCTGCTTGACGTGAGCTTATGTGACGCCTTGGCCGAGTTGATGGCGCGGTGTTTGATTCAGGAACGTGTTGTGAAGTATGAGGGGTCATTCGAGAGATCCGTAAATAAAATTTAGCGATGGGGCGACTGTAAGCCCCTGAATGGAACGTCTGTCCGATTCTTTGTCGTTGTGCAATACGGGGAGTGCATGTGCCAGCGCCCGCTGCTCGTGCATGCTTACTGCACCTTCCATTTTCGACACGCCCGTTTTTCGGCAGGTAAAGGTATTTATAGGTTGCTTTTGTGAAAATAACGACGGCTATGGTTGGTTTATGGTGACGGCCACTGTTATAATACCAGCCTCAATCCTATATAATTCACTTATCTGCAAATGTTTATGACAGTGTTGTCATCAAATTTTTTCAGCCACTCTCTCTATAACACATATGGTATAGATGTTCACGACGGCAACTCGCAACCAAACTAAACTGCCGTACTTACTCGAATAATACTAGTGTTGGTTGTCTTGTGTTGCCTATAAATGATGGCCATAGTAAAGTGTCAGTTATCATCGGCTTATGATGGTTATCCGCTATGCTTATACAGCAACATCGTCTTAATTTGATTTCAGCGGAATGGTTGAGCTGCCTGCCATTTTCTTTCGAAAAAGCCCTCCTTGGTTTTACGCAAAAGAACGACGTGACAAAGGTTGCGTCGAAGGAGAAAAAAGTGCAGGAAGGTATTGATGGCACAAATTTCTTTTTTCGTTCGTCGTTTCCTCCGAAGAGGCGTTGCATGTGAAATGGGGGTCACAACGGCTGCCGCACCTCTCTTCGCCCGCTGACCTCGAAACTGTGGCGGCAGCAGCGACAAAGACCCGGAAAGGAGGGAGTCTGGCGGAAATGGAAAGTATGGCCGCCGCCGCCGCTTCCGCCGTCTGGCACGACGCGACTCTCCTTCTTTTTTTGTCTGTTTGTCTTCGTCGCGTTTGCTTGTGGACTTTCGCTTGTCACGGCTGCGAGCGTAGAGGATCTCTTTTCAGAATGCGGAAGTTAGCAGTGCTGGGTATAGACCATGGCTTGAGAGAAATTTTGGAGCGATTCTCGCACTTTCAAGTGCGCCTTTTTCTATTCATTATGTTGACACCACTGACTGTTAGTTCACTAAGTTGGCATGGTGTCTGTCTCAGGTATCATTATTCCCATCCTTACCGTCCGAGGCTAATAAGGACCAGAAGAAGACACTTTCTGTTCCCGCCCGAGATTTCCATCTGTTTTAACATTCGATTCGTCTGCCATCGCCCATCTTGCGTCATCGTCGTTGTAGCATCTTCGCTGTAATTCTTTGCTTTTCGTAATAAGACACAAGATTACCCTTCTAGCTGTCACGTAGGCCGTAGCCCTATGCAGTCTTTGTGTTTTACCGCTTTCCTCTTGTCCACAAGATGGTGATGATGTCTGGCTCAAGTTTTAATAAACAGGACTGCGAAAAACAGTCGGCTACCCGCTTTGTCCCCATCAGGTTTTATTAGGCCTCTTGGAGCCAAAAGGCCTCCCTCTGTCAGTTCTCAAGAATGTATACAGGTGCGAATGTGGGGCCGCTTTTCAAGTCAAGTTCTCACACGAAGAACTGTGTTCCTTAAGCGTTTTCTGCGTCTCTGCGTATTAGATGGATACGTGGTATTCGCTTCGATATCCTCGTGGTAGTTATATTCGTGAGTTCAATGTGAAGCCAGGAGTGTTGTCTGTAATGAAGGAAGGCCTTACAAAGCGATTTGTTCAACGAAACTCTGCACATGTGTTACTTTTCAAGCAGAAAACACCTGAGCCGCTGCAGTGAGTGTCCATTACTATATAGTGTACAGCATTGTGGTTTTTGAAAGAACGCCTAACACAACACAATATAGCAACTTTGATGCCTCAAACACGATGCCGCAACTTTTATGATGGATGGCGCACAACAACAACTTCTTTGAAGCATATGTGGTAATTGGTGCTTACGAGTGGAACCCCTCTCGCAAGGCCTCACTATAGCAAAGAAGACTGCTCAAACACGCTTGCGACATTCCGTGACCGGCCTCTCACTAATCTTTGTTTTATTCTCATTGTCTTATTCTGCACCAAGATAGATTGACTGGCTTTCTATTTACCACGTTGAAGGGACTGACTAATGCGTAAACTCGGGTATATGAGCGACGCCAGATCGAAATCCTTGTATATGGAGCCACTGGACATTGCATTCCAGAGAGCAATCGAGGTCAGAAGCAGATATGGAATATAAGCCTTTATTTATTCAAAATTTCACCAGATATGAGGCGGGAAGGACTCTTCATCCAGGGCTCTTCATCTGGCTATAGCTGCTCACTGGTCTTGGTCCAAGGTAGCCGCCTGGCTTCTCAGGACCTATTCGGAGAGACACGCCTCCCATGACTGGTGTCGTTAGTTTAAGATCACTATAGAACATGGGGTCTTAAAGCAAAGCTGTCGGCCATTGTTATGTCACATTTGCAGTTTTCATCGCCAAATGATTTCCAATAGTACATGAGTAGTGAGATCGACGCACTCACGCACACACACTCAAGCAAGTCCTAGAGCCAACGCTCGAAGCTCATCGACGTTGCCGGCCATATACCGGAAGCGCCAACATTAGCGGCTCTGTTTTCACGCCTTCTGAAACACTCGCGCGGCCCTGTATCATCTGCGTGGCTCTCTACGTTCGGTGGTGACGCCTCCCCATTCGTCCGGGACCGATAGCCCGCGCGTTTCATCCAGCGGAAGTGGGGCCCCGCAAGGGGAAGCACTCGTCGGGCGGTGCTTGCGTCCCCCGTGGAGAGCAGATTGGTCGGCTCCTACACGAGGCCCCAAATGTCCAACGACTCACGGAACAGCCCCGAAAGAGACGAGACACAACAGCCTCCATACACTCTGGCCCTCCAACCACAGAAAAAGTCCCCCTCCATCTCGTCCGCTCCGGTCGGACGCTTCCGCCAGCAAACCCCGCTGTCCGAAGAAAAGCCATTTGAACGCTGCCCAGTGAGTATGTGACGGCTGGCAATGCACGGGAAGCCAGCAGTGTGTATGGCCGCCTCTTTTTCCTGCCCAGCTTCACCTAGAACCCCCCCCCCCCCCCCTATCGTCCACTCTCCGTGCCTGCGAGCCACGCCGTTTCACGGTTGCTTGGCGCTGTCCATTAGGAAGCTGGCGGATGGGCTTCAACACAGCCCAGAACCATCACTGATGGTTGAGAGGCCTGGCTGCCACTATGCTGACGACTCTGCTGCTGGCGGTGTTTGTGAAATGCGGGAGGAGAAACGAGTAGTGTCCGGCCCCTTGAATGGTCACTGCTTGGGGTAGATCCACGTGAGCCCTCTCGCGTGCGCAGGAGGTGAGTGTGGTGGACGCTCGTGGCAACCAGGGCACGCGACAGACGTCGTGCCAGGACAGACGGTGATTCACAGATCACATAATCTCGTCGTAACACCTCGGTCACGTTTTACCATTGCAATTATACGAAGGAGGCCCAGAAAAACGGTCCTGGCTGAATGGTTCAAGTTGAGTTGCATTCTTCAAGTCCTTGTAGGAGGGACAAGGACTTGAAGAATTACAGGCCGATCAGCTTGCTCTCTGTAGTGTACAAGCTATTTACAAAGGTAATTGCTAACAGAGTAAACAAAACATTAGAATTCAATCAACCAAAGGAACAAGTAGGATTTCGAACAGGCTACTCAACAATTTACCACCTTCATACTATCAATCAGGTAATAGAGAAATGCTCAGAGTATAACCAACCACTATACATAGCCTTCATAGATTACGAGAAGGCGTTTGATTAAGTAGAAATATCAGCCGTCATGCAGACACTGCGGAGTCAGGGCGTAGATGAAGTATATATAAACATTCTGGAAGAAATCTGCAGGGGATCAACTGCTACCATAGTGCTTCATAAAGAAAGCAACAGAATACCAATCAAGAAGGGTGTAAGGCAGGGGGACACAATCTCCCCAATGCTATTTACCGCGTGCTTACAGGAGGTTTTCAGAAGCCTAGAATGGGAACAGTTAGGGATAAGAGTTAATGCAGAATACCTTAGTAACCTGCGCTTTGCCGATGACATTGCATTGCTGAGTAACTCAGGGGACGAATTGCAACTCATGATTACGGAGTTAGACAAGGAGAGCAGAAAGGTGGGTCTTAAAATTAATCTGCAGAAAACGAAAGTAATGTAAAACAACCTCGGAAAGGAACAGCGCTTCGAGATAGGTAATAGTGAACTTGAAGTTGTAAAAGACTATGTCTACTTAGGGCAGGTAATAACCGCAGAGCCTAACCACGAGATTGAAGTAACTAGAAGAATAAGAATGGGGTGGAGCACATTCGGAAAGCACTCTCAAATTATGACAGGTAGATTGCCATTATCCCTTAAGAGGAAGGTATATAACAGCTGTATCTTGCTGGTACTTAGCTACGGAGCAGAAACCTGGAGACTCACAAAGAGGGTTCAGCTTAAATTGAGGACAACGCAGCGAGCAATGGAAAGAAAAATGGTAGGTGTAACCTTGAGAGACAAGAAGAGAGCGGAGTGGATTAGGGGACAAACGGGGGTTAAGGATATCATAGTTGAAATAAAGAAGAGGAATGGACATGGGCCGGGCATGTAGCGCGTAGACAGGATAACCGCTGGTCATTAAGAGTAATTAACTGGATTCCCAGAGAAGGAAAGCGGGTTAGGGGGAGACAGAAGGTTAGGTGGGCAGATGAAATTAAGAAGTTTGCGGGTATAAATTGGCCGCAGCAAGCACAGGACCGGGTTAACTGGCGGAACATGGGAGAGGCCTTTGTCCTGCAGTGGACGTAGCCAGGCTGATGATGATGGTGATGATGATGATGATGATGGTGATGATGATGATGATGATGATGAGTTGCTTCAAAAGAGTCATGAAATAAACTATGGTGTTCGGTAAAACGAACACATATCGTAGTTCAAAACACAGATCAAACAGAAAACTTTAATTGAAAGCAGATGCTGCTCATTAATGGAAGAGGTGTTGAATCAAAGGAGGGGAAGAGAAAGCGCTCCCGCATTTTCGAGGTTAATTGCAAGCGAGGTCACCCGTGATGTCTTCTATGAAGCTTTCCATGTGATGTGAATTGAAAATGAATTTTATTTATTAATATTGTTACAGAAGAGAAGAGAGCCGTGTAAACGAGGCTGTGGATGAAATATATTTCAAACCAGCAGCAGCAGCAGCAGCGTGACCGGTAGACCAGGCACCGAGCAGAGACCGCTCTTCGTCCTCTTCGTCAGACACACACGGGCATCGTCCCACAAAATGTCCACATGCATGTAGCAATAAGTATGAAAATGGTTTCCCATATATGAGACATTAGGTTCGCTTTGAACTATTGGCCTGTATGTGAACAGAATCACGACTTTTTCTCACAGCCACCGTGTCACTTCGAGCCATTCAATTCCATGGGTCCCTATCTCACGCACGTAAGATTCAATGTCTGTCAGTATTTTGTTTTCTACTTCAATAGCAAAGCCCCGCCCCATCACTATTGTACAAAATAGCAGTATATCATATACACACTTGTAAATATTTCGTGATTAGAAGCCAGTATTGACGTCATGCATGCGCCTATAGAGTACTTACTTACAAAACAAGTATACCCCGTTCCTGGCTCCGGGAAATGTTTCTCTATTGTATATACATCACAGGCTGCGCGAAAACTTGGCTTTGGAAGATAAACGGCCCTGCTTAAGGAAAGTTTCTCGCGAGAAACTAGAGTTTTCGGGATGAATGCATGCAGGCAGGCGTGTATACTGTGCAGACAGAAGCCCGAGGCGTTTTTCGTTGTGTTTGATGCGACAGTCCATGAGGATTAAAAACTATCTATCAATATATAAACGTCCAAGAACTTTAAGCGCGCTGCCAAATGACAGAGGTGGGAAAGTAAAAGCTGTGCAAGGCCACATAATGGTGCCGAGTATACGGCGAGCTGGCAGATAGCGCAGGTCTTCATCAAAGCCTTGCAAAGGGAGTTCGCGTTTCCTTTCAGGGAAGAAGAAAAAAGAAGCTTTAGTGAAAGCTGGCGAATGGGAGAGGTGGTCTTTCAACATCGGGGGACGCACACACTATAGATACTGTATCGTGTGTACGCGTGAAAAACGGGCGATCATTCGTCCTTTCAAGAAACCGCTTTAGGGTACGGTGCATGACGTCGCTTGCGCCTGGAGCTCGGCAAAGTGCGCGTCTGAGCTCATTGCGCCGTGCTGTTCCTTAAGGAAACACGGCGTTGTCGATGTATGGTTTTGGTTCAGTCGGAATGCATCGGGTTCGTCCCGCGTTTTACTCAGGAGAAAGATAGCGGGCAGCACATTTTCATAGCGGGTTCAATACGATGGCGTATAATGCCAGGTTACAGCCAATGTGTTCTTTTGCAAGTCTTTCATTTTCTATCAACAACGTTACGTTTCTACACAGTGGAAAACCAACTTTCGCGGCAGCTTATCTGACTGGCGCAACGGGTTCGTTGGCGTATATCTATATAAACGGCGCGAGGAACGCACACACCATGGTCACGATCACGCCATCAAACAAAGAAGCCTGCTCAACTGTATACACGCGAAGCCCACCGTTGCATTCTTGTTCTAGCCGATCACTTGGGCTTACGTGCTCGTGTTTTCCCACTCTTTCGGGCGTTATTACCGGAGGACCGTACAGGAAACCGAATAGGAGAGGAAAGGAACGAGAGGTCTGTCGGAGGAAGACAATACCGGAGCCGTATTTCCATCGCGGCACTCTTGGCAAGCGCTTCCGGCGTGCACGGGCTATTCGTTCCTGCTGAAGGGACGCCGTCACACTAACTCACGTACGTACAGCGCTCGTCCTTCCACTGACATCCAGGTAGTGATGCCCCATGCGGCGCAAACGCAGAGAGAGTCGGCCGGCCATTCTATCAGTGTGTGTATAGGTGGCGTCCGCGCCGATAGTATATCTGCCGTTGACTGCATAATAGCCCGTGTACAGGCACACACTCTCCGCCTTACTTTGCTGCTACCTCCCACATACCAATCCTGACTGTACAAAAAGACAACAGCAATAAGACAGCGGTCTTCCGAGGCCGCATAGTGGCGCACATGCGAACGCGGTCGAGACGGCGTTTCTTGACGATGTTTTGCGTTCGATGTCGGGACGCATTGTGTCCGACGCCGCGCGATGAGTTACGCTCGTTTTGTTCGATGTGCGCGCCGCGCATGCGCACTCTCTCTCGAGGAGGGCGCTAAATCATAACGGTCGCGCCGACCGCACGACGACGATGACGTCGGCCGCGGGGACTCTTTCTTTTGTCGGACAAATGCTCACGCACGCACGCACGCACGCACGCACACACACACACACAAACACACACACACACACGCACACACACACACGCACACACGCACACACACACACACACACACACGCACGCACACACACACGCACACACACACGCACACGCACACACGCACACACGCACACACACACACACACACACACACACACACACACACACACACATGCAGACGTGCAAGCACGCAAACATATATACGCGCGCACGCGCAGCACAAATAAGCTTTGGTGTGGCTCCATCTATAAATCCTATAATGATCCTGTTGCAAACTCTTTGCGGCCACTTACGGCGAATATTGAGTTCACCCATTTATCGAAATGCCGTCAGGCGTACGTGTACGTTTTTATCTGCAAAGTTTTTTTGAGAAAGACGTGGAGCTTGAAAACATAGACAAGTTGTTGTTTATGAGCAATAAACCTATAAAAAAGACAATTATGTCAATATCATGAGAAACATGAGTCGGATTGGTGTATTCTCTGCTAATTCCATGAAAGCAACCACCCACGCCATAAAGAAAGCCAGGCCGCTGACGATGGTTAATTTTGCAGTAGATTTCGGGTTCTTAGTTCCTATATACATTAACCACTCATCCCGAGGCTGAATACCAGGCCCGTGATGTTCCGCAGAAGAGGTTTATCGTCAGAGACAGTCATCGTCTATATGGCCTCAACGTATGATGATGTAGTTGAGCCAAAGTGCATCTAAGTACGGCAAAAAATACGCGTGAATACATATTCACAGCAAGTTGTTTAAGACATCGCCAATGCTGGCGAACTGCAGCGTTAGCCACGTGAACCACCAAACAGCTTCCACCTCAGTGTCGTGTCCCGTTTCTCTCCCGTGGTCTGTCCAACTATAGCCTGTGCGTGCAAGCCAACTTGCCAAGAATACGCTATGCCGAGGGTTGCTAGGAATCCTCGTTTCCCGCAAAGTCCACATATATATAGTCGGGGAAAAGTTTCCAACATCCGGCACCAGCACGTCGCTCAGCGTCGCCTTTTCCACCTTGTCTTGGCTGCCTGATAAATTAATTAAACTTATTGCCCGGGCTGCCCCGTCTGTGTCACAATCACTTCGCTAGGTTTGCTTTAGTCCCCTTAACGAAAGGCGGATGATGTCCTGCTTAGGAGGCTACGGGTCGGGGTGGCCCACGACTGTCCTGTCAAGGTGGAAGTGGTCTCATTTACCAGTATACGTGCTACATATGTCCGTACTGCTCTGCTCCAGTGATGAAACAAGATACGTACGATTTTATGTGGACATGCCAAGGGTTCCAGTCGGAAACGCTCTCGTCCGTCCCGTCCGGCAAGCCTGCCTTTGCCACAAAGACGCGACCACATATAAATGACCGCTGTACTCATGACAACAGGTTTCACAATATCTGTTTCACTTCATACACGCCACAGGTCTTAAGGCACACATATAATACAAATATGAGGTTTAAGTATTAAGACTTAGACTTAAGGGCAAGTTTATATGAGACTTAGAAGTGTGGCGGTTTTGGCTAGTTGGTACCGCTATAACTTTTGGTAAGTTTATGTCGCAATACAAAAAAAAATGGGGGGGGGGGGGGGGGGTCGTAATAGTGCGAAGTCAGTTTATGGGCAAAACTAGCACCTTCGGCCCTACCACTCTTCAATAATTTGGCCAATTCTTACATGTTGCGAAATATTATTTTATATAAGCAGGTGTACAGCTTTTAACTGCAAGCCGGTTACAGATATAATACGCGTGACACTACGATGCAGTACGTACTTTGCGAATATAAAAAGCAACGTGCGCAGCTACGCGAATATGCACACGTGACACCTTGCGCGATAAGTCTGCTGTATGCATGCTGCTGGCAATGATAGATCGGCTCTTGACGCTGTATGCAGGTGCATCGTATACCATAAGAAACACAAAAGCAGTGGGAAACAAGAGTAATAAAATATTAGGCCCTGCAGTCAAGGTTAACAACGTGCTGAAGTTAAGTAGGCTCTAGACGCTATAAAGATTTGTGGCACGCCTCTTGATATCTCAGTCCCCTTAAAGCATCAACCTGTTACGCGAATCATAAGGCCTGACACGGGGTTTTATACTGTATAGGCGAATTAAAGGTGGGTTGTAGATGCTGCCGATGTTGATACTGAATGTTAATGGCGATTAATCGTGGTTGAGCTCTTTGAAATGAGTGAGCAGTTTAAAATTGCCCATTCATTACGCCATCCACGCTGCCTAATATCTGGTAAAAGCATCTGCCACACGACTGCACCACGCGTGATCCCTCTCCCGATATGGAGCCTCTATGGAGTCTTTAATTTTACGAGCCGGTTTCAAGCACCGTAGCATGGTTCAGTGGCATATACAGAAGTGTTCATTTCCACGCAGAGTGCTTGAATTTGGTCCCGGGGAGCGCTGGGATATACGTATTTCACATCTTATACCCACATTAACTGCGTCAGAAAGTAGCGGCGGCGGCTGACGTCGTCACCAGAAATTACGACTGTTGTGAGCTAATAACAACTTAACGGCGAAAAAAAAGATAATAAAGTCATAACCATTTGCCCTTTCACGAAAATGGCGGCAAGTGATGTTTGGCGGGCGCGTGTCTCACAATCTTTCTTTCTTTCTTTCTTTCTTTCTTTCTTTCTTTCTTTCTTTCTTCTTTCTTTCTTTCTTCTTTCTTTCTTTCTTTCTTTCTTTCTTTCTTTCTTTCTTTCTTCTTCTTTCTTTCTTTCTTTCTTCTTTCTTTCTTTCTTCTTCTTTCTTTCTTTCTTTTCTTATCTTTCTTTCACTTATTCTTCTTTCGTGTGGCAATGCTCCCTTCTAACTAATTTCTTCCTCAATGGCCACGGAGTTCAGTTGGAACTTCATCCCCTTGCTTAGCAGCGCAACAGCTTCGTGGCTGCAGGCAAGAACAATGGCCATGGGTATTATATCCAGCAAACATTGCAATGTGTCAGCGTTAGGCGGCAAGCGACCTCGATAACAGATCCCACGGCCACGCAAGAAACGGTTGTTCACCGGCAAGCCCACAATCAAGAGAGCATCAGTTATTAGAAAACGGTGCATGCAAAGGTGACCGGCGCACATTCGTGGTGGGCAGCATATCTGTATGCGCGCGCCGCCACCGTGTTTCTGCCACGCTACACCACCGCAGAAATCCGTGAGTTATAAAATCTTCACTTGAGAAAATGAATAGATATACAAGTTTAACTGCTTGTACAAAGTGCAATGCTTTTTTTAAAGGGTCAATAAAGTCAAATAACAATTTACGTGAGAGTGAACGACCAATGTATGACAACGTCTAAAACGACGATATTATCAGCTGCAGTGAACTACTTACCGAGAAATTAAGGTACATGCACGAGAACGCATGCGCCGCTGTAACTCTGACACATTTAACTCTGACACAGTTAACACATTTAGCTCTGATGTAAGTCTGACACAGTCACAGCCTGCAATTAAACACAAGTAATCGAACTAGCTACACTAATAAAAAAAACCTTCTGTGCATCAGGAGACGTCACAAAATGCTGGTTGTTTGTTTTTGTTTCGTTGATAGAAAAAAAAAACAATCGCCGGACGTTACTATATGGGGAATGGCGCGAGTGGTTAAAAAGCTCAATAGCTTGGTTAAATTGGACAGGCCATGCCATCTAGTGAGGCCAAGTTGAAACAAGCACGCCTGCCATCTCGCAGCTCGGTCGCCGGTAACGCCGCGGGCCTTAAGTGCTCACCCTTTAAGTCAGAATTGCTCGTTTTCCGGCACAGATATTCGAAAACCACACCTCTCAAAATCAAGATATATAGAAGACACTTACTTTGAGGAAGAAGGAAACATCAGAATCCTAGGAGCATACTTTAACAACAAGGGAAACAACGCGATGCCACTACAGAAACTTATGAATAGGTTCCTCCAAATCTCACGCATGATTAGCAGGATTACCAACAAGCACATGGGGCTGAAGGAACACAACCTCCTGTGCCTTTTTCAAGATTTTGTGGTCAGCCTGGTAACATACAGCTATGCCTAACTCCGAATAACCAGTCTCATATGAACAACAATATCAACACCATACTGCGCGATACACTTAAAAAGGCACTGAACCTCTCTCGATGGACATCCACAGAACGACTCCAACAACTGGGAATTCACAACACCATAGCAGAGTTGTTCAAAGCTCACCACGAAAATCAAATAATCAGACTAGCTCTCTCCAGAACTGGTATGACGGTTCTTGCTAAACTGCATATCACACCACCAACGCATGTCAGGAAAAAACACAGGCTGTCGGAGGTTTGGCGAAAAGGCATCAAATAAAGCCTCTTCCTCGGAACATGAACCCCACATTCCATGCAGACAGGCGCGAAGCCAAAGCCAAAGCCCATGATAAATACTCCGACGACGAGAGCGTCTTTTTTGTGGACGCC
Organism: Rhipicephalus microplus; assembly: GCF_013339725.1. Classification (NCBI taxonomy): domain Eukaryota; kingdom Metazoa; phylum Arthropoda; class Arachnida; order Ixodida; family Ixodidae; genus Rhipicephalus; species Rhipicephalus microplus. The sequence goes on from NC_051170.1 coordinate 65,945,514, forward strand.
GCCCGGTGACATACAGGAAAATGCACGGTGACAGTAGTAAACCAGGGGCAATGTGTCGATTACATATCTATATACTATACAGGATGATGTCACAAGCATGTAGGAGGTCACAATCACCCTCGAGCTCAGAAACCCAGCGTCCACCTTCGTTCTTACTGACTCAACGGCAGTTTATCGTATACCTACCTTAAAGGCAAAATCAGTCCTCTAGCGTGCAGAATACTTTCACAAGCAGCAGACGGCCGTTATGAGGCAGACTGGCAACAAGCTATATGGATACATGGTGACGGTGGAGTCAGAGGCAACGAGCTAGCTCTTGCCTCCGCCCAAGCTTTCCTAACCCGGCACTCTAATTTCAGTGCAGGGACTCCAGTCTTTCCAGATCAGACGGCCCATCTGACCACATACAATGAACTATTACAAAACCAAAGGCTTGTTCGTAGAATATATCCCCTACCGCATCCTCAAGTCAGTAAAGCTGCACAGGTAGCCTGGCGCCGCTTACAAGCGTTATCGTATCATAACCCACACATACCATCCAAAATCGACCCTGGCAAGTACCTATCACCCACATGTAGGCTATGCAACACTAATCTAGCCAATAATATAGCATGGGAGTGCCAGAGAAACACATCTAAAACAGATGTCTTTAAGGACTTCAGTAGAGATGGATGGGAGGCGGCCCTGTCCATCCCGGACCGGAGTGTCCAAGAGGCCCGCGCAAGGAATGGGGCGCAAGCCAATAGGGTCCCAAACTACAGACTCCACTTATCGCTCAATAGGTGTTATAAAGTTTTTTTTCTTCATCATCATCGCATGAGATGGCAGGATATTCTTCAACGGTCATTGTTGCTGCTCTGGTTCCTGCTGCTTTCGTTCTGGTGCTTCAGTGTCGGCGGCTGTGCAGTAAATCCGGGCAACGTTGTGCACGACAACAGTGACGTGAGACGTTCTGCTTGAGGCGGGTAAGTGCGCTGACCCAATGCGGACCACTAAAGGGTGACTTAATTTCAAAATAAGAACTTCCTTGGAACAAACGTAACGCTACGAGGTTTCCGAAACGCTATTTTAACCATCAACGACGACTTAATAGTTGCCCCCCGTGCCCCTTCAAGGGCGAAGCAGCTTAAGGGCGAGGTTTGTCCGGTGTCCGTTGTCACGGCTACATCATATGGGACAATGCTCGGTTAATGTACGGTATAGTTAGAACATATGTTAGACACACGAAAGAAAAGTTTTACAATAGATAATATCAATAATTGTGACAGAACAGTATAGACAACTTTATATAAACCAATATAAAGCACAGGAAAAGGCCTAGCTTTGTCGTCGACCCTTTATGTCACCTTATGTCACTCAATTTACATTATGTGGGGCCACGCTCAGGCTACTCACCCATACGAAATCCAAAGCTTCGTTCACTCGTCATCATTGACTTCGTGGAAATGCGTGAATTTTTCATGTACAATCGTCAGCAAGCCTATCACGAATGCTCCGACGTGTGACCTGGACTAGTTTGGCGCCATCATGTGGTGGTCGCTGTTGCCGCGGGTACTGCGCGGTATGCTTGGATAGTATTTTAGCATGCATGCATAGGTAACATCTGGGCAACAGAACGTAAAGCTACACGGCATTAGCGCCGATCGTATATTGCATCGGGACACGCTGCGGCGCGTTCGTGTTAAGCCTGCTGACGACTCTACAATAGGGTCCACTGTGAAAGGAAACACTGCGATGATCACCTGTCATGCTGCTGGCTGCCTAGCTGCCAGTGTATGTGGAAACGTTGTTCGTGCACATCACCAGTCTGTCAAAAGGAGTCAAGACTGCCAACCATCTGCAGTCTGATGGTAATCTAAACCGCCATGCTTTTGCAAAACAGCAAAATCAGGACAGGCGCTGCACGCAAAATGGCTGATTTGTCGAGATGGTGAATCGTGAATATTTGAAATACGAGCGAGTAACGTAGACAGGGACTAATAAGAAAACGACGCACTCGTCATTGTCTTAATTTTTCCCTGTCTGCCATACGCGCTCGTATTTAAAGTAGCCTGCACGCAAGTGTTCCCTTTAACACTGGACCCATCTGTACATACTCGTTGCGCACCTCGCGGTGTCCATGCGAGCTCCCTCGGTGGTGCCACAGGCAAATTGAACTGTAGACCCCCACGTATCTATATCGTCTTTTCACTGCGCCTTTTTCTGGGTATAATGTACGCGTTCACAAAAAAGTGGCGAGCCACTCTGCAAGCTCGTTCGGCGCTATCCGAGCGTGACGTTGCCATTGTGAGCAATACACTTCGGGTGAAGTGCATCCACGCGTGTCGCCGGCGAAAGCAATGCTCCCGGGAAGGCCGTTCTACTACATATCGATTCTTAACCTAATTTGCGCGTGTCGTTTCTTCTGACGTCCTTGCTGCTGTTGCGCTTCACCTCAATACCGCGAGTCACGCCTGCTTGAAGAGCTTGATGTCAAGAACACATTTCCACACACATTCCCATACATTCCCACACATTTACACACACACACCTACACACACACACACACACACACACACACACACACACACACACACACACACACACATATATATATATATATATATATATATATATATATATATATATATATATATATATATATATATATATATATATATATATATATATATATATATATATATATATATATATATATATATATATACACGCTTTACAATATAACACAGAATATTATACCAAAGAGGTGTCACTTTACATAAAGTGGCTTGTTCAGATTCGTTGGCATACAAATGCGTAGTAGCTGTTACAAAGATAAAAAAAATGGCTGCACGCGAAAGTAGCGACCTCAAATCACTATGCGCTGGTTTTTAGCAAAATACCACGGAGTTGACTGTGATAATTGTTCTATAGTTGTAAATGGCGGCAGTGATGACACAGTTGTATTAAGGAATCAAAGACGTGCGATGTGTGTTTTTGTTCTTCAGCAAAGAATGATCCAAGATAGATCACGCTATCCCCTACCCGAGACCCAATATTGTGCAATAGCTTATGCACAAAAGCAACTTTAACACACAAGTAAAAGGCGCTAACGGACGATCGAAACTCAAACAATAAGCGCGATTGTCTCCATGGCGACACCCCATGTTCTGGAATATTGATAGCGAAAATAGTGTGAATAAAACGCAGCGCCGAGTCCCCGAAATGACACTCAGTGGGACATTACAGTGTATACTTGAAGCCCGATCTTGACTTCTGTGGAATGGTCGCCGTGTCACAGCGCGTGCGTCTCATATATACGGCTTATAGTATTTCAGGTACTCGTATATTTCAAAGGCTTGTAAACAAATGGTTGTTATTTTTTTCCACCGTTGCCCTGAACAGAAATACCACATAAGCCATGGACCTCCGAGATATCCAGCAATATTCCCCAACGTCGGCGAACTTGCTTGCCAGTGTTCGGACTACAGGAGTGCACGTTCAACTGACCATAAAATGTTAGTTAATAGTTGAAGCGCGAGCCCGATAAGCAAAAACTTCAAGAGTTTGATAAAATGCGGCGTCATGAACATTCTGAAAATAAATCAAACTGAGGTCCTTACGTGTGAGAAAATTTTAATATCGTGATGTTGCCAACATTGTGCTCGTTTCATGGAGTTTTCTAAGATTACCTAGAGAGGACTCTGGGGCTGCGATAGTTCAGTGAGCCTGCGAATGGTGGGTAGTCAACGGATTTGCCTACAGTCTTCGTACTTGCGGGCAGCGAATCGCATTTCTGGCTTCGTTTATTGCTGCTTTCGGGTGTGCTTCGAAGGAAAGAACGAACCCTTTTGAACTTCGTAACCCGATTTGAAATGGTAAGCCCAAAAGGATGAGGTGGTGAAGCACAACCACTGAACATTTGCTGATATTTGTTTCGTGAGAAAACAGCTTCAAGCCACAGAAACGCATAGGGAGCCAGAAGTACGAAGATTAGACAAATCCGTGTACTACTCCTAATTCTCATACACTCGCTAAAACGCCATGCGCTGCAGCTCCCATAGACACTGGCACCAGGGTTCTCTCTGTGTATACATATATATATTTAAAAAAGTCAATGGCTCGTTCGATTTATACCAGTGCTGGCAAAACACGCAGTTCATCGGTATTCTAGCCAGAGTTTATTTGTAGTTCGACTAAGGTCATATTGGCTGTGATGATAATGACTCAAATAACTCACAAATGTAAATATCTGGAACGAGATTTCGTGCTAGCATTTTCCTAGGGAATACATGTCTGTATTCATTTTTCCAACACTCGACAGATTTATGATATTAGCTATCACAGAACTACCCCATAACCATCATCGCTACGGACGGCCATTATTTTTACAATCGAAATCATCGCATAACTCAACCCGTGGCATAAAAATTGCCTTTTTACAGTGGCAAGTTTCAATTCATAACAAAGGGGCCTCTTGCTTAACGATCTATGTATCAGCCAAGGTGTTGCCACAAAGGCGGATGACGCCACTTCGCTGTCATGACGACCCGAACGTGTAGCGTACCAATATGCATTCCAACATTCCGGTCCGCACTTACGGACACAAAGCCACCGCGTTATTTATGTCCACCATTGAATAAAAAAAGCTGCAGGCATCTATAGGGCCAGCGTGCACGCTCACCTTAGGAACACTTCCCTCGTGCAGCTCGCCCTCGCATCCGAACTCCAGTTGTCGCCGTTGCCGAGGGCCACGTGACACCGCACATGACGACCTCGTATCTTTACGTTTGAGGTCCGCACAAAGTGCGCACGTTCCAGGGAACTCCTCAAGGGCGTCATTGCAAATATAATCCACTCGCACCACCAGCAGTGCAGCCTGGCTACTGCTACCAACTTACATCCCTGCACGGAGACAAAAGAAGAGGACGATTATTATTTTCAGCGTTTCTCAAAATAAAGATGTAAAAACACGTCAGAAAACACTTAATTACTATGAAATATGAAGGGAGAATGGGCGATGTGGCAACTTTTGCCTCAATACCCCATCCTCCTACCTCGTTTGCGCAGGCATGATCATTACTTTGTTATACACGCAGCGTACACATGTAGGTGCCATGTTTTGGCAGCTATACATTTGTGAGCATCATTTACATGCGCTCTTTGTACAGGGAAACGAGATGATATTTTGGTGAAAGTGTTTTCAGCGACTACCGGCAGTTTCGTGACGTAATTCATAGTCGTGAGTGTAATCTGTAAGCATGAAATATATTTCACGAGTGAGTCTGGGTGAGCTTCACAATTTTCGCCGACCTATACGTCCACGAGTGAGCTTTCCTGTCACGGATAAGCCTTTTTTACGGATGGGTTGCGTTGCTCATACACGTTCGGTTGTTTGTTATCCGTGCTATTTTGCACATTCAACGATAAACTAACAGTATTAGGGTAGGCGCACTATCGTGACAACGGTTCCTTTGTTGCATTGGACGTTTCACGATTTTAATACTACACGTCTCGATGTACGAACAAAAGAGGAAAGAATACGAAAACAATCATTTAACAGGCCATGGCGTGATGGTGCCCTTGCGTGTTGCGTAAATTCGTCAATTAAATCGGCATAAAAGCGAGTCTGAACCATCCGTTTCGTTTTTGACACCGAAAGAAGGACACGTTTTCGTTGGAACAAAGCATGCATACCATGCCTTCAATGTTAGACAAGTCGCCCACGCGATAAAACGTTGAACACAACACGGTTTGAGCAAAGTATGAACAGGCTGTGCCATTCGTGTCATGACTCACGCCAAGTCTGTCCAGCTTGAATACGTGCATTGAATTGCAAGCTGGAGGTGCTCATTGCAGGATTCGCAAACACTCGAACAAACAACACAACGAGAAGGGATGCAAAGCGTATTATGAAAAAAAAAACAAGTTAAAGAAAAAAGCGAAACAAGAAGACAGTATACGTGTAAAACAAAAATTTGAGCCTTTATTCAGTATTTTTTGTCTTTATGAAAACGGAAAACGTAGCGGTCAGTTCTGGCTTGTCCACGCCGAAAGCGATATGCAGGGTCTACTGTGCGAGGCGTCGTCGATGGGCGGTACGAACAAGAACGTTCCGGTACCGTATCCGGCTGCGACTTTGAGCGATCACTTCCGCAAAAAAGAACGCAGCTTCTAACGGACTAGGCGCACACACGCACAGGCAGCAGGCCACCGCACGAACAGTACATCCCTTACAAGGTGGAACTAAAAAGAAAGAAAACATCTCTCAGCAACACCTCCTTGCGCACGCGTTCTTCCTTTTCGTCACCGAGCGTTGAAATCTAATTATCAACTACGCTCCGTTGGACACAGAAGCGATCCGCGGGTCGTACATACATGCCGCCGTTTCTTTGCGTTATGCCAACTTTTCTTCTTCTAAAACATGTATAATTTGGTTTTTTTTTTTTTTGCATCGCTTTCCGTTTTGAGGCGCAGACCACTTTCCCGCGCATGACTTTCGAGAGGGGTCGTGCGTGTTACGCGCGCGTACGACTGGGTGGCGGAGGTTGCGAACGGAACAAATCTTCGCCGGTTGACTTCACAGCGCGCTATATGTGCGTTATCGCATGTCTTTAGATTTCCTATACAAGTCTTCACGGCGGGAGCTGACTAGCAGCATGATTGCGGTGTGGAGTGCTTCCTTTTTTTTTTCTTTCTACACTCTATTGTTACCATGGGTTATCTTCACGGAGAGTATGTTTCCTTTTAAAGGCCGGACCAAAAAGCAGGGAGGTGGAGGGTCTCAGGAAGGAATAGCAGAGGTTGGTGTTCAGCCTCCCTTCTTTTTCTTCTGCGAAACCTATCATCGTTTCGTACCAACCAGCCGACCTCACTTTCCTGAGGCGCACGCACACAGGCGCTCAAAAGCGCGCCGCTCTCACTGCAGTGAGTGAAGTAAATAAGCCATCATTCTCTGGGCACGGCGCAGACGATGAGGTGTGCAATGAACCAGATTTCTGCGGTTTGTGCATGGCGAGTGTATATAAAAAACCGTAGGTGGGCAAAGACACTCATGAGTGGACTCTCATAATCACTCTTGTATACTCAGATCGAGCCATAAATCTAAGTGAGTCCGGCTGAGTAATACACCAGTTCGGTTTAGGAAAATATTGGCGAGTCTGAGTCAGAGTGAGCATTAAGAGCCAGATATATTCATTGAGTGAGTCTGAGTGAACTCCACCTTGCCTGTATGTATACATATGGGACTCTTATCTACTCACCTATCAGCATTACTATCAGCCCTGTATCGGCTCACGTTTATTCCCAAATCTAATACACATGGTTGTGTTCTATAGTAACAACGCGACAACTGCAGGAAGAGACAAAAAGGACAGGAAAGACCACTTTTTCCTGTCTTTTTTCTCTTCCTGCAGTTGTTTTCTTGTCCTTTTTGTCTCTTGCTGGAGTTGTCACCCTGTTACTACCATACAACCACGATTAACCACCTCGCCAAAACTAAGCTCTTGTTGTTAACCCATTAGTGCCCCTTAATGCATATCTGCAACACCCAGTTCCGTGCCCTGCCGATTGCAAGGATCCTAATGCACTGGTAAAAGTTCTCCATACTACGCTATTTCAAGGGTTCTTCGTTCCACCCAGTACCAGTTTAAGCCGCTTGGGGGCCACATTCGTCGTATCTGCAGTTTGCAAAATGGCAGCATCCACGTCGTCGTCGAGCTCTGCAATCAAGGTACTGTAAATATTTTTTTATGAGCCCTCAAGTTAAGCTGCGTTGCTTTTTTCACTGAATGTGAGTTCGAAACACTCTTGACAGTAATCTAGAACCCAACAGTTAGTTTTTTGCTTGCTCTGTTCGAGAAAATATTTTTTGCACGTGGTGTGTTGCACATATGCAACAGTGGGCACTAAATGCCACAATTTTCATTGTTGCAGATATGCAACATTGCTTTTCTGCTTGAAACGCGTCTTACATATCGTGACACGCATTCATGTGGAGTGTGTGAACGGATGTCTGTTTGCTAATTTTGCTGTTTTAACGATTTTTCAGGGACATACTGCAATTTCAACCTCAACATTCTATTCTGTTCCAAAAGAGAGGCCGAAGCGTTTTGTTCATGCAAACCTGCTGGATGTTATCAACCCTAATGAGAGCGATTTTTCCGCTGATGAAAAAAGGGGCGAAAAAGTGTCTGGAGACAGCAGTGATGAAGGAGATGCCATCCAAACTGAGGTAGAAGAAGCTGAGGAAGAGGTTGCTACCTCGACAGATGCGCCTCCGGTAGATCGGATACTGCAGAACATGAAAAGGCGGTACACATGGGTGAAGAAGGATTTTGATATCGAGGCAGGTAGTTTCGAGAACAACTTTCCGCTGCCACCTGCAGAGCCGCTGAGTGCAGTGGAATACTTTGACATGTTTGTTTCTCGATCCATGCTAAAGGCTGTCGTCGATGAAAGCAATAAGTACTACTTTCAAAAACATGGAGCCACTCTAAACCTCACCGTGAAAGAACTTACATCTGCTCTGGGCATGTTCTTCAGGATGGGACTCGTAAACGTGCACAGGGTTCGTGCTTATTGGGAAAATGGAAGTACATATGAATTAGTAGCCCAGGTAATGTCCTGTAACAGATTTGAAAAGATCACAAGCCACCTGCATTTTTTCGACAATGAAGCGGCCAATGACAAAGTAAAAGAAGACGAATGCTGGAAAGTGCGCCCATGGCTCAGTTCCTTGAGCAGCAACATGGTTGTCTTGCCCCAAGAAAAAAAATCTGCAGTGGACGAAATCTTGATCCCTTTCTGTGGGCGGTGTTACATTCGTCAGTACATGCCTAATAAACCAAAGAGTAAATGGGGTCTAAAACTTTGGGCACGTTCTGGGGAATCAGGTCTGTGTTATGATTTCGATGTCTACCAGCGCTGCAACAAAGGTTTTTATGGCAGCCAGGGTGGCTACCAGCTTGGGTTGGGAGCTGGTGTCGTGCTCCAGCTGTGTTCCAGCCTACCGAAGCGAGACGACAACCTAGTTGTCGCTGATAACTTCTTCACAGGCCCTCAGCTTGTAGAGGAGCTTTCAAGAATGGGAATTTACTATATTGGTACGGTTCGTGAAAACAGACTCAGCTGCAGCAAGTTGATGGATGAGAAATCGAAAAAGCGAGGTCGGGACACCTGTGATACTTCAGTCACTTCATGTGACCAAAAGCCAATGGTGGCAGTGAAGTGGCATGACAACCGCACTGTTACTCTTCTTTCGAACTGCATTGGTGCTGACCCGCTTACATCAGTCAAAAGGTGGGACAGCAAGGAGAAAAAGCATATTTTTGTCGATTGTCCAGCGATCATTTCTTCCTACAACAGATCAATGGGCGGCGTGAATCTTCTAGACAAAATGTGCTTCTCCTATCGCTTTTCTATCAGGTCTAAATGCTGGTATATGTAATTGTTTTGGCCCACGCTCAAAATAGCAGCTGTTAATGCATGGTTCATGCACAAGAGAATTCTCCAGCAGCACAAACTGCCGCCTACACCCTTGAGAGAATTCCTCTCTGAGCTCGCAACGAGTCTGATCTTGCTCAACAAACGACCACCAGGGCGCCCTTCGATTCAGAATGTCACACCATTCAAGAAAGTGTGCCTAAATGTCCCCCGGGATGTCAGAAGAGACAGCAACGAGCACTGGCCCACATGGAATGCAAAACTGAACCGCTGCAAGGCATGCCCAGGAGGGTACACCTATGTTTCGTGTGCCAAGTGTAAGGTGATGTGTTTCAACAAAGACCGTAACTGTTTTGTTAGTTTTCACCAATAGGCGCCAAACAGCTATGCTTGTATTGTGCTTTCTTCAATTTGAAAATTCGCCAAAATTATTGGTAGCAATAAAAAGTTTCTTTCACTTGGATTGGCCTTCATTTTATACACTACTGCCCATTGTTGCACATATGCAACATCCCATTATTAATTCGCAGACTATATCTTCATGTTTTTTATTAAAAACTTGCACTCCTAGTGACTCTAAGGACATGGCAAAGAAATATTTTGAAGTTTGGAAAAATGTTTCTCATACTGGGAAATAATGGATTAATACACATACCTCGGACACCTACCAGATGGTATGGGCATGCCAGCTCAATCCTACTTTACCCCCGAACCCTAATCCAACAAGGGAGAACTGGGAGGCGGCCCTGCTCGGCTGCCAGGACCTTGCGGCCCAATGAGCCATGGTACAGCGTGCCAGGACAGCGGCCACGACCAATAGAGTCCCTGATAGGGACTCCACGTCCCTACTTCAGGGAAGCTGACCCACTAGAGGCTGGTCAAACAGAGGCAACCTCTGTTTTTTTAAATGTATGTTTACTACTACTACCACTACACATACCTCAGTGCACTAGCGTTCATGCGCCACCTCAGTGTTTATCGACCAGATGCGTGAGTTGGAGGAGGCAGAGGGGTGCCATGATCTCCTTCAGCAAGCTCTATCACGGCACGTACTTCACAGAAATGTCTTGTGGGAGTTGCTTATGCCATAAAAATGTCCTCACTGGATAGAAACCATTGATAACTCGTATTTAGAGGTACACGCATAAAATGCGTATAGCAGAGCGTCGACAATGTGAGGTACTGGCGCTAAAGAGCATTTATCACATGATCGAAGCCAATTTTACGCTAGTGTACTCATGAGTCTGCTCACTCAGGCTTCCACAGTCAAGCTGCGAGATTGAGTCTGAGCGAACCAGGCCGAGCGATACGTTGGTGAGTTTGAGTCCGAGTCAGTCCGGTTGAGGAAACTTTCCGTGAGTCTTGAGTCTACAGGTATATATAAGTCTATACAATAGGCAACATACCTATATTCCTTGAGTAAGTCAGAGTGATTTCCATCTTTTTTGTTGTATGTAAGGAACTTAACGCGCGTTGATCCAATTGAGAGGTTTTGTGTACTTATCGGCAACAAGCTCTGCGGGAGAAATTGTTTTAACGAAGCAGTAATCACCAGACAGGTGGCAATTCTCAACGCGATGACATATATTACATGGTATATATCACACGGGCCTCTCCTGTGTATTAGCAATAAATCTACATCCTTATCTTCCTCGTCTTAGCTGCTTTCCACGTTTAGATGTAAAGATAATTACACATCTACATGTACCCATTTACTTCTGTATATATCAGCTTACGCCTTTGCCATGCGTGATAAGCAGTCGAATTTAAACCTCCCTCTTGCTTCAACAATGCCTGCAAATGTGACCATGCCTTTCATTGTCCCCAAACTTATAACAATGCGTCTTTCATAACCCCTCAATCTCACTTCGTTGCTTTTTTAAGGCACCCACACAGCGAAGCTTTAATCTCACTTATTGTTCCCTTTTAGAGGAGTCTCAACAGTTGCCTCCAAGTTGCTCCAGTGACATTCGCATTCGAACAAGTCAATTTGCTTTGCAACGTAAATCGTACGGTCGTCTACGTGGAATTGCTTCGATTCCTGGTTCCATCGTGTACAGGCACCACACTGACCACGGCGAAGGGCTGACCACCCCTCTCGGATGCGTAATGATTCACCGATAGACGCGAACCGCGAACCGTTACATATGGGACATATACGTGCGCGTATGAATCCCATGCAAGGCGACCAGTCTCGAGGCATCTCTTTGCAGCGGCGGGAGTCATCAAGGCGCCAGGGCTCAATTATCTCCGTGAAAGGCGAAGTATACATACGTCTGCGCTCGCCCTTCCGTTCGCGCCAACGGCCAAGGTCCTTGGCGAGACCACAATTGCCGTTTCTATATTCAATTCACAGCGGCCTCATCTGCAGCGTGCACAGTTCCGTAATCGTATACAAACAAAACTTTAATGCACAGGTGATAAAGCGACCCCTTTGTTACGATGGTCATGAGATGTGCGAAAAGAGAGATTTATAGGTTGATGAAGTTAGTTCTATGTGCCTAGCATGGTTCATGCAAACAGAAAGAAAAAAAATTAAGGAAGAAAGAAAGAGAAAAAGAAAGAAGCATTTGTCTTATATTAAGCCAAGATCGAAAAATAACCTGGTTAAAAAGAGCGACAGAGAAAAAAAAAATGTCTTAATGCTTCAGTTTTTATGAAGTTATGGAGCGCAGGAACTATCGAAGGGTGATGAGTACTCACAACAATATCAAGCCGCCGCTCTCAAAAATGCGCCGTATCGCTTCAAACAGCGCGCTAGCTTTCAAATGTTATGCATAGAGCGGGTAAGAGTTACGAAACACCGAGATGTTAAGCGTCTAGACATGTAGTCCTCACACTGTTAGCACTGTGGAACAGTTGATCAGTGCGTGACATTTCTTGTCATTGCTGGTTCTCGATTCATTCATGTAGACCGTATCACGCACCAATATTAGAACGGTAAAGTGCGACGTGCTAACGCATTGTTACAATTATGAGCTACGCTGGATTGGGTGAGTTAGGATTAATTTAACCGCTTCGAGTCTCTAAGCGTGCATTTAAATCAAAGTATACATGAGTGTTGTGCGTTTGAGTTCAGTCGGAATGCGACCGTCGTGAGTACGATAAGAACCGAAGTCATAGGACTAGGAGCACTACGCCTAAGGTATACGTGTATGCCATGACAGATAAGCTAGCACGTCATCTACAGCAAACCTAGCCATTACTGCTTCTGCTACTGCTCCGCCACAGTCGTAGTGAAAAGAAAGACAGAACGACAGAGAGGTTGTCAAGTTAACTTTACTAGCTTGCTCCACCTGGCCACAGGGATCTCTCAGGTGGCTACCCTGTACAGCGATGAAGAAATACTGGCAAGAGAGAAGAGAAAGAGAGAAAGAAAGAATGAAAAGAAAAGCAATATGCGATATTTGCCGTAAACCTACGCTTTTATGTAATTTATATCGCGCTTCGTGCATGCCTTCAGTCCTCCGCGCCTCCTTCGTACTCAACACAACGCACGTTGGAGCCCAGTCGATACAAAACCGAGCAGTCTATTGAAGGAGCGTAGCGCCATCTGCCCTGAAGGCCGCGCACTATCATGAAGCGAATTGTTTCGGGTATCTTCTGTAGGGTGGCTTCCTTGCTGGGCATAAATGTTTCTGGGGCACTCAAGGTAAAACGAAATGTGTGTGCGTGCACGTGTGTGTGTGTGTGTGCGTGTGTGCACGTGTGTGTCTGTGTGCGTGCGTGTGTGTGCGTGTGCGTGTGAGTGTTTGTGTGCGTGTGTGTGTGCATGTGTGTGTGTGTGTGTGTGTGGTGTGTGTGTGTGTGTGTGTGTGTGTGTGTGTACTTGAGCGCGTACACGCATAAAATGCAGGAGGATACTTCTTGGTTGCCAACAAAGGATACGAAGAAATACAAGCGACAAATCGAAAAGAGAATGATTTATTAAACGCTTTGGCTACGGGACCGGCCTTCGTCACAATTCTAATGTGACTCACGTCTGAATTCACGGCTATTATACCCACAACAGCTCAAGATATGATGATTATGATAGTGTCACCGCACCTGATGGTTTTCACCTTATAGCCATCTTAGGCGAATCGATAAGGTAAGCTGCGAATTACTGTTTTGGATCTTACAAATATAGTAATGCTGCTGGAAGATCATATGCTCACAGTGCTACCAACCATAGTGAGTAACTTTTCTGCAAGAGAAAGATACCGACACAAATGTCACATACAATGAATGGGAGGCGCTGCTTCTCGCCCTGCCCCAGATTATCAGCAACAAATGATGCAAAGAGCTGAAGGATGGCTTGTGTCAGTGGGGCCTTGGAATATGGCCACACCACCCACACTGACGAAGTCACTTTTTCACTTGTATATTCGCCTCGGGGCACTGGGGTTCTAGCCTGTCTGGTTTCTTCTGTAAGTAATAAGGTTCTTCCATTACAACTTACATGTGTTTTTGAAAGAGAATTCACGCTTTACTATTAATTTACACCATGTTTTATTCCTTCGTTCTCTTATTGGTTCTTTGTGGTCAGTGTTTATTGATATTTTACGTTATTCCTAGTTTTAAACTTCGAACATATTCCCGACGCCATACAGAATCAAATGTAGAAATGAATGTTGGTTATGCGATATGCACGCAACACTGCGCTATGGTGGGGCTCACAGAGCCATGAATCATAGTCCGGTGATCTCGTTGGATGAACTGCCCACTGTTTTCACGTAAAGGCACCGTATCTGGTTCAGCAGGGCATATGTCCATCGTCGCGGACTATCCGCTTGTACACTGTAGAAAAGTAACATCCGAACAGACATGGAGATGTGGACAGGTATATGTGACAGAGTACACGGGCGCCCGTCGCACGGGAAGTCAGCGCAAGGACACCTCTCTCTGGCGGGAAAGCCCGTCAGCGGGGCTTGAATCACACGGTGTAATTAAATCTCGTGGGGTGCAGCGGAGAATGTCCTTGCGGTGGTGGAAATCACCCATCAGATCACCTGTAAAAGTTGATTCCAGAATGTGCGGCAGTTCGCTGTGGTTGGCGGTGTCGGCATGAATGTGAAAACAGCGTTTCCCGCTAGATCGAATCCACTCTATCCGAAGCTGACCATTCGTATGGTCAGCTTCGAGCATACAAATTATGCGATGCATTTGGCCTGCGAAAGGGGTTGCATACCTCGTGGACCTCTTTTGTGGCCGAGGTAAAGTCGATACGCATATTTGTAACAATGTGAACGTTGAGGAAGCCACCCTCACCAAGTATGTTGCGTCTGGAAGCCCTACCATGACTCTCAGACGGTACAAACGATTGACACACAAGTTTGAGTGCCCTAACTGGGCTCCTTGCACCACAGTGGACGTAACCGCCTGGTACAACGTGCAGCCTGCATCCGTACACAGACGACCAGTGGGCCTGTCAGGAGTTCAGTATCTTCTTCTTCTTCTGTGTGGCTTCGGAAGGTAGCCGTTGAACGAGATATATAGTGGATTTGGATTTCAGGAGGAAGGTTGTCAACTGAAGGAGGTGAAACAAGCAGCGAACTTCTAATGTATGCCGCTAAGTCAGCAGTGCTGGTGGCAGAAAGGATGGTTTGAGATTCCTTGCCTGACGTTGTTCACAATTTAATTCGTCAATGGTGGTTAGTTGCGCCTTTTCCCGAAGTGTCGGGAGAAGGTGAGCAACGTGGAAGCGCAGTGACGTGTGCATTTTTTTTATTAAATGCAGAGGGGCTAGTACCGTTCGTAGGGTATGAACCAGATTGTGAAATGGCCCAGAGTACCGGCCGGTGCTTTCACAATGCGAGCTCAGGTAACTCCTCCAGCACCTAAAGCATCATTATGCGAAACGACCGGTCATGCAGGTAAGGTTCATATATCTGGCGCCTCTGGATTGAAACCGCCGAAGCGAAAAACTGCTTAGTCACCCCAGTATGTCACTGCACTAGTCCATCTAGTATAACAAACGACCCTAAAAGCGGAGCCACAGCTTATGTGCCAAAGCTTTCTTCAGTCGCTCGCTAACACGCATCCGTGAGCACGCAGCGGAGTACAACACACAGTGCCAAACACTGCCGCAGGCAGACGGGCGCAGAAAACAAAACGGGGCGCTTCTTGGAAGCGCGCGAAGGAAGGTACGGGTCTTAAATTCGACTGTCACGTTCTGGCGCGCGACGCGGAGGCAATTTATTACGTCCCGCTGTTGACAAGAGTCGACACGGTCGGGCGCCCTCTGAAATCGCAGCTAACGACTTCGGCGTCGTGCATGCATAGAACGACCATAGGAAGAGAGATCGCGACGACACTTATAGGCTGCGCATTTATACCGTCTGATGTGAGAGAGCGCACAGACGAACGCGGAGTAGCATGACTGTGCCGAATTATTGCACAGAGAAACTGCATGCGTCTCCCATTAAACAAGCTGGTTTCTTTAGTAAGCTAACTCGCTACATGTAACAATACTTGAGAGAACGAGAGAGGGGTCATCTCGTTGTGTAGGAGCGATAGAGTTAGAAGAAAGGGAGAGAAATAAAAGGAATCGGAAAGAAACGAAACGGTGCAGGCTTGCACTTAATTGCTCGGAAGTGGATAATCACGGGACGCTTTCTCTTTCATTTCCAAATTTCTCGTGCGAAGCTTGAGTTGCGGGGCGCTAAACGAAGCCTGTATGATGCCGCTGCCACTGCTGCTGCTCAAGACATGACAACACGGCATTGGCGACCTGTCCGCCTGGTATAGCCTGGATGGCTCCGGTGAACAGATACAAATTATTTCAATGTGCCACATATACTTACGGCCAGCTATATATGCTCTACGTAGTTTGGGCGGCGAATGACCGTGCAAGCGTTCATAGGTGTTGGTATGTTGCACGGCCAACGGCCGCTCTGGCACCAACAGAGCGCGCCCCGCGTGGTGCGCTTCAGCGCATGACTTGAAAGTCGACAGGAAGAGCGCACCCAACGCCAACCCATCCGTGCGCAGGGGGACGACCACGCGAGCAACTTGATTCCACGCATTCACAAGAGATATACGGGCTAAGGGCGGGGGTTGAGGGGAGAGGAGGCTGTTTCAATCGTTCCGGGAGACTGAAGCCTCATTTTCATATGCCTGGAAGTGTAGTCCGCGGATGTCTTTTTCAAACCTGAGTCCTTCTTTCTTTATTCTTCGTCTTGCCGCTTTCTTTTTAACTTATGCCGGAAGAATCTTCCTAATTCTCGCGCTATTATCTATCATGACGGCTGTCTTATTAACTCTCTCAAGTTAGCGCCCTTACTTCCTTCTTCTGTTGGTATCATTAACGATTTCGAAAATTAGGCATAGTGCGAAATAACAACGCCACATAAATCAGCTCAAAGCGTCGTTTAAATAGAGCCCGGGCGAGAGGATTATCAGCGCGAGACGCACCCGCCCTCTTTAGAGGACCGCAGCTGGCTTAGCGCAATTATGAACAAACTTAAGAAAGCATTATAATCGATGCAAATTTTTTGTGTTCTTTTTTTTCAATGCGACGAACTATGACGCTCCTCCTGTTGTGTCACCTTCCGGTGAGAAAAATACGATTAAAAATAACACGCTATGCGCGTAGCGAGGCGAAAAGTGTTTTTTAATGAAGGAAAATAGGCGGAGAGGGTGAGAGAGAAATAGAAGCAGCGATGGTCTTTTGATGACTCAGTCCAAAGCGTAAGAAATGTAAGGCGGCTTTGTCACGGTTGCTGAATTTCGCCCGGTGTAGTGCAAGTTTCGCGGGGTGCCTGTGAGTGCACGACACGAAAAGCCGTGGACCCATTTTGTGCAATGTTGAAGGGGTTGTGATGGTATACCCGACTACTCGGGCATTGATTATTATAACATAACGCTAATGGTCTCAGGGATAACCATAGATTTCACCACCACCGAATCCCCCAGCGCTGCCTCTTCGGAAGGTATTTAATTCCAAGCAGATGAGCTTCTTATCGCACTTCAGCGACGAAAGCAGTTCGCCACAATTATCGTGCACGAAAGTCGTTATTATCAAGTGACCGATTTCGGTTGCACTCATGTTGGGCCATGTTGCCTCTTAGAGACAATCATGAAGAAAAATAATAATTGGCAGATCCCAAGTACAGTGGGAATCGATGATATGCGAAGCACGAATGAGAAATGTTGAGATGTCACTTTAAAATCAGCGCAGTGTTACGAGGTGGAGGTAAATGATGCCGTACATGACTTCCATGTCATGATTATCATGTTTGGATCTTTCGTTTACCTTAGTAATCTATTCACGTCAAGTGATACCAAATTTAGTATATGTGGAGCTAGCGAAACGGCCGCGAGCACGCTATGAGCGTGGCATGTTGTCATGTTCTTACATGACACACGAGTCAGGATTATTATGTTTGCACAAGTCATATATTTTATCATCCATTGACGTCACGTAACACCAAATTTGGTATATGTGGAGCTAGCAAAACGGCTGCGAGCGCATCATGAAGGGCCAAATGTACTCCTATGTACCGTTGACGCGTGCGCACGATGGGCACAGCGGCGCTACGTTAGCAAAACGCGAGCGCTCTATAGTCTGACACCAGGCGCGACCGGCGTCGGTCGGCGCGGCCCGACGGCAACCCGCGCGAAATGCGACATGCTGCATTTCGCGCCGATGCGTTGCCCAGACAACAATGCGTCTCCCTCTTTTCGTGACGGAGAGACGGCAGACGCGCTGAAACGCGCATACGTCAAAGCAACGCAGCGCGCGTCGCGCGCCTGCGAGTATATGCCAGGACCGGCGCCTAGCGTGACAACGCCGGCGTGACGTGACGAAATGAACGGCGGCGGTGGTGGTGGTGGTCAGATTCGTATTACCAGATTCTGACTCGGGACATGGAGGAGCAACGGCCCGGATGAGAGAAGCGTGGGCAGCGGCGTACGCCGCCTCGAAGCCGGGCAGTGCAGGTTGTCCTGGGGTCCATATACGAATAGGGTGCAGGTTAAAGCGCCAAGAGGCTGCCCGGTGTAGATGAGCTGCCAGCGGAACGATGGAACCCTGAAGGTATGGAACCCAGAGTCTGTGGGACCGTGGAAGCTGAGTATGGAACCCTGAGTCCGTCAGGATGATACGTGAGGTGGGATTGATTGATTGATTGATATGTGGGGTTTAACGTCCCAAAACCACTATATGATTATGAGAGACGCCGTAGTGGAGGGCTCCGGAAATTTAGACCACCTGGGGTTCTTTAACGTGCACCCAAATCTGAGCACACGGGCCTACAACATTTTACGTGAGGTGGGATGCAAGGCGGCCAAAGCAATGGCAACCTCCTCAGCTTGCGTTACAGTGTTGCCTCTAAAAGGGAGACCATCAACGTGTTTTCCCTCTGTGATCACGGCGACCGTGAAGTGACCTGAGGGGGAAGGGCTCAAGACGTCTACGTAGAAAACGCCAGGGTGGTCGAAGTGTCGCGCCTGAAGGGCCGCGGAACGTGCTAGCCTACGGCCGGGATGTAGCTCAGGGTTCATGTTGCGGGGTAGTGGTTCCACCGATAGTTTTTGCCGCCAAATTTCCGGTATGGGTGTCGGAGTTTCTTGATCGGAGATCACATTCAGGCCGAGCCTGTGTAGTAGACGTCGCCCTGAGGGTGTCTGCGACAGACGATGAATTTGGCTAACACGATGAGATTCTCGCAGCTCTGCAAAGGAGTTATGTATACCCCTGGTGCCGCGAATCGACTGTTGGAGGTGGCAATGGGAAGGTCGAGCGCACTTTTGTATACTGAACGAAGGAGGACGTTCAGCTGGTGCTCGTGGTGACAACGCAAGCGAAGGTAAGGTGAGACGTACAGCACGCGACTGGTCACAAACGCATGGGCCAACCACATGGACTGGGTCCCACAGAGGCTGCCGTACTGAGTACCCGCCGTATCATACAGCTCACCTGTACCCTGGTGCGTCGGGCTTGCTATTGTGTCCTTGGGATCCAAAGATGCATGATGTGGAGCCCAAGAACTCGAATTTTCTCGACTGATGGAATGGGACCACATGGAAGCAGAACCTGGGGTGGAGACACTGGCGAGCCCACGCTACGCGTCACGTCGAAGTGTATTCGCACCTCGACTTTGGCATGTGGTTATGTTCTCACATGACACGCATCACATGATTATCATGTTTGCCCCAGTCACATACCATCGTCATCCATTGGCGTCACGTAATACCAAATTTAACATATGTGAAGCTAGTGAAACGGCCGCGAGCGCATCATCACTGTGGCATGTAGTCATGTTGTTACATGACACGCATGTCATGATTTTTATGTTAGGGTCTGTCGCTTGTGTTCGCCATGCAGTCATACCATACCATACCATACCAGTTTTGTAACATGCCATGTGAACTAAACCACCGCAAGAGCTGCAGGACAACTAAATGTAAATCATGCCATTCATGACATACATGTCATGATTTTCATGTTATGACTAGTAAGGTATGTTTTTCATATAGTCATGTTACGCCATACCAAGTTTGGTACTGATAACATTTTCGAAATGGCAAGGAGAGCTAAAATCGTAGGCGGCTAGATAGATAGATAGATAGATAGATAGATAGATAGATAGATAGATAGATAGATAGATAGATAGATAGATAGATAGATAGATAGATAGATAGATAGATAGATAGATAGATAGATAGATAGATAGATAGATAGATAGATACGCTCAATGTCGCCAAAGTTCGCTAAGAAATACTTCGCATTTAATGAATAAATAAATAATTATCAGTGTTGCGGAATGGGCCCCTTTATTCCATTCCGGGGAATTCAAACTTGCCTCAATTCCATTCCATTCAGATCCTTCGTATGAACAAACTTAGCCCATTCACACTCCTGGAATGACCGGGTAGATCTATTCCGTTCCTGTAATCCCTGAATTGTAGGAAAGAAATCTTGATAACATTATCACGGTAAGAATGAACGCCCCGTAAGGCTCATGTCATGAGATGTGTAAGAAAATGCAAAAGTACGCAAGACAGGTTACCAATAACGAGGGATAGTAGCTTTGTGACATATATAATGTAGTACAACCACCTTACTAACTTCCAGACAGGCAGTTACCAATAGTATTTGTTACTAATAGTATTTGCAGGGTTAGCATGATTGAATGAAGGTTGATGTTTTATTGTATTATTTCCTAAATGTATTTATGCGGACAATAGTAGTGTTCAAGAAGAGTAAACGGTTTTGCCACACATCTTAGCCGGTCGAGAATTTGGAGAGAACCATTATATGGTTATTAGGAAAAAAAACTTGAGATATGCAATGATATTAGTTGGAACAACTAGTGCACCGCTCGGGCATCTTGCCTCTTTGCATCGATTACAAAATAGTGGGCCGCAGTTCTCGCCAGTACTCACGCTTGTCAAACTCGTTTCGCAAGCATAGAGGGAGTGAGAAGACCACGAGTGTTGAAGATTGGGCGAGTTGGTTCGTCGTACTTGAACTGGTATAGCGCATTACGGGGAAGAAGAAACGGCCGAGCAGACCGACACAAGAGGACAGAGCGCTCTGTCCTCTTGTGTCGGTCCGCTAGGCCGTTTCTTCTTCCCCGTAATGCGCTATACCAGTTCAAGGAGTGAGAAGAACCTTCTGTATTCGTCTGTGCGCAGGTAGGCCGCATCTTCCTTGTCGCAAAGGTAACAGGTACTAAATTGCTCGCGAGATAAAGATCAGGCTGCGCATAGAATATTCACCATTTTCGAGAAGGAGTGTCAATAGGAACCAATACACAAGAATAATTTATTTCTCCCCTCAGTGTCTGCTCGGATAACGCAAGTTTATACACTTACTTATGCCTCCGTTTCTCTTTTCCGAATTGTCCGAGCGTTTTCAGTTTTAGGACATGCCTGCCCTTGGCTCTGGCTAACTAAAAGTGGACCTTGAGAATGCGTGGCCTTCGACTTAAAAGAAAAAAATGTGTACTCAGGCCTGCATAAAGAAGATGAGCATGATGTTATAGTATTGGATATTACGGGGTGCAGAAAAAGCTCTTCCCTAACGCCCTATTCACTCGGCGATGCGAACACAAGTACATGCCGAGTCGTAGCAACCGAGCGAAGAAAACATGGAAAGAAAAAGTTAACCACTGAGCCACGAAGGTACGTCTCCGTGGCTCTGTGGTTAACGCCTCGAATTCACGACGTGGAGGTCCCACGTTCGATTCCGCGCGCCAGATTTGTTTCTGGGATTTTTTTATTTCTTGAGTTTTCGTATATTATCATCATCATCATCATCATCATCATAAGCCTGACTACGTCCACTGCAGGACAAAGGCCTCTCCCATGTTCCGCTAGTTAACCCGGTCCTGTGCTTGCTGCTGCCAATTTATACCCGCAAACTTCTTAATCTCATCTACCCACCTAACCTTCTGTCTCCCCCGTAACCCACTTGCCTTCTCTGGGAATCCAGTCAGTTACCCTTAATAACCAGCGGTTATCCTGTCTACGCGCTGCATGCGCGGCCCATGTCCATTTCGTCTTCTTCATTTCAGCTATGATATCCGTAACTTCCGTTTGTTCCCTAATCCACTCAGCTCTCTTATTGTCTCTTAAGGTTACGCCTACCATTTTTCTTTCCATTGCTCGCTGCGTCGTCCTCCATTTAAGCTGAACCATCTTTGTAAGTCTCCAGGTTTCTGCTCCATAGCTAAGTACCGGCAATATACAGCTGTTATATACCTTCCTCTTGAGGGATAGTGGCAATCTACCTGTCATAATTTGAGAGTGCTTGCCAAATGTGCTCCACCACATTCTTATTCTTCTAGTTACTGCAATCTCATGGTTCGGCTCCGCGGTTATTACCTGCCCTAGGTAGACATAGTCTTTTACAACTTGAAGTGCACTATACCTATCTCGAAGTGCTGCTCTTTTTTGTGGTTATTGTACATTACTTTCGTTTTCTGCAGATTAATTTTAAGACCCACCTTTCTGCTTTCTTTGTCTAACTTTGTAATCATGAGTTGCAATTCGTCCCCTGAGTTAATCAGCAATGCAATGTCATCGGCGAAGCGCAGGTTGCTAAGGTATTCTCCACTAACTCTTACCCCTAACTGTTCCCATTCTAG
Source organism: Rhipicephalus microplus (assembly GCF_013339725.1). Taxonomy (NCBI): domain Eukaryota; kingdom Metazoa; phylum Arthropoda; class Arachnida; order Ixodida; family Ixodidae; genus Rhipicephalus; species Rhipicephalus microplus. The sequence continues at coordinate 65,968,013 of NC_051170.1, forward strand.
GCTTCTAAAAACCTCCTGTAAGCACGCGGTAAATAGCATTGGGGAGATTGTGTACCCCTGACACCCTTCTTGATTGGTATTCTATTGCTTCCTTTATGAAGCACTATGGTGGCAGTTGATCCCCTGTAGATTTCTTCCAGAATGTTTATATATACTTCATCTACGCCCTGATTCCGCAGTGTCTGCATGACGGCTGATATTTCTACTGAATCAAACGCCTTCTCGTGATCTATGAAGGCTATGTATAGTGGTTGGTTATATTCTGAGCATTTCTCTATTACCTAATTGATAGTATGAATGTGGTCAATTGTTGAGTAGCCTGTTGGAAATCCTGCTTGTTCTTTGGTTGATTGAATTCTAATGTTTTCTTACTCTGTTAGCAATTACCTTGTAAATAGCTTGTATACTACAGAGAGCAAGCTGGTCGGCCTTTAATTCTTCAAGTCCTTGTCATCTCCTTTCTTATGTATTAAGATGATGTTAGCGTTCTTCCAAGACTCTGGTACTCTTCGCGTCAGGAGACACCTCGTAAACAGGGTGGCTAGTTTTTCTAACACAATCTGTCCTCCATCTTTCAGCAGATCTGATGTTACCTGATCCTCACCAGCAGCTTTGCCTCTTTGCATGCTCTCCAAAGCTTTTCTGACTTCTTCTATCATTACTGGTGGGGTGTCATCTGGGTTACTGCTAGTTCTTATAGTATTAAGGTCGTGGTGTCTCGGCTACTGTACAGATCTCTGTAAAACTCCTCCGCTATTTTAACTATCCTATCCATATTGGTAGTTATTTTGCCTTCTTTGTCCCTTAGTGCATACATCCGTCTTTTGCCTATCCCAAGTTTCCTCTTCACTGCTTTGACGTTTCCTCCGTTTTTCAGAGCGTGTTCAATTCTCTCCATGTTATACCTTCTTACATCGCATACCTTACGTCTATTAATCAACTTCGAAAGTTCTGCCAGTTCTATTTTGTCTGTTGTACTTGACACTTTCATGATTTGACGCTTCCTAATTAGGTTCTTCGTTTCCTGGGAAAGCTTGCCAGTGTCTTGTCTAACTACCCTGCCTCCAACTTCCACTGCACACTCCGTAATGATATACGTCAGATTATCATTCATTGTATCTACGCTAAGGTTGGTTTCCTCACTAAGGGCCAAGTACCTGTTCTGCAGCGACACTCTGAATTCCTGTATTTTCCCTCTCAGTGCTAGCTCATTGATTGGCTTCTTGCGTATCAGTTTCTGTCGTTCTTTCTTCAAGTCTAGGCGAATTCGAGACCGTACCATTCTATGGTCACTGCATCGTACCTTGCCAACCACTTCCACATCCTGCACGCACATATAGACACATATACATATACGGTGCATGACACCGACGCAGGCGGCGAAAACCAGCCGAGAGTATCCATATAATTGCTATTGCAATATAAGGATAATCGTAATGAAATGTTCCCAAACCGGAGCAGCAAAAGGGCGGGCTGACCAGCTCTCAGCTCGAGACTCAGGAACGCCTTATCTGCCGGAATAGAGCTGAAGCAGCGGTCGCTCGAAGTTTTACGAACTTCGAAGAGGCCCCCGACATTTATTTTTTTTTCTCTTATTACCGCCTCGAACAAATATTCCTGCAACAACAACCACACGTCCGGCAATTCACTAATTCTTTGGTGACTGCTATACGCCATAACACTGAGGTGTCCTCGCAATTTGAAATGCTGCAAAACGTTTGCAGCAATATTGCAAATGCTGCAATAATGCTGCAATAAAGCAAAAAAAAAGACAGACAGACCAAAACTTTGGCGTCGAAGGTCGCCAACAAAGACTATTGTATTTAAAAGTCCAGGGTGGAGATAGAGCAGGCGACTGGGGCGCCGGCGAGGGGGCAAAAAAAAAAAAAACTAAACTACCGAGGGGGCAAAATACTACTAGGCGTAAAGGCGGGGTATGCCACCACCGTTGATCCACACGACAGATACCAGCGGCAAGAACCATGGTTTCACGACAAATGGAGACGAACTTCGGAGCAACACAGTCAGTATAAGAACAGAACTGTCGTAGGTGCGTTGATTAGAAGAGTACCGTGTTATAGTAATCAACAAAGCAATTTAAAAAATACTGCTTTATAAATTCTAGCCAGCTACTTAGTAATGTTTGTAGTTTGGAAAACAGCGCTTAGACGAAAACATGTCATAGTTTTGACAAAAGACGTAATTCCATTCCGAATGCATTCTATGGAAAAGACGCTTAATTCCATTTAAAATCTATTCCTCCGAACCTTGTCCCAATTACATTCCTCCGCGATCACGAAAATGTGCAATGATTCCAGAGTCATTCCAGTTTCGGAGTGGCAGCTCCATATCATATGACCAACACACACACACACACACACACACACACACACACACACACACACACACACACACACACACACACACACACACACACACACACCACATATATATATATATATATATATATTGCCACAGGCATGGAACGAGGTTTAGCCCTGCCATTGCGAGTATGTGCCATGGTGTGAAAGAAGAAGAAGACGGTTGGTGTGTGCTCGTGCTCTAACGTTCGGTTCGGCTCGACGTCCAGTGCTGCTCCTGGGAACAGACGTTGTGGTCGTTCCGTGATCACGTGACATTTTCTGGTGGAGGAGCTGGGTAGTGTTGTATGCACTGCAATCAGCAGCAAGGTCCCGACACTAGCCACGACTTGGAAGAACCAGCTGACCTACGGCGTAGCAGGCGACAACTAGGCCTACCTCCTGAATTCGGACCATTTCCTCAACTCGGCAGTACTATGGCTAGTGCGGGAACGCAAACCCAAGAAACATCAACGCTGCCTCCTCCGTGGTTCTTCAACGTCCCGCGTACTCCGAAGCCGTTCCACGGTGACCCTTATGAGGACGTCGATGACTGGCTCGACGACTACAACCGTTGCGGCAGCGTCAACGAGTGGAACGAGCAGCGAAAGCTTCGGTACGTCTACTTTTATCTCGAAGGACTCTGCGCGCACTTGGTTCGAAAACCATGAAGCCACTATGACAACCTGGCCAGAGTTTTGCAACCAGTTGCGAAATACTTTCCGAAGCTCTGACCGAAAGGAGCAAGCGGAACGACTCCTCAATTCCCGAAACCAGCGTCCGAACGAGAGTGTTGCCATGTTCGTTGAGGACATGACGCGGCTGTTCAGGCGAGCCGACTCTTCAATGACGGAAGAAAAGAAGGTGCGCCTCCTAATGCGTGGAGTGAAGGAGCAGCTGTTCGCGGGACTAGTGCGGAACCCTCCCGGCACTGTAGAGGATTTCCTTCGCGAAGCCACGACAATGGAGAGAATGCTAAGGCAGCGTTCGTACCAGTATGAACGTCCTGGCAGTCTTTCGTCAGTGTCGTCGGCCCTACAAACACCTGACGTCACGACTGTAAAAGACCTGACGGAGCTCGTGCGCAGTATTGTGCGCGAGGAGCTGCAAAAGCTGCACGTGGTGTCTTCTCCGCCCCATGTTGCTGCTTTAACGGATGTCGTTCGCGAAGAGGTCCGGCAGCTGGTGCACCCCATGACGACTCTGCGTGCAGCCGAAGTTCAACCCATGACGGCCCCGCGTCCAGCCGAAGCTCCGCTATTAACGTACGCGGAAGCACTGCGTACTCCTGCACCGGCTGTTGGCTATCCGTCCCGTCCGCCCACCCTGCAGACGGCACCGTCGTTCTACTCGGGACCACCGCAGTACGGCAACCCACCCCTTACACGGAAATCCAGTGTATGGCGTGCTCCCGACAACCGGCCTCTTGTTATCACTGTGGTGAACCAGGTCACATCTACCGTGAGTGCGCCTACAGGCGCATGGGTCTTCCCGGCTTTCGTCCGGATGCTCGTCGACCCAGAGATGGTGAGCGGCCCCGTGCTATCGCCGAATACTTGGCAAGCCAACGATCCTCGAACCTTCCGCGTCGCCAATCCCGCTCACCATCTCCACGGCGTTCCACGTCTCCTGGCCAACAATCAACCTTTGCGGACGTCCTTGCAGGAAGATCACCTAGATCCACAAGCCCGCGCCGGGGAAACTAAGAACAGCGACCTCTGGGGGTGAGGCCGCTGTTGATCGACCGTTACAAGACCCTCCCCCGATTTGCCTGCCGACATCCGACGACATTCTTTCACCGACGTGTGCCATCGACGACAAACAGGTCTCTGCTCGTATCTCTGTTCTTCTCGACAACCACCCGCTGACCGCTCTGGTAGATACGGGTGCCGATTATTCTGTTATAAGCGCTGACCTCGCTGCACAGCTAAGAAAGGTAACGACACCTTGGGGACATGGAACCAACCTCCGGACTGCGGGAGGTCACCTATTGACACCACTAGGAATGTGCACTGCCCGCCTCCGAATTCGTGAGTCGACGTACATTGTTTCCTTCGTTGTATTGCGCGAATGCTCCCAAAACCTGATTCTCGGAATGGATTTTCTCCGCGAGCATGGAGCCATTATTAACCTTCGCGACCTGCTCATAACGTTATCCAACGACCATACAGCCCTACGAAAGGATGCAGTTGCGCCGACCACAACACTTCGAATTGCTGACGACACCATCGCACTGCCGCCGCGAGCCAGTATGTTGGTAACGGTGGAGAGCGACTGTGACAACAAGAGTAGTGGCATCGCGGAAACTAACCTCTCGGTGCTCTTGGCTCGGCAGATTTGTGTCGCGCGTGCTATCGTCAAACTGAGACATCGGCGGACTCAGCTTCTGATCACGAATTTCGGCGGCCAGTACCAACACTTAGCAAAGCGAACAGCAATCGCGAACTTTGAAGCCATCGATGACGCAGAATGTTCCACTATCGCTCCGATTGCCACTGCTGCCGAAGGTAACTCTGATATAGCCAGTACGGTTGACGTGAATTGCCAGCTATCCTGTGCGCAGCAACACCAGATACGCATGATTTTACGTACGTATAGTGATTGCTTTGCGTCCACCTCCAAAATCAAGCAGACCCCAACCGTGAAGCACCGCATTATAACGGACCCTACCGAACGGCCTGTACGACAGCACGCCTACCGCGTGTCGCAAAAAGAACAAGAGGCAATACGTTTTCAAGTGAAACAGATGCTCGACGACGACGTCATCCAACCCTCGAACAGTCCATGGGCGTCACCCGTCGTACTTGTTAAAAAGAAAGACGGCACTCTTCGATTTTGCGTCGATTACCGGAAGCTCAACAAAGTGACGAAGAGAGACGTCTACCCTCTCCCACGCATAGATGATTCACTGGATCGACTTCGACATGCCCGATATTTTTCCTCAATGGATTTACGCAGCGGCTACTGGCAGATCGAGGTCGATGAACGGGACAGGGAAAAAACAGCATTCATAACTCCCGATGGCCTCTACGAATTCAAAGTGTTACCATTTGGATTGTGCTCTGCACCGGCAACGTTCCAAAGGATGATGGACACCGTCCTGTCCGGTCTGAAGTGGGAATCCTGCCTCGTGTATTTAGACGACGTCGTTGTTTTTTCCAAAACATTTGAGCAACATTTACAACGACTTCAGTCCGTCTTCGTCGCTATTCGATCCGCAGGCCTATCTCTAAAACCGGAGAAGTGTCATTTCGGCTACGAAGAACTAAAGTTCCTCGGCCACCTTATCAGTCACGATGGCATTAGACCAGACCCAGAAAAGACCATGGCTGTTGCTGCATTTCCTCCACCTTCGAACAAACGGGATTTGCGCCGGTTTTTGGGTCTCTGCGCCTACTACAGGCGCTTTGTCCAGAGCTTTGCCAACATCGCTGAACCCCTTACCCGTTTAACGAAGGAGGATACTCCTTTTGTGTGGGGTCCAGAGCAGAGAGCCGCCTTTTTCCCAGCTTCAGCAGTGCCTTCAGAGTGAACCCTTACTAGGGCACTTTGATGAAGATGCCACCACCGAACTTCACACTGACGCAAGCAACATCGGTCTTGGTGCAGTACTCGTCCAGTGGCAAGACGGCGCTGAACGTCCCATCGCTTATGCTAGCCGCATTTTGTCATCTGCGGAAACTAACTACTCGACCACGGAGAAGGAATGTCTTGCTGTTATTTGGGCGATAACAAAGTTCCGACCGTATCTGTATGGCCGTCCATTCAGAGTAGTTACGGACCATCATGCCCTCTGTTGGCTGGCCAATCTCAAGGACCCTTCAGGGCGCCTCGCGAGGTGGAGCTTACGCCTTCAAGAATTTGAGGTTACAGTCGTCTACAAGTCGGGCCGCAGGCACACTGATGCTGATTGCCTTTCGCGCGCACCCCTCGCGACGACATCAAGGGACGATGATACCGATGGCCATTTTCTTTGTGCAGTCAGTGAATCCGACTTGGCCCAACAACAGTGGAATGATTCAGAGATCCAACAACTTATCAAATACCTTCAAGGTCGCAGCTCGAGTCCACCATCGGCATTTGCACGTTCAGGGTCATTTTGTCTCCGCAACGACATCGTCTACAAAAAGAACTTCGAACCTTATGCGACTGAGTACCTCCTCGTCGTTCCACCAGGGCTACGTGCTGACATTTTATCTGCCTGCCACGACGAGCCTTCCTCCGGCCACCTAGGATTCGCACGCACCCTTGCCCGGATTCGGACTCGCTACTACTGGCCAAAGCTCACCCAGGATGTCAAGCATTACGTTAAAACATGCAATCATTGCCAGCGCCGTAAAGCCCCACCTGTGCGCCCTGCTGGTTTATTACAGCCTGTTGCACCCCCGTCACAACCGTTTGAACGAATCGGCATGGACTTGCTTGGGCCCTTCCCGAAGTCACATGATGGCAACCGCTGGATCGTAGTCGCTACTGACTATTTAACGAGGTACTGCGAAACGAAAGCCCTACAACGAGGCACCGCCAATGAGGTTGCGTATTTTTTATCAACAACATCGTCCTCCGCCATGGAGCGCCAACAGTTCTTATCACTGACCGTGGAACAGCCTTTACAGCCCAATTGATGCAAGACGTCACGAGACTTAGTGGAACAGCTCATCGCAAAACAACCGCATACCATCCACAAACCAACGGTCTGACGGAGAGATTAAACAAGACGCTCGCTGACATGCTATCCATGTACGTCGACCGTAATCACAAGAACTGGGATGCAATTTTGCCATACGTAACGTTCGCTTACAACACTGCGGTTCAAGAGACTACGGGTTTCACTCCATTCCGGTTGCTTCACGGCCGAGAAGCAATTACGATGCTTGATGCCATGCTGTTGCCTGACACGACCGATATTACTACTGATGCGAACGACTTTATCCGGCTCGCCGACGCGGCCCGCCAGCTTGCACTCAAGCGGATCCGAAAACAACAACGAATCGACTCGCAGAGGTACAACTCCCGTCATCGCCATGTCATTTACCAACCCGGTGATCTGGTCTGGCTGTGGATACCCGTTCGCCAAAGGGGCCGCTCGGAAAAGTTACTTCACCGCTACTTCGGTCCCTATAGAGTACTACGGCGCCTCACAGATGTCAACTACGAAATTCTGCTTGAAGACACAGCTCAGCGATCTCGACGTTCCCAACAGGCCGACATTGTTCATGTGTCACGGATGAAGCCACACTACCCCCGAGCCACCTGACACTGCTTCTTCACGCGTCTTTGTGCGTGTACGCGACTACTTTAACTTTTAATCGGCATTGCTCATCGGGGTGGTACTTTTTTTTTCGAAGGGGGGGTAGTGCCACAGGCATGGAACGAGGTTTAGCCCTGCCATTGCGAGTATGTGCCATGGTGTGAAAGAAGAAGAAGACGGTTGGTGTGTGCTCGTGCTCTAACGTTCGGTTCGGCTCGACGTCCAGTGCTGCTCCTGGGAACAGACGTTGTGGTCGTTCCGTGATCACGTGACAATATATATATATATATATATATATATATATATATATATATATATATATATATATATATATATAATGAAATCTAACAGACAGTAATGCCAAGGAATGTACAGGGGAAGTTATTAGAACCAATGGAATGTAAATAAGAAGAAAGAAAAGTGGACAAAAAAATAACCAGCCGTGAGCAGGAATCGAACCTACCACCTTCGAATAACGTGTTCGATGCGATAACGCGTTCGAATAACGCGTCATTAAAAGGTCGTAGGTTCGATTCCTGCTCACGGCTGGTTATTTTTTCATCCACTTTTCTTTCTTCTTATTTACATTCCATTGGTTCTAATAACTTCCCCTGTATATTCCTTGGCATTACTGTCTGTTAGATCTCATTTAATATTGTGTTAAAACGCGGAAAAACGAGCCCTTAGGTATACACTTATTTCCCTAGTTATATATATATATATATATATATATATATATATATATATATATATATATATATATATATATATATATATATATCAATGTGGGCTAGCAAACTGGAAAAAATTTCTTTTCATCATCCCCTCTTGGTTTCCCTGTCTCCTTTAACAGAAGGTAGAGACAGGCTTCTGCTGTCACTTTCTTATGAAGTGCTCAGCATCCAACGAATATTTTTTATTAACATTTTAAACAGTTTCACATTTTTAAGCACGTTCCGTTGTCCCGTCGTGATACCCTTAGCTTTAGCAGAATAGAAAAAGTTCATTGAGCATGAAATTAATAATTGCAAAGTATGATGAGAAAACACATCATAAAAAAAGCGGATGGTGTGCATATATGAACGACTCATACATGAATCAGGCAGTAAACGCTTAAAAAATTTATTTACTTCCCATTCGTCGTCGCCAGTCACCTATCCAAATATTCACGTGATTTAAAAAGAAGTGCTAACAAGACGCCTGTATTTGTTTCCACATATGATACACTCTGGTTTATTGGAAAAAAAAAGGAGTGTTAGCCATAGAGAAGCCACACCCTTCTAACACCAGTAATGTTGTAAAAAAAAAATAAGTATAGCGCATTTTATCTTTCGACAGCAATTATCTCCGTACTGCACAGTTATGGGTGTCTGTATCACGTTGGACAGAGACCGTGGCAGTGGCCAGCCGCCACTGGCGTGTGAAATGTTCATCAAACTAAGGTCTACTGATAGCTTGCAAGCGACGTCACGGACGTCCAGCGCGCGGCTCGAACATGGCGGCTTAGATGACGTCAAGGTAGTATAATCACGCCGCGATTAAACTGCTTCCCTGTGATAACGAGTTTGCTGGAAGGCTATTGGGCCTATATGAACGATGGAACAAACATCACACGAGAAAGTGATAACACTAGTGTGACGTCATAAACTTCAGGTTTCGCCACGTTGATTCTCCGACGTGGATGTTTGAGTGACGTCAAAGCAAGCCGTCTATACGTTTGAAGCTGATTTTATCGCAACAAAACAAAAAACAATTGGACCCCTCCTTCGTCACTTTGTTCTCGGACTTGGCCAGTGGCGTTTAGCATGTGTGCTGAAGGAACGGATGTGCGCGCGAATAGTTTTGTGAACGTGAGTGCATGCGCACACATGGGCTTCTCGCGAGTACGAGAGCAGTCATTTGCTGGCTAGTTGCGGGGATTAACTCTTCGCTGCAGATGACGACTGGTTGCAGCCCGTACCTAATTCAACAGCCGCAAACCTTTGAGCGTTGAAGACAAAAACAAAATGCCAAGAAAATCCCACCCAACTGGAACTTAGTTCTGATAGGCCAACCTTTGTGTATGCAAGGAGGCGTGAGAAAAAAAATTGCGATAGCTGCTCGTGGGAGAATGCGCCTAACAACACCGATCCCATAAAAAGCGTAGTGCATAGCGTTTATGGTGTATGCACTGAATGGGAAGACTGCATGCTTGCATCTCGAGAGCTGCTCTGCCCAGACGCCGCACCCATGTCCGACTTGTTAACAGAGATGTCTCGAGTGTGTTTCTTTAAATGTATGTTAGCACATAAATAAAACCCACAGACTTATCGTGGCACTGCCGCACATTTGCCTTGCATATAGTCATTATCCATGCCAGCGCACGTACATTTAAAGAACATGCACGTGCAACGTGGAGCCGTAATTGAGATCTTGCTGATTACCACGACCTAAGCTGCACCTAGCGAATACAGCAATAAAAAGAAACAAAAAAATAATCGCGAAGCAATTACCGCTATATATTTCGTCACGTTATAACTTCGCTTCGCTGCGCTTTATTACCTTATGACCCTCTCTAGGTGCTATCACATGGGCTGAATTTCCAGCAGGAAAGCGTATAGTATCTTTTTTAACTAAACGTGATGACGCCCAGAGTTATATAGCCGAAACAAAACTAAAGCAATATCCTTATTTAGCGCTATATCAGCATGAGTGTTCTCATCTCGAGGGTGCCAAAAGCTTCCCATGCGCAGCCACAAGCCATCATACTCGTGTTTACGCTATACTGAAAGCCCTACAATGCATTCTAGAATCAAGTTGACGAGCCCCATTGAGAACATGCATATATTACTTGCATGCTGCGTCCCAGTAATCGACTGCGTAGACTTGGGCTGAATTCCCAATTACCCTTTTTTCTTTTCTTGGTACTTACTAAAGACGGGGAACTGTAGAATGGGCTCGTTTTCTGTAATATATACACAGCTAACGAAACAGATAGAGAATTATTTCAGAGAGAGCACGGGCAACCGTATTCGGTGTCTCTTAACAGTAGTGTCATAACTTTAGGTTAAACTAAAGATAATTAAAATGGACGAAAGATCACCCTTTCATCGGTGGGATACCACACTTCCGCGCAATATGCCGCGGCAAAGACAGACTTGAAGGAATATCCATAGATGTGTCTACAACTTAAGGCTAGGCAAGCAGCGCTACCGATACGAACAGCTCACACCAGTCTATATTGTGTCGTCCTACTCTTCCTCTTCTTGATAGCTATGCCACTGGTATGTCGCAATGTAATGAATTTCTATGTGAATCAATCGTACGAAAACATATGAATCATGCTCGTCATCTTTATCAGACAGATTACACCCAATGCATGGCAAAGGCATTTCCCACGTCCCGCCAATCCTTACTGCTGCACGTTGTATCCGCAAACTTCTTTATCTCAGGACCTAATGAATCTGCCCACCTAACTTTCTGTCTCCCCACGTGCGTTTTCAGTCTCTTCGCATCCAGTCTGTTATTCTTGATAACAACCGGCTATGTTGCCTACACGCCAGATGCCCTGCCCATGCCCATGCCCATTTCTTCTTGATTTTCTATGTGATGCACTTAACACCCGCTTGCTCCCTGGCCCACTCTGCACTGTCCTTGCCTTTTAAGGTAACACGTATCCTATCTTTTTACATTTCTCGCTGCGAGGTTCCCAATCTAAGTTGGACCCTCTTTGTATGTCTCCAGGTTTCAAGTTCATGGTATGTGTTGGTAAGGTGCAGCTGTTTGTACACTCTAAGCCAAAATTCGGCAAAATTGAACTAGCTGCAGTCGTTAAACCAACGGACGAACGGTTCATCCAACAGGAACTAAATGCGTGACAGTGCGTGTCGTGCGCAAACGCCCGGCAATGAAGAAACCAACGGAGAGGGTAACTGCGCCGCGATCGCCTTCTGTCGATGCTGCACTGCAATGCTCGGCGTGGTCGGCGATCATGAGAACAAGTTATATAGGCTATACGCCACTGTGAAAGCGAAGCAATATGAAACGAATAGAAGATGTTATGAGAGGCAAGTAGTACAACACGCAGTCAGAGCACACAACAAGCGCCCTCGTGTTTTCACCATGCCGGCACGGGCGGGCCGAAACCAAGGCAAAGTTGCCGAACACGGGCAAGGCGGATAACTCGCTTCAATGTGCTGAATCAGTTCGAACTACGATGAACACTGACAACGCTAATAAAAGTAAGCTGTTCATCAGCGGTCGTGTACCCACACAGTGACCACAACTTCAAAGCGATATATAGAAAAAGTAGGCTTCGTGCGTCATCGGTATCAAACTGGCTGCCGGCGTGACAGCATTGTCGGCACAAGCGAAGGAAACGTCGCGTACAAATTCACAGAAAATGTAGCTCATACAAACTTATGTCTTTTTCTCCATGCGACAATCGTTATCAAAAATCCAGCGTGTGTAGGCGATCACGGATACGACTAATCGTGTGGCCGCCGGTACACAGGGAGCGACTTACCAGCACGATGAAAAAACCGTGCGTGCGAACGGTCTCGTCGCTGTAAGTATACAGATATCTACATCACCCGGTAAGACACCGCGAACATAAAACACTTCCCTATTGTTCATTTGTGACAATAAAATAACGACGACGAAAATTTCACGCGAGCCGCATGTTGCGATCGCGGGTGGTCGTTTAGCCGTACTCGTCGTAAGCCTAGCGACGCTGTCGGCAAGCCGACACGGTATGGAATCGGCGGGGCGCCTGGCTGCTTCGCTGGCTTTCCCGCATAAGCGCCGCTGCTATGTTTGTGTTTGCGGACTCGCGCGCCAGCACTGCGAACGCTGGTTCGGCCGACATGATCGAATGCCAGCTGATAATTCGTAGTCTCGGGCTGGAGGCATGTTGAAGATTAGATGGATCCATATTAAAAGATCGGTGCATATCGGTGCTACGAATAAGCCCATGTAAATTTTCGCGTAACGGTGTCAATATTAATTGTTTTCTCAAGCCGAGTAAAAGTCGCCCACTGGCACTAGATGGGAGGTCAAAATACTGTGCTATATATACCCGATAGTCTGTTCTCGTAGTATAGCGCGGGCAGTCAGTGTTTGCGGTGTTTTACTTCAAAATAATAGGGCATATATATATATATATATATATATATATATATATATATATATATATATATATATATGTATATATATATATATATATGTGTGTGTGTGTTGCATGAATAACACGCTATGTTTCTCAATGCTGATTAAATTGGAATAAACATAAAATATACTCTACAAACGCAGTGTCTCCATTTTTTTTTTTGCCATTGGTCCAGACGGTTCAACTGTTAGTCCCACTGGAGCATTCTACTGCGACCAACATTTAAACCAAGCGGAGTAAGTGCTTGGGGTAACAGTAGAACCCTTGCAGTTACTCCCGCAGTTAGTCCAAAATTGGTTCAAAATCTGTGGCAGCGCATTTAGACCGCTAAAGGACCAATGGCATACCCCACTTTAGGCATTTTCGGTTTAGAGTGTATATTGTCCTCTCCCGGAATAGCAGCAAACTACATTCATGATTTGATATTGTCTGCCGAATTCATCTGTTTACTTAAGTTTCAAAGTTGGGTTTCATTGTCACTACCTGTCCTAAGTAGACGGATTCCTGTACAATTTTAATTGGCTCGATTACTATCGCACTGCGTTTTTTTTTTTACTCCTTTGACTGTCGCACTCGATTTATGATGCAATGAAGCGGAACGTTTCGATAGTGTTGGCTTATATTTATTTATTGGTGCGAGCACCAATTTATTTTTTTGCTTCTGTTCCAAGTACTTTCTGTCAAGCACTTACTTCCGGTTTTCTAAATATTCATAAAAAGCATTTGAATAAATATGAATTGATGGTTCTGGTTCAAGTTGAACGTTCAAGTCAATGCGAGTTCTGATTCAAGTTACACCAGATAGACATGATATAGGAGCATCAGTTAAATTCAGGCAAGTACAAATAATGAATGAATATTATTGTTTGAGTTCATTGTAGAAGTGTGTGTAGCTGGGATTATTGCGGCACCATGGCGGAGCAGATTTTCACCACGCGCGTCTTACTTCTGCGTATAGCCTTTGAGGTCCGTTTCAGAATTTATTCAAGCTGTTAGAGTCACCACCATATCTAATATTTAAAAAAAAAATCGACAGATCCCACGTACCGTGCGAATTGACGTTATGCCAAGCATAACGAAAGTGAGGACAAGGAATTCGGAAGACGCACACACAGCAGTGATAGGAAGGACTTTCATCACTGTGTGTGCATCTTCCTTCCTTGTCTCCGCCTTCCACTGCACCGTGGTCATTCCAATGCTTCCCCAATCCATCTGTGCTTCTAATGAAATCATGCTTGCGAATGTCTCAATGAGCACGCACTAAATTTCAAAAGGGAGGAAGGAAGACCAGGTGGTCACCAAAAAGGCTGCACGAATTAATACATATACAGTTTTACGTCCCAAAAGTACGATATGACCTCCTTCTGTATATTCTCACGATGTACCTGATCCTTCGTTTGATACGAAGTAAATGATTAGGATGATAATCATGAAGGACGCCGTGGAAGAAGGCTCCGGAAATGCCGACCATCCGGTCTTCCTTAACGTGCACTAACATCGCACAGTAAACGGGGCTCTACCATTTCACCTCCAGCGTGATGCGATTGTTGTGGCAGCGGAATCGAACCCGCCATATTGGGGCAGCAATCGAGAATCAGAACCACTGTTACGCCGAGGCTGACAGGGCACTGCATGCGGCCTTTAGGTGACGTTCGCCGACAGCACCAAACTTTATACACTTCAAGATGGACACTTGTTCAGCTTATCGGTTCGCCATCTTGTATTTAGGGACAGGAAAAAAAATAAAAAGACGGGAAAGAAAAGGGGGAGAAACACACGCAGAGCTGCATTGCAGCAATTTCAGCGCTTTGTGTGCGTCTTCCTTAAAGCGTCTTTTCTCTCATGCGTTCTCTCTTCTCAATCAATTCCGCAATCCCACATGCAATATGTTTATATACTGCTCTAAATACTGCAGGCCCGCGCCATTCGTGCGTCATGCTCAAACCACTTGTTTGCTCGTTGTGCCTGGGCGCGCGTGATGACAGCGCTGCGCTGGCTTCGCACAGCTGCGCAGCCATTCAAAACATCCACGCGGACTCACCTCGCCACCGTGAATCGCAGGCAACAGACTCTTCGGCCCCATCGCCAACTGCACGAGTGACTTATACGCCTCGTGAAAATGGCCACCTGCTGCGAAATCACTCGAGCGGAGAGGTGCCATCGGTGTTAATAGAAACTGGGCCGAATTATCGCCGCGTCGGCGTCCGACATAACGTTCTAATAAATGGAGGAGAGGAGAAAATGTTGCTGAACGCGTTCCGCGGTCATCAAGGCAGAGAAAAAAATTGGCGCAAGCATGCAGCTTTAGTTTCACTGCGGTACTCTTACGACAATTTCAAAATACGTTCCTTAGTTCTTTCTGAAAAATACAGGGCGTGTAAATAGGAACACAAGAAGGACGTCATGGCGTGTGTGGCGTCCTGACTTACTTCTTGCGTCCGTGTTGGCACGCCCTGTCTCTTTTAGAATGAATACGTACCGCTCTCTGCAATTCTAACCTGTGTAATTCTAACAGTTTGGCATTTGTGTGCCTGGCCCACTTTCTTTATTTGTATCGCATTGTGCAATGCTGACTCGCAACTTCTTTTTGTTTTCATTTTTCTATGTCAACAAATGAATCTTGACCGACGTGCTTAGCAGCTCTACACTTAAATTGCTACAGGCAACGACGAAGGTCATGCGTTCATATCAAGGCAACAACGAAACGTGGCGATGTGGAAATGCAGAGCCGCCTCGACAAATGATCACATTGCCATATCAGGAACAGCTGATCACCCCCAAGTCCACCATGGCAACGAAATCATCGTCTAATACAAATAAGCACGAGGGCCGCATTTCTGCATATTCTCCGGCGCCGGGGAACACCACCGCGTTCACCACCACAGCCAAGGATGTGTTAGTCATTTAAAGCTTGCCTTAAGAAGTCCTGACTTCCACTATTCCTTTCGATAGAGTTTCTTATTTATAATCTGCAGGGAACTCTGACGCTAGTGTCTATGGGAGCGGCCACTCACTGCGCTTCAGCCAGCATAGGAATGCTAGATAGTACGCGGATTTCTCTAATCTTCGTTCTGGCGGCTCCATTTTACTTCGTGGGGCGTGAATTAGCCTTACCACAAGACGCAGTTCAGCAAAAGATCAGCAGCTACGCTTCACCGCCTCGACCTTTTTGGGCTCACCAATACTAAAAGGCTTACGAAGTTTAGAACGGTCTGTTCTTTTATTCGAAACAAAACCGAAAACCCAACAATAAGCCCCAACTGCGCTATAAGCCAGCAAGCAAAGCGAATACTAAGCAAATTTGTGTACTCTCATCATTCACGTGTTTACTGAACGATCGCAGCGCCAGAGTTCCCTGTAGTTAATTTTAGGAACCTCTATATGCTCCCTTCCACTTGACTGAGCTGAACCAGCCGTGTTACCGGAAGAGCTGCGGCCTACACACTCTATGGCCACTGATTACAGCCCCCGTTAAACTTGCAAATGAGAAGCCTGTCTAGGCATCGACGGTCTGGATTATATTATTAGCTGTTACGACATAACGCTTACCTCTTTGGTTCCAGGAACCATTAAAGGATAGTTAGTATAGAAAGACAGACTATTGAGTCTCTTTCCATCGAAGGCTAACTTCAATGAAACTTTCTTATCCCTTAACTGGTTTAAATTAGATGCGTACATTGCTGAAGCAATCTCGTCTGCGCAGGAATAGCCGGTATAATTGCATAATGTTTTCATTAGCAACGTTTAGTTTGCGCTTCAGATGTACGAAGACGGTTAGGCAAGCAGTTATGTCACCAGGTGGCTAGCGGATATGGGCATTAATTCCAGCTCATTATTTCTATATTTTTGTCAGCGCACTGAGGGCGTAATTGTTATCTCGGAAGTTATACCATGGAGTGACGCATTCTCAGACATGCGTCACTTCCGGCGTGCACAAGGGCGATGTTTTTACAAGTATTCATTGGTCCCTGTCATTTTTTTTAATTGTTCGTGACGCATGAACGCGTGTTTCATGGAAACGTTTTTGATAGGAGTCTGTTTGCAACCAGTTTATATGAAACGACTGCATCCTATATAATTTCTTCCTTGCTAGTATTGCCAGAGAGCAGCGGGACTGTTCTTGAAACTATCATCACCAGCCTACCAAGTTATGTGGTAACTTGCGATGTGTCTCTTTAAGAGAGACAGACCGCGTTACCCGTCACCAGAGGCTCGGTGCATTTCGTCCTGGCAATTCCAACACGGTGGTGCCTCCTAGAACGACGCAACAACGCCCACTAACCCGACCTTAGCCTATCGCCACGTTTTTCATCTTTAATTATAACATGTCTGAGCTACTCAGTACACACCGGGTGTCCCACCCCTTTCATCGGCCACTCGAAAGCCCCACCACAAGGACCCCACCCACCAGCCCCTGTCACTGCCGCCTCCCGTTGTGCAAGAATGTAGCGTGGTAAAGCCAACGCAAAAGCTTGGACGTGGTCCCAAGGCAGAGATTCTACACAGCCCCCTATTTTGGCAACATGACAAATAGCCTAAGCCAAACCAACAAACAAACAACACAAAAACAATACAAATAACCGAAGTGGATATCTTTGGGGGCATGGCCGAGAGGCGCAGAGAGCCAGCAAGCACGGCTGGCACGCTGCACAACATCGCGCAAGACCGCATTTGTCGAGAGCGAAAACCGCTGTGCGTCCGACGCAAGCCTGGCAGCCCTTCCACAGGAATCTGGCTAACTCGGCACAGTTTGCTTCTGAGCGCGCACTGCAGGATGTTTCAAGAGAGCTTGTGGCAAATCTGGCAGTGCAACTCCTTGCGAAACTGCCCTTCTCAGTCACATGCCACTGAACGAATAGCGCTGGGGAATGACTGCATGCGAAATGAACGCGTAGGGGGAACTAGTCGCGAACGTTTTCACGCTGTGTAGCTTCAATTTGGTCTCACAGTAGCGTGGCATCTGCAGGGAAGAAGCTACCTTTGATCAGTGAATCAGCGATTATAATGGGGTTACTCATTAACATTTACCATGAAACTGGGTGGAGTACAGTAGGCTCCAGCGAACAACTGACGATAGTTTCAACCACCTTGAAAGATATAAGCCTCTGGTGAACGCCTTCGACGAGTCTTGTTGGATGAACACTTCCTACTTAGGGTAACTCTGAACTTTTGACACGGACAGAGGGAAGAAAACAGAAAATGGCGCTGACTCACAACTGGCAGTCGTGAGTCAGCACGGTCTACGTTTTGATTAATGAATGTAAAAACATCAATTGCGCGGCAGATTAAAGGCGCGGACTCAGGTCTCCCGCATCGGGACGTCAAGGCCTTGCCTTTGGGCCGCTTCACGGGCCTGCTGGACTGCCCTCAGTTGGTCGGCGAGCTGGGAGCTGCGCAAAGCCGCTTCCCACCTCTCCGAGAGAACATCGGGACTAATACGTTTGGCTTCAGCCTCACGCTCCCAGAGCATGTGCGTAAGCGTAGCTGTGCCTATCTGTTTATCGGGTTGACGTTACAGATGCTGCTGCTGATCGCTCCGGATATATTTTGTGACATATAAGTGGACTAGGTAAGTATTAGTTTGCAGCTTTCACCAGGTAACTGCTTGGACTCTGCGAAGATTGCCACAAGGCGCGGGATAGCATCAGCCGGGCCGAGTAGAACGACTTGGTCAGTTCTTGGTATCCCGTAAGTTGATCCCTGTCCGCATGCTTTCGACAAAGTCATCACCTCCTGCACTGCGGTTGGTGAATCGCGTGTGGCTGAGTGCGCTGCCTCGCTAAGTTGGGGAAGTGCGGGCAGTACCTTGCCCATATGGACAGGAATACATTTGACCAGGTCAAAGCTTTTGCTGTCGCGTTAAGTGTACCTGTGAATCAAAACCAACTCACACACTTTGCTTTCTTCCTCCAGCTTGGTACATTTCATTACAAGTGTGCTTACAATATGATCAAATTACAGTTCGCATCTCTTGCAACATAAAAACGTCTCCACTAGAAGTGCGAAGACCGAAAAACAACAGGAAAATTCCGGAATAATATCACAGCATATCCACGGAGTGAATGATAATGAGCGTGGTGAAGCGCCCATCAGACCGTCCGCGCTTCCGTCCGTCCATTCGTCCATTCATGCGTCCGTCTATACGCCTGTGCATCCATCCGCCCGTCCATGCGTCCATCCCTGCATTCGTACAGCCGTCCATCCGTCCGTCTGCTTGTCTATCTGTCTGTCTGTCCATCCATGCGTTCTTCCGCACATCTAGTGAGCACTCTAAGTACCGCCACCTCGCATCTTTTCATCGTGATAGTAGTCGCGCGATCGTCTCTCTCCTTCCCCTTTGGCACATATATACCCATCTATAACCTGTGGCACATACCCGCTTTCTCGGGTATGTGCCACGGGCAGTTACGCACAAAGACAACAGGGGACGTACAAGCCACGCTATAAGGAACTTCGCCCATAAAGAAAAACTCTTTTTCGGTTTTTTTCGGCACAGTTGCAATAATTGGCCAAAATTTCTGTGGTGTAGAACGTACAAAACTAAAGCTTAAGCAACATTCAGTGTTGAACTTGAAACCAAAACATCGCACATGATACCAAAACACCAAACGACGGCTGCCCACTCGCCATCGACATTATACATAAAGCGAGCTCCAGTGTCAATTAACTTGACTCTTATAGTGTATATAGCTTCGTCGTTCGGGTGAGATCATGTTTAGGGCAGCTTCTGATGTTTTTTTACCAGTTATTCTTCAGTTTTGACTTCCCTTCATACAGTTATGCGACATGTGGCGGAAGTCCACTTAAAATACCATGCGCAAGCAGATTCTGCAATGGTTGGGCGAATTTCTGCTGTGTGGATGCATTTCACGGTCGAGGAAACCGGTGCTGGGAAACGGGGACTCGCTGTTTGTAAGCACTGCAACAGCAGCTATACCTTTCTCAATGCGGCATATTAACATGCTAAAAAAAGCTTCAGGCGAAGCCAGTGATAGCGACTCTGAAAAGAGTTTGAACTTCATCTTTTTAGCATCTTGATCAATGTTTCCATAGTGGAAGCCACGACGAAATATACATTTCTGGATTCTTTGTTCTCATTGCCGTAACAATACTAGGAAGCCACACCCATCCATAGAGAGCTAAATGAGTTCGCGGTGATGCTTTTGGCCTGCGTTCGATCTATTAAAAGCCGTATTCGTTTGTGAAAAGAGAGAAAGCATCTTATTTCTGTTCTTTACATAATAAAAGTTATTGCTTTTGACACTTGGCAGTAAACTATTACCATATGGCAATAAACTATATTGCCATATCCTGAAAAAAAAAATTGTTTTCAATTTTTTTCCCCAAAATTTCGTAACTAGAAACGAGAAAAAAATATTGTTTTTTCGATTGCTGAACATTTCCGAAAAATCTGCATCTCTAGTCTCCACTCGTGAATATTCACTCCAGTATATTCTTGAATAAATGACGAAATTTTCAGATATGAAGAAAGAAAATATGGCGACAACAAGCGGGAAAGCGTCCGATAGAGCACCGTTCACAGTCAAAGCAGTTCGTTTGCTTAAAAGAAAAAAAAAATATAGCAAGGCTGGCACTAAGTCGCGCAAGGGTGATTTTGGTGTGTAATCTGATTATTTCTAGGTTTTTGCTAAGCCTTAGCAACAGGACTCTGGAGTTTGGACACGGATGTCCCAACTCCAGAGTCCGAAACTCAAGCTGAAGCCGAGCGTCCACAGCTGCTATAGATCTAGGGATACATCGTTGTTCATTGTTCGCGTAGGGCTTCCATCAACTCGGGCTCGTCCCACCGCTGCCATTTTATAGTCTTCCTTCGTTGGAGGTGCCGCAGAAGCACTTCGTACAGACTGCTGAGGGGAGCGTGGAATTCGTTGGGAAAAAAGTACGCAGAACAGGACAGACTCAAGATGTTAAACCAGTCCATTCCGACAAACGACCATTAGGCTCTGTACAGATGCTGCAGCAAAGCTACAAGCTGCGACCACGGTGTTTACCACTGGATTAATGCAGACGGTTTATTAAAGCATTGCTCAAATACCGCTAACGTATGTACTAGAAATCTTCATTGTGTTTGTCGTCCCTCTGTTGCTTTGTACATCTTTAGTGGACCACTGCTTAAAATTGGGATTTGCCCAATTTTTGCAGCATATAACCGTTCATGATGATAATAGTTTCTTGTGCACCATCGTACACTCACAGCCACCTTCCATCACTTCGCTGTTCAAATAGCGAATCATCGTCACATTGTGCGATATGCTTGAGTCTCGCCGTATAATATTGAAGGATTACTGGTTGGACGTACCAGATGGACCTTGTTAATTAAGACTAGCCAGCGCAGATACTACAGATTCGTTTGGAACTGCTTCGGTTGAGGTCAGTTGGTTAATATGTATTGATTTGTCTCTTATACTTCTTCCAGTCATAATAAGAAATTAAACAGTCATATAGCAGAGTCATGTCTGCAGAATATTGATGCGTGGTTAGAATCAGCGATTCACTATAAATGAATTTGTTTCCATTTCACATCACTTGTTTCCTAAACTGTTTGCCACCAGCTTTGCAGACAGCCAGAGAGAGAACTTTAGGACATGGTATGACTTGATTATTCCTTGCTATATCGTATACATCGATGAAACGTCGCTCTAATCACCTGTTCCTGACCAATTATTATACCACTGACAATGCCGGCAGCATTCAGTTCAATATAGTCACTCAGAAAGGAAGAGGAGAAATAGCAATGGAAAGCAATCGTTAGGCCGACCTTTTTGGCTAAATTTCCTGAAAGGCTTCTTGACGACCTTTCGCACGAGGAACGAGAAAAGAAAGAAAGAAAAAGAAAAACGCCTCGAGGCATGCCGGTCGATCAGACCATTAAGTACGCAACAGCATTTCTTTTTGTTTTGTCGGCTGTTCACGGCAGTGCAGATGCTCCGCAGAGACCAGCCGACGAGCTCCCATCTTGTGTGTACAACCAGGTCCATTAGTAAACACTGCCGCCTTCCCAATATACGTCCCTCAGACGCCAACCCTCCTGCTTGAAACTCGCAAGCAACGCCTTACTGATTCGTCTAGCACTAAACCGGTGATTAACTGCATACAGACAACTATAAAGCCCCCCATCAAAGCACGACTCCAGACAGCTCTTGGAGACGGAGACTCGGACGGTTCTTTATGGTCACCGACGTGGCAGCTTTAAAAGCGCTAGGTGAGACTTTGCGAACGTGTCAGTCGGCGTGTACACAAATGCCTAACCCGATGCCCAGAGAGATAGCGACGGCGAAGAATACAAGAAGTGAGTGCCATATAATGTCGATGCCTTGCTCCTCGTGTATAGCTTGCTCACAGAGCGTTCGTTCCATTTCCACAGAGGTCCTGCAGTGCGGAACGAACGTCTAAGCCACACGCACTACGACATGGTTCGCGCTGAGTTATGTCCCCGAACGACGAGTGTGGCTGCGCGGCTGCGACGGGTTCTTTTCTTTCGCGAAACCCGTGCCGCCGCCGACGAGCGAGGTTGGTGCAGTGCAATGCCGAAAGACACCGACAGTGCAGAGCCCGCCGCCTGGAAGCTTCGGGTTCGAGAAGCAGGCGCATCGCGCCACTATACCGGAGACGGTACAAGAGTAAAAAGGAGGCGTCTCGAAGGTCACGTTCCAAGGTCGTCTACCGTCTGCTGCCGCCGACGCGTCGTAGAAGCCGGGCCGGCGGCAACGGCAGGCTAACGATACGGAAGCCCCGCCCTCCGAAGTCTGGTTTGCCTAGACACGCGCGCTCGTGCGAGGAAGTGCATGCGCGGGTCCGCAACACGCAGCGGTGATGACACGAGTTTGCTTTCGCTTTTGCACATACCGCTGGTGCTATATACTAATTTATTATGGAAGGGACCATTGTCAATGACCAGTCGAGGGACCATTGTCGATGACCAGATTTCTTCGTAAAGCCACGAAGAAATCTGTCAGGATTTCTTAGAAAGGCGCGCTTCTTAAGGCAAGCAATATTCGCCCGCGTCCGGAGACTAAACCCTGCACTTATGCTTATCCGAGGCAGTCGCTCTACCTAGTAGCACAAGGCTCACTTGTGGTTTCCTTCTACAAACTGGTGGTTGTCAGTTATTCCTTCCGTAGACATTCCGCCACCTCGCGGAATTCGGCCGAACTCGTTTGCGATAATCACGTATTGAATTCAATATAAAAGAAAACAGTGCATAGAAGAATGCATTTAATTACCGTCATTAAATTGTCAAAATGGCAAATAACTCTTTTTGTGTGTGTCAGAGTGAAATGTCAGTGCTCGCGAGAGCACCAGGAACGTTAATATTACGCACAGACGTGCTTTAACAATTGAGAAATTAAGGCAAATGTAGAACATGATTTTGCGCCCCCAGTGGGGCATTCTCGAACAGCAGCCCGTCGACGTAATTAATGCAATCGGTCATTTACCATCAAACTACATTGAAAAGAACATTGCAGTGCATTTTAAGACGGAATAAAAAAAGTACATGTGCCCTTCAAACTGATTTGAGGAAAAAAGAAGTTTTGGTTAACCTTGAAAACGGCGCACTGAGTCCGTAAACAAAATTTATTCGGGTTCTAAGGAAGTACAGAGAACGGTGCAAGTTCAGTTTTCACCAAGTTGTGCTCCGCTGCACCGCAGAGCTGGGCGCCGGACAGTAAAGGGCGCCCATGACGAATGCTACGTCACACATCCACTCACGAAGGTGGAGGGTTACAATGCGCAAACTATATGCGGACCACTCAAACGTGACTTCTTTTAGGACTTTCCATGGCCCGAAATGAAGCATAATAGGTTTCTGCCCAATTTCAGCAATCCACGTCTACTTAATGTTTGGCTTTAGTATCACTTTTTAGTGGCTCATCACAGTTGGCACAGTTAATGTTTAGTTTGACATTACATTTACTTTATATGCGCAGACACTGCCTCGTCTATGTAGAGCACTCGAGCAGCCAATTGTTGCTCGGCGGGGCAATACCTTGAGGACGTTTCGGGCTCTGATGTGGGGTGTGGAGCATGCACGGTCGCCAGACTGACCACGTCAGAGCACGAAACACAGACGTGACCACGGCTGTACATGAATACGCACACAAGAATAGAGATGAAATATGGAGGGAGCAGGCTCACAGCAGCCACCTAGAAAAACACCACACCTTCTTATACTGTTTCTGGATAAGCGAATAAATGGAGCAAACCAAGATAAGAGGGTAAGACAGAGGAAATAAAATTGGAAGTAAACAAATAATGGAGGCGAGGAGAGAAATAAGCAGGAAGATTTAAACCCTCTTCCGCTGCCGATAATTGACGAGTATATGGACTGCTGGGTATATTAAGCAAGTAATAATTAAACGTAAAACTCCGCTGTTCGAAATTACAACAAAATAAGGGGGCCACGGTGGTTTCCGGTGCACATTCAAGGGTCCTCGACGTTCAAAGCTTTCGTCACTAAGATTGTGTGGAGGATATACCATTGCGGTGAAGCCACCCGAATGGTGTTACTGCATGGCTGTACACGTTGCTCTAAAACAGTAAGGAAACCTCGTTCCTCTTTCCTTCCCGATTTTGAAACGAGCATTCGTTATAAGTTTCTTTAATGCGAAAGGAACGCATTACGGTTACATTTCAAAAATAGGAACGTGTCATTACATTAAGCTACGTTAGAAGTTTCAATCAAAATATATTGCTGGATAACCCATAGGTGAAATTAAGTGAGCAAATTAAAGTTCAACACCAGATACGTATAATATATGAATTCACATCGCCAACAGCAGAGTATATGTAATGTAAGAACAAAGATAAATGCTCCTGGACAAACTTTTGGACATCACCGGCCATACTATACAGGCACACCTAATTTCAACTTTCCTGCTCATCCATTACAAGTCCGACACATGTGGCACTTTCCACGTCGGTCTTCAAATGGGCAGCCAGGATACTGAGCTTCAAATATTCAAATACATGTCTCCACACATGCAATTCTTTAAATATTTTTTTTGTGCAGGAAACCCCATGAAAAGGATCAATAGGCATTTACTGAGTGCCCATTCAATATTTAAAATGATGTAATGATGTCCTGCAGGATAGACTTTGCAACGTATAGAAAAGTCCCGTGTTCACAGTCAAAGAACATCATTCTCTATATTTCTTTTTCTACCTTGTTCTTTCTTTCTTCCCTTTCTTATCTCTATTTTTCTCTTCCTCTATTTCATATCTCTTTACTTTTCGATCTTTATATTCGCAGTCATTCTCTCACTTTCTATCTTATTCTATCGTTATCCTTATCTCTTTCATCTTCTCTTTTCAAACCACTTCCACCCTCCTCCTTTTCATCATCTTCACTCTAACTTCCCTTTCCCACCCCTTGCTATATACTATACCATGCGAGGCTATACTATATGCTATGCTCTGGTATAGCGTGCGCGAGTGTTGCAGAGATCGTGATATACGACACACAGCAAACTTGAGCATAACAGCTCTGGCGTTAAAAGAAAAGAAAAAAAACTTGTTTCCGTCACACGTGGTCGGGTCTTGGCTTGACCCACCGGCGGACGCCTTGAAATAAAAACAAAGATGCACCACCATAGTCTTAAGACAGACGAGCGGTACATTTTTGCGCCCCTTACGTGGTCGAGCATCCGCCCTTCTCCGCATGACGTCACGCTTGCGTTCACATTTTCAGTGTCCTACGACGTTTACAGAAGTAAATCAGTTCCTTCTGCTGGTTCTTCGTAAACGTAAAATACGGTTACTGTTACACCGATCCTGAATGGTACGTTGACATTCCTCCATTCCTCCCAAAAAGAAATAGAGTTCCTCGAACGTCGTTCTTTGGACCACCAATCCATTCAACGGTGCGTTAATGTGGTATAAGTTGACCGTGATCATCCTCATCAATGTTGAAACACTTACCAAGAGGCAGAAATGGACCAAAAGGCAGGAAACAAAAATATGAATGTGCACACAATCATGCTGTCCGCGTGTTTTCAAGACAGTCTGACGTTTATGACTGAATAGGAGGGATTCCCAGGCTTACTTTTTAGGGGCGAAGCTCCTTATGGCGTGGCTTGGGCGTCCCTCGTAGAACGTAACTACCAGTGGCACATACCCGAAATAGGTATAACATTTGACCTCCAAGGTGGTGCCGGTGAGAGATTTCTTCTGTGCGTTGTTTAACAATAAAAAAATAGCTAGTGCTCAATGTACATGCCAATGGCTGATAATGGGGAATGAGAGACAGGAGCATTCGGCTTTTAGTCAACGCACACGCTGCGATCCCCATTAGCAGCCATTGGCATGTACATTGAGCACTATCGGACAAGAAAGGGTTGCTACATTATACTCACTGGGTGTAACCTCCTTAGTTTTAGAAAGGTTTAGCGAGCGTTGAGCCGCAGGGCTATGAATACAATGAACTAGTATATACCATGAATGAATTCGAGGTGGTTAAAGGGAAGAAGCAGATACGAAGCGCAAGCCGTAAGAAAGTAAAAGCTGAATCCTCCTGTCTCTCATTTCACATTAGCAGCCACTGGCATGTACATTGAGCACTATCTGACAGGAAAAGGTTGCTACGTTATACTCGCTGGGCGTAACCTCCTTGGTTTTAGAAAGGCTTAGCGAGCATTGGGCCGCAGTGCCATGAATACAGTGAACTAGTATATACCATGAACTCGAGGTGGTTGAAGGTGGGAAGTAGACCCGAAGCGCAAGCCGTAAGAAAGTGTGCGTGTGCCACTTCTCGTATTGGAATGTCTACTGAATGGCGGTGCTTCTATATGGGGAATATATGATAAAAAGATGCGAGGTGGTGGGACTTGGAGTGTTGAATAGATGGACGAACGGACACACAGACAGATGCATGGATGGACGCATGAACGGACGCAGGAACGGGCGCACGAACAGACGCATGGACGGTCACACAGACGGATGCATGGACGGACGAATGCTTCGCCCCACTCTCCATCATTCACTCCGTGGATATGCTGCCATTTTTTTTCTCTGTGCCACTGTATAGATTTACTTTCATGTTAGTCTGGAACTACAGCGGTCACGTACTTAAAAAAAAATTGCAGCATATCCACGGGGTGAATGATGGTGAGTGAGGCGAAGCATCCGTCTGTCGATTCGTTCTTGCTTACGTCCATCCATGCGTCCACCTGCCCGGTCGTGCGTGCGTCTGTTCGTGCGTCCGCAGATACATCCGTGCGTCCATGCCTGCGTTCGGCCATGCATCCGCCCGTGCGTTCGTCCATGCGTCCATCCGTGCGTCCGTCCATGCATCTGTCTGTGTGTCCGTTCGTCCATCTATTCAACACTCCAAGTACCACCATCTCGCATCTTTTCATCATATATTCCGCTTATAGAAGCACCGCCATCCAGCGGACATTCCAAGGACTAAACGAGACGTGGCACACGCACACTTTCTTGCGGCTTGCGCTTAGTGTCTACTACCCACCTTTAACCACCTCGAGTTGATGGTATATACTAGTTCACTGTATTCATGGCACAGCGGCCCAACGCTCGTAAACCTTTCTAAAACCAAGGAGGTTACGCCCAGCGAGTATAACGTAGTAACCCTTTCTTGTCAGATAGTGCTCAATGTACATACACCAATGGCTGATAATGGGGAATGAGAGACAGAATTCGGCTTTCAGTTAACGCGGACACTGCGAATTTCTTATTGTTCAACAACGCACAGTATAAATCCCCCACTGGCCTCACCTTGCAAATCAAAACGTATACAAGACTGGTTACGTACTACGACTACGACGAGAGACGAACGGGTACCGCTTTAAGGAGCTTCGCCCTTAAAGAAGAAAAAGAAAAGAAAAACCCCGAACGGGATTCACGGTATTTGCTTCCAGGAGGTACGGATGATATCCAGCGTCCCTTATCATAATAAGGTATACCTTTCGAGAAGCTAATCCGCCTAATTTTCCGCACCACAGAGCATGCGACGGGCCATTAAAACTACCAAGGCTCCTCGCGTGCACGAAATCATTACACACCCCGGCATCAGACAAAGCCACCATGTTTTCATTGAGCTCGAACAGGCAGAGCTAAGGCCGTAAATAACCGCGAACAAACACGTACGCCACACAATGCACGGCTTTGTCTCGTGTACATTTACACTCACTCCTTACAGTCGGGCACTAACTTTACCAGTTCAGTAACACTCACTGTGACGCTGACTACCAGACTGTGACTGCTGCACGCATGGCGGCAGTACGGCGTTCTGCTTCTGAACACAAGGTCAGGTTAAGGTGTAGTCTCCCCGCTGTGATAGAGCAGAAAACATAGCACCAACCAGGGCTTCCAAATGTCCAATATGTAGTGGGTTGCAGAAATTAGCCAGGTCACTGCACGACGAGGCCCACGTGTCGTCTCGCAAGACCCGATCAAGATTGTGATAACAATAAAGGAGGAAAAGAAAGAGTACACACGTAGATTAGGCGTGCTTATACTGTTAGCTCACAAGTCTTGACGGCAGTGCTGTTGAAGTTCTACAGAGATGACCAACTGCAGTCTGTATATACCGCCTTCCTCTTATCGTAGAAAGATGGTGGGCTCCGGCAAAAGGCGGGCGTCCGCGGGGTCTTGCGAGACCGGGGCGTACCTGTACGCTTGTCCATCAGTCACGGTTGTCTAAGTAATAATGAACTTTTCGTGCACGCGGCATGTATAACTGTAGTCCCTGCAGCCACATCAATATAGCATGGACTAGTACCCTCCTCTTCATCCATGTGGGATGGTTATGTGCTCAAGCAACATTTCTTGCTCTTCTTTACATTCCATTGTCTTTTAGACCACCTAGGAAGCAGAGATAGCGTCGTTATAGCGGCTTCCTTATACAGTGCTTGCGGACATAGCAGTATTCTTGCTAGGAATATAACGTGCGCTAAGGTACCCCCTTCATGGTTCAGCACGTTGCCTTTCTTTGTGGAAGCTGATGGCGCCTATACGTCAAGACAGCGATTCCTGACGTCCTTCACGGTCTTAAAGACGAACTGTGACAATGTTCTGAGTCACGTGTAAGGCTAAGATTTAGAGGGTGTACTTAGAGATAGAGAGATAAAGAAAGAGGGAAGAAAAGGACAGGGAGGTTAGCCAGTTCTCAGATCGGCTGGCTACCCTGTGATGGGGAAGGGGGTATGTGGAATAAAAGTTGACAGAAAAGATATGTTAAAAGGAAAAAAATACAACAGTATGATCAACGACACTGCTTACAGGCTGTCTCTGAGACCACTTGCCCGCAAGAAGCGCAACAACGCTTTCAAAGACTTGCGTGCCGAGGAAGGTCTCGGCCAGTGTCCTAAGACCCTTTCTTCAGAGATTTCCCGATTTTCAAGTCAATCTAGAACTTTCGAAAGATATTTTGGCACACTGAAGCGAGGACACTTACAGAGATGATGGGCATATGTCTACGCTCAGACACAGTTGTCGCATGTCGGGCTGCTGGCCATTCCGATTTGAAACGAACAAGCATTCGTAAAGGCCCCCCCGAGCCACAGACGTCAAAAGAGCATCTCTCCAGCTCTGGTTATTCCCGACGGGAGACGGAGCTGTAGGTTTGGATCCAAGTTATGAAGACGGTCGTTAGTAAATGTCCTCAAATTCAACTGAAACAGCTGGCTTGTACATAGGCTAATTAAGGTTATCCAGATATGCCTCATACATAAGCCGCTGCTACATACAGTCTGGAGCGATTTCAACCAATCTACATAACAGATTTGCTCAAAAACTTGTACTTCCGTTAGCTTACAACAGTGTTTTGAATAATAACAGCGCAGCGCTGCATATATGTACTTCATAAAGAAAGATAGCATAGACCCCATTTGAATGGCATACAGTACTTCTTCTGCTGACTGTGAGCTGGCATTCGTATAGCTTATAAAACGTACCTAATGGCCTCACGCTACAAAAAGGCAAGCTTGGTCAATTTAAGCATGAGATATCATGTATTGCTATTCCCCATAAGCCGTAGAAATCTCGCACTCGCAATGCGCCATTATTTATAAAATGCCCCATAACTGGTGGACGTCTCTCGAAAACTCCGACATCAGCTAGGCCCCTTATTCTGGACCTTGCAACAACTTTAAATGTAAGACAGGTGTGTAAGCCATTTGCTATCAATCATTTCAACGTTAGCAGTATTAGTCGAAACGTCACCATATCAAACACTTGCGCCAGTGAGACGAAGTTCTTCTTCATGATACAGCACAAGGTTCTCAAACTCACCACAGCTTGCGTGCCGCAGTCACGAAATTCAGTCCTGCAAGGGCCAGTACAGCGAAGATGGCGAATGCGGGAAAAGGGGAGGGGGGGGGGGGGTTGGAAAGGGTTTGAACAAAATGTCACCTAATGTCGTCATTTGAAAGAACGTTTTTACCATATCTCATATATGGATCATTTCTGAAGGTGATTCGATGTCTGGTTTCGAACAACGCTCATTTTCACGATGACCGAGGTCTACACGCCGATAGTGAAAGTATAGTCGTTTTCCAGGGTAACGTTTCAATTCACCCGAATGACGTGCCTCACGAAAAAAAAAAGAAATAACTGAGACCATGATAACCGATGGTAGCGTAAGCTAAGGACACGACCAAAATAAGGCACATTCCAGACACCGCACACCATGGAGTCTCGTCTTTAGAGCTTAACCGAACAGGGTGCTACGAAAGGGAAGTTGATAATGTTTACAACTCATAATTCACAGGAAGCAAGGACCGACATTATTGCCAACAATGTCGTAACTTTTTCTGCAGTTCTTCCAGAAGGTGATTCAAAATGAGCAAAAAAAAAAACAAGTTTGTCCTGCTTCACTCACGAGAGTGCGCCGAAAGTGAGCGCGTGGAAACCTACATCCTCTTCGGTTTTTTTTTTTTTGGCTGCTTTAGCGGAGCCGTGCTGTTCCGACGGAAGGTTAACTCTACTTTCCGATCTGAAAACTCAACATCTGCAGCTACGATTCGAACCCAAGTCTTTCCAGAAGGAGGCGGGCATTCTTCCTCCGTGCCATTTAGGTAGAGCCGTGCGCAGTTCTTAAAATGACGACATATTGCAGACTATTAATGCCAGCGCCGCAAGCGGCTTGACCCTGCTTGGGCTTCACTTTTCAAATGTTGTTCCAGGCACTCCCCTGTCTTTCTAGTACACTCTAGTTTAGCGAAGCTCAAAGTTCCACAGCCAGATTAAAATATATGCCGTAGCGTAAAGAGCCATGTACAATGTGAAAAAGCATAGCTCGTATATATTACCTTCGTTCAACCATGGCCTCCGTATCTAACTCGTGACGTGCCACTACCGGAGCTAATCAGGGAGGCCACAATTCAGCAGCGTTGCTGCGGCAGACAATGCAGCATATCGAGGATGACGTCACCACGTTCGCTTGGCTTCTGAAGAAGCCCAGCGACCAAGCCTCCATTTTTGCCAAAAGACGCCGTTTGTGCTAACTCAGAACTCTGGCCTCGCTTTTCGAGTTTAGCAAGATCAAACGGTCCTTGTGCACTCGAAAGTATTTTTTTCGAGTACTATTTAGCGATAGATGGATGGATGAATGAAAGAACTTTATTAATGTACAATAGGTCCCACTAGTACGATTTCGCGATATCACAAAACTTTATTCCATGTGGAGCCACAGGGCACAAGATGCCCGCGCAGATCACGTGTCTAAGACCCTTCATTCTTCCCCTGTGGTGTAATAGTATCGTAAGCCGCTCTGACTATTAGTTATTAGTTGAACCGCCTCAACACCACGTCAGTAATTGTCTTGCTCACCCCAATCTCCTCATATTATGTTATATATGAGCGCATAAATCCGTAAACAGGGGTTGTATCCAAATTTCGGCTCGACACAGCCCCTGTTTACGGATTTTTTTCACCACAAGTCTCCATCCTACCCTGCCAGCCCTATTTTGGATATACCAGCGTATAATAACACGAACTCTTTTTGCAACATCCCGCTGCCCTCGTGTTTTACGTCATCCTGAAGATATAGCTAAATCAAAAACATAAGGTGCCTTATAATTGCCCCAGCCTCATCAACATTCCTCCACACATTGTCTCAATGAGAAGACTATCTTATGACATACCAGCTCCTGCAAGCCGCATCGTCTTTATAGTAACTCTCGCAGGTATCACATTGTGTCTTCACACGATAAAAGCGCGACAACCACCACAAATACGAAGCAGCCGAGCACATCGCTTATGCCCAGCGGAAGTGTTGTTTACCCTTCACGGTTTCTGCTCAAGACGGCATGGTTTAGTTCGTATATACGCAATCGCGCACATCTGCGACCAGAGTGCAAGCGCGCAAGCCTGGCGCCATAAAGCATTCACGTATTCATCTTCACGGCAGGCATATATACACACCGTCTGCGGACAATTAAGTGCCGCGCGTAATCAGTGGCAGACAGGGAGGGTGCACGAAAAAAAAAAAGAGCTCACGCGGAGGTGACGCTGCGAGCTCATCTGCATCCAGGGTGCTTGTATGGACGAACACACACGCACGCGGGACATAATTAAACAGCCGGCTGTCGCTGCGCTCGCTAAACACGCTTGTGTATATAAATGACCATGTGAGTATTGTCTGGGAGCTTGTGAATGCATGAGCCTGTACAAACGTGGAACTCGGGATGGTATCGAAGGCAATAGACATCCTTCGCAGGAGAGCACCAGACCTGTTCTCACGAAAACAGCGCCACCGACGACACCACCTTTTTTTACATAGAGTTCAAGAACACCGTGTTCTGGAAGATCGCAGCGGGCGCAGGGGAGCGATCGTCGCAAGAACCGATCATCGCCATCCCTCACCTCCACGTTTAGACGGTATGCATGCGGAGAGAGCCCTTCTGTTTCGTTTCTGCAGATGCTGCTGTTGCTGTCGAATGCGGTGTTGTTACTGATTTGGCTGTTGCGCCGTGAGGGTAATGGCATTTGTTTTGGCACCCACCAAGCCTCACCCTATGTGTGATGTTGCCGGTTAGCACCATGTGGCGACGCGGGTGCCCGTCAAGCTGTGGGCTTGGCTCAATTTAACAAGAGGCCCGCCCGTATACCTTTACTCAACGAAGGGATGGTGGGTACTTTTCCTTCGGCTGAGTTTTTTTTTTTATTCACCACCTCGACCAGAAATGAACACACGCGCGCAGTGGAGGTGTTGGTCGTTGACCCTTGTGTATCCAACCTAACCCGCGAGAATTTTCGAAAATTCTCATAGGCGGTCGCGAGTGGTACAGACTGTATAAGCACCAGACAAAATATTGGAGGTGTGCAGAAGAGCAGCATATTCTGCTCGTGCCTGAGACCACAATATACAAACAATTTACGTATTCAGAACAATTCCGCAACTTCTGGACAAAGAATTAAAGATTAACACGTATCAGGTGACTAATGATTGAGAACATAGAATACGAACTCTGGAACGTGACAAAGCCAACACTTATGATATGTCCCTTTCACCAGCATATAAAGAACGGCATGCCTCCCAACTCTTCAGCTGTGTGCACTATAACACGATGAGTAAGAACTGGATACAATCCTGCCTCTTCAGTAACTCCTGTATCCTGCAATCAAATGAGACGCTTGCATGTTGCACGTCTTGAAACGGACACATTCGAAATGCTATAGCAAGGAAGATTACACTGAACAGTGGGAGCTCCAATTCACCATTACCGTATACGGTGTTTAAATGGCAGCCACCATGGTCAGTTGGTAATGATTCTGCTAAACTTGGGCCATTTTTTCTTCAGGCCTGACATCTGGACCCCAAACAGAACGAACCTTGACATTGGCCCTCGAGTGAATATACCGGGCGCCAAACACAATTATGTATGGGTAGAACGTATCATTATAGAAAGAAACTTCAGTCATATAGACACAGTCCATAGCAATTTTGAAATGACAGCGAAATCGGCTAGTGACAAGGTATGATGGACGTTAACATTTTATTTTGTTTCATAATACAGAACGCTTCCGATGACTGTTTTCACGACCGCGCCATGTTTCTACGCCAGATTTGCCCCCTTTGAACACATGCGTAACGTGTAAGAGTACCGTCTTCCGGCGGGAGCAGCTTTCTCAGAAGTCCTGAGAACATATCACGCCGAATGCGAATTAAAGAAGAGGGAGCGTCATAAAAACAGTGCGCACAAGACACGTATGAGGAGCTGGAGGGTCACACACGCGCGCATCCTAATTTGATCGATGGGTCGAGCGCGTGCGAGCAGCCTCTACGTGCTTGTAATCCACTCACCATTTGTTTGGTACCACGGCGGTGTTTCCGTTGTCAGGATTTTTTATGCATCCTGCCGAGATTGAGCGGGGCAAGAGTCCCAGTTTGCGTGTCTGTGAAAACGACAGATGGCTTGCGCGCGTACAGGTGCGAGGCCAGAAGGGGCACGTTTTCCCGCGCGCTGTCCCATTGTCTCCGCTATGATACACTGTTCTTCTCTTGGTCTTTTCGGATCACTGTCATCGTCCCGTGTAGTGTTGTACGTCATCATTTGTAGCGGCATGTTAACACTCAATGTCGCGATTCATCAATGAGGCACACAAGATGCACACAAGAGCGCCGCGTAGCTCGCAACGACATCGTGGTAGCAAAGGCCCGTGTTCACAAATGTTCCTCAACGGGAAACAAACCTCGAGGGATCTTTGAGACCTTTTGCGTTGCAGAAATCGCAACGCAAAACAGTCCCTGCCTCTTCTTCTTTTTTCTACTCCTCCTGCTTTCCTTCCTCCATCGGACCCCACTTGGAATTTGAATTACTGTGCATGAAAGTTGAATTACTCTGTTCGACTGGCATGCCAGGACATATGTATGTGAAGCATACACACATGGTCATTAATCACCGCCATATTCATCCATAAGAAGAATGTCTGTCTTTGGATACAGTATTATAACGTGCACACAGTCAAGATCATGCTCTTTGCCCGACTGCATACTAGCGCAGAATGGAATGCATCAGCGTTTCGTAAAGATAGTCTGTCAAAGTTCCTAGGAAGAGTTTTCTGTGTTACGGAAGCAAAACATGTCATCTGGAAACACATTTCTTTTTAAGCGCCACCTATAGTCTTTCGCGATCTCAGCATAGCGCTTTGCACCAGTGCATATAGTTCTTTCGAACTCTTAATCCTATAGCGAAGAGGAACGATTAATAGGGCAACCTATCCAGTGGCATCTGGTGGTTCTATATATCTACGACGTATTTCAAGTGGACGCTGGCCACTCCCGGGGTTTGTGTTATTTCTGCCGTTGATGAATCTACCAGTCGACACTTACGCTAGCGTTGAATGAACGCGTGATAGTTGGTGGAAAGCGTTGTGTCCTCGCAACATCCTCGCAACCCACCCTGACGCCTCTGGAATATCGCTCTTATAGTATCATCTACCATGCCGCAAGACGCGGCTTACCCTCCCCCACCGACCACATGTTCCGGTGTCCCTTGTCTCCGCAACAAACATGTCTTCACTGGGGCTGATGGCACTGACGTTGGGCGACTCGCGATTTACGGGAGCGTGAGCGTACCAAATTGTTAATTGGGACGGGGCAAGAAAATTGAGCAACTTTGTTTTTGACTTCGTGGGTGTGGCATGCCCGAGTTACAGGCTTGACGCACATATTCAATTCTCCCGCTTGGCGCGGACGCTTGAAAACAGTCCTGGTTATTTATTTATTTTTTGCTAGGCTTCCTACAAGTAGGATTTTATTCATTACGTAAGAGCGTCCCACCTCTATGCAGTTCGCCATCGAGTACCTGACTGAGAGTGTGATATTGCGTGGTAGAAGAGTAAAATATCAGACTGACGTCAGACAATGTAACCAGTCGTCACATAAAGCGAAATGTGTAACTGGTGGGTCACTGAATGCTTCCAACCCGATACAAAAGGCTAGTCATAACTCTTCGTCATTATCGACCACAACAAGGTGCAGGTACAAAGGTACAACACTATCTTTAAGAATGTCGAATAAAGGCATAATGGGTGCTTCCCTCCTTCACAAAATTGCGAAGACTTGTAGCATAGTTAGTACTTCGCAAGTGTACTTGTGTTAGTTTCTAAAGAAACCTATAAGCCCCCCCCCCCCCCCCCCCCCCCCCGTAATCCATCTCCTCAAGACCTCAATAAAGTGCTTTCTCTCACTCTCTTTCTCACGTTTAGATTGTAATGCAGCGTGGCAGGAGAGTAAATTATTGTTAACGACCGAGTGTCATAAAATACAAATTATGAAACAGCTGGGTCATTTGAATTGCCCCACCCATCACGAAGGGCTCAGCCACAATTACTCATTTTCATTTGCCACAGCTTAAACAAAGTGCACATAATGTCTTGTGGATGCATGGTGGGTACCTTTCTTCTCCGCAGAATGACGGATACTGGTATAGTGGGTGCTCCCGACTTGACAAAAGTTATGATTTTTTTTGCGTAATGAGTATCTTGCAAGCATACTCGTATTAGTGGCCCCAAGAACGTTTACAGGGGACTCTAGAAAGGCCGCTCTGCTGCTCTCGCTGTGTCGGCGCTCGGCCTTCAACGCAGGCCTGGTCTCTTTTCCGCACTGTGACACTTCCACAGCACATCTGCGCATTCTGCCAAAGGGTGGATTCAAACTTCTTTTGGCACACTCTTCCGAATCACCAAGTATTATGCGCAGCTTGTCATGGCAAGAGCTAAAAGTGGTAGGTGCGGGAGCAGAAAGGTCGGCCACTTAATAGATTTAGTTGCGCGTCCGCAAGAGCTCTGCGTAGGCAGTTTGGCATGGCTGGCAGGCTGCCTCCGCAGAGCTGCTGCGGACAGCCGACTTAATCTGCCTATTGTCGAGTGCTCAAGTACGCCTGCAACGGGTTCCTTGTGTAAAAAGCTTCTTTCTAATGCAAGGAATACACCAGCAATTACACGAGAAGTTTGACTGAAAACATGACCCACAAAGAGGAAGATATGTTGTTGACTAGTTTCGATGGGACCAACTACGTGCACCTGTAGCGTATGTTCAATTAGATTGTTTGTTCAGAGACTGTCTATAACATAACAGAAAGTCACAGGGACGCACCTAGCTTTCAGAGCGGATTATGTGAATCTCGAAAACGCGGGCTCAACTTTCGGTGATCTGCCTGGCAAGCGCAAGTTTGTTGGGACAAAATGCAGTAAAGTCCACGCAGTTAGACTTAGGCACACATTAAGGAACCCCAGGAGGCAAAGCATATAACCCGGAATGC
Organism: Rhipicephalus microplus; assembly: GCF_013339725.1. Taxonomy (NCBI): domain Eukaryota; kingdom Metazoa; phylum Arthropoda; class Arachnida; order Ixodida; family Ixodidae; genus Rhipicephalus; species Rhipicephalus microplus. The sequence continues at coordinate 66,005,015 of NC_051170.1, forward strand.
CCACGGCGTGCCTCCTGAATATATTGTGGTTCTGGGACGTACAACCCATACCTCATCTTTTGGAGGGCCTCAAGGTGAACCTCGACAACAGGAAAGCGGCTATGATACATCTGCCTCAGTCGCTCCTGCTGATGTTGGTAAGCAACACAATGGCTCAGTCGGTTTTATTTTTTACGAAAAGTGAGCTGTTATGGATGGAGTGACAAAGCACTGAAGTCTGCAAGCGCGTCAACATGCACAAGACATGGCGGCAACTGCCATGCGATTTCAACACCATGCAAAATTTACATTACGATAATATATATTAAACACACCAACGTGCTGACTGTATATGAATTTTGAATATTCCCGATTCAGGCGCAACATCGATGGAGTGACAAACGCTTCATGGGTTGAAAGGAATCGTAACAAACGACTTTTTGTTTATAGATTAGCAAGGGCGCGTATCTCGGTTCTCCAAAGATTGGTTTCACTGTCAGGTTGGATTTCTAAAATATTCGAAGACACGTGCGCACGCTATAGCTACGGAGCGCACAAATACGCGCGAACAGAATCGAGGCCGGACGCCGGGTTTGTGGGCAATAAGCTGGCCAATCAGTTCTTCTTCCCACCGTCCGAGAAGCACATGGGGATCCCATCCGTGCATGCTTCAAGCAGTTGGGGCAAGTGTGGCGGCGTCTGCTGCAGAACAGCTAGCAGAAGCAGCAGCAGCAGCAGTAGACAGACACTGCACGGGGGTCAACGCCTTCCCCAGTCTGGAAGGGCCCCCCTCTCGCCACCCCACGTCGCATGTCTGCTTCTTGCTGCTCTGCACTGCAGTCCGCGTTGCTGTCTGCAGGGAGGCCAGGTCGCCGCACCGTCTGCGGTCTTCTTCGGATCACGCGACTTTCAATGACACTGTCGATGAGACTATGGGGCCACCACAAGGAACCGGCGTAATGCAATGCTCAAGTCTGTTTCATTCTCATCCCGCTTTACCACCCATGCAGACGACTCTCGGACCAGCATAGATGGGCATTTAAAGAGAGAGATAGAGAGAGAGAGAGAGAAAGGTAGAGGCAAACAGGGGGCTACCTAGAGGATGTTTTCGGTTTGCTACCCTATCATTGGGAAAGAGAAATTGGGTATGAAAGAATGAAAGATATGAAGAAGAGTCTGGGATGGCCTATACAAAGTCATGACTATTACGATCCAGGAACATCGTCTCTGAGCAGTCACAAATTGCCATTTGATCCGGTTGGTCAAAAAAAAAAAAATTGTGGGACTTTTGAGCTCGATATTGAAGGATTGAAACTGATAGCGCAATCGGACCCCGTTCCAACCACCTTTTCGATTACTAGTCTGATTTCGCTTCTCGGTAGACACCACAGCCGTGACGCAATGAAAGGAACACCTGTGCGCGTAACACGTGCTCTTTCAAACTTGCCTAGTATGCTTACTGCAAGTATACATGCAGTTGCTAATTCCTCACAACACCGCAATCCTTTTATTTGTCAACTGCCAAGGTACCATATACGCGTCCGCATGGCAACACGCACACCTGTGCACCTGGCCACTTCGTTGACGGTAATGATGATGATGATGAAACTTAACGCAAGAATGACAACCACTCGTTACAGAACTTACATGTTTCTACTCCCGGTGAAATACTGACACGCAATATTACACGTGTTAATGACACTCCTAGCTCTGTTTAACATACATGTCGTGTTTTTCATTCTCTATTCTTTTATTCGAATAAATTCCTAGCGCAGGCGTGGCTTGGTGGTAGAGCAAGGGCATGGCACGCGAAGAAATCGGTTTGATTCCACTCGAACATAATGTTCTTGCATTATTTGTTTATAGGCATCTATTTCTATGTTTCGCTAACGTACTTTTGAATAAAAAAAAATATTTTGCCTGAAGGGCCCGCTTTCAAAAATGATAAAAAAACACAAAGGACTACTTATTTTTCGCTCAAAACGAGTGACTCCAACCCCGACGCTGGAATTTCTGTTAAAAACCTCTACAACGCGCTGACAGCTGCTCATGTTGAAGACCTTACGTCTGTGAAGGGGTGGTTGTCAGGCTGACCCAGAGCGGCTGGAAGGGCTGCTCTTTCGGAGTTAATGCTGGTCCACTTAGGGAGAAGGCGTGATTGTTTCACTGCACCCACAGAGATCACATAGCGGGTTATCATCCATTCTGACAATAGATAGATGGATTAAAAAAAAACTTTATTTTGCATCCGGCGTGTTAGTGGGCTGGGCTCCCACCTATAGGTGCCTGGTAGTAGGTATTGCCTCCTAGCGGCTTCCTCCCGCTGATTTACCACAGCTGATTGTCCAGAACTGAACTGAGCAGTACGACCCACCAACGCGCGAAGAGGCTGTCGGTGGAGGCCGCGTTCTCAGTAGTGTGTTTTAATCCCTGGCATTCCCAGGATATCTTCTAAGGAAGCTCGTGCCTGACAATCTTTGCATTGAGCGGTCGCGTAGATCTCTGGATACATAGCATGTACTAGCGCTGGATTCCTATAGGATCTGGTTTGTAATTGACGCCATTGGACAGACTGTGCCCTGTTGAGTTCATGGTGAGGTGGGGGTAAACACGCCTCTACAATTTATGTTTGGCAATTTGACTGAATGTATAGTCGTTCGGACCTTCCGCGGCCCACACAGTAGGAAATTCTGACGAGGGATCAACATTTGTCGTAGCCCAGAAAGTGAGTCCTCAAGCTATGTTACGGCATGTGATCTGGGAACCATAGAATGCAGACACATGTGTCGCCTTGGTTTGTTTTGTCTATTCTAAGAATACGCAGCGCTTCAGGGGAGATTCTGCCATTTGCAAAGTTGCGTACAGCTGCTTCTGAATCGCTGATTCTATAACACACGTCAGTTTGTGATATGGCCAAACCTATAGCTATCTCTTCCGCCGTTTCAACGCGTCTCGTGTGTATTGTCAGACTGGTGCTGCATTGTTTCTTGTGGTCAACTACAGCCGCGACGAAGCAGATTTTGTGTTTGTAACGAGCGGCATCTACGAAGACCGCTTTTTTGTTGTTTCCGTAGCTCTTTGTCATTCTCTTGGCTCTGCTCAACCTTCTACCTAGGTTATGCACAAGGTGCATGTTTTAAGGTAATGGAGTTACCATGAGCTAATTATAATTAGCCCGTATGTCATAGGGAATGTCGCATTTGGTTCCATATTGCGTGTGGTGAGTGATGCCCAATTTTTACAGGACGTATCTACCAGTCTTAGTTTTAGAAAGGTGCTCGTACTGTGCAATTGTTTGCTCTTCCATCAGTTCCTCGACTTTATTATGTAAACCTAGCTCTCGCAGCCTATCTGTACTTGTGCTCATTTGCATGAGTCCCAGCGCTTGTTTGTAGATCTTCTCGTGAGCCTCTTTAATTTCATTTTTTCTGCTGTGCACCATCTATGATATGCAAGAACATACGTAATGTGGCTAATGACAAACGTGTGGATGAATCTTGTGATATTTTCTTTCATGCCGTTATGCTTATTGGTAATACTTTTGACTATTGGCGCATTGTTTGAGAAACTTTCGCTTTGAGATTGCGAACCGTTTCTCTGTCGGTACCTTAAGCTTCTGTTATTATTAAAACAATAAATGAAAAAGTAATTGATAGGGCCCCCTCAAGCCACAGACTGGCAAGCAGGGGAGGGTCACATCGTGGTGTAGCTTAGACAGGGTGCGTAGTTGGCGTGCAGCGGAAGCACGGAAATGATTGACGCTGGGGCGGAATGGAAATATTGTACATGCAGGCCCTGCATCAAGGCACTGATTGCTTTTTTCACGAAGCGTGGTGGGGTTGTTGAAACTTCCTCAACAGACGAAAGAAGTCGTGGATCGACGAGAGGCAGTTATGAGCGTGTTGAGAGGCTCCATGAAATTTGCACGTAACGTTATGATTATTCGTGCTCCCGTTATCACTTATCCTGTGATTTTGCCATGCGATAAGGTGGAACTCTCAGCCGTGGGTGTCCGTACAACCGTTATCGTATGTGTTGGAGCGACTGTGCGCTAGAGATGAGAAAAAAGAAACACATCAGCAATGAATGATGCATGCTTGGTTTTTACTGACCTTTTGCGAGCTTTTGTCCCTAAGTTAGCAATGTCAGTCCCTAGTTTCTGGAACTCGCAATTAGTAGAGTAAAATGAGTGTCTGTCATAAAGGGTGCCCCAGCTATCTTTAGCCAGAGTTTAAAAATATGCCGACGCACGCAATTACGATGCGACCAAATGCATGTTGCTGACCGCTGCCTAGAGTAAGTCAGACAATTTTTTGTGTTCTAAAATATCGTTCAATTAGATCTGCTTTATTAACTAACTTTTGAAGAAACGAAGACGGATAAAGAGTTTTAATGAGGAAGGTGTAGATGGCTTTGCAAAACGTGCGATTAAACAGTTTCAAACATTATATCTGTTAATCATTAGCGTTTTTCTGCTAAGTGCAAATTTCCGCGAAATACAAAAAAATACCACTCACAAACCCACTAGCGCGCCTAAGCGCGCCTTCATTACGGTGCTCTCCAACGTCCCCCGTATGAACGATACGCTTCCATCGCACCGGTTCATGACATCGATAAGCAGTCACAGCGGTGATCGCTTTTTGCGGCCTATAGCAAAACGTGTTTGTCACAAAGCCACCACCAACGTTGCGGCCCTGTCGAGACAGCACAATCGGGCAAATCTATGCTCGTTCGTACGCGGAACGCTATAGGGAGCACTAGAATCATCGTGCGCACTGGCGCGCAAGTGGGTGTGTCACGTGCTTTTTTTTTGTATTTCGCGGGCACCTGTAGATAGCAGAAAAACACTAATAAATAACAAATCTATTGTTCGAAACTGTCTAATCGGACGTTTTGCAACCCGATATACAACTTTCCCATTGAATGTTTTATCCATATTCCTTCATTCAAAAGTTAGTTAATTAAACAGATCTAGTTAAACAATATATTAGAACACAAATAATAGCCCGTCTAACTCCAGGCAACGATCAGCAACATGATGGAGGCGGAAATGTTGTAGGCCCGTGTGCTCAGATTTGGGTGCACGTTAAAGAACCCCAGGTGGTCAAAATTTCCGGAGCCCTCCACTACGGCGTCTCTCATAATCATATGGTGGTTTTGGGACGTTAAACCCCACAAATCAATCAACAATCAGCAACGTGCGTTTCGTCGCGTCGTAATTGCATGTGTCGGCATATTTTTAAACTCTGGCTAAAGATAGCTGGAACACCCTGTATATCGCAGCTGCGCACAAATTAGGTATATTATACTGAAGGCTAGATAGACAATACGTTACTGAAACAGAAGCGTAACTCGGCTAAAAGATATATATATTAATCCTGACGAAGGCCGTGCCACGGCCGAAACGTAGAGTAAACAATTATCAAATTTTCGTAAGTGTGCTCCTTTATTCCTAATTATATATATACACATATATATATATATATATATATATATATATATATATATATATATATATATATATATATATATATATATATATATATATATATGCCAATGCGATCTAACAGACAATAATGTTAAGAAAAGTATAGGGGGGGTTATTAGGCCTAATAGGAATGCAAACCTGAAGAAAGAAAAGTGGGTGAAAAGATAACTTGCCGTAGGCAGGAACCGAACCTGCGACCTTCGAATAACGCGTTCGATTCTCTACCATTGAGCTACCACGGCGGCAATCTCCTATCCACTTTATTGGGTCTATATGTGAATTAAACGTGGGGGTGTCAGTCAGTGCCACCACCAGCCATGGCGGCGCATGTGAAACACTATTTATCAGTCTGTTTGGCGTCACGTAGCACGTGAACTTATTACGAGCTGGCAGCTGACTAATAGTCCCTCTTATAACCTAAGGCACCAAGTCTGCCAGTACGAGACCCTCGTTAATGAGTAAGGGAAAGAAGTGTATACTTAAGGGCTCGTTTTTCCGTGTTTTGACACAATATTAATGAAATCTAACAGACAATAATGTCAAGGAAAGTATAGGGGTAGTTATTAGACCGAATTGTACGTAATGTAAATGTGAAGAAAACAAAAGTGGATGAAAAGATAACTTGCCGTGGGCAGAAACCGAACCTGCGACATAACGCAGGTCGCAAGTTCGGTTCCTGCCCAGCCCCTTAACTTGGGGTACACCAAAATTAGTACGGGAAGTCAAGATTGATGTCGCTCGTGATGACGTGAATAATGTCACACTCTCGTCGCGTATACGTCGTCAAACCCTTCCCAAAAAACAGGGGCACATACGCAGGAACGGGTATGTGCCCCTGATTTGTGGGTATGTGCCATAGGCATTTTATATCTACCCAGGAACGGAGAGAACACACATATGGGTAACTTTAACGCTTGATCATTAAGAAAAGCTGCCATAGACAGTGTTGACCGGACGAATGCAAAGAATAAATGTCAGTGTACCAGCAGTAATCAAACCCTATGGCATTCAGCGTGGCACTGAAGTATTCTACCACAGAGCCACGCAAGGCCTCGGACATACTTTTCAAATAGACCATAATGTTCGTGAAACACCAATTGTGGTTGCAGTGCTAGCTTTCTAGTGTTATAAACATTACATATATACTCATATGATGCAGTTGTCATGTCGGGTTAACGTAAATTGTACTTAGGCGCCATCCGCTAAAGTTGATTTGTGTAGCAGTGTTGAGGGCTACCATCCATGCGCGCCAGCGCTTCATATCAGCTTAACGCTTCTGGTGTTGCTAATATCGTTGTTGCTGTTAGCATCGTTACGCAACTGTAAAGAACTGCTAATATCAAACATATGCGGCTGTTTAACGTATGTGCATGCGTGTATTTGTACATATGTTTAGCGCCGCTTGATAACGTCTCGCTCATTAAAAAAATAAAACACATTTTCCCTCCACATGCTTCGCATAACATCGATTCCCAAGGTACGTGGGATCTGCCGAATGTTTTCTTGAAGAGAGGCTTGTGATAAGATTATACGGCATATGACCTCATTTGTAGCCTACAGATACGCAAACTTTGGATATTAAGGACTCATTCGAGGAGCCCTAAATTCGGTAATAAAGGATACGAAAGTTGCACCACAATGTTGTAATGGTTTATTAGGCGCACCGTTGCGTATTATTAAACTGGAACTTATTCATTTTATACTTTCCCTGGTTTCGGATGACCGGTGCATCATCACAAGGTATATCTACGGATTTAACAATGTATACTAATGTAGAATATGCACTGAATGCAGGGCTGTCGTGGCATAGATTTAAGATGGAGCCAAAACTTAAGCTAAAAGTAGCCAAAATAGCCATGCCATTTACTTTATCGCCGTACTTGCAGCCAAACAAAGGTAAACCCGTAATATGGCAAAACTTTTTATAAAACAATTATGATTTAGACTCAGAGCGATAACCATAGGGATGGGGCAGGACGGCATGGTGATAAGTGGGTAGTGGAGCACGTTGCACTGGTGCATTCTATGAACAAGCGTCGAAACTTTCGATGCGCATGCTGGAGAGGCTGCGGAAAGGCTCCATTTCATGCCTCTTATGTTAGGAGGTTGTAGTCAAGAAGCATTTGGAAGTCTTTCCGTTAATGGTGTACATGATATATATGACCATACAAGTATTCATTACAAGTGGCGGTTATATAATGTATAGATCTTCAAGAGGTGAATAGGCAGGATATTTGTGTTCGGGGAGATGAACAACCACGAATTTTGTGGCATTTAGTCCCACAAGTCATATTTGCCACCTCATGGGACCGCAACTCAATCATAGCTTAAATGCGCCTGTATATATTTATGCAGGATGGAGTTCTTCCAAGAGACAGCGTAACTTTGGAACATTCCCGTGAACATGCCAGCGGGAAGCCTGGACACTGAAGCAGTTTTTATTTCAAGTTATTACTAGATTTACCAAAATAACAGATCAGGTTCATTTTGGTGCTGATATTTGTTTTACGTGGGGGTGTTTTGACGCGCGATATCTTGTTGTGAAAAAAGATTGTAAGAAAAGGTTGTAAACTGGGGCTGATTCTAGGCTTTCTTGTTCTTTCACCTACAAACAATAAGAAATTTGGCAACTAACAGTGCCTAGACAGAAGTTCAATGTAGGCAAGAGATAGCCACGTGCACACACCTCGATTATGTGTATCCAATTGTAGTCCCAATTTAGGCGTAAAGTAGCCATCAACGGAAACCCCGGTGAGTGTGAATACGCATACCAACCCAAAATACACAGTCAGTAAGCGCGCCTCTTTTCATCATGGCAAAAACAATATCAAGCTTCCTCATTTAAATAAGATTTGACTTAATGAAAACATGGGTGCTTCCATATCAACGCATAACTCGCGCAATAGTATACATATAAATCAACACTTGGCGTGAGGTTATACCTTATAGGTCCGTACTACAGAACAGTTGGCAAACATCGATATACATGCGTGTGCTGCCAATGTCTGGGACCACGTGGGTGCATGTGTGCCCGACGAAAAAGACGATGAACTGCCGCCCCTCATGACCTGAGTTCAACTGGTCAGTGTATACGTAGCTTCCGAGTAAATGTAATACTTGATCTGTGTAAGAAATTGTGATTATATCCTATAGAACGTTAAGTGTGCATCGCAGTGCATGTGCCCGTATGTGGTCACAGGCTTACAGGACGGCGAGAGTCTTGCTTTCGCGCCCCCTTACAAATGACTGGCGGAAAAATGCCCATAGGACGGCACACGCCTTAAAAGCATTGCGCTGTTTCCCATTGAAGGCGACAGCAAAGCAAGCGAGCTGCTGACGCGCAGCAGGAAGAATGCGTTGGCAGCTGTTACACGTCTCAACACGCTGACGTGATGAGGAGCGCCGCCACCGGCGTTGCAGGTGTCTCACCTCAATGCTGTCCAAGATGAGACAGAACGAAAACCGTCAGCATCTGTAGCTTAAAGTGTACGGTGCGTTCCAATCAGACAACTGGGCACACAGTGGTGTTATGCGTGCAGTGCAGCTGCAGAGTAGGAACACTGGTGTGTTTCTTGCGTTGTTCTTTGCGCACACACTTCGCGCCAGCAGTGTTAGACAGATGGCTGGCCCCGTGGCTCTGCCTGTGCAAGTGACTGAGTGGAGTTTGAAAATGCATGTGTGCTTTTTTTTTTATTGGTAAAGCAACGGCATCACTGTCTTCTCTGGAGAACTTTGTATCTTCCATGTACGAGCCACGCTTACATTGTCAAAACTGAGGCACCGCGGCGACATACGTGCTAGTATAACTTTTACAGAGAAGAAAAAAAAAAGTGATGTTTTCTACACATAAACTGAACACGTGACGTAACTTTTGAACAACGACCTCTCAACTTATAACACATTGCATTCACTGGATTATTTGAGTGGTATGAGTTCCTTCGGTTTTCAACGTTCAGTGCACGTCGCAGTGCGTGTGGCCGTATTTTGGTCGCAGGCTTACGGGACGGCGGAAGTGCACGCTATACCCGTGGTACAAGAGCTCTTAAATTCAACGAGCATGTGCCTGTTTTTCCGTGCATATCGGCCTTTCACTAATCTCTGACGGCCTTTTACCGTAGCGAGGCCCGTATGGCACATCATGCCCATTTTGTGACGCCCCAATCCAAGATGTAACTGCCTCACGCTTACTGTGGACCTGCAATGGTCTACAATTAAGTCGTCGCCGTCACCTCCGTGCAACAGGTCTCAGGCCAGGCCGACCACCCGACTTTGACCGCTGGCTTCGTGGACCACACCACCATTCTCTATTAGACTTCATACATGAAGCAAACCTGTTTGCGTATTTTTGAAATTATGCCTAGGGGCAGACTTTCCTGCTTTCCTGCAAAGGCTGTATAACAAGCCCTCGGCATCACCACAACGGACATCGGAGCTATAGGTCTGGGGCACTTTCCTTCGAGCATACAACAGGAAGAAAGTTATTTGTTATTATCTTTCTGTCGACATCGACGATACTTCAACTTTACCCTAGTGACATCGATGCACATGTGGAATGCCCGCACAGCTGGGTGTTCGTTTTGCGTTTGCCTGCCAGTGTTCCTGTGTGCGCCCATGTGTATACCATCTCAGCAATGCATTCATACACCTTACCGTCTCGCACGGTGCATCTACCTGATTTGGAGCTTACTTTAGTGCGTAACTTGCGGGCGATGTAGTAAGTGAACACAAAAACAACGTGACAATGAATCAGTGTCGTTTCGGTCGATAACGGTAATCGCTTGCCAGTTTACTAAAAGTACCCATTGCATATTATGTCCTGAGGTTTTACTGGCGAGAAGTGCGATATGGTTATGAAGGGCGCTGTATAGCTGGGAATTCAGGACTGCTATCGACGTGACTCTTAATCTAAGCGTAAACATGGAAGGTTCTCACGTTTGGGTCCCACCAAAAGGTTTTGGGGAGGCTCGCATCCTTGACGGGGTGTTTTTTACCTCAAGGCGTATGCGCGCCTTTAAGCCGACTTCACCATGGGACAGGAGCCAAGACGAGATGGCGAGGATACGCAGGGACGGAAGAAGCAGTGCGCTTTCTATAATATGGTTTCGGAACGGGCCGCACCTGGTCGACTCTCGCGGTTGCGATGAGGGTAGCTCTGCAGGTAAGATCCGGCGGACTACTTATACCGCTCCACCAATCCATTAGCAGACACATGACACGCGAGCAATGTAGGCTCGGGCTTCTGGCACGGTCGAACTTTGCTCGTTGGTTACCCTGCCGTAGTGAGTCTAACATCGTTGACTCCGCTATTTGTCGCAATAGAATGTAATTTGTACGATTCAGCTAGCGGGCTTGCTGTAAAAGGAGCAAATAAATGCTTTTTGTTGGTATTTACCCACGCTGTACCAAATTGGCGAAGCCAGGAGGGGGGGGGGGGCATTCAAATTCCCAGAATTTTTTTTATTTCGCATGTTCAAATACGTTAATAAACACACACATACGAACGCAAGCACGAACATACTTAAAGGGTGGTTAAAACTACCCCGGAAAAAAAAAAATCTGGCTACGCCACTGGTGTATACTGTACCCTCTGTACCTTGAGCGCTGGAGATCTTACGAGTCGCACCTCTGTAGTCTAGGATGCAAGCCATGTACCACTCTTCTACACCTTTAGTTAAGCCACATACCATAGAGGTTCTAAGAGTATCTCGTGAAATCATTTAGTTTACTTGTACTCACCACTTGAGTGCATTCTTTCACTTCCGTAAATATCAAAAGAACACTGTCAACGACTGTTTTGACTTTTAAACACACACGAAAACAAACAGAAGTAACATTACATTCTTGAGCACAAATTTGATGTGTATGTGGTAACAGACAGTCTGGATACAATTTATTCATGCGCATTCAACGCGTGCCACTTTCGAAATAACTCCCATGAAGAGCGTGTTCTTGCCTCTCTGCGGGTGTATCCTGCATACGACCCGTTCTTTCTGGGTGTCTTGTGAATTCAGGGCTTACAGAGGAACACGCGGGCTTGCCTTGAAGAATTGTGCCAGGCTGAAACTTCTTAATAGGGCCTTTTCATTTTGCAAAGAAAGCGAAATAAGTGCAGGGCAGATGTGACGAATGAGTGTATATGTGAAAATAGGAAATTATGCTGCATTCTGTCCACGCAGAAACTCGCAAGCTTGGAGAGCTCTGTGACAAGGTGCACTGCCGCTATTCCTCTTGTCGCACAGTTTTCCAAAAAAGGGTCATCATACTAGAGAACGACCTCCCACGGAGATCCCTGCCGCTATAGACACCGCTGACGGCCCCGAAGGTACACTGAAGGTACTCTCTGTTTCGCCGTTAGGGCTCACCTCGGAGAGCATGACATCACGTTGCGGCCGGCGCTGCAGTCGCTCGCCAGCAGCAGCCTCGCGGGTGCTCAGGCGCTTCAGGAGCGTACTGTTGAGCCGCGTCGTCTGCTATACGGCGGCACGTGACTGCAGTGCTGGCAGCAACGCGTGTCATACACTACGAGGTTCCTTCAAGTGTGAGACAGACTGTACATACGCAATAAAGCATGCAGCCGATAGCTTGGCAAAATGAGGACAAAATCGCCCATGTCCAGCGCTGCGGTCGCTGAAAACATGAGCGTGCAGAGCATGCATATCGTAGAGCTGTGCATTGGAATGTTTAGACGCACTCGGAGGTAAAAAAATAATAAAAAAAACCGCGAACAGAGCGAGCTTCATTCGGAAAACTACAGCAGAGAAGTGGCGGCTCAAGCTTAAGTGTAAACGCGAGGCTTGTTGGGAAATAAGTCATCGTATATTCGATCGAAATGATTAATATTGAACATGTAAGAAGAGCCAATTCATTTTGTCAGAACGTTGAGGTATTAGAAAAGGCACCTGATTGGGCAAGTTGTCTACAATAATTTCTTGACAGACTGCAGGTGTTAAGCTTAGAATCAGGTACATCGAGGTATTCATTCTTAAGGCAAAATTTTAAATACGCGAAAGCCATGTGACCGAAAATAGCAAACGTGATTGTCTGCCACGAACTCAAGGCTGTGCATGCTAAAGCCATAATTTAGCTTGTATGTTACGCAAGAGCGGATAGCGGTGTCCATGAACATAGCCGCCTCCACACCCCCTTTCTACCTTTTTTCGATTTTCAAAGATGTTTGGTATTTTTGCTGAGACGGCTCTTTCATTTGGGGCGTTAACTGAACAACTGACCACCGAATCTTCATGGTCTTCGACCCAAAGATTCGGGTCGAAGACCATGAAGAGTTTACGTTATTCATTTCTCGCGAGAGCACGTGAAACAACGAGAAACAAGAATGTGTATATGTACCAAAGTCAATTATAAATTTTACATATGAGGCCCTAGCCTTTTGGTAAGGAAATTCAGAATGAGGAGAAAACGTGCATGCGTATGAGGTCTGACTAATACAACACCGGGCTTTTTCGCATTTTTTTTTGTTCAATCGCACCATCAGATACGTAGTTCTTCTATGCTCATATCATTATTTTTTTTTCTCACGAGGTGTGAAACGAGACTGGAAATGAGCCTACCAACCAACAGCAGTATCCCCCTTACAAGGCGTTTCGATTAGAGGGTGAAAGCGAGTTAGGGCAAAGTGTGGTTTGCACATTCTGTATATTGGCTCCTAAGACAGGTTACACCGATCCAAGGAAAGTTCGACGAATATCCGAGACACCGCACGTGAGCCCCTTCCCCTCCCGGCGTCAGTGTCGCGCGCGTTTTCAAATAATTAACGGCTCCGGACCATAAACCCGCGATCGCCCCTGCTTCAAAACAGGTCGCGCGTTCGTTATTCTTACTAACGACGAAGAGGGACGGTCCTTTCTTCGGCGGGACAGCCTATACGAGAGCAGCCCGAGGCAAGCAGCGGGACAGCGGTGACCCTCGTGAGTTACGGCGGGTGCGATGTCATTGCTCGCTTCGAAAAGAGGCGGGAACGAGACGGGCGGGCACAAGAAGAAAGAAGGACCATGGCACAGAGCGAGCCAGTAGACGCTGCGTCAGAGGCCGCCATAAGAAACCAACATTCTAAAAATGGGCACCGAACGTGCAGAAAAGCGCGCGCAGCGAGCATCGTCGTCTTCTCATTTCCATATCCTTCGCCGAGCGCGCGCGCGCAACACGTTTTCCTAGACGGCCTCTCCTCCTCCTCCTCGTTCCGTAAATTATTCTCGCCCTAATACTGACGCGGGCCAGAATGAGGGCGAGGGAAAAGAGGGGAGACCGTCGTACAGTGTAGTACGCCGCTGTCGCCGTACACTATAGGAGTGTCGAGGAGGAGGAGGAGAGGTGGCGTAATGGCGTGATGTCAGGAGGAGGTGGAAGCCGATCGCGTCTAGCGTCTGTCTACGCGCAGCACAAGACTGCGCCTGTGCGTGACTCAGCGAGCGCGGAATGGCCTCCGCTCCCACGCTGCGAAACGCGCCGTGTGCTTCCTCCCGTGAGCCAGCTCGTCGCAGACGCGATACTTCCCAGTGGCTCACCTTTCTCTTCTCTCTCGCCATGTCTGGCCAGTGCTGCCGTCTCGTGCATCTTACTTTTCGTTATCTATCTCCCTCGTCCAACTTTCTATATTTCTTTGTATTTTGCGAGTGTTTTCGACGTCGATACCCGAGACAACGACGACGACGACATGCGAAATGAAGCGCAAAAAGAAAATAGAACTCACAGCGAGAGGAGAGCGCTTCGGGGAGACAAACAGGGAAGCCAGAGCGAGGAAAGAAAAGAGAAAACTGCGAGACAGAGAAAGAGTGGAAAAGAAAGCATAACGGAGAGAAAGGACAGGAAGATGGCGAAAGCAGTAAAGGTACGGCTGAGAAAAAGAGGACGAGATGATGAAACAGGAGCACTACCATCACTAAACAGAAAAAGAGATCAAAATGAAGTGAGGGAAGGCGGATAGCTATACGACGACGTTTTAGTTCGACCATGTTCCCAGATATTTTTTGCTTTCCTCTCTGGCTGCTGCTGCTGCTGCTGTGGCCTTCCACGCGCCAAAAACCCGACCCGCGTGCATTACGTCACAGCCTTCCGGCGACCGCTATTGGTCCGTTTGAAAATTGCCGCAGACGGGCGCGCGCGTACGTTACCATTAGATGGCCAGTCCCGCCACTCTCCTCGCACTCCTTATATATTTATTTATTTTTTGTTCTTATCGCGCGTCGGCTGGCGCGCCCAGTTTCCTTTTCTGGCGTTGGCCCTGCACACACGAGGCAGCATCGGCCGGTCCCCTGCCACCGCCGCCGCCGCGGTAACAGAATTGATAAAGGCCAGGAATGGTCTCGAGAGCGGGAGCCCGGCCATAACGAGGGGCCGTATATGCAAAGCGCGCGTAACGTCGAGAGAGAGAGGGAAAGAGACTCGCCGCCAGCCCGCCATATCCGAGATCGTCCGATGGTCCGCCGCTAGGCGACCCGTCGCACCTACACAGCAGGAGTGCGAAGAACATGTGTACGGCGCACGTTCATCGGTCGCATCACGTCGTGGTTATTGCGACACGATATTAGAATGTTTGGCCGCCGATTACCGACATTTAACTCTAAATTCGACGATAATATCATTGGTGTTGCTTTGTGACATATCGTAGAGACGAAGTGCATTCGCACAAGAAACACAAGACGAGGCACGCGCTTTTTCTTCATTTTCATTGTTTTTCTTTTTGTCGTTGTTCTCGCCCCTGTTCCGTTCAGTGCTGACAGTTTGGGCGTTGGTATCTGATGAGCCAATCCATATTTAGGCGGCAAGGCTTCGGGAATGAAAATGCCACCGATCACTTCAAAGGCAGTGTTACTGGTATCATTTTTGTGAGGCTTGCTTAGGTGCCCAAGTAGCTTCTTGCGCTCATTCTTATGTGCATGCTCCGCCGCGGCGGTCTAGTGGCTAAGGTACTCGGCTGATGACCCGCGGGTCGCGGGATCGAATCACGGCTGCGGCGGCTGCATTTTCGATGGAGGCGAAAGGGCTGTAGGCCCGTGCGTTCAGATTTGGGTGCACGTCAAAGAACCCCAAGAGGTCAAAATTCCCGGAGCCCTCCACTACAGCGCCTCCGATAAACATATGGTGGTTTTCGGACGTCAAAACCCCCATCAATATCTATCTATCTTACGTGCATGTGCTTCAGCGCTACAAAATATGTCACCAAACCCCAACTTATTCTGCATGTATTTTATTCTTGTTTGCAAAAGACGTCACTGTATAATACTGCTTCAAATTGAGAGGTGACTAGCAAAGCAAACACCTTTCGTCTGTCAACCGTTGCACAGTGAGAATTATCATCCCAGAGTCAGCGTGTTCACTAAGCGTAGACTCAGATCACGTGCTAGTTCGCTTGACAGTTTAGTCGCCATGAATAAAGTGTGTGCCCTCCTATGGCTGCGATAGACCTGAAAAGCATAAGCTTATGGTAAATGTTCTGGCACAAACAGCAATGACTCCTGAATGCCTATTACACAAAACTAATGTTCTACTGAGGAAGCTCGTTCAGTAGTAAGACCAGCGAGGGTGCTAAACTAGAGCACCGAACAAAAGGAAGCAAAACAAGCCGGAGAAGATGATTTTATATTTGAAAATAAGATTATCAATACGTACAACAAAGTAAGAAGAAACAAATGATGTTTGAGAAGGTTCTGAAGTGATGAGCTGTTGAAATTATCTTCACACTAAGAAAGTTTGTTTTGCCACATTGCTCACATTTACGCGGAGAAGCCAAACGTCTGCAAATCTTTCTTTTCTTCTTTTTTTCTTTCTTTCTTCCTTTCTTTCTTGCTTCCTTGCTTCCTTGCTTGCTTGCTACCAGAAAAAAAAACGCGTTGATTGTAGCCTATATTGCTATATGTACATTTTCCTTTGCCGAATTAACACGTGAAGAACGCTGGAAGCTTTGATTGATTGATGTGTGGGGTTTCACGTCCCAAAACCACCATATGATTATGAGAGACGCCGTAGTGGAGGGCGCTGGAAATTTCGACCACCTGGGGTTCTTTAACGTGCACCCAAATCTGAGCACACGGGCCTACAACATTTCGGCCTCCATCGGAAATGCAGCCGCCGAAGCCGGGATTCGAGCCCGCGACCTGCGGGTCAGCAGCCGAGTACCTTAGCCACTAGACCACCGCGGCGGGGCAACGCTGGAAGCTACTATTAGTTGTAAGAGAAGCGCAATTCGCCCAATGATCGAGATGCTGGCCTCCGACGACAGCAATGCCTTCTCGCCCTGTTCGGTGTTTTTGTAGCGAGGGTTCGATGTATGTGTAGTAAGACCTACATCGGCCGTATTCTCGCCGTTTCGGTGTGACCGGTGACCACACCGCTCGCCTCGTAAACTGGAATGGCATCAGAGGAGAAACCGGACGAATCTCGTTGAAACCGCATTTCCAGTTTAAAGTCAACGTTTTTTATGTGTGTGTGTGTTCTGCTTTGTCCACCTACAGTCGCGCTGTTGAAGTTAACAGAGGAGGAGTCGGCGTTGATTCGTACATCAGAAAGGGGCGGCTCGGTGGGTTTCATCGGCAGATATGGAAAGTGAGTCGGAGAAACTGATAGACGCCGGGCTTCGCCGTCAGAACGAAATCAACAGGAAGCGGTGAGGCTAGTAGACAAAGGGAGAACAAGCCACACGTCTAGCTGGCGTCCGCAGCAGATCTACGGACGCATCCCGCCAGCCATTTCCTATGGCAGACTGCGTCTGCAAAGCTGTTGCGGACGCTTAACTAAACCAGTCTAATAAGATTAACCTTACCTCTTGCTACGTACATTTATGGATAACAAAGTTAAGCCACAGTCAATTTTCATTGTTTTTACTTGTAGGTATGCTGAAATAGCAATGCAGTTGAGCGAATGCAGTAAGCAAGTGCTGTTTACTTACGCAGCTAGAAAAACAAAAAGCAAGCGAAGCTATATTTCTGCGTAATTAGTTGTTGAGTGCATAATGAATTATTCCTGCAAAATGAGCCATGGAGGTGCGTAGCTCGTCCCCCCCCCCCCCACACTCTTTCTTTAACCGCTATGCAGCTTTTTCCAGCACTAGTTCTATATTTAACCACATCAAACTATTTAGAAATCCCAAACACTTCACGAACAGGTGTCGCTAAAATTCTGCGTTCATACTTCCACACTGAATACTTATGATTTAATACTCTGGACGACAACAAATGCACTACGTGATCTTCTTCAGCAACGAATTGGCGCCTTAGGTTGAAATGATTACGGTGAACGGGCGGTAAGATGATTAGCACTGTCCCGTCAAACGCATGCGAAAAAGTTGTGGCTAGCACACGGTGCGGGGAACCATCCACACTACGGTGTTTCGCCCGCTCGCCGCTATACGCACCGACTCTATTCTATCTCGTGGCCAACCGCACCGCCACGGTTCCATCTAGTAAGTAATTTAGGAAGCTCTATCGATAGTCCTCTTCTTTTTTATATATAAATCTTTTTCCTTTCTGTTATTCCCCCTTTCCCCACCCCACGTGTAGGGTAGCCAACCGAGCCAACCTTGATTAACCTCCCTGCCTTTCCTCTCCGTTTCCTTCTTTCTCTCTCTCTATGGATAAGACACTAGACGTGAATGTACGTAACACTCCATTGTCTGCTATCATACTGCAACAAGACAAGCGCCACGTCAACCACCGTCATAAGTTTGCGCCTACCTTAGACCCTTGCCGCTCAGAGAGAACCCTTCCCCCTCCCTGCACATCCTAACAAAGTAATCCAGGCCATGAACTCGATCAGTCGATAAGAGGTGAAAGTCAAGGAACAGCACTGCCTCCTCTCCGATCTTAACAGAGGTTCGCATTCGAAACTTGGCTCACCCAAGTGCTTCGCGAACACGTGCCACAAATCCCACGGACACATGGGCGGCTAACGAAATCACGCTAACGAAGCGCTGCAGGATGACCGGGGAAAGTGGGCGCTTGCGCATCCCACCAAAATCACGCACGTACCGAAGGATTGGTCAGCGGCTCGAATCACGTAACGCGGGCCAGCAGCTGCTAGCGTCCCACGACAAGGGCAGCCACTGCTGCAACACGAGTTTGCTAGTGTGTGTGTGTGTGTGTGAGGGGGGAGGAGGTGATGTTTTGCGAGCGAGTAGTATTAATAGATCAGTCCGAATCGAGGGCCTCATCGCGTGAAGAGGACGTAACCGCAGCGCCAGTACATATAGTCGCGCAAGTGTAGCGTGCTTTGAAGTTTTTCGAGCGAATCGAGCGCTTGCCTTAATTCAGCCAAAGCTGGCCAGTTTGGCACCCCCATGCTTTGTCATGCTGAGCGCGCCAGCACAAGACACTGCCGGGCTCTTATAGTACGTTTGAAAGGAAGATCTTTCAAAGTGTACTTGTAAACTTTAATAGACGATATTATTTGACTTGGTGAAAATACCCTCTGAGGTGTTTCAATTCCACAACCAGGGACAGGCCAACGGTGAATACAGAAATTTACTATACGTGTTCCTGCCTCAACCGTTCGCTCAACATGGCGTAGATAACCCATTCTTTGTTTTGGTTTTCATTACTTTATATTTCTGGGGTTTTACGTGCTGAACCGTGATATTACGAGGCAAAACCTAGTGGTAAGCTCCGGGTTAATTTGGATGACTTTAACGTGCGCCTAATTTATTTATTTATTTATTTATTAGAATACCCTCAGGGCCCGTAGGGCATTACAGAGGGGGTGGGTACAACATATATAACACACAAGAAAAAAAGACAAAATAAAGAAACAAGTATCAGATGCGCAAATCAGGAAGGCAACATAAGTCAACTAAAAATGTATAAGAATTCAAGCACATACAAGACAAAGATAGATAATGGAAACTGCGTATAGTTACAAGCATTGCTGAGAAATTGCAGTCTTGAATAACAAAGGGTCTGTTATTGATACAACGGAAGAGGGAAGGTGGTTCCAATCGGCGGCTGTTTTCGGTAAGAAGGCTGCTGAAAAGAATTTGGTGCGGCAAAACGGAATGGCAACCTTATGCTGATGATCAATGCGCGATGAGTGGTATGACGGCTGTGAAATGAGGTCTCGCTTCATTGATGGATTGTGAAAAAATATCTTATGAAAAAAATGCAGTCGCGCCAGTTTCCTCCGGACAGTTAAATTGGGTAGGTCAAGGTTAGATTTCATTTCTGATATGCTAGCAGTACGGGAATAATTAGAACAAATGAACCGAACTGAGCGGTTCTGAACAGATTCTAACGCGTTAATTAAATTTTGCTGCACGGGATCGCATATAGCGGACGCGTACTCAAGCTTTGGGCGAATTAGTGATCGGTATAATAGAATTTTGAGGGACAGCGGAGCGCGAGAAAAGTTGCGGCGTAAGTATCCTAGCGTTCGGTTAGCGTTATTACAGATGAAGGTAACATGCGTGTGCCAAGATAGATTGTTGGTAATGTAAACACCGAGGTACTTATATGAAGAGACATGCTGGAGGGGAACGGCGTTAATTCTGTAGGTACAGGGGGAAGAAATAGATCGCCGGGTTATTGACATGCATTTAGATTTGTTAGAGTTGAGAGTCATAAGCCATTTATTGCACCAGGTTGAGACAGTGTCAAGGTCTGACTGTAGAAATTGGTTATCATATTCATTGTTTATTTCGCGGTAAATTACACAATCATCTGCAAATAACCTTATATCGGAGTTAATGCTGTCTGGGAGATCATTAATATATATAAGAAAGAGTAAAGGGCCTAATACGGAACCTTGGAATTTAAAGTATAAACATGGATGGTTTTGTCTCTCTCCTTCATCGAAATTTGGCCGCCATAACCGCGAATAGAATACATGCTCTCGAGCTTATAGTGCCAAGCCTTTACCTGCTAAGCCGCCACGGTGAATTTTTCCCCTCTGATCCGTAAAAATGAAATTGCACAGCAACAAAGCAGACACACCTGAGACCATATCTTCAACCGACATGGACAGCCATGGTTTACTTTCAAGTTAATTGAGAATGAATCAGCGAGATTCGATAAAAGCCACCCCGGACCCCTTAGGTGCCATGCGCAGTGGGTCAAATAATGCAACGCATTCAGCATTTCCCCCCTTGTGTTTGTAAGGCTTTCAACGTGACAACTACACCTCGGACAGGATTCGTGTCACTCTACATCATCGATCAGGAAATAATTTTCGTTTCAAACATATTTCTAAGCCTAGCAATTATAGTCACAATCGGAGTCATTATCGCGCCCCTCGATCGAGTTGAATCTAACTCTTGGTTCACAACATTATGTTTAAATGTGCACAAGAACTCGCAAGGCTTATTTGCGGCCCATGTGCCGTGGCTTATAATCTTTTTTTTTTTTTTTGCTCTAAGTTCCAGCTATATCGCTCGTATACTTCAAAGTACCTCGCACTTGACTTCCAACTTTTTTAATATTTTACTCCATACTATGTGCACACTTTTTAGGCACTAGAATTAGTGCACATACGCCACTCATATCGTTTAGGTGGAAACACCGTAGTTACACGGGGACGCTAACCCAAGTCACGGCAAACCGCCAATTAGACGGAACGCCTAACCGATGTTACCTCCCTAACTGTGTTAGCTCGGAACTGAGGTTGACCATAGCTAACCGAATCTATAACGAACGAATTGGCACGCCAACCATGTCTAAGATGGCAGGCGGCATGGCTCCGATGAAGGTCAAAACATCTTCCCGAAAGCGAGTCAACTTGCCTTTCGCAGCAACAGAGACGCTGACACGCGAAACATCCCGTCGAAATAAACCACTAAATAAACCACTCCATGAAACGTAACAAGCAACAAACTGGTTGTCTTGGCTTTCACACCGACCGCAAGTGGACCTCACCCATAGTTGCGACACTGGCCCTTATTATTACCAAACGTTCTCAAAACACCCAATAGAATACGCTTGGGGACTGCAGGTGCGAGAAACAATTAAGGATTTACTTGAAATCGAATGCATTGGTTTTGCCGGCATAAATGTGTACATATACGAAAAGTAGCTAAACGTTCATATTTTTAATCTAGAAACTGAGCGCCACACCACCTACTCCACGATAGGAGCACTGTTCGCCTGCAACATAAGCCAGATGCAGTCGGCACTAACTGTATAATTTACTCCGATTTACAGAGGTTTGTCGAAACTGAGGTTGGCGTGCCCATGTAACTAACTTGTGATGAGCTCACAAACACCCTGAGTGCCGTGTTGTCCGCTGCCGCCACCGGTCACCGTCGCAGCAGTCGCGTCCTATATGAGAACAAAAAGGAGGTTAAAGCTGCAATGTAACTCAGACGATTCGCGTGGGGGGTCATGTATTCTATAGCTATATACCACAGAAACTAATTTGTGGTCGCCATATTGGGTGAGAGGTGGCATTACATCAAGTAATATTGCTTCGCAGATGCGTTCAGTCGCGCCAAGGCGTCGCAACATGTGAATTGGATAACAAGTGGGTATATAGTTTAAAGCCGCCGATCTGTTACAAAGGGCTCAGCTATGTTTTTTATCATCATTAACAGCCATGACGTCATCAATGTCAGCAACTATGCAAGGTGTGCACATCGCCTTGCGAACGTGTATCGGGCACGTCACACATTGCAACATGATCCTAAATTACGGCATGTTGGAACATTTGTTGCACTATCTGAACTGTTATCGTCCTTATTAGGAAAGTTTACACTTAACAAGACTCTAAGGTCGCTTCTCCAGCTTATGACTTGTCAGTGCTGCATGTTTCGCGCTGGCCTGGCCCCTTTATTGATGTTCCCAGGTCTCCCGAAGACACCGCCGATAAGTATACGCAGATCTGAACACAAGTGAGAAAGAAGGTAGATACAGAGCAAACCTGTTTAAAGCTTTAGGGGTGTTTTGCCAGTCTATAACTGACAACCTTACACCTTATAGAAAAATACCTTTTCGCAAATCGCAACACCCATAACATGGGGGATTGCCTGTAAACTATTATCACTGAAAACAGTTAAAAATAAGAACTACCGGTTAGAGAACAATCAATCACCGATGACGTCAGCACACGTGAGCATCTAACCGCACGCACAACATGTCGAATCATGTGTGTCTCTAAGAAAAAAATGTTCGACTATTTAGAGCACAATGCATTCTACTATACGGGAGCATCAAGCTGTCCCGTTAACACAGTTGAACGCCTGTTGGACGGGACGGTCATGCTCAAAAGCCTAACACCAACCACCTGGCCAAGTATAGTATTGTTATGGTACGTTGAGCCACCATTCCGTAACGGTGGGGATGTTCCCGTTCCGCGTAGTTGAACAATAACAATTAACGGTATAAGCATAAATTTACGTTGTTCTTCTATATAGCCCTAAAAAGACCTACTTGTTAATTAATACTTTATATAGATAATTTTTTTAATGATAACATCGCGGAAATGCTAACCAGGTTCGTCGCCTGGCTTGTTACCCCTGGTGTCGGGCTGCGACTATGGCAAGACTATGGTAAATAGAACAGATGCCTGAACAACATTATGGATGACGTCAATTCCTTGTTCGGAGTCAATATATCGCTGCCCATTATCCCTGAATAACAGCGAACGGAGCGCCGAACTTGGGAGTTCGTCACCGCATTCATGTATACATCGAGGAAATCGATACATAGTGCATCATGCTATTCCTAAACTTTTGCATGACATCCACCTGCACCACATTAGTAGGTTTATTGCGGGCGATAAGAAACTCTAGAAGTAATTAAAATTTATTAGGAAAGGGATAGACGCGTAATAGTGCATAGAGGCGTTCACGCATTTATAAAAGAGAAAGAAGCGATGTTTGTGGAGGATTAAAAAAATTTCTCCTCCGCTTAGTGCGTCACATCTGTCTTCAGGCGAACCTCTCGACAAAATGCCAAACACATATCGACTTTGCAAGACGACGGATGCGCTGTGCATGCATCCTATCACAGCACGCGTATAACTCCACGCAGTCACACACGGACGCACGAACTGTGGAAGACGCACACACAAGGTCACGACGATGACCGCCAGGTGTTCTCGCCGGCAATTTATCCCGAGAAGGGTTCAGTGAACCTTCGGTATAGCTATAGCTACAGCTATCCACAAGCTGCCATGTATCTTGTACAACACGCTGTTCGCAGCAGCAGCGCCCGATAAATGTATACACTTAACTACCTGAAGGCGTGGGGGCGCAGGTGAGTGCAAACTGCGTGCGAAGCCCAGTTGCCGCGCGAGGTGCACGCAGCCCTTTCAGCACCGGACGTCTTTATCGAACATCTCCCCCCCCCCCCTAAAACGAAGTTTATAGACCCGTAAGCTCACTGAGCTTCTTTCGAACGCTGGGCGCTGTGCCAAAGGCTTCCTTTGATACCCGTCGTGCGCGGACCCAGATGTCCAGATGTCACACCGGCAGCTGCGGACATTATAACTCTCGCAGGATGCGGCAGAGAACGTGCGTGCCTGTGTGCGTGCACAAGCGCGTCGTGTCTACACCGCCAGAACAAGCATGCAACAGGAGCTTTCTGAAGGCGCGCGCGTGTGTATACATATACAAGTCGTGCCATTAGGACATAAACACGCGATCATGAATCAGGAGAAGAGTTGAGTGCCGCCTAATTGCGTATATGCAAATCGGCAAACCGCGCAATTTATTTACCCCTGTCGTAAGAAAAGAAGCTCCGAGGGTAACGAACCTATGGGTGTTACCTATTATAATGGGATACCGTCTATATCGACAAGAAAGATGGCGGAGTGCGGGGTGTCGGGCGTATAACACTTCGCGCGGGTATACGTCCCGCAGGCTTGCAAAAAGGATGGGGGGGGGGGGGGTACTCGTTCGCTGGATTTCGTGCCGACCGGTTGTGCCCTCGCGATATCCGACGACAGCGTAGCTCTGGCCGACTGGGGTGGTCCTACGCCATCTTCTGACGCCGATCTCCGACGACCGCGAAGCTCTGGCCGACTGGACGCGCCCCACGCCATCTCCTGACACCCACAAGAGCTCTCGTCGAGTGGTGTTCCGTCCTCGGACTCCTGCGATCGTGTCCATCTTCCCTATCTTCTATCTTTACTTCTGCCGCTCGCTGTTCCTGCGCCTTTCTCTCTCTCTCTCTCTCTCTCTCTCTCTCTCTCTCTATCTCTCTCTCTCTCTCTCTCTATATATATATATATATATATATATATATATATATATATATATATATATATATATAGAGAGAGAGAGAGAGAGAGAGAGAGAGAGACAGACAGAGAGACAGAGAGAGCTTTTAATCCTATCCTTTTAATTCCTCCTACCCCGATCCCTTGTGAGCTACTGTCGGGGTTCACTTTACTCTTCTTTTCCCTTTAAGAACCACATAAGAAGAAGAAGAAAGGATGGGAAGATTGAAAGCGAACAGCTACAAACAGGTACTAAGCGAGTCACGTTAATTTAGAAGCAGCGTCTTGTACGTATAATAAATTCATATTTGTTTAACTTTTTTTTGCTCCCTATAGGCTCTATAGTATACTTACGCATGGGCACACCCGACATGCACAGCACCCGTTATCTTCGCTACAAGTGGACCGACCAGGCTGTACCTATTCGCGATGCCTCGATACGCATAGGCACATGATCCCGTCAGGCTTTGCACCTGCCGTAATCCCTGCAGTGCCTCCATGGACATTGACTAAACCGCTGGTGTGCCTTCACATACGCGGAATTTCGTATAAGTCGCATGTTTCTTATATTGCCCTCAAGCAACTCACCTTGGCACATTTAGATGACCGATACAGCGACTCTGGGCACATTTACACCGATGGATCCGTACTTTCATCCGCCTCAACTGCAGCCTTCGTGATCCCTCAACTCGGTATTTCCCGACAGTACAAATTAGATCATACGTCATCTTCGACAGCTGCAGAACTTGTTGCTATACAAGAAGCCATAAAATTTGTGAACGACCAAGCACCACGTAAATGGACGATTCTGTCTGATTCAAAATCAGCGCTTCAAGTTATCCATTCTTGCTTAAGAAGAGGCCAATTTTACGATTTAACGTTAGGAATCGTCCAAGCATTTGACCTAACACAAAGGGGCGGTCACTTGATTACACTCCAATGGATTCCTGGACACTGCGGCCTGGTTGGCAACGAAACAGCCGATAGCGAAGCAAGAGCGGCAATATACAACGCTCCTATGTACGTCAAAATACCCTACTCGCGAGGTGACGTCAACACATTGTTGAGATCACTCATGCGCGAATGCGCTGCCACTTACTGGTTGCTACCAGATCACCGGAACAAGCGCCTGCGGGAAACAGACCCCAGTATGACTTTTCGTCTTTCAGATAAAATCAGCCGAAGACATGCTAGTATATTGCACCGAATCCGCCTGGGCGTCGCCTTCACTCGTCACTACACCCACCTAATCGGCCATGCGGACAGCCCAAATTGTGAACGCTGCCAAGTGCGCGAAACGCTAGCTCACATATTTTGTGACTGTGCATTATACGTGGCACAAAGAGAAATGCTAACTGCAACATTGGCAAGCATTGGACGAACACCATTAAGTGAAAGCCACATATTGTCAGCAATGAACGACCAAAAAGTGTCAAAAACTGCTACAAAGGCTGTTCTAGACTTTATAAAAAGCACTGGACTAGAAACTAGACTGTAGGGTACTATACTAAGTGGCTACTGTGCATACGCACCACCTCTTCTTGTCCCCATCATTACCCTTCATCCCTCTTTCTTTCCCCTTTCCCTCATCCCCTGTGTAGAGTAGCAGGCTAGAGCGAACTAGCTCAGGCCGACCTCTCTGCCTTCTAATAAATTCTCACTCACTCACTACGCATGGGCACACGGTCAAAGAACGTCAGCCATCGCCACCAAATACGATATAAGTGTGCTTGAATTTTGATACAGATCTATTATTTGGAATTACCTCAGGTACCTTACGGTAGGTACATGTGAACGTTCCAGAATATTGTCCGTTCACGCCCATTCAAGAAAAAAAAATTAAAGAAAAAAGCAATCATATGCCAACTGACGCGTTTCCACGACTAACGCCTCGTCGTCATCTAGTTCGAAAGCAAATGCCCACCGCTTCTTAGCTTAACGGTGTGCATTCATTACCACCAGGCATAAGAAGGAAGGAAGGAAAATAGAAGGAAAGGAACGGCAGGGAGGTTAACCAGCCTATAGGCAGCCGGTTTGCATATAGAGGCATCCCCGCTATCTATGGGCATATTCTATAGGGCCCATATTGTGGATGTGATAGCACAGGCGAGAGAAAGATAAGGACAAAAGAAAAGCAGGGAGGCTAACGCGGCCTGAGCGCTGTAAGCAACCCTGCACTGAGAAAGGGGGGGGGGGGGCGGAAAGTTACAGAGGAGAGAAAAGTCCCTATTTCAGCCGACATAACAGATCGGCCTTTGGTATCACAGATGGCTAAATCATAACAGCGCTCCGGGCATGCACGCTCCATTTCGTTATTTCGACGGCGCTTCTGCGAAGGTGGTTCAAGGGGCTCTACGAATTTAAGTGCCTATTCTGACCTGTGCATGACTACGGCAATTTATTGTGATAGCGGAGTATTTTCCATTCCATCAATGAGCGCGTAGATCGCTTTGCTCTCATTATTATAGGCGGGTGTGTAATATATACCGGGGAGAGGAGGAGGGGGCTGATCTGGTTCATTGATTTGATTGATATGTGGGGTTTAACGTCCCAAAACCACTATATGATTATGAGAGACGCCGTAGTGGAGGGCTCCGGAAATTTAGACCACCTGGGGTTCTTTAACGTGCACCCAAATCTGAGCACACGGGCCTACAACATTTCCGCCTCCATCGGAAATGCAGCCGCCGCAGCCGGGATTCGAACCCGCGCCCTGCGGGTCAACAGCCGAGTACCTTAGCCACTAGACCACCGCGGCGGGGCGGCTGATCTGGTTGAGTTATACTAAAGTTAAGGTTAAGTTATGGGAGGTGTAAGGTGGAGGAGTCCCTTATCCCAGCGTTAAGAACGCAATCATCCTCCAAACACTTCATCTATGTGTCTCCTTCTAAGAAATCTAGCATAGCACCGGAGAGCGCTAGTTCGACGCAATCTCCTCCATCAACTAGAATACGAAGAACCTATAACGAACAGCGACAGCGCCTTACAAGTTGGCCTATAAAAATTTTTCACTGCTCCCCTCCTTTGCGCCAAGGCATCTAGTGCTATGT